>CP136064.1:53236640-53852311 GCA_032622095.1 Siphonodentalium dalli | reverse complement strand
ATAGGACCCTCTGATCGGATTGTTGTTGTTGGAATCTGTTGAGATGGGGACCCTCTTTACGGGTTGAGTACCTTTAAGCATACTATAGCGAATTTAAAAACAAACTGGATAAAACCTTAAGGGCATGCTATAACTCAAAACTATCACCAAGTATTCATAGCAATAATTTTTATGCATTCTCTTATATATGCGAGGCAACCTATGGTCGACTCGCATGTATAAGAGAATGCATTGGCACAGGGCATATGGGTTGATACAAAAATCGGACCTGCCACTGAAAGGGTTAAAGGATTCATTTTGTAGGGATGTTCAGCTCAATTCAACGATCAGATTAACCCTTTCTTTACTAAATGGATTCTCCCGTTCAGTTATAAAAATATACTTTGGATTGGTCTATTATTCCTCTGGAGGAATGATCAGGAAATGTAAGTAGATGACAGATTATGGTAAGTACAAGTGCAGACCGATTCATATTCATTGGTGGGAAATGTTCAGAAAATAAGTTCAACAAACGACCTATTTGAACATTTCCTTAGGAGCTACTTGCCAATGAGTATTTAGTATAGAGAGGGTTAAGTTTAGTTTAGTCTTTTTATAGTATACTAGCAGGTTAGCCCGCCACTGGCGGCATTCGTCCCATGGCTTTGTTCGAAAAAGCAATTGCAACAGGTTCCGAGACACTTGTGCTGCATTTGTACCAAATTTTGTCAGAAACATGACATTTTTTTAATTATTTTGTTTTTATTTATTTTTGTTTTTTATTTTTTAATATGAATTTAAAGTTTTTTAAATTTAATATATTTTTTTTCTGAATTGTTTTTTTATTTTTAAATTTTTTTACTTTTAAATTGTTTTAATTAAATTTTTTGTTTCTGGCGGAAAAATTTACCCGTAGAAATCCCCCCTTCCTAGGAACGACAGACAACGCTCGAGCGATAACATTGCATTGAATTGAAAACAAACGCTTCCCGCCGTGAAATGTCTCTGCATAATATTTCGAGCGACAGGCTACAGACTCCCGTCATACAGATAAGTAGATAGCGAAAACGACGCTCTTTATATAGACACTGCGGAAAACGAACGCTCTTTATATATCAACGCTATTAAACCCGAAGTGCCGATTGCGGTGATTTGGGATTGGAGAAACGGTGCTCTGAGCTTCTCCAAAACGCGACCACGGCCGTGTCGGTGGGATTTTACACTTATATACGAAATTTGAGCTCAATCTGTACACGCGTTTTGGATTCCATGAAGTACCCACATATATACACACACACATATATATATACGTAGTTCTCAAATTATATAGTAGACTAGCAGGTTAGCCCGCCACTGGCGGCATTCGTCTCATGGCTTTGTTTCAGAAACATGACATTTTTTTAATTTAACCAAATTTCAAGTCGATAGCTCCACCCGTTTCCGAGATCTGGTCTGCGCATGCAGGAAGCTTGCATCGCACGGGCTCGGCGACCCGATAAAATTCGTATCCGGGGCAAGATACATTCACATAGCAAATTTCAAGTCGATAGCTCCACCCATTTCCGAGATCTCGTCTGCGCACGCGCTGCACGGGCGTCGCACGGGCTCGGCGACCCGATAAAATTCGTACCCGGGGCAAGATACATTCACATACCAAATTTCAAGTCGATAGCTCCACCCGTTTCCGAGATCTCGTCTGCGCATGCGCGAAGCTGGCATCGCACGGGCTCGACGACCCGATAAAATTTGTATCCGGGGAAGATACATTCACATAGCTAATTTCAAGTCGATAGCTCCACCCGTTTCCGAGATAACGCATTCTTTGTTTTTCAATGAGTTAATTCATGGTACCCGTCCTCCCCGTCCTAAACTTCAGAGCGGACAGTCAATTAATCCCGTCGTGAAATCCCTCTGCATAATATTTCGAGCTCTTATATCAATTCTGCCTTTTTAGTCGAGATAATTGCATTTCGTCCGCATCCGTATTTCGGACGCATGGGGTCAGTCGTTTAGCCACGTCCATTGGAATCCGCATCGGACGCATGGGGTCAGTTGTTTAGCCACGTCCATTGCAATAAAGAGCGTTCATTGTTAAAACCTCCGTATAAGGTCAATACAAAGATCGTTAATGTCTTAACCACCGCAGTGCCGTTTTTTGTGACAGAGATTGGAGAACGGGTGCTCTGAGCTTCTCCAAAACGCGACCACGGTCGTGTCGGTGGGATTTTACACTTATATACGAAATTTGAGCTCAATCTGTACACGCATTTTGGATTCCATGAAGTACCCACATATATACACACACATATATATATATATATATATATACGGAAGTCTCAAATTATATAGTAGATATAGTATATAAACATAAATATGAGTATAATGAATATTTATCAGCTTACTTCGATATCAAACAAATTTATTTTAAAGATTATAAGGCCATTCAAAATTCCAAGGCCCATCAATGATTATAAGACTCATCAAAGATTACAAGGCCCATCAACGATTATAAGACTCATCAACGATTATAATGCTCATCACAGATTATAAAGCACATCAATGATTATTAGGCCCATCAAAGATTATTAGACCCATCAAAGATTATGAAGTCCATCAAAGGTTATAAGGCCCATCAAATATTATACAGCACATCCAGCTGGCACATCAATGATTATAAAGTCCAGCAAAGATTATAAGGCCCATGAAAGATTATAATGCACATCAAAGATTATATAGCACATCAACGACTATAAGACCCATCAAAATTATAAGGCCCATGAAAGATTATAAAGCACATCAAAGATTATAAAGCAGATCGAGGATTATATAGCACATCAACGACTATAAGACCCATCAAAATTATAAGGCCCATCAAAGATTGTAAGGCACATCAAAGATGATAAAGCACATCAAAGATTATAAAGCACATCAAGGATTTGAATAGAGACCATGTAAAAGCCTGACAATTTAACTTATGAATTAAGCTTTTTTTCATCTACAGTAAAGAGAAAACTGTGTCAGCTAAGATGAAGTACGAGGTTGATAGCCGGTCGCAGAAGCTCGGTCAACTGCGAGACCAGTTATCAGGTGAAAAAGAGGAGCAAAAGAAACAACTTATTCTTCTCGACCAGGAGGTAACATCTTGAGTCTTCAATGGAGTCATAAATTCATTTTCATTTTAATTATCATGTTGTTTGCATCGTTCATAGAGCACATGATTGTATTTTGCACTCATCCATGGCTCAAATTAATTCATTTGTTGCATATATTCTGTTGCGTATAAAAGGAGATGTTCCCATAAATGACCAGATTTAGGGTACAGTCCCCCTTTAATGTAATATTCAGTTAACAATTATGTCACAGATTTCCGATATTTCATTGGTCTTGGATGTTATACTAAGCTAATCACCGAAAATAATTGTGAGGGCGGTATATGCATGCGAGTTACTAAACAAATCTGGAACTTACGAATATCCTAGGGCTGTCAGTAGGGCTGTCATCCAAGTCTGCATTATAGTGTGTTTGTCATTTGCAGAGGGCTAGCTAGCATCACCCTCTGGGGACCTCATTCTGCTTAGGCTAATCTCTGTGAAGTATCTATAGTCTCAAATTAACATTGTTTTTAGTTACTTTTTCCCTTCTGGGAAGTTTCTATATCCCCTAATTTGCAGAAGATAAATGCATTATCGAGGTGATTAATGGGTGAACTTCACCTGTTGAAATTCAATCTAATCATATAGGTCTCACATAGCAGTTGAGGCCAAAGAAGAATGAGGTTCCCAGAGGGTGAATTTGGTCATGCTAGCTGCCATGCGGGATAGCGTCACTAAATTCGCCCTTTGGGGACCTCATTCTGCAAATGACAGACACAGTATTTGCAGGTTTGCTATAATCCTATCTGGAAATTAATCACCTACCGACCAAGATATTTGTTCATATGGAAATTCCATATATTATAAGCTCAACTGGTCTCTGTTAAGAACACATTACTAGTAATCAACACCTTTTTCTGACACAGCTATCAAACTTGTCAAGTTTATTGCTTTAATCGGATTATCATCAGACATCACTGATGCTACTCAACAATAAACTCGTTCGAAACAAAATTAAAAGCTTTTACACCTCCTTAATTAGTCCTTATTGTTTATTTTAACAGACCCACATTACAGCAGTGGCCAAAAGCCATTTCCAAAAAATTTAAATTTATAATAACAATTCAGATATTAAAAGTTATGAAGTCAATAATTAATCATTTCTTCAGATAAAGTCAACACTGACAACAGTTTTATCTTGTTGTTTTATCTTATTTATTTATTAATGTCATAAATAAAGCAAATTTTGAAAATTTCTCCCTGAAGTCTCCATAAATTTCCTGAAGTCTCCCTAAATTTCCTGGAGGGAGACTTCAAGTCTCCCTGTTCTGAACCCCTAGCCTGAGGCCTGTATGGAATAAGCCTTCTAATAATATTTAGTACTATATTTTTTATACTAATAACCCTTCAAATTCAGTTTTTATTCATTTTGTTTACTAATAACCCTTCAAATTCAGTTTTTATTCATTTTTTTTCCAGGGTCGCATCACCTCTGAGATGACAGCACTTGGTGCACAATGTCGAGGTGAACGACATGAGAGTGTCATAACTAAACAACGAGAAGCTTTAGCAGAACTGAGAACGAGGGTGAAGAACCTTGAACAGGCAAGGCCACCACGTAAGTTTGGTCTTTATTTTATATATATTATATCTCAATGTAACTTTCTTGCATTCTCATTGACTACACACTGCTATACTATATTCCAATAATATCCTAGGTGGATTCCTACTCACCTACTATTCTCTTTCTTATTATAGTAACAGAATCATTTCGCGCAATCAGATTGACACCCAAAGACACGGCCAATCTGAAACTATACTTTGTACGTTACTTGTTGCAAAATTTGCATATCATTATACCACCACTTTCGAAGAAAATGGGGGGTATACTGGATTGACTGCATCTGTCCGTCCATCCATCCGTCTGTCCGTCACGCTTTCTCCCTCCGTGTGTTGTACCGTCCGTCCGTCGTTCCATCCGACCTCATAACTCGAACAACTATGAACCGATTTCAATAATTTTTTGTATGCAATCTCCTTAGGACGGTCTCTCCGCATGATGCTAATAACTTTAACAAATATGAACCGATTTCAATACCCTCTCTACATGATGCGGCTAGGGATTGGCTCAAACTGTTTTTCGTAATATTACACTTCATTTTCGACTTATTTTGACTTAGAAAATTATGTCTGACTTAATAACTTTAACAAATATTAACCAATTTGAATAATTTTTTCTGTACAAGCTTCTTGTGACACCATATCGATATAATTAGTCCGAATTTTTCTTTAAAGTTAAAAATCTTTTTTGTTGGGTCTACGGATAATGCAGGTTGAATTTGCCACGGTGGGGGTATGCTAGCACTCGAGTGCACACCTCTTGTTATATTAGACTTGATAAATTTTAATGATCTTACAAGTGTTTGATCATAGCTATCCATTGTAATTAAATAGTTTGTCTATTTAGTTTGGCGTGAACGGAATAACGATTTATAGAAATACATGAATCACGAAGAGAACATAGTTCTATTCCTCTGCCGTCACCAAAATATTTGTCAGCACAGAAATTGTGTGAGAATTTACATGAGTGTTCGATATAATATATAATTAATAATGCATGTCTTGTTATTGACTATGCCAAAAATAGTGGTCCTCAAGGAGGAATAGTCCATTCGCTTATGGCACATGGACTATTATTCCACAACCATTGACCTGAGGCAGATGTGTTCAACGAAATCCCAGCCATTGAATACATATTATTGTATATCTCTAGTTGTATACTAGTTTTTGCTAAGAAAGATGATGTACATTATGTCAACGATCCGCCTCGGGTGATGCCTCGATAATTACTGGTTATTCATAAGACATAAATCAGAAAAAAGTTAACTATAGTATCAATAAAGTTATGGATTGAACTTATCTGACACAATGGTGAAGCATAATAAATACAGAACACAACTTGCATCATAATCTTGAATCTTTTATCGAACTCGTTGCAGACGGCACATAGTTATATTTCACTCGAGCTATGTACGCTCTATGTACGTATATCCTTGCGCCATCCGCAACCCATTCGACACAAGATTCTTGATTAAGATATGCATTGTGTTCTGTCTATTGCCTTCTCTCGGACCACGATTTTGGCAGAGTCCGCTCCAAGTCATACGTTATCTATGATAGCGAACGATCACATAAATTTGGTCTTTATTCTATATGGTGAAGTTTGATTGAGGCCACCATGTAAGGTTGGGTTTAATGAATGGTTTAGGTTTATGCATGACAAAGGTAACTGAATACCATTACCCTGGTATTTTAACAATACTATTTAAAGAGGGATCATGTTGTCCTGGTACTAAAAAGGTAATAAACTTTATAACCAAATTTGCAACACACAACCACATTCTCCTATATGAATTATATACAGTGTCATTTTTTGCAGAATCAATGTCATGTGTTTATCGGTGATTTATTCAGTCCATATAAATGACTGAATATGGATAATTGTACGTTGTTCAGACATTTTGTCCGAAATATTACAATTTTACGTGGTTGCATTTTTCCTAATAGTAGTTATTGCTGCATCATGTCAGTGGGTATGTTATTAGTTTCAGGGTCCCTTTTATGGTCCTTTTCCCCAGCCCAAAATTCCCCTCACCAGATTTCTCTTCCTGATCTGCAGATTAATGCCTAATAACCTGTATATCTCCCACTATATAAAGCCAGGGTTTCCGCCAGGCCAGTTGCGGGTCCGTCGCCCAGACCCATTCCTCCTGCCTACCTTTGCCATGAAATCTCGCTCATACACAAATAAATAACGTTATTAAAACATTATTCAGTCTTGT
This sequence comes from Siphonodentalium dalli, assembly GCA_032622095.1. Classification (NCBI taxonomy): domain Eukaryota; kingdom Metazoa; phylum Mollusca; class Scaphopoda; order Gadilida; family Siphonodentaliidae; genus Siphonodentalium; species Siphonodentalium dalli. The sequence continues at coordinate 53,845,398 of CP136064.1, read as the reverse complement.
CTGTCTCGGCAGGCTATATATGATATTTAACCTTATTTTCATTAATAATGACCAAATGGAATCGACACAGTCCATCTTCAGAATAAAAAATAACAGCATGAACAAACCATAAATAGTGACACCCCACAAATAGTTCCACGGGATTCCCCCACGTGATTGGTGGGGAATTCTCTATCAAGGGAGATATCATTTGTTCAATTTACTTCAGAGTATGGGAACGTGGATCATAAAAACTGCCTCATTTATTATCTTGACGTGAATATTGACAAGGCGTTTGGACTAATTTATTCATCATTATACCAACTTGTATAAAACATGTGTATAATTTGAGGCATGAGGAAACACACAAATATCGTATCATTTATAGTAATATAAAATTGCGACTTGGCTTATTGTCACGAACGCTTGGGCTAATGGCGATCATCATAAAAGAATCTTTGTGCAACATACACAAGTTCGCGGCTTCGCGTTAATGCCCCATTAAAGAATAACACATTGACAATGCATCATTCAGAGTAAGAGTTTGTCTAATGCTCGTTCCTGGGCTGGCTTAGATAATCATTCCGATGTGACATCATCCAGTAGAAATTTGCAGACACGTGCAGTTAACTGTGTCACAATAATAGAGATTATCAAAGCTATTATACCGCAGTCATTGAATATCATGCACGTGTCCACAATTATTAGTCAGGTCAAGGATGCCCAATGTTTTGCTGCTCTTTTGCAGTTGAATTATCAGATACTAATACATATAATTTGATATAAATGTATGAGACAGGGAATAAAATAAAGACACACAGACACAGCGAGAATGGGTTTGTTTTTTTTTATATCAGATTTATCATCTTTTTAGATTTAGTTTGCGCCGGCATTTTGTCTTGTTGCTTACCTGTGATCGCCGTTTGTTTCTCAAAATCCTGATGAAAAATGCCCCTCATGACATACCGATCCATAAATGGCAGGAAGTTTTTAATAAGGGAAATTGGGTTAGAAAGTTGCGACTTATACACCGGCCGGTACGGTAAATGGCAAAATTACAGATAAATCGGTCTTCATATATTTAATTATTTACTGGGTTTCCCCCATAGCAGCTACCGGACCCATTCCCCTGACCCCTAGCGGAAACCCTGATAAAGCCAACAGGGAATGATCAACGAAAATAATTATATTTGCCCTAGTTAAATTCTCTATAAAGATACACACATCAACAATTATATTGGCTTAGATCTGAAAGATATTGAAGTGGACATCATTAAATCCATGTTTTTATTCTATCCAGTTACTTCGTGATTACATTGTCAAATAACACATGTTGCTATTCCAATTTGATCTGGGGATGTAAGCCATATGTAAGCCATATAAGGAATATTTCATAGTATAAAAATGTTCTTGTGAGTTCAATGATTCCGGACATATCCCAGAAATTGGATTTAATTATGGGCCGATTTACTACTAGTACTAGAAAATACGCAGTTGGTTGAATTTTGCAAGATTTTCCCCCATGGTTATTGAAGTCCCATTCCCCCAACCCCTAGCAGAAACCCTGTAGTTTGGCTCATTTAGAGAAGATCACAATATGTCATCAAATAATAGTTACATGCCACGATGATCCTTGAGATTTTCTTTCCTTTTAGGTGATAAAAAGAAAGGTAGCTTTATCTTTTAAATGTTTTAAACGTATGTTATTACCATTTCCTTTCATCACAACCACTGACTGCATGTCACCATCTTTCACAGAGCCTTTTGTACCACAAATCAGTTTGAGGAAAACATCAACATCCCCAAAACTATTGCATTGTGGTCTTAGCGCCAGCTTCATGCAAGGTTCAATGGTATTTGTACTTGCTTTAGATTTTGTTCATACAAATATCAAGAAAATCAGAACATTTATCATAATAAAGAGTCACAAATTGCTTCAATCATTCTCAATTCCCCATAATTTGTTTCATATTCTGTCATGCAAAGATCACTTATTTTATCATTTGCAAAAGGTTTATTTCCTTTCACCTCACAAAATACAAATACATTGAAGGGAGGCATGTCACGTGTATAATCAATTAATTGCGCAGTCTTTTATAAATTTATCTTTTGTGTATTGGACAGCCAGAGATCTGTCATTTTGTCATTATTTACACAAATAACAGGAAATATCTGAATGTTTATCTACCTTTATTGACATCAAAGGAAACACTTTGCTTCACCCCAAATCCACATAATTCATTTCATATATTGATGTCCAAAGATCACTTATTCTGCTATCTACAAAAAAATCCTCTTCTTTTTTCTTTTACCTCATCACAAAAAATGCAATGTACACAATAATAAAAGAAAACATATATATAGCATGTCACCTGTATCGAAAAATAACTGGTGTAATATTAACACACACATGATATTTGTGGAGTATAATACAAGGCACATGGTTTATTTATAGCTTCATATAAAATATATATGTACAGTCACGCAAAGTCTATTTCCCACTTCAAGGGCAAGAACATATTGAAAAGCATGCGAGCGCACGGTTTTTAATTTAATTTATTATTTCTAGGGCATGCGCCAACGAAGTAATCCACCTCTGGGTTTAATTTCAGTTGCCCGCAGCCATTATTTACCAAATATATGTCCATAAAAAGTTAGTTGATAGATTCTATATGATTTATTTCATAAAAAATCACACAATAAAGCATAATTGACACATGTTTTATTGACTTTGCAGATGCGAAACATCGCGTGTCACATGTTTACAAATTACAGTAATGAATCAGAAATTTGAATGCAGCAAACATGTATTAGTTCCAGGCAGTTTGTATAAAAACTTACCGTAGTTATTTTTTATGATTAAAATGTTTTCTGACCTATCAAATGCAAATAAAAAGGTTGAACGGGCAGGGTTTTTTTTACCATGCTCACAGGCCTGAGAAACTGGAAATAAGTTTGCATGGTCTAAAAAAGGGCCTAATATGTATGTAATCTGATAGAAAGCAAAATAGTTTCAGATATTAAAGGTACTCAATCCGATAAAACTCCTCTCAATTACTATTTCAATGGCTTCGGGGGTCAAAAATATTTGATTCGAGTCGAGGAAGTCACCCATCAAAGCTCAGATTTGTTAGATATCGATTTTAGAAATCTATTATTTTTCATTATCGGGAATACTATCTGGCCCAGAACTCAGTCAAAATTGCGTTAAAATTACCACTTGATTTTAGAGTTATCCATCCTTGTCTGTTTGAATAGATTTGGAGTACACATCCAGAGCAGTTATTAGTACTCATCTCGAGTTAATAAAAAATTTCAAAAATCAATATCTAATAACTCTGAGCTTTGTTTGATGGGTTCCTCGACTCGAATCAAATATTTTTTAGCCCCAAAGCCAAAGAAATAGTAATATAGGACCCTCTGATCGGATTGTTGTTGTTGGAATCTGTTGAGATGGGAACCCTCTTTACGGATTGAGTACCTTTAAATGTTGTCGATAATAACTGAAACCATTCTATGAATTTGTAATTTGTATACTGGGAACCACAGATGCTGATCATGTCCCAATATAAATATTGCAATATTTATAGATGTTGGTATTATAATAACCAATGTGAGATTTGATGCAACAAATTTATGTTACTGCAGTATACACTTTCTAGACTATTAAAGTTTGCATATAAGGGTGCCAAAAAATGAAATATACCTGCATGATTGTTAGAAAACAATTGTGTGAGAAATGAAATATTAGGTTTACATGCATGCGGCCTTATCAGTTATTGAAGGGATTGAACATCATGTACGTCATTTCTTCTTTCAAGTACCAACACAAGATCAGGCACTCCAGCAAGTAATTATGCTAAAGAAAGAATTGGCGGAAATGAGAGTGAACCAGGCTCTGGGTGAGGGTCATATGTTAGGATCACCGTTAGATCGTGAAGTCAGTGCTGCTAGGGGACTGATTCCAAACCACAACCATGATGCAGATATGGAGCGAAGTGCCCACAGGGAAACTATGGAAGCCCTGGAACTCAGTGAACAGTCGGTGAGTATTTAAACCCTTTCTTTACTAAATGGATTCTCCCAATCAGTTATAAAAGTATATTTTGGAATGATCTATTATTTGAAAATTAGGTAGCAGAACTTACCTATACGCATGACTTTGAGTCTGCTTCTGTTACTTGCCACTCGAATTGCTGCGATCAATGCGCCAGTTATTTATATATTTTTATGTACTCAATTGCCATCATTTTCACCATTAAGCACTACCGCCCTTCCTCTACAAAACTCCTGTGCTTTTACGTCACATTTTTGTCTCTCAAGAAGAATAAATCTACTTAGTCTTTAGTCCATTGAAGCTTTGTGCACAACACTAAGCTCTTGTCAATCTCATGTTAACATTATTCATTTGGAGGGGTGTTCTGGAAATATAAACAGATGACATAATATAAGTGCAGAAGGATTCCTATTCATTGGTGGGAAATGTTCAGATAATAAGTTCAACCATTTGCTGAACTTATTAACTGAACAATTCCTAATGGAACTGCTTGTCATTGAGTATTTAGTAAAGAAAGGGTTATATAGAGAAATTATAGAACCTTTAGAGAAGTAGGACATACACAGAACGACACGAGTGTGTTTATGCGTTTGTTCATATGGCATGAGTGCCAGCGCTGAAGGAGAGAACGAGAGGTCCAGTCTTGAGTTCTGTCCTTCCACAATGGCACAAATGCCATATCAACAAACCCATTAACACAAGTGTCATTCTGTGTTTATTAAACTTCACCTGTCCTAGAGTCCGTGAATTAAAAGAAACTGACTTACAAGGTTTTACACAGGCACATACAGTCTTGTTTTGTCATGTATGATGATGCTTTTACTTTATGGTTCTGGTTTATTAGTCAATGTAGCTTTAGTAGGTTAGTAGTAATGTACTACTTGCATGATGTAATTTTATATGGAGATTCACTGCACAATTGATAACAAATGTGCAAAACAGGAAATGACACTTTTCCTATGCAAAGGGCAAGTTTTGTGCGATGGATAAATAAAATATGTGGCTGATGCTGTCCGCTTGGGGGATTTGGCATTTATTGGGCTCAAATCCCCCGAGCGGACATAAACTGTTTAAGCAACGGCATTAGCTAAATATTCTATCTTTCTATTTGACCAGTTCATGAGGATGCTTCGAGAGATGGCAGACAGCCTTGAGGTTGATGAGATAATGGGGCTGAAACCGATGGCTCATATACCGAGAGATGAGAGGCAGATCCTTCTCGCTGAACGGGAAAAATCTGCCGAGCTCGTCACAAGCAGGATTAATGTGCTCAAAGAACAAGTAAGACGGAAAGATGACCTGCTTCAAGGCTACGAGAGAGACCTCGCCAAATTAAGGTACGTAACTATTACGGTAGATAGGTATCGTTTGCTAGCACATTTTATATATATTTGGTAGAATTGAATAACAATTTTGAACCAAAGCACATCAGTTCACAGGAGCTCTCAACCAATCAGAATTTGCATTAAAAAATCATGTTGAATTATAAAAATTATATTTGTTGTTAATGTGTCAGTTTGACTTCACAAAACATTCAATTGAGAATCTTTTATAGGTTTGTAACCAACCAATGTGTATTTTGCAGGCAAGCTCAAGAACTGTCTGACAGAAAAGCGTCTCAGCTGGAACATCTAGCAGTAAGTTCTGCAATAATTTTATCCTGCATTTGAGATAATCCAGGAGTGTAAAACAAAGATTCAGAAGAGAGAAATCTAGCTCTTTTTTTCAATAAGTACACTTGGCCTTATACCAAATATACAAAATGTGCTTCACTTCAAGCATCAAATCCTTCTCTGGGCTTCCACAGCTTCAAAAGAGTACTCCAGCATTCCAAATAAACATGCATGTACATTTTCTTGTAGAATATTTCCAGCCTTCACAATGATTATTTGGGTCTTTTTGCTCCCTTCTGAGCAAACTAGATTAAAGTTGAAGAGAAGGGTACCTTAACGGAAATAACTTGACAAATATGAAATTTCAAAGTACCAATAGTCACCTATTAAAATAAAGGTTTAAAAATGTATTTGTTTATGTTGGGAGTATCTTTTGACAAATGAGTAGCAGAAGCCAGACCTTTGATTTTGGTGTGCACTTTAACGCCTGCACTAATTAAAAATGGCGATAACTGAATGGTTAAATCTGATAAATTACACAACGCAACACGTAGCGTTAATAGTGTGAATACTTTTTCCAAGATTGCAATTGAAACTTCAAAGTAATAACAATTCTGACGCCGTGGTTGCATGACTTGCACTTCCCCACTGTGTCAGCAGCAGCATCTTTGATATCGCATTGTCTGAGACTAACCTTCGCATTATTTGAACAGTCAGATTACAATACTTGTATTGACAAGATGTTATCTGAATGTCAGACCGAGTTATTATTTCATGCGAGTGGATCCGGCGAAGAAACCTCTTTGTCCGATTCCGAGTTTTTGACATTTGAATAACCAGTCATATTATGTCACATGACTGACTAGATAAATGCACGGCGACACAAACTCTCTGAATCATCGACTGGAAGTACCCTCTCATTGACAATTTAATTTTGTGTCAGTTTATTTCGGGTGTTACAGGAAGCTTAGAACAGTGCGCCGGCGTTTTCCAAAATCGAAGATCTGAGACGAAGCAATTTTAATTTATTATGGTCTTAAGAAATCCTTTAGACCACATTAACACTTTCAATTTATGCCAAAGGTTTTTACAAGCATATGTATTTGGTTGGCTATAAATTTTCCTGGGAACATTATCATTAACATCTTGCAATGAACCTCTCTGCTCGTTAAATTGGGTCTGCACATTTATTAAAAATTTCCAAGATGCACATTTATTTGAAACACAATAGCGTGTCTGTCATTTGCAGAATGAGGTCCCCAGAGGGTGAATTTAGTGATGCTACCCCGCACAGCGGGCTAGCATCACCAAATTCACCCTCTTGAGACCTCATTCTGCTTAGGTCTCATCTTCTGGGAAGTATCTATAGTATTAAATTAACATTGTTTTCAGTTACATTTCCTAAGTTTCTATATCCCCTAATTTGCAGAAGATAAAATTCATAATTGAGGTGCCCAATGGGTGAACATCACCAACCTCAACTGGGGAACTTCAATCTGATCCTATGTCTGCCATAGCAGTTGTGGGCCTTAGCAGAATGAGGTCCCCAGAGGGTGAATTTAGTGATGCTAGCCTGCTATGCGGGATAGCATCACTAAATTCACCCTCTGGGGACCTCATTCTGCAAATGACAGGCACGCTATTTGCAGGCTTGGATGCGTCTCTTTGTTGGTTCAATCAATAGTGAGTTTGCGATAGACGGCCAACTGGTGTGGGCAATATGGTGAACTTCGTCAGATATTTATTACAGGCTACCCCGGAAATTATTTTTTTAATTTCATAATTTCCACCCCGTCAAATTGTGTACTACCAGTATTATCCGAACCAATCTTAGAAGGGTAGAAAAAGAATGTCTCTCCCTGTTTTTTTTTCAGAATATCTCACCAGTTTTTACCATTTTTCATAGAATATTTCTTCTTATTTTTTTTCAGGAAAATATTACTACTTCAACTGAAGAATCTCAATACCTCCGAGAGTCTCTGAATCGAACTAGAGATCGGCTCGATCAGGAAAAGAGGCTCAATAAAGCAATAAAAGAGAAAAAAGTAAGTTTGCCACTCAATTGTATGTCTGTGTGGTCTCAGTAAACCTCGAAAAAACTTATTTATTAACCCTTCCATGATGGAGCTTCTGGAAACTTTGTGAAAACCCTGTGTCAAGGCATTCTCTTATATATGAGAGTCTCCCACAGGGAGCCTCGCAAATATAAGAGAATACATTGGCCTAACAATATTTACCTTGACCTTGTAAGCCAGTGCATTCTCTTATATAGGTGAGGCTCCCTATGGGAGACTCACATATATCAGTGAATACACTGGCACAGGATCTTGAATGCTGCACCAGCACAGCTCCCGTCATGAAAGGCCTAATGGGTCTGATCACCTGCTGTAGAATTACACTATTTTCAAACCCCAGGATTTTAAGTTATTTCAGCAAACCAGAACTTACCATAAGATGAAAGTGTCCAATTGATTTACATTATACAGTGTGACGTAATTTGGGAGAAGCCTGCACACTTACCGGGAAATGACAAGTCGACTGGACTTAGTACATCAGTATATGACTCCGAGTGTATGATTACACTGACTGACTCTCTGTGAAATCAGAAAAACAAGGGAATATGTACTCAAAATTCTGAATGTCTTATAAATCATGTTTTCATGATATTCAAATCCTATTTTGTTTAGTGTTTTTGCCTAGTTGGTTTGTTTTCTGTTCTCACATTGGTTGTTATACTTCTAATTGATGCTACTGGTATACTAAGTAAGGTACAAACGTCTTGAAGTCATTAGCAAATCTGAAATTGAATTAATGGAACTTTCCACAGCTGTCAATCAAATAAATATTAGCAGATATTTTCTACCAAACAGCAACTGAGCCGGTCGCTTGCTGCATTGAGAATTCTTTGTTCACCTTAATTTTGATATCCGCGCATACTTTCAGTGTTAAATTGACTATATTCAAACAACTATTATGTTGTCAAATCTTAATGTACTAAATTTCTGTCTGCACCATGATGTTGGCAATTCATCCATGATTGTAAGACTGTTTTTCAATATGTAATAATTAATTTTAACAATTAAAGGATGAAAAGAATGTACGTTCTCTTGTGTATTATAGCATACGGGCCAGTTGAATTAATTAAACTATTTCTGGAGATATCTTGTCTCCTAGCAACCATAAGCTCTTCCCACTAGTGAATATTTGTGGAAAGCTCCCTTGAGAGATGTACCTTCTGTCAGTCCTTTCCACGAGGAAAATACAGTGAGAGCATTTATGGGCTCTTGCAATTCAGAAGACAGGTGTAATTGCACCCGTAATATAATCGTAAGTTGGGATTTTTCTCAAACAAAATGTCATTGTGGGATAGACCTATATCCAGTTACACTTTCACATGTCCATAATTCAACTGAGATGGGAAAGGTTCTAAATATACCTTCAAATAGTTCAATATTGAATCAGCGATTATGGTGACCATGAACATTTTGACAAGAGGGACGAATGCAAATTTTAGCACCCGCGAATTAAAGTCGAGTGCATACGGGTGCGAGAGCAGTCGCTCCCGTCTCCTGGGAATCTGTTGTGATGATAACTTGAACGTTATAATTTTCCACATTGCAGCTAGAACATTATGCTATCTGTTGTAATGAATGCTAAAATATTATTGTTTCACATTATAACTTATGAAAATGTTGAATCTCTTTTCAGACATTCCACTTAGAGAATGAACAAGCTCATATCCCAAGAGGACCCCACAGGTGTAAACCAGAAGACCCTAAAGTAGGTCTCATTTTATTGAATTATCCCAAGTAATTTATTTTGATGAAAATTTCAATAAATGATTTTTTATGAAAAATTCCACAAATGAGGATTGGTTTATTTAGTGCAAGTATGGATTTCTTGGTGAGAGAACCTGAAAAAAACAGAAATTAATCGAAATGTATTATTTTCAAGAAAATAAACTAATGTTTATACATTCATCACATTTTGTATTGAATCCATTAATTTCAATATTTATCTCACTTTATTTAAGATATGTTTGTTTTGCTTCTTAAGGCTGCTCTTAGAAAGAGAACGCAAAGGGATCTCGTGAAAAGAAAGAATTATGAAATCCAGTCACTAAAAACAGAGCTGTGTAGAAGAGAGAAATCGCTAACAGACCGAGAGCGACGGATACTATCCCTCCAGTCAACACTCGTAAGTTGAGAGAGACACTCCATTTGAATGCTTTGGCTTGAGATGTATCCACTCATTGCGGTGATGCCAAGTTTGACAATGTCAAGCCTTGAAATGATTGATCAATTCTCAGCTATCATCACGACAGGCTCATTAGAATTTCAGCCTGTCAGTTCATACATTCTGCCTGTCTAAAATGTCACAGTAAATACCTGATGCGCTAGATAGAAAGTGTCATTATTTTTCAAAGAAACTTAACTCATTCCTGTATATTTACAAAACTGATTCGTTCATGAATTCAGTTTTCATTAGCATAATAAAGCCCAACATTTTACATTCCTATCATATGAGTTAATTAATTTTAAGTGTCTCCATAGATTACTGGTTGCTTTTGGCACATAAGTAATTAATCATCAATTAAATTAGGGTATGTCACAATGGCAGGTATAAAAGTATTTTAGCCTGCCATTCAAATTTTCGGTAGATTTCAACCTGTCAATGACCATGTTATTTCAAGGCTTGGGCAGTATAGCTTGATTCGCATAGCTGTGATTTTGAGGCATCTTCAACATGTTGGTTGTCTCCTTTATCAGCAGTAACTTCCGGTAATTTTTGTTGCTATTCGCTGCTTCTGTTGTGTAAAATCTTGAGCTTTCTTATGACGAGAATTTTTTTTTTTAACCCTTTCGTGACTGGAGCTTCCTGAAATTATGAGAAAACCCTGTGCCAATATATTCTCTCATATATATGACATAGGGAGCCTCGCATATATAAGAGAATACATTGTCCTAACAATATTTACCTTGACCTTGTAAGCCAGTTCAGATCCACACAGAGATCTAATCTCGATCTTAAGAAGGTGAGATCAATAGGCAGGTATATCTGACACTTTTAACACTTTCGTGATGGGAGCTGCTCTGGTGCAGCATTAAAGATCCTGTGCCAGTGCATTCTCCCATAGGAGATAATGCACTGGCTTACAAGGTTAAGATAAATATTGTTAAACCAATATATTTTCTTATATATGCGAAGCTCTATATGGGAGACTCGCATATATAAGAGAATGCATTGGCACAGCATTTTCACAAAATTTCAGGAAACTCCAGTCATGGAAAGGTTAAAATTGACTGTCAGTCCATCCATTCTTCTGTTTATTTAATAATTTTGGATGACAGCATTAGTTCCACTGGACCTAATCATATGATATTTTGTATGTAGGTTAACCCTTTCTATACTAAATACTCATTGACGAGTAGTTATCCATCAGGAAATGTTCAGATAATAAGTTCAACAATGACCATAGTTTGTTGAACTTATTATCTGAATATTTCCCACCAATCATATGAATCATTCAGCACTGTATTTTCAGTTCTCTGTCTGCTTATATTACTTGAACATCCCTCCAAATGAATAATAGACCATTCCAATGTTTACTTTTATAACTGGCTGGAAGAATCCATTTAGTATAGAGAGGGTTAACTACCACAGGATACATGAAAACTCAATTTCCGGTAACAGCTGCCCATTTTTACCAGAGTTATGGCCCTTTGTTGGAATTTGGTCTCAATTTTCGTTTCTGTATGATAACTTGACTGAATGAAATTATATCTACTACAGTTTAATGAAATGATATTATATTGACTACAGTTTAATATGGACCTTTTGACTTTGAAATTTGGGCTTTCTTTGTTTCTGGATGATAACTATGATATATTTGTTGCCACCGACTCAATTGGCTGAGAATACAGATTTTTTCCAGATTTATGCGACTCAAGATATTGGTTTCAAAGTGATATCTTTCTTAAATGCAATTTGAAACAATCCAATGGTGTACAATGCCCAATCTGGTAGTGTTATTTTTTGGCTTTCATATGTTGCAGATTTTATGTTTTGAGAAAAGTTAATTTGATGAAATATAAGCACATGGTTCACAACATGAGTATTTCATTAAATTATATCATTGAATATTTCTTTATAAAAGTGAACCATGAATATCTATTAATTGAAGGGCGCCTCATCCTGAGACAATGTTGCAAGTATGTATCATCATCAGCATGCTAAACTCACGCCTATGAATAAATACAATTCCTGCTACTCATTTTCTAAAGAATTCTGTTGTGCATCTAATATATTCTTACCACAAATTATTTCCATGACTATCGGGTCTAGCACAATCTGATTTCAGCTATTGAAAATGATGCTATTTTCAACTATTATACCTGAAAAATTTATTTAGGGGATAACAGTGTGATGTTTTGTGATTTCGGAAAGGTACATGGCGAATATACTGTGGCAAATTTAGTTAATGGGCGACGGCGGAGCCGGAGCCCATTAACGGGTATTTGCCACAGTATATTCGCCATGTACCTTTCCGAAATCACAAAACACCACACTGTTATCCCCATTCTAATGCTCTTCGAACTTTAAAACGTTATTTAGACAAACAAATGCCTCGTAATTATCAACGAAATGTGCGGCCATAGAAAACACTCAACCAATTCACGACTTTTTATTTTAAATTTAATTCGCTAGATAAAATATAGTCCCTCAATTACCATCGCTCTTATCGTTAAAAATGCTGATAAACATGAAAAATTGCCACTTCAAATAAAAATAAATATGCACAACAATTAGTTTCTGCATGTACCTGATGTCTTTTTCAGATGTTTACCACTTTCAAACTGAAGTTTTGATTTTATCGCGAACTTGAAGTTGAATTGAAACAATGGGAAATTGTTTACTCAATGCGTTGTATTTCACACCGTGTCTCGCGGTTTCATGTCAAGAAATTTGGTCAAAATGATATCGAGACACTGACATTGGTGGAATATAACGGTGTGGTGTTTTGTATTTTCTGAAAGTACATGTATACAGGGCGAATGTACTGACTGTCAATTTTCGACAAAAGAGGCATCGCTGGTTTGTTTATATAGCAACGAGCTAGTAACGGAAGTCAGTAGCAAGGGCGCCAACTCTATAATCTACTCCGTAACTTCGCCGGCGTGTATTGCATAAGGGTGACGTCATGGAGTGAAACGGAACAGTGAGCGGTGCTGCACTGCTGGATTGGGCATGCATGTCCGAGATTAGGAATTCAGCTAACGGCAATATTGGCGCGTATGAATATCTAACATTGAAGCGGTGAACCGGACTATACATTGCGACAGGTTATTGAATGAATAACCCCCCCGCAAATATGTGGTGTTTCCGGGGGTATATTGGCCTAAGTGCATTAGAATATTTGTTTTACTGCCAACTTGTTTTCAAATCAGTGTGGACGTGCAGGTTTCATTTCTATTTTGCCGACTGACATACCCTGATATTCCTGGTTTTTTGGCCTTATACTTGAATTTCGATATTGCTATTCCAATTAATTTGATAAAAGAAGCAAATTTCAAAAACAGACATTACAGTGATGATTGAAAAGAATATCTCCACATAAAATCAATACCATTAATTTAGTGTTGAAATTGTTTGAAAGTGAACCACTCCATGCAAAAACAATTTGTGTTGATAAATATTTTAGTCATTTAATTGATTTCAATGTTGCTCTAATGCAATGTGGATGTGCATTGAGATGTGCCATCCCATATTTTTTCACAAAAACAAAGCTAACATGGATTTACACTCTCAATTTAAACTATAACAGTTGGTTTCAGGTTGTGCCTCACAGGACAATTGGCTTCATCTCCCAATTAGTTGATGTCATTGCAGTGATATTATTATGTTTAGGAAAAGTCATAATTAGTTTTACTAGTTCGCTCTTCAGAGAGTTATAAATGATGACATTTTAATTGTATTGGGCGACGAATTTAAATGTGTCTGAAAATCTACTATAATTTATGAGATATGCACTGTTGTTCGTGATATTTAAGGCCACGCAAAGTAAATTTCACGTTGTTCAGGCCCGTCTGCATGGTCCCAAATGCCCGCTCATGCAACCTTTTTATTTGTGTTTAATATTTCGGGGAACATTTTAATCAGAAGGAAATAATTGCGGGACATTTTTTATACAAACACACATGAAATTGAGATAGAATAGACCCGTTTCCCAGTTCAGACTTCCGATTTGTTACTATTGTTGGTAACTATGTTGAAACATTTTTAAACACATGCATTTCGACTGCAATCTCAGTAAAAAATGTTTGTCATACACAATCCTTGAAATAGTGAGCCTGTCATTTGCAGAATGAGGTCCCCAGAGGGTGAATTTAGTGATGCTACCCCGCATAGCAGGCTAGCATCACCAAATTCACCCTCTGGGGACCTCATTCTGCTTACACCTCAGCAGAATGAGGTTCCCAGAGGGTGAATTTGGTGATGCTAGCCCGCTATGCGGGGTAGCATCACTAAATTCACCCTCTGGGGACCTCATTCTGCAAATGACAGACACCCTATTTCAAGGCTTGATTGGGTGATTATTGATCACATGGAATCTATGAACTAACTTTTTACGGACATCTGTTTGGGAAATACTGGCCACTGGCACCTAAAATTAGACCCTGATGCCAGCCGATGTGGAGATGGAATGCTTCGTTGGCATGTGCCCCAGAAATAAAAACATATGAATACGTGCACAAGCATGCTTTTAAACACATTTTGGCCTGAGAAACAAGAAATTGATTTTGCTTGGCCCAAGATGTGAATGATAGCTCTTGCATGCAGAGGGTCACGAATCCATGAATTAGTCTGCAAATAGAATGGGGTTTGCCGACTGATAAATTGGCTTCTCCACCCAATAACCTTCATTATTTAATGTATTAAGCTTTGTTATATATAACATATATGCATGATGATATAAAAGAGCTGATTTGTTTCCAAAAATACAGGCAGGAACTCCTCCTATACACCCAATCAGGAGTTACAAATCTCCGCGTGGGTGAGTCATGTACTTCCTCTTAGAATAGTCCTCTTTATACTGAAACAGATAGCTCCCAGTTTCAATTTTACCAAGAACATGTACTAAGGCTTATACAATAAATTGCTAGGTTCCAGTCTCAGCTCATCTTTTTTTTACTGAGAGGTCTCCCAATTATGAAAATAGTGTAAATTTATCATAATACATTCAACACATTCTATTGCATCTGAAGTGGCAGGCATGACACAAAATATTTAATCCACATTGGAACTGGAATTATGTATTTTACTGAACTTTCGAAGTGCAATAATAGTTATTGTCAGACATGTGTCATCTGACTTGTTGCTATTGTGAAAACCTATGAAAGGCATGTGATGTTCAACTTTAATTGAAGAACAGAGATTATTTGGCCAATTGAAGAAACTCATTTACTTTTACATATAGTGAACTGACAAATAATACATAACAACTAAGATAGCTCCCACCCAAGCCAATTTAGAAACATGAGATATAATAATATAACAGATTTTATATTGCCCTACCCAACAAATACATGAAACATGTTCAGAGCACCCTTCTTACTCCTTCTTATGATAGGGCCTAATGGCTGAAATGTTAAAACCCCCTCAGTTTCCCAGTTACTCAGAATAATGTACTTTTGTTAAGTAGGTATCTCAACCTTTATCCTTATACAGAGTTTATTAGTCTCCCGACCCATCCAGTTGTTCACAACTGACTTGTGCGAAAACGATCTACAAACAGCTAATCAGAACAGTGATAACATCATAACATTGCCTCCAACCTTCACTAACAACGTAACATTAACCCTTTACCCAACAGAAGGGCCCTGTGCCAATGCATTCTCTTATATATGCGAGTCGACCATAGGTCGCCTCGCATATATAAGAGAATGCATTGGCTTAACTCATTAAAAATTATAAAATTGTTAAAGAATGTAAGAAAAAATAGTAAAAAGTGTTAAAAAAAGATTTTTTTTTGGCCAATGCATTCTCTTATATATGCGAGGTGACCTATGGTCGACTCGCATATATAAGAGAATGCATTGGCACAGGGCATAACTATAAGCATCACAATGTGGTCAATGAGCCGGTTCCAATGATATCCATATTTGTATGGTTCTATTGAGACAGACCGAAGATATTTTAGGCTGTTGAAGCTTTATTTGGCCGGTTTTGGCCGGTCTGTTGGGTAAAGGGTTAACAGAATTATCCCTGAACATGATAACTATATCCTCACAGATAATATAGAATCCTCCTCAGACACTCAACACCCGTTATATCTCGATACATTTTATTCATGTTTTGCCATATGAGTATGGGAGAAAATTAACAAGTTTCAATTAAGTATTTAATCTATTTGAACTGACGATGCATGAATAGTAGTCATTCTTAAGGTTTGTACAGGTCCTGGAAAATGACATTTCAATTTCCAGGCCTAGAAGTCTTGGAAAAATGGGATGGGGTTTTATTTGGGTAAGTCATGGAAATTGACATCTTCTTTCTGACCAGGCTTCTCAAAGTACCGACGGTTCCAGAACTATCGGTACCGGGATGGTTCTGCATGTGGTACCAGTTCTGAAAGTCTATTGTAATACTGATACTATTGTAATTACTATGTGGCTCCTTGGATTTAAATGAGTTATATGTACAATGTGCCAGGTATGAAATACAGGCCGATCTTACGGCTGGAAGTAGATAATAATGTGGATTTAGAAGAAATTAAATAATGAATTTGGCCAATCGATTGACAAATCATTTATTTTCAATATAACAAAAACCCTTCAAACCAAGCATTTCAAGCAAAGATACATATAGCACCATACAAATTTCAGTTCATAATTGTTTTTTTTTAGCATGTCTTTGAACAATGAGTGTAAGGTTCCATCTTACAAAGAAGCATCACTAACTAATCGCTTCATTTTGGAGAGGTAAACTGTAAAGCTGATGAGTCGATGATGCATGCGTGACTTGAATTAAGGTGACTGTAAAACATATTGTGATCGAATGGGTGTAGATAACATAGTCATCATAAATGTAATTTTATATCCAAATTGGTAACAAGCAACGTCATTCCTATGTATGAATATGATATGTAGCGAAGATTCAAGATGGCTGGCGGGTCGGTACAAAGCTGTTGGAAAAAGCTTCCTCAGCAATCCAATATAATTAATGATGAAAAGTTTATGTTCACGAACACAGGTTCACTGACTATTAAAATTACGACTGTGGAATCCGATTTAAATAAATAAAATGCAATGATGTAATGCTGAGGCTGTCTGTATTGACCAACCATTTAAATTATTTAAACATAAAAGAAAAAAACACACAAAACAATCATTCCGATCGAGCCTTGAGGACAAGTGCATGTGCATTTCAGTTGCAGATTGATCATTTGATGTCTTTGAACTTCGATTGAAGTATAGAAATATACATGGTATATCTCCCTCAACATTGATTCAGCTGCAGTTACAGTTGGGGGCAGGGGCCACGTGCATCGTGACTTGTTTCTCAGTCAGCAATTGATCATTTGTAATTGTCTTTTATGTTTAGATCACAATATGTGTATGTTCTGTACTCATAGAAGCATCGCTAATGGTCACTGGGTTGATGCTACCATGGCACCCGATGATATACGCAGACATTGTGTGTAATTTAAATTATCCAACTTCACGACAAAATAAGTACTCTTTGCGACTACCGA
This sequence comes from Siphonodentalium dalli, assembly GCA_032622095.1. Taxonomy (NCBI): domain Eukaryota; kingdom Metazoa; phylum Mollusca; class Scaphopoda; order Gadilida; family Siphonodentaliidae; genus Siphonodentalium; species Siphonodentalium dalli. Next base: position 53,827,994 of record CP136064.1, on the reverse strand, counting down.
TAGATCCATTGCCTTCCATTTTGGTCGGGGCAAGTTGCAAACCAGGTTTACTGCTATGCGAATATTGTCACCATATGTATACAAGCACAATTTATTTAGCAATAACAAACTGTGGTTCAAATTTGGTTTTGTTAACGCTGCAAATAACATCTAAATCAAGTTATCCTTCGCTTATACAAATGTATATAGACTACTAATTCAAGTACTGCCTAGTACCGTGTACTCAACACTCAGTACCGGTACTGTGAAAATTGTCCAAGTACCGACGGTTCCGGTACCGGTACTGGTACCATTAAGAAGCCTGTTTCTGACCCTGAGAATGAGAATTCCATAGAATTCAGGAACAAATATAAATATCCTACGATACTTGCAGTCTGTGGTCCGTTTCTTTATTGCAGGTCTTATGCATCACTTCTGACCAAATATTTTTACTTCAAATTAAAGATTACTTAAGTTTAAAACAACAAACATCGATGACCGGCAAATATTCATTTAACCCTTTCATGATGGGAGATGTGCTGATGCATTAAGGACTCACATATATAAGAGACTGCACTGCCGACTGGCACAGGATCTTTAATGCTGCACCAGCAGAGCTCCCGTCATGAAAGGGTTAAATACAATGGAATTATGGAAACCAATGGCGAAATACTGCAGAATTGAAGTGGATTTAATTAATATGATTTATTAATTTTTGTTTCAGGAGCCTGACAGACCGCTCAACCTGATAGATTCATAGCAGCATAGTTCCGGAGCATAGATTCATAGCAGCATAGTTCCGGAGCATAGATTCATAGCAGCATAGTTCCGGAGCATAGATTCATAGCAGCATAGTTCCGGAGCAGCACAATGTCTCGCATTCATCTAGCATCTTATATTCTCATCATAGTCCTCACTATAAAAGCCTTTATAACCACAAGCACACAGGACAGATTCAACTACAGTAACTGCCTGTTCAGATGGAAGTGCGTCAGTGTGTTGAGTTGATCATTTGTGAGGAATGAGTAACGGAATAAGAAGAATGACAGAGAAGAGACAGATGACACCAGTCTTATCAGGGATATATCTTCCACTAAAATATTGGAATGGTTAAAAGTCCATATACGTATTTCTTGGATAATATAATGCTAAATACATGGAATTGGATCCCCTGAGAATCCTTTGGGCATATGCACCCAATTTTTACTCTTGATTATTAGAATACAAATCAGTATACCAGTTGGAGTTCCCATTTTATCCAATTCCATGTGGATCATGCTAGCATTCACATTGCTGTGCCAGTGCATATTCTACAGATATTACTCAGATAACTAAACTGCCAATATTTTCTTAGTTGGCTGATTATGAAACCTGTTCAGTCCTGAATGGATTCATCCATCTAGTTCTAAGGGTGTATTCAAATTCATTATCTGGAGTATTCTCGAATGGTAGACCACCAAGATATGATCTGCACTTGACGAATTGAACATAGAATAGAATAGATTTATTTAAAACCATAATGCATGTGCTTAACATACAGTGGACCCTTAAGGGCATAATAATATTTAATGACTAGAAAAGAACAATTGTGTGCCACACCACATCAAAATAAAGTTTGATTAATTATCTATGTATGTATAAAAGAGTAGGATCTGTCTGTCTGTCTGTCCATCTGTCTGGAGTTTTCTCCCAGACCCCTGGACTGATTTCAACCAAATTTGGTGTGGTGACTCATGGTACCTTGGCGGAGATTATAAAGGCGTTAGTTTTTCCAGAGAGAGCCTGTTTCAGCTAGTTTACAATAAATCTATCTGAGTAGTTGTCCTAGTTAGTGGGTAACTCTAATTTGAGAAGTTTTTGTTAATTTGCATGAAATTATGAATGGAGTTATCTCCTATTAATTGCAGATAAGCTGTCAATTCACTTTATGATGAAGGAGATGATGGATGTTTTTGGTCACTATCAATAGCTCTGTTATCAAAATAATTTAGTGATTAATCAATCGTGGACAAGAAATTTGCATATGATTACTGTATTGATGTATACATCAAAAAACGTTCAGAACCAGTTTAATGTCATGTTCATGGAATTAGATTCTCAATCCAAACTTTTGTTGGAATCACCAAGAGCCTATTCTTTGTTCAGTCTTTGTAACCCGCCATTCGTGAACAACCTAGAACACGTATTTGAATGCATCTTAAAAGTTGTTTGTGTGTGTGAATGAGTGTAATTTATAAGGAATAACTGCATTACGTTTTTTAGTTTATCAAGAAATAACAAAATATTTTGAAAAAATCCATTTCATAATTTACTTCATCAGTTATGAGCAGTGTCTGAAAAATGTGGTTATTTCACAACAAAATAAACAAACTAAAGCAGTTAATTCCTAGAATTGAATTTAAGAAGAGTTTACTTTTCATATACATTTCAGTTTTCTCAGATTGAGAAATTTATATTTAGGAAGAGTTTACTTTTCATATACATTTCAGTTTTCTCAGATTGAGAAATTTATATTTAAGAAGAGTTTACTTTTCATATTCATTTCAGTTTATTTGTTTCTATTCAGAGTGATAATCCCACCATACTGAAGTTGTTACTCAACATCTTCAACAGCTAGGTTGTGCTTTCAAATTGTGATAATTTATTTATCAGGAATTTTGCATTAAATTTTATATTATACCGAGATTCATAATTTATTAGAAAGAGCTATTGTTGATATTTTATATGTCTATGATCTAATGTTAGTTTTATATAATTGTTGGTATGTATTCATAAGTTATTTGTACATGAAATTATGCTTCTTTTATCAGAATAAATGCCTTTAAATTAAATAACTAACATGACTAGACTCATTTATTGTTAAAATGTTGCTTACAAGAGACTGATAATCTTCAAGCCTTAAATTAAGCCAGCAATTCTTGTTTCTGTCACATTCTGATAAAAATAATTGTCTCTTGGGGGCTATAGAAATGAGCAGTGTCTCTTAATGTTCATCTGTCTGTTTGTCCATCCATCTGTATTTGTGCGTGGCCTTTATATGAGAAAGTCCCAATGAAGTTCTAATTTGGATCCAGTCTGACCATTTCTGGCGGTGTTATGCCCCTTTTTTACTTAGCATTTTCTGATTTTGTTATTGTCCAGAATAACTCAAGTTATCATTATCTGTGGATTAGTCACATGAACAGTTCAAATTTGGGTTCGGTCTGACCATTTCTGATGGAGTTATGCCCCTTTTCGACTTAGAATTTGTTGATTATTTTTTTTATCAGGATGATAACTTGAATAGTATTTGACAGAATTTTATGAAACTTGATACATGTCCCGATCAAGTTTGAAAATGGGTCCAGTCCGACCATTTTTGTTGAAGTATCGACTTTTGGGCTTGTTATTTGTTTATTATTTTCTTGTCCAGAAGATAACTTGAATATAGTATTTGATGAAACTTGGTATGTGGTCTCCAGATGAAAAAGTCCCATTCAAGTTAGAATTTGGGTCTGGTATGACCTTTTCTAATAGAGTTATGCCTCTTTTATACTCAGAATTTTCGCCATCGAGGAGGAAGTTTTTTTTGTAGCAGAAATATTTTCTTTGTTGTCTTAAAAAAGCCGATGCCACAACTAGCCACATCTTTTTATTCTGGTGTTTAATAATATATGTTAACAGCGTAGACAGTATGAAGCATATATTGATTCAATGATTGTTCCCAGAATGAAATATATTTTTCATTTCTAAAAATCCACCAGTCAAATAAAGCCACATTATTCAGGGGACATGTGACGTGGCAGCATCTAATTAGATACTGGATGTGTTTACCTTGCAAAGACTTGTTGATGTAATATCAATTATCGCCTCAAAGAGAATAAAAGAGTCCCTTTTTTCTACAGAATGCAATAAATGGCAACAATAAACAGCTGTCTGTTACCTTCTTCCAAAATAAAGAGCGTTCATCTCACTTCTGTGCAGGACAGTTCAGGGGCGCCGGAAGAGGGGGCAGTGGGGCAGCTGACCCCCCTGCCCTTGACCAAGGGGGGTGAGCGGGGGCAAGACTTGCCCTTTTTCTGGAGACAGAAAATGCTTTTTGGGTGTTTAATCTCATGTTTTTATAGCAAAATGTGACTTTTTTGGTCCAAATACCACCAATTTCACAAGGAATATTAATTTTTTGTCAATTTTATCACAAAACGGCCATAAAAACCGACAAATACCTTTAAAATAGGGATTTTTGCCACAATGAATTTATGGTTATTTTCCCGAGTTTGCGGAGAAAATGCCCTTTTTTGCGTAAAGTGCCCTTTTTGTAGGCTCTGCCCCCCTGCCCTTGGATGCTTCCGGCACCCCTGGGACAATTATGAGTCCAGTAAGTCATTCTGGGCCATGCAATGTGAGCAGGGACCAGCCTATAGGGCAACTTGGGAGACATCTCTCCCTATAATGTTCCAATCTCCCTATTTTTGTCCCAGAGGATCTCTCTTGTATACCAGTATGCATATATCCCTGTATGCATATGTCCCAACAGCACATTTAAAGTATATTTACTGATTATTATGGTGTTCTCACTATTATTATACCCCAACTTTCGAAGAAAATGGGGGGGGTATACTGGATTGACTCCGTCCGTCCGTCACGCTTTCTCCCTCCGTGTGTCCGTCCGTCCGTCCGACCTTGAACAACTTTAGTACAACCTCCAGAGGTCATAGCTGAAGGTCTGACACTGCAGTTCTGCATTCAGCCATGGATGTCTGCACATAATTCCTGGATATCTTTGAAACTCCAAAGAAGACAACTTTTTAAACTAACATTATCAATGGTCAAGAAAGATAATATACCCCTGAATAAGAGGAAATGTGTGTTTCCTCATTAACCCTTTCATGGTGGGGAGCTGCATTAAATATCCTGTCCCAGTGCATTCTCATATATGCTAGTCTCCCATAGGGACCCTCGCATATATAAGAGAATGCACTGGCTCCCAAGGTCAAGGTAAATACTGTTAGGCCAATGTATTCTCTTATATATGTGAGGCTCCCTGTGGGAGACTCGCATATATAAGAGAATGCATTGGCAGAGGGTTTCCGCAAAATTTCAGGAAGCTCCAGTCATGAAAGGGTTAATGTGTCCACAGTACTACTGAACCCTTCAAGTTTGTACATTTTGCAGCGTTATCTTTCCAGATGATGTTAAGTTATGAGATGACCTTCATCTCTGTTTATGCACAGTTTCATTTACTGAAGTGCTTGGATACATTGGTTGTTTTACATGTACTTCCATGGATGTTCTGAATGTTTGTTCATTTTTGTGCTAATTAATAATACATGTATTGAAAATGAGATAAGACTACAAGAATCTCCTTATTCACGATTAATAAAATGTATGCAATATAATAGGTGAAGGACACCATTGTCAGTTAGCATGATAACTTTGAATCGTGTTAGCTCAGTCGGTTAACCCTTTACCCAACAGAACGGCCCTGTGCCAATGCATTCTCTTTTATATGCGAGTCGACCATAGGTCGCCTCGCATATATAAGAGAATGCATTGGCTTAACACATTAAAAATTATAAAATTATAAAATGTAAGAAAAAATGGTAAAAAGTGTTAAAAAAAAGATTTTTTTTAGGCCAATGCATTCTCTTATATATGCGAGGCGACCTATGGTCGACTCGCATATATAAGAGAATGCATTGGCACAGGGCGTAACTGTGGCACAGGGTGTAACTGTAACCATCACAATGTGGTCGATGAACCGGTTCCAATGATATCCATATTTGTATGGTTTTATTGAGACAGACCCAAGATAATTTAGGCTGTTGCAGCTTTATTTGGGCGTTTTTGGCCGGTTTGTTGGGTAAAGGGTTAAGCAACTCGCAGTCTATCTCACAGATGCAGTCAAGGGGAACCATCTCTGCTTCATTTTCGTGTGAGTTGAATCCACTTGTGAATTGATCAACTATATTTTCTGTGAAAGAACAGACCATCCAGGCCTGAGAATATGATACTGGTCATTTGCAGAATGAGGTCCCCAGAGGGTGAATTTAGAGGCGCTACCACGCACAGTGGGCGAGCTACAGCAATTCATCCTTTGGGAACCTCATTCTGCTTAGGCCTCATCTTCTCTGGACAGTAACTTTATTATCAAATTAACAAGTTTCTTAGAAACTTCTTTAGAAAGTTTCTTTTCTTTTTATACTCCCATCCAAAAGATGGGGGAGGTATATACTGGATTACATCTGTCCGTCCATCCTTCTGTCGATATATCTCAACCATGAGTTATCAGATCTCAATGAAATTTGGTATGCAGGTTTGACATCAGGAGAGCTTTCAAAAGAGGATTCATTTTCCGTTCAAGAGTTATCTTCTTGTTTATCTGAAAAAATATTGGATTTCCATCCCTCCGCTCATATATCTCAACCTTGGGTTATCGAATCTCAATGAAATTTGGTATGCAAGTTTTTTGTCAGGAGGGCTTTCAAAGGAGTTAATTGACATTGTTCACATTTTCTGTTCTAGAGTTATCTCTCTTTGTTTATCTGAAAATGTTGGATTTCCGTCCGATCTGCTCATATATCTCAATCATGGGTTATTGGATCTCAATGAAATTTGGTAAGCAGATTTGTCATCAGGAGAGCTTTCAAAAGATGGTTTATGGACGTTCACTTTTCCGTTCAAGAGTTATCCATCTTTGTTTATCTGAAAATGTTGGATTTCTGTACATCTGCTCATATATTTCAGTCATGGGTTATTGGTTTCTGTTGAAATTTGGTATGGAGGTTTGGCATCAGGAGGGCTTTAAAAAGAGGGTTCAGTTATGTTATTTGCATTTTCTGTTAAATGCAAGAGGTTTATACTCATGTCTGTGTATGATAATTTCATAAATTTTTTGCCATTTTTACTCTGTACTGAGCATGGTGGAACAAATGACAGCCATCGATTAATAATATTACTGAATTTAAATTGCTGCTGGTTTGCACAGAGAACAATCTGATAAATGCAGGATCACTTAAATCTAGTTGCCTCAAGAAAGTTTTATAATGGGAGAATAAATGTGCCCAAATTTTGCTAGTCGAAACATGATATTTCTACCTTTTGTAGACATGTTTAGGCCACTGAAATGCTGTGTCTAGTGGAAGAATGAATTGTCAGTCCCAGTATAAATCTCAGATCATAACAAAACAATAAATTTGTAGCCTACTAGGCTATAAACTAATTTTGGTTACTGCTTATTGAAAAGCTACATACTATTACCTTATTTTCCAGAACAATGTTACATCCTCTAAATTAATAATTAGATATAAACAACCATCAAGTTATAACTAATACATCACCAGACATTGTCGAACCAATAAGATATAGCCTACCCGGTATTAATAAAATGGATAATTATTACAACTGTGACAAATCAGATTTATGTACTTTCTTTTTGTAACTATGCAACATACAACAACGAATAAACTTCATGTCGCAAGTAAAAAGTGTAGGCCTGGTCAGAGTAGAAGGCCACCACAGTAAACATGGATATGTGAAAGGATTCAAGGATCCTGTCATTGTCCCCTTTTGTTGTCCTTTGTTTTGTTTTTTCAATAAAAAATAAGGTCATAACAAAAAATAAATACGTGTATACGTATATAAATTAAATGAATTAGATAAGTGAACATATTAAACTGAAAAGTTTTTTTTTTAAATTGGTATTGTACGGGTATGTTAATTCATTAAATATTTAATAACCACAGGTACATCTTCACTGATCGGTAATTTCTCGATTCTGATTCATTTGTAGACATGTTCTGCCATTTAATATTATCGTCTGTTCATCTAAAAGGTTCAAAGTTTATTATTTATTATTTCTCAACATCCACACAAATGATTGAATGGGAATCAGCTGGAAGCAGCTGTTATACTTATAATATTTGAATTTACAACGGAATAGCATAATGCAATCAATTCAGTAAAACCAAAGGCTTATTAAAATTGTTGATACCGGTATGTTAAATTGGTGGCCATTTTGGAAGCCATCTATAATATATATCTTGGTGGCTTAACTCGAATTTCACAATAATATCACCACTCTGAGTTGGATCTTATGCAAGTAACTGCTTTAGAGATATAGATCTATTTCCAAATTCGATTGAGAAAAACAAAAATTGAAAACTGATCGATGACCTCACAGTAGCGTGACCTTTGACATCCGACCTTCGGCGGCGTGTGAAGGAACTCGGGAAGTGTGCCACTTCAACACGGAAGAGAAATGTGCTTGATGTTATAAACAAAAATCGAGGGGATTTATCTTTTGCATGTGTGTATCGGTTGTGGCGCGTGCTCTTTGTTTTTGACAGTCCGTTCCTTATAATTTCACAAAATGCCGGCTGATGACGAACTTGCAAAGAAACTAGGCAAGCGAGTCGATATAATTGATGCAGACGAAAATGGAGAGGAAATAACATTATCGACAACCAATGTGTTCAATGTGTACACGGAGTTCAAAGAATTCAGTCGAAAGCAGATCAAAGACTTCGAGGCAACATTTAAAAAGTAAGTCAATGATGTATCAAATGCCACTCACTCGTTTGCGGGAGATTAGTAAACAAATTTCCATTGTAATTAAAACCCATTACCAATGCAATGAATGCATGACACCAGGGAGGGTGGCTACCTATCAGGGAGTGTTATATACTGGGGGGGGGGGTATATACTGGACACATAGAGAGAGAGAGAGAGAGAGCTGCCTGCTGCGCACCCCACAATCAGGGAAATCTGGGATTGTAGCCCTAGTTGCGTCAGGGAAATCGTGGTGCCACCCGTGGGTCAAAATAAATGATTGTATGGGAGGCCATTTTCACTTCACCTCTTGGACTTTATAAGCTCAATTGCGCTTAAGTGCATTTCAATTGTGCTTAAGCTCAGTTACAGTCATCTCTCCCAATTTCTCTTAAGCCCATACATCTCTACCCAATTGCGCTTAATTGAATTGCACTTTAGCTAGTGAATTAGCTATATCAAGTTTTCACCATTCGAAGATCATATGAGGTTCATCATCAGGTTTGACCCGATAGTCATCCTGCAGACGGTTCTATAAGAATTAAGGGGGTTTTGTTTGTGGTGATCAATAATTGCGCTTAGGTGCAATTGAAATTACAGAGGTTTTTTAAGTGCAATATTGCTGACCACATAATTAATTTTAAATGAATTGCCCATAACTTAAGCTATGGGAGGCCAAATACACTTTTAATAATTATTTGTGCTTAAGCACAAATAAGCTATTTATGCTTAAGCACAATTATTTGTGCTTAAGCGCAAATAAGGAAATTAAAAACCATTAACTAACACACCCTGTTATTGGCCAAGTCCACCATACATTAGAAGTTCAGACATGGGGAAGCCTATTATATTTTTGAGGGAAGATCCATATTGATGGGGAATGAAATGTACATATTTTAGCTTAAGCACAAATATTTTAGCTTAAAGGAATATGATCCTGAAAAAAAATTAGTATTTTCTTTCAATATACCGATAATATATACATAAAATGTCCATTATGCGCATGTAATCTAATATTCGGCCGCTAATCGTTATTTTTATAACGATTAAAACAAATTCCGAAGTTAGCCGAAGATTTTGTGTTGTAGACGAGTCACGTGATCATCGGCCACATCACATGATTGTCACGTGTAAACAGAAGCATAGTCACATGATCGACCACGTGGTAACTCATTGAGAACGCATAGATATTCAACGATACCATAAGTTTGCACGCGCAAAGCGATCATGAATTCCATCTCGGCTTTTTACGTTTGTCGCATAATGGGAGAACACTGCGAATGCAAATACATCGTGTTCTCACAATTAAACGCCTTTAGCGTGTTATTATTATATGTATAGCGATGTGTTGTTGTTATTATAAAGCCATGCCGCACTTTACGTAGGATCTGGACACTGGAATGTTTACGATATGATAATTATCTATTAGTATTAACTGTGCAAGTCTTCGCATATATGCAATCTTTATATGAATATATAATATAATTTGACTATTCCGGTAACGAAAATAAAAGTGAAACACGAGCACATGTTTATATAGATAACTGACCGTAAAACCGAAATAATATACGATAATTTATTTATACATCGTGGTAGAATATACTTATTAATATATCAAAGTCTTCATCTGTGATTTATTTTACAGTGAACGCTCTTTATTTAGTCATGGTAAAGGAAAATTGGGACTCGACTTAGAACAGTTGTCATCGTGATTATTTACTGTTTACACCAATACACGTAAATACATGCACACGAACTTGCGATGTACATGCTTTATATATCCGTCAAAGTCGTAGCAATTTCCGGTTTATTAAACTCTTTTTATTCGCACCGTATAAGGAATACTCTTAACATGGAACGCTCTTTATTGAGTCATAGTGAAGGAAAATGGGGACTCGAGTTGTCATCGTGAATACTTTACTAAATTATTCATCAATATACTCCCCACTTTAACTGCAATGGTATGTATTCGTAACCATGACTGACTCGTCAAATGAAACGCTCTTTATTTGGTATATGTATTGGCTTTTTAGCGATAGGGGTTCGATTGGATATACTCACGACTGGAAGCTCCGGCAAATTTATATTCTTTACAGGAGTTGACGTTTTTCTTGGGATGGCATTCTCGTCGGTGGTCCATTTGTTTAACGTGGGGGTTGCATTTCCTCTGAGTTGTCGTCGGTAGCCACTGTTCGGGCCAAGTGTATTCGCGTTGTGCTCAAAACACACTTTTTCGAAGTGGACGGAACAAATTCAGGACTATTTCGTTGGTAACTACTTCAATAGTTTCTGATTTTGAGTAACGGGTTTCCCACAGAAATCCCACCAAATGTCACGTAAACGAACGTCGTTTGGAAATGAATGCAGAATTATACCTAATTGAGAGTCACTATACCGGCCACAGCCGAAAACACTGCATTTATTTGGCATTGTCGCGAATGAATTGTAAATACGGGACAATCGGGGCATATATATGGAAAATTAAAACAACATCGTGAACACGCACCCGAATAGAGTTCACATGTCGGCTCGTGTTTTTATAAGCTTTATTTTTGACACGAAAGTGTTATCTACCCCGCTCAATCGGCCTTCTATATTTCTTGTCAAAACAATAACTTTCCAAACAGCACTTATGACAAATCACAAGTGAAGATAACTCACCGGGCGTTGAAAATTCACCACGTGTACACAGTGTTATTGTCATATAGGTAGACACAATTAACTCCGACTCCGATTCCGTGTTTTGAATTAGTTTACTCATTTGACGTCATATGAGGATTTGCGACGGAGATCGCCGACAACCGGTGGGGGTATTATTTATTTATTTCTAGGCTTATTTATTACGCGATTGTTATGGGACTTGGATCATTGTGACCACAATAGGGGTGGCTTTCCGATAGTGTTTTGTTGTTTCATCAGGATAGCAATCCTTTAAAAAGGAATATGATCCTGAAAAAAAATTAGTATTTTCTTTCAATATACCGATAATATATACATAAAATGTCCATTATGCGCATGTAATCTAATATTCGGCCGCTAATCGTTATTTTTATAACGATTAAAACAAATTCCGAAGTTAGCCGAAGATTTTGTGTTGTAGACGAGTCACGTGATCATCGGCCACATCACATGATTGTCACGTGTAAACAGAAGCATAGTCACATGATCGACCACGTGGTAACTCATTGAGAACGCATAGATATTCAACGATACCATAAGTTTGCACGCGCAAAGCGATCATGAATTCCATCTCGGCTTTTTACGTTTGTCGCATAATGGGAGAACACTGCGAATGCAAATACATCGTGTTCTCACAATTAAACGCCTTTAGCGTGTTATTATTATATGTATAGCGATGTGTTGTTGTTATTATAAAGCCATGCCGCACTTTACGTAGGATCTGGACACTGGAATGTTTACGATATGATAATTATCTATTAGTATTAACTGTGCAAGTCTTCGCATATATGCAATCTTTATATGAATATATAATATAATTTGACTATTCCGGTAACGAAAATAAAAGTGAAACACGAGCACATGTTTATATAGATAACTGACCGTAAAACCGAAATAATATACGATAATTTATTTATACATCGTGGTAGAATATACTTATTAATATATCAAAGTCTTCATCTGTGATTTATTTTACAGTGAACGCTCTTTATTTAGTCATGGTAAAGGAAAATTGGGACTCGACTTAGAACAGTTGTCATCGTGATTATTTACTGTTTACACCAATACACGTAAATACATGCACACGAACTTGCGATGTACATGCTTTATATATCCGTCAAAGTCGTAGCAATTTCCGGTTTATTAAACTCTTTTTATTCGCACCGTATAAGGAATACTCTTAACATGGAACGCTCTTTATTGAGTCATAGTGAAGGAAAATGGGGACTCGAGTTGTCATCGTGAATACTTTACTAAATTATTCATCAATATACTCCCCACTTTAACTGCAATGGTATGTATTCGTAACCATGACTGACTCGTCAAATGAAACGCTCTTTATTTGGTATATGTATTGGCTTTTTAGCGATAGGGGTTCGATTGGATATACTCACGACTGGAAGCTCCGGCAAATTTATATTCTTTACAGGAGTTGACGTTTTTCTTGGGATGGCATTCTCGTCGGTGGTCCATTTGTTTAACGTGGGGGTTGCATTTCCTCTGAGTTGTCGTCGGTAGCCACTGTTCGGGCCAAGTGTATTCGCGTTGTGCTCAAAACACACTTTTTCGAAGTGGACGGAACAAATTCAGGACTATTTCGTTGGTAACTACTTCAATAGTTTCTGATTTTGAGTAACGGGTTTCCCACAGAAATCCCACCAAATGTCACGTAAACGAACGTCGTTTGGAAATGAATGCAGAATTATACCTAATTGAGAGTCACTATACCGGCCACAGCCGAAAACACTGCATTTATTTGGCATTGTCGCGAATGAATTGTAAATACGGGACAATCGGGGCATATATATGGAAAATTAAAACAACATCGTGAACACGCACCCGAATAGAGTTCACATGTCGGCTCGTGTTTTTATAAGCTTTATTTTTGACACGAAAGTGTTATCTACCCCGCTCAATCGGCCTTCTATATTTCTTGTCAAAACAATAACTTTCCAAACAGCACTTATGACAAATCACAAGTGAAGATAACTCACCGGGCGTTGAAAATTCACCACGTGTACACAGTGTTATTGTCATATAGGTAGACACAATTAACTCCGACTCCGATTCCGTGTTTTGAATTAGTTTACTCATTTGACGTCATATGAGGATTTGCGACGGAGATCGCCGACAACCGGTGGGGGTATTATTTATTTATTTCTAGGCTTATTTATTACGCGATTGTTATGGGACTTGGATCATTGTGACCACAATAGGGGTGGCTTTCCGATAGTGTTTTGTTGTTTCATCAGGATAGCAATCCTTTAAAAAGGAATATGATCCTGAAAAAAAATTAGTATTTTCTTTCAATATACCGATAATATATACATAAAATGTCCATTATGCGCATGTAATCTAATATTCGGCCGCTAATCGTTATTTTTATAACGATTAAAACAAATTCCGAAGTTAGCCGAAGATTTTGTGTTGTAGACGAGTCACGTGATCATCGGCCACATCACATGATTGTCACGTGTAAACAGAAGCATAGTCACATGATCGACCACGTGGTAACTCATTGAGAACGCATAGATATTCAACGATACCATAAGTTTGCACGCGCAAAGCGATCATGAATTCCATCTCGGCTTTTTACGTTTGTCGCATAATGGGAGAACACTGCGAATGCAAATACATCGTGTTCTCACAATTAAACGCCTTTAGCGTGTTATTATTATATGTATAGCGATGTGTTGTTGTTATTATAAAGCCATGCCGCACTTTACGTAGGATCTGGACACTGGAATGTTTACGATATGATAATTATCTATTAGTATTAACTGTGCAAGTCTTCGCATATATGCAATCTTTATATGAATATATAATATAATTTGACTATTCCGGTAACGAAAATAAAAGTGAAACACGAGCACATGTTTATATAGATAACTGACCGTAAAACCGAAATAATATACGATAATTTATTTATACATCGTGGTAGAATATACTTATTAATATATCAAAGTCTTCATCTGTGATTTATTTTACAGTGAACGCTCTTTATTTAGTCATGGTAAAGGAAAATTGGGACTCGACTTAGAACAGTTGTCATCGTGATTATTTACTGTTTACACCAATACACGTAAATACATGCACACGAACTTGCGATGTACATGCTTTATATATCCGTCAAAGTCGTAGCAATTTCCGGTTTATTAAACTCTTTTTATTCGCACCGTATAAGGAATACTCTTAACATGGAACGCTCTTTATTGAGTCATAGTGAAGGAAAATGGGGACTCGAGTTGTCATCGTGAATACTTTACTAAATTATTCATCAATATACTCCCCACTTTAACTGCAATGGTATGTATTCGTAACCATGACTGACTCGTCAAATGAAACGCTCTTTATTTGGTATATGTATTGGCTTTTTAGCGATAGGGGTTCGATTGGATATACTCACGACTGGAAGCTCCGGCAAATTTATATTCTTTACAGGAGTTGACGTTTTTCTTGGGATGGCATTCTCGTCGGTGGTCCATTTGTTTAACGTGGGGGTTGCATTTCCTCTGAGTTGTCGTCGGTAGCCACTGTTCGGGCCAAGTGTATTCGCGTTGTGCTCAAAACACACTTTTTCGAAGTGGACGGAACAAATTCAGGACTATTTCGTTGGTAACTACTTCAATAGTTTCTGATTTTGAGTAACGGGTTTCCCACAGAAATCCCACCAAATGTCACGTAAACGAACGTCGTTTGGAAATGAATGCAGAATTATACCTAATTGAGAGTCACTATACCGGCCACAGCCGAAAACACTGCATTTATTTGGCATTGTCGCGAATGAATTGTAAATACGGGACAATCGGGGCATATATATGGAAAATTAAAACAACATCGTGAACACGCACCCGAATAGAGTTCACATGTCGGCTCGTGTTTTTATAAGCTTTATTTTTGACACGAAAGTGTTATCTACCCCGCTCAATCGGCCTTCTATATTTCTTGTCAAAACAATAACTTTCCAAACAGCACTTATGACAAATCACAAGTGAAGATAACTCACCGGGCGTTGAAAATTCACCACGTGTACACAGTGTTATTGTCATATAGGTAGACACAATTAACTCCGACTCCGATTCCGTGTTTTGAATTAGTTTACTCATTTGACGTCATATGAGGATTTGCGACGGAGATCGCCGACAACCGGTGGGGGTATTATTTATTTATTTCTAGGCTTATTTATTACGCGATTGTTATGGGACTTGGATCATTGTGACCACAATAGGGGTGGCTTTCCGATAGTGTTTTGTTGTTTCATCAGGATAGCAATCCTTTAAGCACAAATATTTGAGTTTGAGCACAAATATTTGCACTTACATGTAACTTACATGTAAGCTCTAATATTTGCGCTTAAGCTCAAATAATTGTACTTAAGCGCAAATGTTTGTGCTTAAGCGCAAATATTTGTGATTAAGCGCAAATAATTGTGCTCAAGTGGAAATATTTCTGCTTAAGTGGAATTTTTTACGCTTAAGCGTAAATAATTGTGCTTAAGTGAAATGTTTTTTACGCTGAACCGTAATTTGGCCTCCCATAATAAGCGCAATTGAATTTCATTTGTGTACAATTAATTGCAATTAAGCACAATTAAATGTAGGCCCCCCCCCCCCCCTACTTAAGCGCAATTAATTGCGCAAGTCCAATTATTTAATGAATGTGAAAATGGCCTCCCATAGATTTATGCCCACCCCATGTATACTCCACCTGGTGAATATTCAGATAACGGGGTATATGTTACACACTAACACAGGTGTGCAGGGGGGGGGGGGTATTCATTATGAATCAAGTCTCGGATCAGTTCAAAGTTTCAAAAGTATCATCAGACCAGAGAGCAATTTCAGACTGCTAGTGATTGACCACTTTAAATATGGCACACACATTTTATATATTGTTCCTGCTGACCCCCCCTCTCCTTTCCCCCATATTAAGAATCCTGGAGCCACACTATGGTCATTTACAGACCCTGTATATAAGCAATTGGAGAGCTGTAGAGATCCTATTTAATAGTTATATTGCTGTCAACACATCCCAACACTGTAGTAAATGATTGACATTCACAAAATGTGTTAGTCATACATGTGCAGGTATTATTATGTCATCAATTTTGAACTCATGGATGAATGCCAATAGATGTCACTACTATTATGTCACTAAGAGTCAAGATCAATCAAGCTCAGGCTAGTTTATTCTTTAGTGATGGTGCATGCAGCATATGACATGTACTAGTACATATATAGCTGTGTTTGCCTGAGGCATGTACCTGGTAGCAGGTCTCCCTGGTCATTTCTATTAAGAAACTTAAAATTTTAAAAACCATTGAAGGCAGGGACGTGGTGTAGGAGTGTATAAATTTCATGCCTCACACAACATTAGTTGGAAATTTTATATCACATATAGGGTGTACAGTAATGCCCTAAATAATCGATTCCTTAACCACAGCAGTATTATGGGTAATTTTTCAGGATTTAATTAGTCAGAAAGATGGCTTGTTGCCATTTATCGGAAAGCTCTCAGTGAGAGCTTTCCAATGAATGGCAACAAGCCATATTTTTGTCTAAATCCTGAAAAATTTCCCATAATTCTGCTGTGGTTAAGGAGTCGATTATTTAGGGCATTACTGTAATTGTCCTTATTGTTTGATTTTCCAAATAATAATTTGTGGGGCATTTGTTGTTTTTAGATCACCATGCAGTGGCATATTTTTCAATATTTTTATTTATTCCAAATGTTGATCTCATATTCCTAACAGTAATTACTAATTTTCCAACGTCAGGTTGGGGTTTCCGATTGGAGATTTCCAACAGTTGGAAAGTTTGAAGTACTCTACCAGTTTGGAATTTACAGCCAAAGGGGCGGGGTGCAAATGGTATTTCACAAACATGGGAGTTTGGTCTGATTCAAGTGGGGGGATGTGCAGTTAGAAATTACAAGGTTGACAGACCCCCCCCCCAATGGAGATTGGAGACCCTCTAGCCACTTCCTTCATCTGAAGGTAACAAATGTTTTCTATGTCTTTTCAGTTCAAGATTGTTATTAAACTTAAAAACCGAATGAACATAATAATAAAAGTTGATGCATGATGTAGTATTTACTGTAATTAATGTCACATTGTGCATGAATGTGTGCAGTTGAGTTGTTTCCTTCCAGAGGCCGGGTAGGATGGTTGGACTGCATTTTGCAGGTCCCTTCTGACACCCACAAATACATGTGTGTCAAGGACTATATCCTATTAGTACCCTGATTGGGATAGGGTCCTGGGCACCAAACATTAAGGATATTAATGCAATAGATATTTAATGGGGAATTTTCAATTAGTCCTGATGCTGAAATCTATAAGGTAAATTGGGAAATTTTAGACCCGAAATTGATGAAAATTGGTTTCTTTTAGCTAACCATTTGATAAACGGCCCTTTATTTACCCCTCATGCTACAAAGTACCCAGGGGCGCCGGAAGAGGGGGGCAGAGGGGGCAGCTGACCAAGGTGGGCGAGCGGGGGCAGGACTTGCCCTTTTTCTGGAGACAGAAAATGCTTTTTGTGTGTTTAATCTCATGTTTTTATAGCAAAATGTGACTTTTTTGGTCCAAATACCACCAATTTCACAAGGAATATTAATTTTTTGTCAATTTTATCACAAAACGGCCATAAAAACCGACAAATACCATTAAAATAGGGATTTTTGCCACAATGAATTTATGGTTATTTTCCCGAGTTTGCGGAGAAAATTCCCTTTTTTGCGGAAAAGTGCCCTTTTTGTAGGCTCTGCCCCCCCCCCTGCCCTTGGATGCTTCCGGCGCCCCTGAAAGTACCAATGAACTGGCTGCAGCCATTGCAGTTGCTGTTCTAGTTTGATCAGAACATGCTCTGATAGTCAACAGTATGACAAGCTGACTGGTACTTGTTTAATGCATGAGTAGTGCGAAGCCAACACAGTACGAGCAACCTTGTTCAAGGGTCACAACTTGGCCAAGGATTTGAAACAGTGAACAATCCGACAATTGCACATCGCTCAAAGCGGTCAAGCCACTGTTGTGTGAAGACTCACAATAGACCAGTGACATGCTGCGAACTTATATCATTGTGTTTACAACAGCGATTAAATACAAGTCCGACACACTTACCACTGGACTATGGAGCTCCACTTTATTTTATTTGTAGACGGAAATTATAAACATATACTCCTCTTTTGTTCTAAAGAGAGAAATGGATATTCCCAGAATAAATGAGACTGTTTCAATAGTTGTACCTGACTCATCTGAAGTGTGCCTTTCCTGACTTAGGGAAATTTTAGCCTAATTGTGTCAGGCCGCTTATCTGAATATCAGATTTAAAAGCAAACACCGTAAGAGTACAGGATATCACATTTCAGTTTAATGTACATCCTGGTTCTTTGGCCGTACTAATTTAATTCTATGTTTTGTGTCAACCACTCAACCTGTAAACAATTTTGAAGCTGCTGTTTAATAGTCCAGGCATACACTATATGCATTACTAAAAGCTATTTCAACAAAGTTATGGAACATATTCAACAAGAAGCACTTCACAAATTGATCTAAGACATACTCTGGCCGCCAATCATGAAGACATATATTTATATTCACACACCCTCTACATTCACACAATTAGCTCCTGTAGGAATTGGTACATTTCATCATACAGTTTACATGAATGTTTCCGATGTTCATATACCAACAACTGAAGTTGACCCTTCAGTTATTGGTTGATGAACGAAATGCCTACATCATTTCAAGCCGATCGTGTGCACGTGCTCACTGCGTGTTGTTATTAGGAATTTGAACAATATGTTAGTTATAATTGTTTTGGTAGTTTTGAGAAGTAGTTCAAATGAATAAAGTTCTATTAAAATGTGCTGGTATATGATCATAAGGAATGACTTGCAGATCGAATGCTGTCAATGGTTTTGACCGGGAGAGTAATTATACAAAGTATGCGTGAATCCGGCTTCACACACTTTGTGTAATTACTCTGCCGGTCAAAATCCAATTACCCCAATCAATCTGCAAGTCATTTCTTAACACTTTCATGACGGGAGTGCAGCATTAAAGATCATGTGCCAGTGAATTCTCTTATATATGTGAGTCTGCCATAGGGAGCCTCACATATATAAGGGAACTCACTGACTTACAAGTGAATTAGGTCAATATTGTTAGGCCAATGCATTCTCTTATATATATGAGACCCTATGGGTGACTCGCATATATAAGAGAAGGCATTGACACATAAAATTTCAGGAAGCTCCTGTCATCGAAGGGTTAATTGGTGATCATGTATACATGATATAGCCACAAGGACCCCGGGTGGGGGGGGGGAGTTGGGGGCAACAAAATGTTCCCTTTCCTTCTTAGCAAGAAAGACCTCATGTATCAGCTAAAATAGCATTGTTATATTGTCCTAAGATAATTATATCCATTCTAGTAGCATAATTCAAGATTAGTCCTTGAAGGTGCTTTAAAATGTTGAGCTTAGTCTTTGAAAGTTCTTTAAAATGTTGAAAGTTCTTTAAAATGTTGTATGATTACCAATATATATTGCCTTGTCACCATTTATGCCAATACCTCTGACTGATAACTGGAAGTGCCCTTTTTTGGAAGTTGTGCCTTCCTTGCTTCTGGCGCCCCTCAGTGTATAGCCATGATATCTGAATTATTACGTAGGTCAGAATACTACTATAATGTTATGGAGCATCAAAAGCAATGTACCCTTGGGGAGGGGGCAATATGTAGGAGATGATCTAATACTATGCATCCTTCATTAGCTTACTACACCAGTAATGACCTGCAGGGCATGTTTTATTATGTTCTTTGATCAAGAAATGATCAATGAATCAATACTGGTAACATGCAACCAAATCCAATAATCCTTAATGATTACTCATTCAATCAATGCACTAATTATCTCTCTTTGTTCTGTTTTCTATAGTCAGGCCACAAAAAATAAAATATCCTGATTCACAAACATTTGGGTTGAAAATTAGTTGCAGGATGGGAAAAAAATAAAAAATAAAAATATGCATCACCACCACAATTGACAAATAGCGGAGCTGTCCATGAATTCCACAAGATTGTTGGATAAGTTTTACTCATCTTTTGAAAAAATAAACTAAGTTGTTTCTTCCCATAGAACCGTATAAATAATGCGAAAAAAAAGTTAATGCAAAATAAAATTTTTTACAATATTGAGGAAAATTTGATAAACAATGCTATTAAACTGTTGTTGCCTCACTTTTGTTGCAACATTAAATTCCCACACAGGTTACATTTATAGTCTCTCTATACTGTTTACCTGCCTGTATCTTGGTAAAATATTAAGCCAATGCAATTAATTCATTAAATACTTTAAAATATTCTGGAAAAAATAATTGTCATGTGGTCCACACTTCACTGTACCGATCCCATGAATACCAGAAATATGAGCTGATCCAAATTGATGACGAAGGATTCAGACCCGTGTTCTCATTGATACATTATTAGACCCATGTGTAAGTCAAGTTTTTTGGGGGCTTTCCATACCCGTGTGGTCAGTGTCGTGGACTTACATCATTGCATGAGAGATGTCAAACCTGACATACAGTAATGCCCTAAATAATCGGGTAACTTTTCAGGATTTAGTCGGAAATATGGCTTGTTGCCATTCATCGGAAAGCTCTCATTCCGATGAATGGCAACAAGCCATGTTTCTGACTAAATCCTGAAAGATTACCCATAATTCTGATGTGGTTAAGGAGTCAATTAATTAGGGAATTACTGTAGGCAGGGCATAGCCAGGATCCACAAGTAGGGGAGGGCTGGCCATATATTGGGTGATCCGGGCATGATATGCCAGATCAGGGGCCTATCCCAGGTAAATTCCCGAGCTGGGGGTTGGATTTGGTAGGGGGTAATAACGCTGGGCTAATTTTTAGCATTTCTATTACTCTTGAAGTGATTCTGGGGCCTAGCTAAAACACTATATGCCATGCTTGAGACTTTTCTATGTTGAATATTTAGAAAAAAAATTCAACACAAAAAGTGCATTAAGCTAGCTGTCTGCATAGACTCTCCAATACAGGCCTACAATTGCTGACCTGTGTCTTGATTGATTGATTGATTGATTGGGGTTTATTGTCGCTTTAGCCACTAAGGCCATATCACGACATTGCCAGTTTTAGTGGTGGAGGAAATCCGCACACTTGCGACTAATCTAACAGTGATTTCAATGGCTGATAAACTCGTCAACCATGTGCGGCAAACCACCGGCCATCGGCGAGTAACTGGTAACTCCACCAGATAACGATTTCGAGTTACAAAGTCCACGATGGAAACATGTGGATTTGAACCCTAATCGCCAGCGCTGGAGGGCGAAACGGCTTGGAGTTGTACCCCTAACCGATTGAGCCACCGAGGCCCCCCCCTGACCTGTGTCAATTTAGCATGAGGGTTCTTATCTGGTCCTGCTTTGCCTCTGCCAGATTTGTCTTCACATATAGCTAGTGCTGAGTGTAGTGCTTGTGTAAATAGGGCATATTCATTCTGTAGGTGGAACGGCAATTTAACCATTATGTGTGAGACAAAAATATTTTTGTAGATTTGGCTGGGGTGGGGGGGGGGGGGGGGGTTCACAATTTTTTTTTAAGGCACATGCTCCCCCAGGCCCTCCCATAGCTATGCCCCTGGTCGTAGAGGTTGGCTTTGAATTTACTTCTATTAAAATGATCTCATGGTCAATATTGAAGTCCTATCATGCATCTTTAGTTAAACCTCCACTTAATGTTTGGTGGCAGCCTAAGTCCGTTTATTATTATTATTGCCCAAACATTGCTGCCTATGAATCTTCTGCATTTTTAATATATGTTAGTCTGTCTGTCATCTGCTTATATTTCTTGAACACCCCTCCAATTGAGAAATAGACATTCCAAAGCATACTTTTCTACCTAATGAGGAATCAGTTCAGTAAAGAAAGGGTTAACTTCACTTGACAGCTCCCATGAATGCCAGTAGCTATTATTATGGAATGGTATCATCTTCACTGTACAGAATGGACAGTTGGTGTGATCTTGTGTCTGGCATTAAATTAAGCCACTATCATGTAATGGTTTTAACCTCACTGTAAAGGCTGAACTTTTGGTGTGAAATACAGTATGTTCTAACTTCTAAGCAGGTGTAAGTTAATTTGTTCCCATCTGGTATCTGATGTCTGGTGGCTTGTCTGCACAATTAATAGATAGTTCAAATACCAGCAATGTGTGATCCAAACCTATTGCAATACATGTGCTAAGTTCTAATAGCCTTTCTTCTGTCAGTTGGTCCTGGTTTATATAGAACTTAATAGTTCAAGTAGGTGTGCAAGCCTTGAAATAGGGTGTCTGTCATTTGCAGAATGAGGTCCCCAGAGGGTGAATTTAATGATGCTACCCCGCATAGTGGGCTAGCATCACCAAATTCACCCTCTGGGGACCTCATTCTGCTTACACCTCAGCAGAATGAGGTTCCCAGAGGGTGAATTTGGTGATGCTAGCCCGCTATGCGGGGGTAGCATCACTAAATTCACCCTCTGGGGACCTCATTCTGCAAATGACAGACACCCTATTTCAAGGCTTGTAGGTGTGATGTATCAAATCAGGGAAGTAGGGGGTGTGTGGTGTGGGTGTGCAGTCATGTTTATTTTTTCTCTTGGTTAGTGGGTGTCTGACAAGGTCACGAGGTGACACATCATATAATTTTTTCCCACTTAATCCAGGTGGTACCTATATTAAGTGGACATGAATGTATGCATGACATAAGAAAGGGGAGAATGTCTGCTAGGCATACATGTATTCAGAAGAGGCAAATATTGAATTATTGCTTAATCAAGTCCCCAAATGCGACATTTTAAGATTATTATTTCTATGAGATGGCCACTAGTAGGTCATAATGTCAGTTCAGTTTGTGTGACCCTTCTGGTAACCTATGGATTACATTCTGGTAACATATTTGTTAACTAAGCACATACCAGGTGAATGGATAGTAGGGACTGATCTATCTCTATTTCGGATCCTTTGAAATGGTTTGGGCGCCCTTGGAAACTAATTGAAAAAAGACAAATTTATCAAGACCACTGATAATAACCTTCAATTTGATCAATTTGATTCCGATCAAACATCTGTAGCTAGACTTGTCACATAATGGTGACATATGTGACCCGTCATATCAAATCCAGTCGTAAGTCGGGATTTTTTTTACCCTGTACCAATGCATTCTCTTATATATGCGAGTTGACCATAGGTCGCCTCACATATATAAGAGAATGCATTAGCCTAACAATTTTTTATCATTTTTTTTAAATAAATGTTTCTAACAATTTTTAGGACATAAAATAAAAAATATCCATTACCCTGCAGGGAGCCCCACAAATATATAGAAGCATATAGAAGAGTGTCGTCTGCTCATGTTTGTCTGGGGCTCTGTATGGGTGAAATTATAAAATTGTTAAAGAATACAAGAACAAGTTATTAAAATTGTAAAAAATTGTTAGGCCAATGCATTCTCTTATATATGCGAGGCGACCTATGGTCGACTCGCATATATAAGAGAATGCATTGGCACAGGGTAAAAAAAATCCTGACTTATGACTGGATTTGATGTGGCGGGTCACATATGTGAATACTCGTTAGTTAATATAAATGGGAATGCTATTAACCCTTTCATGACTGGAGCTTCCCAAAATTTAGCAAAAACCCTCTGCCAATGCATTCTCTTATATATGTGATTCTCCCATAGGAAGTCTAGAATATATATATATATAAGAGAATACATTGGCCTTGTAAGCCAGTGCATTCTCTTATATAAGTGAGGCTCCCTATGCACTGGCACAAGATCCTTTAAGTTGCACCAGCGATAAATGAGTAAATATATAAATACTGCCCATCCCTATTCTTATGACAAAAGTTGACAACAGAGAGGATGTACCAATGCCTTAATTCTTCAAACATAAATCACCATCTGATAAGTCATTGTTGTTATATAACAATTCATGTATTTATATGAGGCTCCCTATGTTAGACTCGCATATATATAAGAGATTGCGCTGGCACAGGATCTTTAATGCTGCACCAGCAGAGCTCCCTTCATGAAATGGTTAACAAGCATTGCCAAAACATCTTGAATCTAATTGAAATGCATTAATCAAAATCATATGCAAGCTTTCTATTTGAGATTATTAAAAAATAATTAAATTATATAGAGCCTGGATCCACTTGATGGGTTTAATCGATAGCATGACTGTTTGACCCTATATCAGCAGGGGGGGTCGGAAAAAAGTGACATGACATTAGGCTGAAAAACCTTTTTTTGGCTCTTGGGTACCCACCACCCCCCTATTTGAAGGAAAAAATATTTTTTCCAATTTCATGCGGGTACCCACCCCCTTTTTACCTCCAAATCTGTAATATCACACCATTTAAGCTTGATGGTCAGTATTACAGTTACCCTATTTCCATTTCTGGTACTTCTAAGTCATTCCAACTTTTGTAACAACACGAAACAGGTTCTAAAAAAATACCTGGAAAAACCCAAAATAACACACAGAATACATGTGCTGATCAGATATCAGTCCATGAATAGGTTGCATATAATTTGAAATCTGCAGGTCTGTATGGGTGTAAAGAGGTATAAACACTGCAGGGCTGTAAGCGGGTGTTTAAACCCCTGATAAATTCCAAAGTTTATGATGTACATGTATTAACCCTTTACCCAACAGAACGGCCCTGTGCCAATGCATTCTCTTATATATGCGAGTCGACCATAGGTCGCCTCGCATATATAAGAGAATGCATTGGCTTAACACATTAAAAATTATAAAATTGTTAAAGAATGTAAGAAAAAATAGATTTTTTTTAGGCCAATGCATTCTCTTATATATGCGAGGCGACCTATGGTCGACTCGCATATATAAGAGAATGCATTGGCACAGGGCATAACTGTAACTATCACAATGTGGTCAAGGAGCCGGTTCCAATGATATCCATTTTTGTATGGTTCTATTGAGACAGACCAAAGATATTTTAGGCTGTTGAAGCTTTATTTGGCCGGTTTTGGCCGGTTTGTTGGGTAAAGGGTTAACTACAGAGCAGAGCTGTAAATATACATATCTATTTTGATCACAGGAATGTCTCCAAAAAATGAACAATTGCGAGTCATAAAATTAACTTTGGGTTAATAGGTCACTTTGAGTGATAATTTACAACATATGAATTTTGGAAGTATATGTACCAGGGTTCATATGTTAGTCTGGAATCCTGGAAAGTTTTGGAATGCCGTCTCCAGGCCTGGAAAAGTTATGGGAAAAGTCTCCTGCCTCAGGAGCATTTTGTTCAGTGATATTTTAGATTAATTTCCATCTGCCTTGACAGAGATATTTCCGGTGAGCAGTGAGCCAAGGAGATTGTGAGCCAAGAAGATGACTTGTAGTACCAAAAGTTATCTCACTGAAATTTATCTCTGTCCCAAAGCCAATTAATGTCTGTTGAATGAATCTAAATGATCTGTGAATTATGCATGTTGTGATTATACTTCTGATTGCAGTCTTCTGTTTTCGTCAAGACACCTGGGAAGTTCATTCTGGGAACCTCATTCTGCTATGGGAGATCTATGATCAGATTGAATTTCCCCAGTTGAAATTTATGATGTTCACCCATTAGTCACCTCGATTATGCATATCTTCTGCAAAAGGGGATATAGAAACTGAATATAAGGGAAAAAGTAACTAAAAACAATGTTAATTTGAGACTATAGATATTTCCCAGAAGATGAGGCCTAAGCAGAATGAGGTCCCCAGAGGGTGAATTTGGTGATGCTAGCCCACTCTGCACCTTCTGACCTTAATTATTGCTCCATCAAGTCCCAAAATGGACATTTCAAATTATGACTTTAATCAGTTACTCATTGCTAGGTTATGATACCAGTTGTGATATAACAGTCTGTGTAATCCTTCTTGCAACCTACAGTAATGCTCTAAATAATCGACTCCTTAACCACAGCAGAATTATGGGTAATTTTTCAGGATTTAGTTGGAAATATGGCTTGTTGCCATTCACCAGAAAGCTCTCACCGAGAGCTTTCCGATGAATGGCAACAAGCCATATTTCCGACTAAATCCTAAAAAATTACCCATAATTCTGCTGTGGTTAAGGAGTCGAATATTTAGGGCATTGCTGTATGGGTTACCAAGGCTCAAACTAGGCGAACGAAAAAATTATGAAATTTTCAGGCCTGTGTCAACTATGGCTGTTTTTTAACTTATTATCTGAACATACATTATATTATATTCCAATCGGACTCCTCGGTACTTTCCGACGATTTCTCTGAAATAGGTTAGCCAATTCGACGAGGGTGACGATTGTAGGTGATCCCCGTGAAAGATTAAATTAAATCTGAGAACATGAATGTCAGTCACGATTCACATCTCAAATGACAATCTCCTGTTCAGCCGGGGAGACAATTCACTTTGATCAATGACGCACCTGCAACAAGTTTGCTGTCAAACCTCCTGTTGCACTGATCTCTTAACCCTTCTACAACTCATTGACGAGTAGTTATCCCTCAGGAAATGTTCAAATAATAAGTACTACAAATGGCTGTAAGTCATTTGTTGAACTTTTTATCTGAACATTTTCCTCCAATAAATAGGAATCCTTCTGCAATTCCAGTATCTGTCCATCTGTCTGTTAGCTGCTTATAGTTCCTGAACATCCCTCCAGATGGATAATAGATCATTCAGATTTATACTTATATAAGTGAATGGGAGAATTCATTCTCTAAAGAAAAGGTTAAAAGTATGTCATGCACAGGTGCTTCCCCCAAATGGTGATTCCCCTACCAGTCTCATAAAATAATATTAAGCATGTATCCAGTATCTGTAAATAATCAACTTGGCTAATTGATGGACAGAAATTTGGACTACAATAATTTGTGTCTTGATAGCTTATGAAATTATACAGAGATATATTTGTTTAATTTGCTACTACATGTAGAGTGCAATGACTACTGACTATGTAGTTTGTTCACGGATGCAATCTGACTGTGGTTTTTAGCTCAACTTACTTTTGTAAGTTTGAGCTATTGCCATGGTTTGGCGTCCGTTTGTCCGTGTGTCTGCGTGTCCGTCAACAATTTCCTTTGGCGCGGGCTACAGGTTGTACCTTTGGTCTGATCTTCATGAAATTTGTCATGAATGTTGACATTGACATGTAGATGGAAACGAGTCATTTTGGGGTCATTCGGCCAAAAAACATGGCCGCTGGTAGCCATCTTGGATTTCAAGATTCAATCCATTGGCGCGGCCTACAGGTCGTACTGTTCATCTGATCATCATGAAATTTGTCATTGATGTTAATAATGACATGTAGATGGGAACGAGTGATTTTGGGGTCGTTCGGCCGAAAAACATGGCCGCCAGCAGCCATCTTGGATTTTACTATTTGCATGACTAAATCCTTTGGCGCGGGCTACATCATGAAATTTGTCATGGATGTTAATAATGACATGTAGATGGGAACGAGTGATTTTGGGGTCGTTCGACCGAAAAACATGGCCGCCAGCAGCCATCTTGGATTTTACTATTTGCATGACTAAATCCTTTGGCGCGGGCTACAGGTCGTACCTTTGGTCTGATCTTTATGAAATTTGTCATGAATGTTGACATTGACATGTAGATGGGAACGAGTCATTTTGGGGTCATTCGGCCAAAAAACATGGCCGCTGGCAGCCATCTTGGATTTCAAGATTCAATCCATTGGCGCGGGCTACAGGTCGTACTGTTCGTCTGATCATCATGAAATTTGTCATTGATGTTAACAATGACATGTAGATGGGAACGAGTGATTTTGGTGTTGTTCGGCCAAAAAACATGGCCGCCAGCAGCCATCTTGGATTTTACTCTTTGCATGACTAAATCCTTTGGCGCGGGCTACAGGTTGTACCTTTGGTCTAATCTTTATGAAATTTGTCATGAATGTTGACATTGACATGTAGATGGGAACGAATCATTGTGGGGTCATTCGGCCAAAAAACATGGCCGCTGGCAGCCATCTTAGATTTCAAAATTCAATCCATTGGCGCGGGCTACAGGTCGTACTGGTCGTCTGATCATCATGAAATTTGTCATGGATGTTAATATTGACATGTAGATGGGAACGAGTCATTTTGGGGTCGTTCGGCCAATAAACATGGCCGCCAGCAGCCATCTTGGATTTTACTCTTTGCATGACTAAATCCTTTGGTGCGGGCTACAGGTCGTAGCTTTGATCGGAACATCATGAAATTTGTCATGGATGTTAACAATGACATGTAGATGGGAACGAGTGATTTTGGGGTCGTTTGGCCAAAAAACATGGCCGCCAGCAGCCATCTTGGATTTTACTATTTGCATGACTAAATCCTTTGGCGCAGGCTACAGGTCGTACCTTTGGTCTGATCTTTATGAAATTTGTCATGAATGTTGACATTGACATGTAGATGGGAATGAGTCATTTTGGGGTCATTCGGCCAAAAAACATGGCCGCTGGCAGCCATCTTGGATTTCAAGATTCAATCCATTGGCGCGGGCTACAGGTCGTACTGTTCGTCTGATCATCATGAAATTTGTCATTGATGTTAACAATGACATGTAGATGGGAACGAGTGATTTTGGTGTTGTTCGGCCAAAAAACATGGCCGCCAGCAGCCATCTTGGATTTTACTCTTTGCATGACTAAATCCTTTGGCGCCGGCTACAGGTTGTACCTTTGATCTAATCTTTATGAAATTTGTCATGAATGTTGACATTGACATGTAGATGGGAACGAATCATTGTGGGGTCATTCGGCCAAAAAACATGGCCGCTGGCGGCCATCTTAGATTTCAAAATTCAATCCATTGGCGCGGGCTATAGGTCGTACTGGTCGTCTGATCATCATGAAATTTGTCATGGATGTTAATATTGACATGTAGATGGGAACGAGTCATTTTGGGGTCGTTCGGCCAATAAACATGGCCGCCAGCAGCCATCTTGGATTTTACTCTTTGCATGACTAAATCCTTTGGCGCGGGCTACAGGTCGTAGCTTTGATCGGAACATCATGAAATTTGTCATGGATGTTAACAATGACATGTAGATGGGAACGAGTGATTTTGGGGTCGTTCGGCCAAAAAACATGGCTGCCAGCAGCCATCTTGGATTTTACTATTTGCATGACTAAATCCTTTGGCGCAGGCTACAGGTCGTACCTTTGGTCTGATCTTTATGAAATTTGTCATGAATGTTGACATTGACATGTAGATGGGAATGAGTCATTTTGGGGTCATTCGGCCAAAAAACATGGCCGCTGGCAGCCATCTTGGATTTTACTCTTTGTGTGACTAAATTCTTTAGCACGGGCTACAGGTCGTACCTTTAGTCTGATCGTCATAACATTTGTCATGGATGTTAACGATGACATGTAGATGGGAACGACTCATTTTGGGGTCATTCGGCCGAAAACATGGCTGCCAGCAGCCATCTTGGATTTTACTTTTCTCTTCATGTCTATAAACTAGTATTAGACAATCAACTTTCCATATTTCTAATCGCTCCATTGACTGTAATACATTAAATTATTCCCTTTCCAAGTTGAGCTACAGTGTCATTGACACTTTCATTTATGAATCTATGAGTGTCAGAGTCCCAAAAGTGTCAGTGGATGAACATACCGGTAATGTATAATTCAGTCATGTGGTGAGATAGTTAGACTTGTCAATTTTTCTTGAAGTATCAATACACAAGTAACTCAGCTATTGGTTCTTTCAAACATGTAGAGACCATGGCTCATGATCACCTCTCGACCAAGCAAAAGCATTTTTTTCAATGAAATTGAAAGCTCAACGGAATTGAAATTAGTTGGTAAATGCCAGCTCACCATTTTGGCCAGAGTTATTGCCATTTGAAAATTTATTTCAAACAACTGGCTGTGTTCGGGTTTCTATTAATAACTATATGAATATATATGCAGTTTGAATCAACTATATCATAATCACTTAACAATACAGACATATTCTCTGAAGACTCAATTGATTGTAATTAGCACAAAAAAGTGACCATTTAAAATTAATTGTATGCCCTCTGGTATCAGCTGTCTGTCTGATCAGTTTTGAGTGAGAAGATAAATTCATTTGAACTTGTTTCAACTCAGTGTTGTCAGTGCCTGTTAACTTTAAATTTGTTGGCATGTTGTGGTTTTATCTCACTGAGAGCTTTCCGATGAATGGCAACAAGCCATATTTTCGACTTAATCCTGAAAAATTACCCATAATTCTACTGTGGTTAGGGAGTCAATTATTTAGGACATTACTGTATTTAGCCGTAAACATGGGTAATTTTACTCCACTTGGTCCAATAATAATTATAATGTTACGGTAGTTATAGGCACTGAAATGACATCGAGCTAAGCATGCAAGGCCTATATTACCATTGATGGGCTATAATCCGATTGATCCCAAACTTCACAAGAATCTTCCGGGTGACCTCCAGACGGCGACCGAGCTATCAAATTTGAATGATTTTCGATGAAAAACATCTTGGATTTTACTCTTTACATGGCTAATTCATTTGGCATGGCCCACAGTCATTAGTCTTCATCAGATTCATTCCTAACTTCATATAATCTTTGGGATTTTCCCTTTTGTTCACTGAAATCTTTGAGTCGATGTACTATTGTTTTGCTCAGTTTAAATTCCCGCACCAATTTAAATACAAGTAAGATACATCAGATTTATCTAATTTTCTTCATTTAGGGATGTTAAGATAATATAAGCAGACAGCAAGCAAAAGAGCACCATAATTAGCTATGAGTTCCCACTCATTCATTTGTAGGGATGTTAAGATAATATAAGCAGACAGCAATTTAAGAAAAAGAACACCATAATTACCTACAAGTTCCCACTCATTCGTTTGTAGGGATGTTAAGATAATATAAGCAGACAGCATGCAAAAGAGCACCATAATTAGCTATGAGTTCCCACTCATTCATTTGTAGGGATGTTAAGATAATACAAGCAGATAGCAAGCAAAATAACACCATAATTAGCTATTTGTTCCCACTCATTCATTTGTAGGGATGTTAAGATAATATAAGCAGACAGCAAGTAAAATAACACCATAATTAGCTACGAGTTCCCACTCATTCATTTGTAGGGATGCTAAGATAATAATAAGCAGACAGCAAGCAAAAGAACACCATAATTAGCTAGGTGTTCCCACTCATTCATTTGTAGGGATGTTAAGATGCATTCATTTATCAAAGGGGTTAGTAGTAACCTATCTGATCCTCATTTCATTGTGTATAAACACAAGTGTTTTCAGAATAAAAGTATTGACATATGGAAATCACTACTTGGTAATGTGCAAAAGTTAAACAACATTGATTACTTTAAAAAATCATTGAAAACTCATTTATTTAAAAATGCTTCAATTTATAACTACATCAAAAACATCCTTTATCCCAGGTTTCTTCAGAATGTTTCCCCAATTTTCACTTATTCATTTGGTTAATTTCTATCATAAGTCATGTCTTCCTTTTAATTTAATCTTTGTTGCCTACAGTTTCTTTTAAATTTATATATATTGTTCTTATCCACTCAATGTACCTGCCTTGAAACAAATTTATTGTGGAATGCGTTTTAAATGTAGGCTATATCTAATAATAAATATCACATTTTATTTCATGTCTGTTTTATTGTAGATACGATGTTGGTAACGATAAATATATTGACTTCAATGAGCTCAAGCTGATGATGGAGAAATTAGGCTCACCTCAAACTCACCTCTCACTCAAAGAAATGATCCGGGAAGTGGATGAGGATCACGACAACAAAATCAGCTTCAGAGAGGTATATATCTGTTTTGACGCTGGTAGGGCTTCACGATATGTCCTAAAATATTATCGATATGATATCGATTTTATTATCGCAATTTGGGTAAATAACAATAATTCAAATTCAAGGCCTTTGTGAAACATTTGCACACAGGAAAAGTCGAAAATGAGCCTTTTTGCTCTAAGCATCACATTTTTATGTTACTTTGATCCTTTTGTTATTGAAAGTAAAAACTGATGTCATGTGTTTGTAACAAAAATAGCTTTATACAGGCATATTGGCATTAAGGCCAATTTAATAAGAATGACTATGCTAGGGATACACCAAATTATCCCCCACACAAACCAAACTGTGATGAAAATGCTTGTACTACAATGGGTTTCAACCAACATATACAATTACTGAATTTGTAGCACCACTGTCTTAATTGTCACACTAATTGTTGTACCGGGAGGGGGGGGGGGGGGTTGCTCGTGCTCATCTAGATGGTTTACAGGTGTTCTGTTGAATGCCTTGAATAGCCTTCAGTCTGGAAAATAAACATTTGTGTGGCAAATAAACATTCATGGCCAAGAAAGAGCTTAAATTACCGAAGAATTTCTTGAACTTTATATACACAGGTCGTTATATGCACAGGTCGTTATATGCACAGGTCGTTATATGCACAGGTCGTTGAACGGATAATTGCAGATCTTGGAAATTGATCAGAGTTGGTCTTGAATGGCCATTACAGGCCAACTTACTTTGCGAACCCCCGGATTACTTTATTTAAAATATATGCCAAAAACACTATATCAAGGCACTATAAAAAAAAATCAGTGACTAACAACTTAAACTGGACTTTAATGATATAAACTTAACAACTCACATCTTATCTTCAGCAATATGAGGCTTCTCACTTTCAATGCATATTACAGGCATTGCTATTTATATATTAGGACACAGATCGGTCAGAATAATTCTCAACATATGTGCTGAAGTGGACGATCAGTTCATTTTGAAGTGTGAGTAAGGTCTATCATTGATATCAATATTTCCGTTATTGGATCGAAAATGATCAAATGTACGCTAGTATATCATTTTATTTATTATTCTGATCATGAAATGTCAAACTGGTAACTGAACATATATCATGGTGGTGAATCATGTGGTTTCGAGTTAATAAGTGCCATGCATTTAAAATGGCAGAGGCGTTCGCAAATGACCAGAAACGAGGAAAAAGGTAATAAACAAGGATAATGGTATATTTCATAGTATTTTGGCAGCTACGAGCATAAGCAGTACTATTTTTCAAGCAAGCTGATTCCTCATTTCTGTCCAAACTCACAGTTGTTTGTGCTAACATTCTGACCAAAGTTAAATGTATCATTCGAAGGATTTTCCCAAATGTATGGACTTGTGTATTTCATGAACCTCCGCCTGGCAACTTTGGTCAGAAAGTTATAGAAAACAACTGAGTATTTCCGAACAAATAAGGTATCAACTTGTTTTTAAAATAAACAAGCACATGCTCATAACAGTCAAAATGCTATGTTTTATGTCAGTTCCTCATATATTATGTTTTTGTGCGTTTGTAGATTTTGAATGTGTGGTACTCACCAACCTCGAAAGTACGTGATTCCCGACCGTGATATATACTGACCTAGGAAATTAGGGGAGATCACAATGTGTTCAGTCCTCTAAATTGGCCAGGACAATAAGCAATGCCATGGGAAACACTGGCAACATGTCAAAATTATCATGCCTCAGCATTAAATTTGCCATGGGACATTGTTCCTTATTTCGAGGTCTGATGTGCTCACTGCATAAAAATTTTGGTGAAAACAAAACCAGGTTCTCAGGTTTTAACTCCAAAAGTGGATCTAACCTAACATTATTCACAAAAACTGCCATAACCTATTGAGCATCAGGCCTCCTGTTAATTTGAATACTATAAGAGGGTATCACCCTCCCTCCCTCCCTCCCCCTGAATCCTGAATACCAGTTAATTTTTGGGGGTGAATCCTGAATACATGTTAAGAAATAATATGCGATAAATGACATAAAATTGACGCCGGTCACGTACGTTATGGGCGTTATGAGGCCGTTATGATACGATTAATGATACTTTATGATGGCATAGTGGTCGAATATGCCCAAGAAGCTATTCTACCCACTCATTCATACAGATAACTAGCACAAAAATATTATTTTGCACCATCAAAACCTGCGTCCAAGATGTTTTGCTTGAACCTGAATACCAGTTAATTCGGGGGTATGAATCCCGTGTACGGCTTAAAAACATCCTGAATCCCTCATACCGAAAAGGGGGGGGGGGGGGTGATACCCTCCTATAAGACAGCCTTGATAGCTCCCCTTAAATCAACTCAGGTCTGTCACAGCATGGAGAAGTATCGAAGGCTAGAACTCTAAATTATATTGACATTTCCTTAATTTGAGAACTTGTGAATATACCGATGTTGCATGTGTCAAACGGTGGCCCTCCGAGACCAGTCTAGACGTTTCCTTCACCATATTCATTTATTATTGACAAGTGAACTCTAATGAGAGAGAATTCATAATGGAGATCATCAAGGCTGAAGTTCTATGCTATGACCTGAGGTTCTGTGGTAAAATGTGACCCGCCATATCAAATCCAGTCGTAAGTCGGGATTTTTTTACCCTGTGCCAATGCATTCTCTTATATATGCGAGTCGACCATAGGCGTAACAATTTTTTATCATCTGTTTTAAATAAATGTTTCTTACAATTTTTAGGACATAAAATAAAAAACATCCATTACCCTGCAGGGAGCCCCACACATATATAGAAGCATATAGAAGAGTGTCGTCTGCTCATGTTTGTCTGGGGCTCTGTATGGGTGAAATTATAAAATTGTTAAAGAATACAAGAAAAAATTATTAAAATTGTAAAAAATTGTTAGGCCAATGCATTTTCTTATATATGCGAGGCGACCTATGGTCGACTCGCATATATAAGAGAATGCATTGGCACAGTGTAAAAAAAATCCCGACTTACGACTGGATTTGATATGGCGGGTCACAAATATGTATTAATCAGGCCTCAGCCTAGGGGTCCAGAACAGGGAGACTTGAAGTCTCCCTCCAGGAAATTTAGGGAGACTTCAGGAAATTTAGGGAGACTTCAGGGTGGGGAGACTACCAAAAATTGACAATTTTCAAATATTGCTTTATTTTATAACATCTGACAATAAAAAATTTTAAAAGATAAAATAACAAATAAAACTAAAAAAAATTTGACTTTATCTGAAATTAGCTTAATTAATTGTTATTATACATTTAAAATTTTTGGAAATGTTTTGTGTAGCTATCATTTAAGCAAGACAATTATCAAGTTACAGTAATAGTTACTTTTTTAACTAAATGAAAGTAGTATTATTTCCAAGACTGCAGCTTGGAAGATACGTTTGTACAGTCTGAATCATGATGCATGTAACTTTTTAAGTTTAATTTGGTCACGGCTGTAATGTGGGTGTCCGCTAAAATAAACAATAAGGACTAACTAACAAAGGAGTTGCAAAAGCTTTTATTAATTAATGGCCTCCCTTAATTAATGCCAACATCACTGGTATAATCCGATTAAAGCAATAAACTTGACATTATTTTATTTACGGAAGTCGGTCTCTTCAAAAAGTCCGACGCGGTCTCTTCAAAAAGTCTGACGCGTTACCGAAACGAACTTCCGAAGCGCCTGGTACATACTCTGATAATGTCGTAATTGTTTTATATCTGAAAAGCGGGACGGCGGTCTTTTGAGTTAATTAAAACATTTATTTGTGACACTCACGATGGTCAGTAACAACACAGATGCGAACATCTCATCGTGTTTTCAGCGTGTCAAAACATTCGTGATTAACATTCATTACCGCAAAGGGAACAAAGGCGACGGAATAACAACACAATTTTAAAACAATAGGCCATTTTTTATTTTTTTATTTTAAACACTTGGGTCTTTGGCTCTGCATCGTCTGTTTCTTTTTGGGATGGCCGCCACAATTCATCTATATACGGACATGTCCGGAAAAAAAAACTAGAACAAAAATTAAGGAAAAAAAAAAAAAAATTCCGCCTAAAATTGAAGGCAACTTCGATTTCGCCTTAGAGCGACGATAGGGCGAAGTCAGCGACAGTAAGGTGACAATCTCGCCCGAGTCGCCTTGTGAGCTGAGTGTTGGTATTAATGTATGTCATGCAAGCTTACATTTATAATGTTACCACCATCAATAAATTCAGTATTACCTTAAAGGTACTAAATCTAATTTGATGGTCCCCATATCATCAGATTCCAACAACAACATTTTTTTAAATGCCGCTTCAGTTATCAGAATCGAGTAATTGCCCAAAAATAATGCAAACCACAGTCAACTAGAGTATAAAATTGCCCAAAACCTGTTCTTTATCAACATTTTCTTGAACGAAATTTTGCCTGTTTGGCAAATATCTGACACAAAAAAGCCACTTGATTTTAAAGTTATCCATCTTCCGCAATTTGGTCAGAGACAGTCTTCTCGTCAGCTATTTACTGGGCCACTTAAAATTATCGGTGGTGAAATATAATAGATTTCAAACATCGATATCTAATCACTCTGACTTGAATCAACTATTTTTTATCCCCAAAGCCAAGTATAGTAATTTGAGAGCGTTAATTCAGATTATGCATCTTTATTTGCTATAAATTGTTTCTTTTCTGTTTCGACATATACATATTGTTATAATACTGAGAAGTCTCTTCTCAGAAATAGAAGTGACAAATTTTAGGGAACACTTATATGTCACGTACGTCTCTCTCTATACTGTTCCGGCTGATAGTATATCTACAATATCACAGCTAGCATGCAACCTATACTCGTTGAAAGGTTATTTGAGAAGTCCCCAGAATAGCATGGGGATCATTGAATTACACAAGACGTTCTATTTTATTAGTGAATGAAGCGTTTAGATTGGTTTTATTCAGGAAGTAGAAGTAAGCCCATCAAAAATGTCAGCCTTTGTTGAAGGTAATAGGTATGTATATGCATCCTGGTTGAAGTTTTTAAGATAATTAGCTCGGATTGCGTGTTAACTCTTATAGTGCCAGAGACCAACAGATCAAAACATAGCAGGCCTTGAAATGTTCTGAAATGTATGCTTATCACAGGAGACAGGTTGAATTAGTTTTCACCTGCCTGAAATT
The DNA here is from genome assembly GCA_032622095.1 of Siphonodentalium dalli. Classification (NCBI taxonomy): domain Eukaryota; kingdom Metazoa; phylum Mollusca; class Scaphopoda; order Gadilida; family Siphonodentaliidae; genus Siphonodentalium; species Siphonodentalium dalli. Next base: position 53,790,751 of record CP136064.1, on the reverse strand, counting down.
TCCCTGTGCATACCATTAAATATGGTATCATAACATATCTTTGAGGTGTGAACAGATCAGAGGTGATTTCGTTCTATGTCAAGAATTTTCTAATTTTTAATACTATGTAACCTACATGAATGTATGTAAATTGAGATTCAAATTTTCATTTATCCACCAAAACTGAATATTTAATAATTTGACACATTAATTCCTTCTCATTTAGGACATTAAGAATGCAAACTATAGTGACATGATGTAGAAAATTTTGAGCGAATTGATCTCGACATAATTATCAAACTGAGATAAAGAGATGTCTCAACCTGATATAAGTTCTAAACACTCATTGGCGAGTAGTTATCTGTTAACCCTTCCATGTACAGTAATTCCCTAATTAATCGACTCCATAACCACAGCAGAATTATGGGTAATTTTTCAGGATTTAGTCGGGAAATATGGCTTGTTGCCATTCATCGCCGAGAGCTTTCCGATGAATGGCAACAAGCCATATTTCCGACTAAATCCTGAAAAATTACCTGTAATTCTGCTGTGGTTATGGAGTCGATTAATTAGGGCATTACTGTATTGTGCTAACAATATTTACCTTGACCTTGTAAGCCAGTGCGTTCTCTTATATATATGCGAGGCTACCTGTGGGAGACTCGCATATCTAAGAGAATGCACTGGCACAGGATCTTTAATACTTCACCAGTGCAGTTCCCATCATGAAATGGTTTAATAAGTCGCTTCAATTCCTTCAGCATTTGTATTATCTATCGTCTGCTTATTATACCCCCCTTTTAAAAAAAGGGGGGTATCCTGTTTTTCACCTGTCCGTCCATGCGTCTGTACATCAATCAGGGATTATTTTAGGTGTCCTCAGGGTCCGGTAAACGGCTCCATTCCCAATGGGAAAAAGGCACCTTTATTCCCAATTTTCAACCACCAAATTCCCAATTGCAGGCAGGTATATAATATCATCGGGTTTATTGAATAATTATCAAAGTTTGACAGTTATTATAGTAAATACATCACTCGCTTGAGAGGAATTCCCACAAATAAACATAGCAGGGCGAGCCAGGTGTTTACCTCCCCGCATTCATTTGAAAGTGGCCGCATCCGACTTGTAAGCCAGTATATATTACTCTCGCGCAGGTGGTTACTAGGATTATCTCATTATCAGGGGGACGCACCATGTTCTTCCAGAATACACATCCCGCATTCCGTTAAAAGTGGACTCATCGGTTTACGATTAAGCCGTGTATCCATGATGTTTGCGCACGTTTTCAGCAGGATTATCTCATTATTAGGGGGGACGCACCATGTGGTTACCGGAATACACATTTTGTACTGTGGCAGCGTGGGGTTCCATTTAAACAAAAATATAATCTTGCGGAGAAGAAAAAGCTTGCCGAGTTATGTATAAAATATAAAAATTTCACGTCCTCACCAGCTGTCCTCACTGTTAATTTTATAAACATTTGCTGGAATCCCCCCCCCCCCCCCCCCCCCCCCCCCCCCCCCGCACTATTATTACCGTTTTTCCGTCGAAGTTTGGTGGATGGCTTGAATCCTTCCGTTGTTATCTGTGAATTTTCAACTTACCTGAGGCTGAGAAATGGACCCCAATGGTCTGGGATTTTTCTCCATCTTTGAGTTACCTGTGTTTAAGTAGCGTTATACACCGAAAATTACGGTATTAGTACTATTTACTTGTGTATAACAGTGATTAATTGAATTTTTCTAAAACATGGAAAATTCCCAATTTTGGTCTGTAAAGACACATTTTTCCCAATTCGAACGGACCTGGACCCATTCCCAAAATAGGCAGAAAAATCCCTGTCAATGTATGTCCGATGTCTGTTCATGTCATAACTTGAACAGTAGTGCTCGGATGTCAATGAAATTTGGTATGGATGTTCACTACTATGAGGACATTCAATAGAGGTTCCATTGTTTTGTTCTGATTTTACATTCTAGTGTTATTCATCTTTGTTTATCTGGAAATGTTGGCTTTTTGGTCCGTCTGATGTCTGTTCATGTCATAACTTGAACAGTACTTCTAGGATCTCAATGAAATGTTGTATGGATGTTCACTACTATGAGGACATTCAATAAAGGGTTCAATCGTGTTTGGGTTTTCCATTCTTGAATTATTCATCCTTGTTTATCTGGAAATGTTGGCTTTTTGGTTCGTACATTGTCTATTCAGGCCATAACTTGAACAGTAATGCTCGGATCTCAGTGAATTTTGGTATGGAGATCACAATGTGTTTACTGCATAAAAAATATAGTTAAAAACAAAACCAGGTTCTCGGGTTTTAACTCCAAACATGGATCTAACCTAACATTAGTCACAATTTCTCATTATTTGTTTACAACAAGCTACATGTACTTGTCTTATGTATAACCTGAATTTTACCTATGATAGGTTGCACATTGTAATTTGTGTGGTGTTGTTGATCACAGTGGCAGTGCCATAAACATATTATCTGAACATTTCCCTTCAACTCCTTCAATTCTGCACTTATATTATCTGTTGTCTGCTTATTTTTCCTGAAAACCCCACCAGATGAATAATATACAGTAATGCCCTAATTAATCGAATCCTTAACCACAGCAGAATTATGGGTAACTTTTCTGGATTTAGTCGGAAATATGGGTTGTTGCCATTCATCGGAAAGCTCTCGGGGAGAGCTTTCCGATGAATGGCAACAAGCCATATTTCCGACTAAATCCTGAAAAGTTACCCTTAATTCTGCTGTGGTTAAGGAGTCGATTATTTAGGGCATTACTGTCTGCTTTATAACTGAATAGAATAGAATCTATTTAGTATAAAAAGGGCTAATATCAAACATTTGTGGCTGTTTCAGTTCCTGTTAATTTTCCGGAAAGCCGCTGATGGGACGTTAGATGCCGACTGTGGACTGATGCAGTTATATAATAATATGAGTGAGATCGACGTCGATAAAGAAGGTGTAGGTGGAGCTAAAAACTTCTTCCAGGCCAAGGTATGTAATCAGAAGATTCAAAGAGACACTAAGAATTCTTCTGACAAATAAGGGGGGCATCCTTCAATCACAAAAATGGAAGGTTATTCTCATGAAAAGCTTTCCGCCATCACATGGCTCTGTGCTTGACTTGTTGATAGGTTTTTATCAGACAAAAACGTAACCCCATATTTCCAGTTATACCTTCACACACCTATAATTAAGTTGAAACTCATAAGGACTGTCACTTTTAGGCAGTATGTGATTTCCAGCGAAATTTTTGTCATTGAGTGGTGTATCTAATTCTTTAAAATGTTCATGTTGCAATTTGTAATCCTGAATACATTTTCAATAGACAAATTTTTATAAAATCTGTTGTCGATTTATTATTACTTTAAGCAATAAGCAGTTTTCTGACTGACATCCATATTGAGCTACAGCATTTTTTTGGTAATGGCCGGCAACACAATTACTGTTTTCACAATTGATAAACATGGAATATCCTGTCAAGTCAATTCATATTTCCTCAATACTTAGGACAGATAAACAAACAAGTTCTTTTCTCAGGGAAAATAATTTTTAAAGGTGACCAGAGAGGTAGATATTTCTATTTATTATTTACCAGCCTGGTGTGCCTGACTTCGTCCGGGCTATTTAGGGATTTCTAATTCAAAGTGACAACGTTGAACAATACTGAGCAAACAATGTTGAAAAGTATTAGGAGAAAGAAAAAAACTATTGTTCGATCAGTCCAGAAACATGCCCATATGAGCGAGGTTAAGGTCAAGGACACATGAAATTGGACCTGCCCATATTGTTCCCGGGATTAAAGTAGGCCTACTGTACATACCAAATTTGAGTCTGATCGGTCGAGCAATTTTCTGAGTCTATAACACACATACAGACAGAAGTTCCAAAATATATAATAGACTAGCCGATGAGCCCGACGTTGTCCAGGCTATTCAAAAACCAAATTTCAAGTCGATAGCTCCACCCGTTTCCGAGATCTGGTCTGCGCATGCGCGAAGCTGGTGTCGCACGGGCTCGGCGACCCGATAAAATTCGTATCCGGGGCAAAATACATTCACATACCAAATTTCAAGTCGATAGCTCCACCTGTTTCTGAGATCTGGTCTGCACATGCACGAAGCTGGCATCGCACGGGCTCGGCGACCCGATAAAATTTGTATCCGGGGCAAGATACATTCACATACCAAATATCAAGTCGATAGTTCCACCCGTTTCCGAGATCTCGTCTGCGCATGCGCGAAGCGGGCGCCGCACGGGCTCGCCAATACGACAACGTTCACCGCCTGGTCAAACTACACACACGTACCAAGTTTCGTCCCGATCGGTCGAGAATCGTAGATTTGTATAAATGACAGACAGACAAACAAACAAACATACATACAGACAGAGGTCTTCAAAATATATATGAGATTTCAAATAATTTTTTTGAGGAGGAAAGTATTTATTTATAACATATTTATTTTAGTCTCATATTCACCAAAGACACTAAATATGGGCAAAATGCCAGTTCACAACTGGTTTACATGAATTGTTATTTAAAAACAATGACTATTTAGATGGTGGTTTATGTTTAAAGAATTAAGGCATTGGTACTTGTTCTGTGCTGTCAACTTTTTTCATAAGAATAGGAATGGGCAGTATTTATATATATACTCATTTATCGCTGGTGCAGCATTAAAGACCTTGTGCCAGGGCATTCTCTATACTATCCATTACCCTACAAGCTACAAGACAAATATTACAAGTGGAATCTCTGTACTACTGTATGCACCCGTCAGTAAACTCATCCTTGAAGATATCAGCCCGGTCTATGGTTTTGCTCCCAATAGTATCATGAAGTGGTCCTCAAGGATAACAAGCCAAGCACCCCCATTTTTAGAACTTAGAGGGCGAGTATACATTGATGTCAGGTTACCGAGAATCAGGATGACAAAAATTTATGCATATATCCACATACACATCAAAGAATTATCCTCTATTTATCTACAATATATATTGAAACATGACACAATAAAATAAAAAGAATACCAAAAAGTTATATTTGTTATTTTGTCCAAACAAGTTATTTTCATTAAATAATTTAATATAAACACCTCAGAAAAAGAGAGCCCCCCCCCCCTAATATATTTGGTAATATTTTATGAGATATTGGATCGATCCTGATGAAACGCACATATTTAGTGGTATCTGAGACACAACCTGTGCGAGGCACTGTCCTGTGAGTTATGTTATGGCCGGCTGAGCACGAATTGAATGGAAGAGGGGTGCTTTTCAAAAGTTGCAAAACACTGATGCAGAGTGGGCAGGCACTCAATTGTTCCATTAACAAGAAGTCCACGATAACATGCGTGTCATCTTCAGGACACAATATGCCCGCTCCATGCCCAGGCCATTCAGTCTAACCATATTCCTTTGGAATGACACCTTTCAGAAGTTTCATGCCGTGAGCAACACAGAGTTATTGAAATCAGTCTCTTTGAAGCCATTTTTCAGTAAACCATGTTTCCCCACTATGTAGGCCATTGAGGTACCAACAGATAAGGATGTTCCAAGCCTGTGCGATAAGTTGGGTACAAGGCACAGAGAAATGACTATGATCACTCTGCCTCTGTTTTTTGCAACTTTTGAAAAGTGCCCCTCTTCCATTCAATTCATGCTCACTCAGCCATAGCTCACCTCACAGCACAGTGCTTAGCACACTTGATGTCTCTGGTACCACAAATCATTTGTGAAAAGTTTCATCAAAAGCCATCTAATATCTCGTAAAATATTACCGAATATATTAGGGGGGCACTTTCTTTTTTTGAGGTGTTTACATCATGATTCATATAAAACATGTTAGCAATATGAATGCTAGAAGGTAAGGTAACCCCAGTCCCAACTTTCATTCAAGATGTATTCAGGGTTCAAAACCCTCTGACAACAACAACATATTTTCTTTGATAAATATAATTTTAGATATTTGTTTTACTTTGTTGCTGCTAGGGACAATAGTGTTAGAAATCACATATGACATAGTCTTAGATATACACTGTATATGAAAATGTTTATTGTAAAACAAGGCCTATAATTTTAAGTGGCTGTCTAAATAATCAAAAAGTTAGAAAACAAAGAGCTAGAAATGTCTAGCCAAGACATCTACTTCAATGTGAATTTCTCAGCCCAGACATGCTACTAGTAGTTAATACACTAGAATCTAAATATAAACCAAAATATGTTTTATAAATATTAGTCTAACTTATTCTATTATTATGTTTAATGTCAAGATGATCTGCCGTGTTTACATTTCAATTTATTTTGGCTATTGAGTTGGGTATCTGTTTCCAGTTACAATGTGGTAATTGTATATATGATTTAAACATAGACGGAAACAAATAGATTAAAATACCATACATTCAGACTGCTTTGAATGAGTGCTGGGTGCAGGTATGTGTATATTGTGCAGATAATATGTATTGTTTAACATATCTCAACACTACAATGTTGGAGTAATGTTGCGCATGAAGTATGTGAAGCGTAACACCATATGGTTACTACAATGGTGTAAATCTTAGGCCACACTACAAATATTTTAGTTCTCAGTGCTTTCAGTATACAGTAATGCCCTAAATAATTGACTCCTTAACCACAGTAGAATTATGGGTAACTTTTCAGGATTTAGTCAGAAATATGGCTTATTGCAATGAGAGCTTTCCGATGGATGGCAACAAGCCATATTTCCGACTAAATCCTGAAAAGTTACCCATAATTCAGCTGTGGTTCAGGAGTGGATTATTTAGGGTGTTACTGTACCAAACAGGCTCATGTAGGGAATTTTGTTCTTTTCATCACCTTGGTCAGCAAAATTTCAAATGGCAATATAAATTTACATCATTCCACAACATAAGAACTATTCTCCGCAAAGAGCTAACTATTAGTATGTATCAGATGACTATATAGAATTTCCAATTAAGAGAAATCACTTCTCCCTAATCATTCACTATGAAGAATTGAAATGTTTTCACTGGGTAGATTTTAAGGCTGAACTAAACTAAATCCTCAGCCTCCTATGTTTAGGAGATAAACGTACTGGGTTGAGTTGGATATTTGGGGATTTGTGCACAAAAAACTATTTTTGCTGACATCTCACTTTTCACTTTGAAGTGAGATATCCTTTTTGCCGTGATCAAATCTCTGGGTACATTCCATGGGGTTACTCGTAACAGGGCCAGTACAACTTTTTCCTGTTAATCATATTTATAGTAAACAACATTCCAGTTGACTCGATTATGTCCTCTGATCAGCGCCCATGTTGGTGAATCGAAAAATTAATGTTAGCAGCTCTCGGCCAATCAGAATGTGTGTTTCAGCCACAAAATGCAACCTTATTTAAGTGTCTACAGGCTATGCAAAATAATTGTAAATGAAAAATTTCAGATCACACTCATATGCATTTTTCATTATGGATATCTAGGTATACTGTAGTAACAGAGTCTTTTTTCACTGACTAAATTAAGTGGGATATGTCACACATGCCAGGGAGCTCCCAAAATAATCGTAAAGGAAAAATTTCAGATCACACTCATATGCATTTTTCATTATGGATATCTAGGTATACTGTAGTAACAGAGTCTTTTTTCACTGACTAAATTAAGTGGGATATGTCACACATGCCAGGGAGCTCCCATGTTTTCATCTAGACTTGTCCATGAGCTAACAGAATATTCTGGTAGCGCTTGGTGTTATACTGTGACCACATGTGGTGCTATTGGAATTTTAGAAAACTGTCATTTTTGCTTGTTTCACTGATGCGTTGTTAGTTCTCCCTCCTCGTTGAATGAATTATGATGTCAGAATGAAGCACAGTTACACTATGATGAGCAGGATGGAAAAAAACATCTTATTTAACATCTGTCAAAATACTCAGACATCAAATAGTTGGACATGTATGCAGACATCAATCATATCACCAAAAGAAAGTTTTTTTTAGGCCATATGAAATTAATCAATTGGTTTTTAGTGCAACTAGGTGTTACACATGTTGTAAGCTTATGTCATCAGAAAGAATTTGCATTGTGTAGAAAAATGCTCTCGGGAGTTTGCAAAGTGAAATTAAAGACATTTAACCCGATTTCATGGCAATTTCTGACCAATGGAGTGTTCAATGCGGGCTATCGTATTACGCTGTTAATGCGATAAATTCGTTCATAAGTTGGCCAATAAATGCTTCAGAAAGTTTGTACAGTAGTATGTTTTGTTATAGCAGTAGCATTTGTTCTGTTCGTGACTGTGGAGGTCTCAAATTTCTGGGACAATTGGTCACAACATACAAAGTGTCTAGCACCTGGGGGGTTATACAGTAATGCTCTAAGTAATCGACTTCTTAACCACAACAGAATTATGGGTAACTTTTCAGGATTTAGTTGGAAATATGGCTTGTTGCCATTCATCGGAAAGCTCTCAGGGAGAGCTTTCCGATGAATGGCAACAAGTCATATTTCCGACTAAATCATGAAATGTTACCCATAATTCTGCTGTGGTTAAGAAGTCGATTACTTAGAGCATTACTGTAGTTTTATCACAGAAAAAGAGCTCCCAATTCAAATTTTACAACAAAAGCACCCACACAAAAGGTCATGACCCTGATGTCACAAACCTACAATTTTCATTGAGAGTAGCGCAGTAGTGTTTACGTTCTACCAATTTTACGATTTAACTCATTCAATGCCAACTTTTTGGAGATTTCTGATAAACTTGTACCTCTTTGCATGACTAAATCCTTTGGCACAACCTACAGGCCACATTCATCATCCGACCATCACCAAACTTCATGTGGATCTTTGGGGTGACATCTAGATAGGAGACATTAATTTGTTTTCTGAAATTCATTAAGAAACATGGCCACAGCAGCCATCTTGAGTTTTAATCCATTGGCACACCCTGCAGCCCACATTTATTGGAGAATTTTTTGAAAATTTACAATTGTGTTTAGGATCACCTCTGGAAGGGAGCTATCAATTTTTTTGACAATTTTCAATGAAAACCATGGCTGCCAGCAGACATCTTGGATTTTACTCTTTGCATGACTTAATCCTTTTGCACACACCACAACTCACATCTCTCATTCGATCGTTACCAAACTTCATATGGATCTTCTGAGTGACCAATAGATGGGAGCCATCAAATTTTTCTGAATATCATTAAAAAAACATGGGCGCCAGCAGCCATCTTGGATTTTACTCTTTGCATTACTAAATCCTTCGGCACACACTGCAGGCCACATCCCTCATTCAATCGTAACTAAACTTCATATGGATCTTCAGGGTGACCAATAAATGACAGCCATCACATTTTACAAAAATCCATTACAAAAGTTCAACATTTATTGGAGAAATGTTTTGAAAATTTACAGGCATTTTTAAGATCACTTCTAGATGGGAGCTATCAAATTTGAATGATTTTCGATCAAAACATGGTTGACAACAGCCATCAATGGATTTTACTCTTTGCATCACTAAATATTTCGTCATGCCCTATGTACAGCCAATATATTTATCCAATTTATCCCTAGCTTCTTATAGCTCATAGGGCTGACCTCTGGTATTACTTAAACATTTAAACTTTCTACATTCATTATCACACCATTGACCGTAATATTAAAAAAATTTCCCCACTCTGAGTTGAGCTACAGTGTCACTGACACGTTCGTTATTTTTTTCATTCATCCGTTTACAGAGGAAGTCATTATTATATTGGCTTATACATGTGTATGAAATTAACCATTTGTTTTCTTTTCATAAATGGAGAAATTAGTTAATAAGGCTGTATGAAATTAGTTAATAAGGCTGTATGAAATTAGTTAATAAGGCTGTATGAAATTAGTTAATAAGGCTGTATGAAATTAGTTAATAAGGCTGTATGAAATTAGTTAATAAGGCTGTATGAAATTAGTTAATAAGGCTGTATGAAATTAGTTAATAAGGCTGTATGAAATTAGTTAATAAGGCTGTATGAAATTAGTTAATAAGGCTGTATGAAATTAGTTAATAAGGCTGTATGAAATTAGTTAATAAGGCTGTATGAAATTAGTTGATTCTTAGTCACCAGTCACTTGGTTACTCAGCAATAGAAAGATATTTTATTTGACCATATACCATTAATTGTGTTCAGTCACACATAGAGAAAGTGCTTCTTGGAATTCCGAAATTAAAGGGTGACTGAACACTATATCAGGCCATTTATGGGACCAACTCCTTTTATACTCAACAGAATATATGCAATGAATGAATTTGAGCCATGGTTAGTGCAAAATACACCCATATGCTCTACAAACGATGAAAACAACATGGTAATTATAATGAAAATGAGTTTACGACTCCATTGTTTTCAATAAATGGATAATCAACATATTTTCTGTATAGCGTGCAGTGATTGCGCTTGTGATACATAATACAAATGAAAGAAAACTCCCAGAATGACATGATTACGGCAGCTGTATTCAGCAGATTATAGTCCAGGCAGCTAAAAGTAAGCCAGAGTCAATAGCCGGGGTATCTGTTGTTGTCACTCGTATTAACACAGATGCACTATGATAATCCAATCAAGGGGATTTCATCACACTGGCAGATGAGGGTTATCGTCTTGGGAGCCTATCTCATAACTATAATGGATCAAACCTTTCCTTTATTATCCCCTGGAAACGGGGACATAGAAACAACAACTTGGAGCTCTCTGTCTCAGTAATGATAAGTCGGATTTTATTGATCTTTGGTATGCTCATGATCCTCCGTAGGGGAAGCGATATCCACATGGAATGGGTTCCATTCATTCATTTGTAAAAGAGCCCTTAGAGAGAGAATGCATCTATGTGAACTCTCTGTCTGCATCTAAGTTATCATAGGCCATGTTTAACCCTTTGATGATGGGTTATGCGCTTGTGCAGCATTACAGATCCTGTGCCAGTGCATTCTCTTATATATGTGAGTCTCCCATAGGGAGATATTGCACTGGCTGACAAGATCAAGGGGCCCTATGGGTGACTCGCATATATGAGAAAGCAATGGCACAGGGTTTTCGCAAAATTTCAGGAAGCTCCAGTCATGAAAGGTTTAAATGATCTTCAGTATGCTCATCAGGCAGCATGAGGGAACAATATCCATGTGTACTATGTTTTTGCCATTGTGTGTTAAAGTTGTATGCTTTGAGAGTGTCTGATATGTGTGACTGTTTTTATTATATGTTGATTAGTGTTTTGGTTTCCGTTGCAGTAGCATGTTGTTTGATTGATTTGACAGTAAGATCCTTCACACATCGTCAGTTGTGTTCAATCTAGATCTTGGTCTCTTCTCCCTTATTGCATTTGTCCATTCATTTTATTTTAAGTTTTAGCCCTTAGAGTGTAAAATATGTCCAACTCCAACCCTGTATCTCCGTCATCTAAAATTGGATGTGAATTTTTGGTATATTCCTGAACCACAATTTGATGATAATGGTATTACATAATGGTAATGCATTACTTTTTGTTTAAGTTATGCAAGGTAATGTGTGATGCACCTTTTTTTGCATTGCATGGAATTCTAAATTATGCATTACTTCACCAAAAATGCATGTAATTCAATTACATAATGATCGTAGAAAGGTAATTACAGAATTTATCGACCTATTTCAATACCGTGAAAAATTCAAAAGCAAATATCATTAGGTGTATTGTGGAGCGCAAACCGCCAAGTGGATTTAATAAAGTTCACATAACAATTCAGATTGTAATAATTTATCCAACCCAACTAGAAGTGATGGTAATGGTAATGCATTACATTTCATTTTGGAAGTAATGATAATGCAAAAAATGTCAAGTAATAGTAATGATTGCATTACATTGCAAAGTAATGGACCCATCCATGATCCACATGCCACCAAATGTTTCTTTACAGGCCCAGATAAAGACAACTTTCCAATTAATCCTGCTCAGAAAATTAATAAACCTCAGCTGAGAGCTAGCTGGCCATCTATGCTGTGCACATGTTCAAATTGGCCAGCGGCCGTCATGAGTTTTTGTCTTCTGAACCAATCTAATGACAACCTTTCCTTTCATATTCAGATTGACCAGCAGTCGCAAGGTAAAAAGTTTGAGCAGGAAATCCGAGATGAACAAGAACAAAAGAAGGCTGAGCTGGAAGGTGCTAAAGTCAGGAGGAAGGAGTTCAAAGAAAAGGCTTCCAAATTCCAGTCATTCTAAACTGTCCATTAACTTCCCTGATTTCCTCAGCATTAACTCCACTGATTCCCTCACCATTAACTCCACTGATTTCTTCAACATTAACTCCCCTGATTTCCTCAGCATTAACTCCCCTGATAATCTCAGCATTACCTCCCCTTATAACCTCAGCATAAATTCCAATCGTCAACATCATCGAATTGGCTTAACTATTTTGGCATTCGGCAGAAAGTAGTGAGTAGTCCGATTGCATAAAGTCCCCCAATTTCCTCTGCATTAACTCCTCTGCTTTCCTCAGCATTAACTCCCCTGAGTTCCTCAGCAAAAAAGTTCCCTGATAATCTTAGCATTACCTCCCCTGATAATCTTAGCATTACCTCCCCTGATAATCTTAGCATTACCTAACCTGATAATCTAAGCATTACCTCACCTGATAATCTCACCATTAACTCCCCTGATTATCTCAGCATTAATTTCACGGATTCACTCAGCATCACCCCCTGATAAGCTCCTTGTTTCCTAGTAACTGTAAGCTCCTCCCACCGATTAATATGTGTAGAAACCTCAATTGCACTGCTATGTACAGTAATGCTCTAAATAATCGACTCCTTAAGCATTACTGCATCTCTGGAGAGAGGCCTGAAAATGTGGTTCTGGTCATTTGCAGAATGAGGTCCCCAGAGGGTGAATTTAGTGACGCTACCTCACACAGTGGGCAAGCATCACTAAATTCACCCTATGGGGACCTCATTCTGCTTACCCCTCATCTTCTTTGAGCAAAATCTTGAATAGTTATAGTACTTGGTGGTATAAGCTGTCGCTATATGCTCATATAATCATTATTCCCTGGAAAATATCTTTAATATCAAATTGACAAGTGTTTTAGATTCTTTATCTTTTTTTAGTTTTCTTTCTCTATTATAGACTCTATATCTCAAAATTTACAGACAACACAATGCATAATCGAGGTGCCCAATGAGCGCACGTCACAATATGCACCATCTGGGAACTCATGTCTGTGTCTTAGTCTCCCATAGCAGATGAGGCCATGCAGAATTTGGTCCCCAGAAGATGAGTTTAGTTATGCTAGCCCGCTGTGTATGGTAGTGTCACTAAATTCACCCTCATGGGACCTCATTCTGCAAATGACCAGCACCATATTTTGAGGCTTGTCTGGAGGGCTTCATTTTCATTTGGGGATGGTAATCTTTTGCACCCATTAACTTTCTAATAATGGCTGGCCGATCACACATGAATTCTCATATCGAATTGATCTGTTGATGTTTTTGCATTATTCTATAAGTATTATATAGCTTTTGGTTGATTTCTTCACAGCTCATTTACTCCGGTATTATTGTTTAAATCATGGTGCTCATTATGTAAGTAATTTACACTGATTTTTGTGTGTGTGACTCATCATGTATGTGATATTCTTAGTACAGTTCTTATTTAGATCTGAGATTATGAATTAGATATTTATAAACCATTTTCGTTTGACTCTGCCTCTGTTTTTGTACTTTTGTTATTTAAAGGATCAGACAACTGAGTAAATACTAACTTACTGAGCTAAATCAGAATCTGATGGTCACAATTAGCAAGTGATTATACCAATAGCTCAAAAGAATTTTTATATGTTATAATCGATGCCCATTTATCATAGCTCAAGCAAGATATTACCTTCCATTTATCACTTCAAACATGAAACATTTATATAGAATTTAAATGAGGACTGTAAACTAAATCCGGCCATATATGGGACCATCTCCTTTTGCACACAACAGAATATATGCAACAAATGAATGAATGTGTGCCATGGACTAGTGCAAAATACACTCATGTGCTCTATGAACAATGCAAACAACATAGTAATTATCATGAAAATGAGTTTATGAGTTTATTTTCTCGTTATTGGAGAGTTATTAATAATGAAAATAAGAACAAAGTCGATCTATTTTTACATGTATTTGTTGATAATAGTTGATTTACAGACTTTTATAAAATTGATGCTATTTCACATGACCCCACTTTGAAGGCCTTGAGTCCCTTTAACAGAATATATCTGTTTGACTGGCTATCTGATAAATATATCAATTTCTGCATCTTGTATTATTAGGCTGCTTTTTTGTGAATGGTACTTATGTTGTATCGTCCCTCCTATCTTAATCTCTGAATTACATTCCAACATGCTCCATTATCATCATGTGACTATATTATATTAATATTCAATCATGCTCATGATTGTACCCTGTACCCAGACTGAAATCTATATGGTGTATCTGTCATTTGCACAGTAGGCTAGCATCACCAAATCCACCCTGTGTGGACCTCATTCCGCTTAGGCTTCATCTTCTGGGAAGTATCTATAGTCTAAAATTGTTTTAGTTATTTTTCCCTTCTCTACAGTTTCTATATCCCCTAATTTGCAGAAGATAAAATGGAAAACACCACCAACTTCAACTGGGGAACTTCAATCTGATTTTAGGTCTCCCATAATAGTTGATGCCTAAGCAGAATGTGGTCCACAGAGGGTGAATTTAGTGATGCTAGCCTGCCATGTGGGATAGCATCACTAACAATACCCTCTGGTGACCTCATTCTGCAAATGACAGACACACTGTTTGCAGCCTTAATTGTGACAATCATAAACGATGGCCATAGTATGTAGGCCTACTAATCATGCCTGACGATCATAAATTATCTTTCATCTTCACATGAGGACACAACTCCTATGATTGGTTGGCACTGAAGGTTAACACATTGTTAACCCTTTCATGGCTGGAGCTTCTGGAAAGTTTGAAAACCCTGTGCCAATGCATTATCTTATATATGCTAGTCTCCCATAGGGACCCTTGCATATATAAGAAAATACATTGGCTTAACAATATTTACCTTGACCTTTTAAGCCAGTGTGTTCTCTTATATATGTGAGAGACTTGCATATATAAGAGAATTCACTGGCACATGGGCATTAACTGAAGGTTGACACATTGTTAAGGCTTATTATTTTTATTATACAACTTACAGATAAAGTTTTCTAAAGGATAGGGTAGGTTGAAATAAAAAAGAAAGTCAAATTGATATCTCATAGATTTTTTTACAATCTGCAGTAAAAATAATTATTTTTTAATCATTGCAAACTCGCTACTTTAATCCCATTTATTTGTAGGGATGTTCAGATAATGAGTTCAATAAAAGTTGTACTTGTTATTTGGATGGAACATCCAGACAATCGAATGAATGGGAATCCACAAGGTACTTCGTTTTCCTGAGATCTGCTTATATTCCTAGCAGGAGACATTCTAAGAACATCCCTAGAAATGAAGAGTAGACCATTCCCACTATATAGATTTTAGAACTGAGTTGGAAAATCCATTCAGGAATTTAAGTGTTAACATAGAATGTGTATGGTGTGAATCAGTTGTAGGATTAATGTAAGCCATCATTCACTCCCCACAAACTTATATCCTCATAACTATAAACATCTCATCACTATCATCTGACATTTAGTACACAATCTCATCTAATGGGTGTTGTTCCTGTACAGTAATGCTCTAATTAATCGACTCCTTAACCACAGCAGAATTATGGGTAACTTTTCAGGATTTAGTCGGAAATATGGCTTGTTGCCATTCATCGGAAAGCTCTCAGTGAGAGCTTTACAATGAATGGCAACAAGCCATATTTCCAACTAAATCCTGAAAAGTTACCCATAATTCTACTGTGGTTGAGGAGTCGATTATTTAGAGCATTACTGTATCTACTCCGATTAATATGGTAAAGTAAGAGGGTGGCAACAAGCGATAAGGTCAAGGTCACAGGACAACCCTTTCATGACTGGAGCTTTCTGAAATTTTGCGAAAACCCTATGCCAATGCATTCTCTTATATATTTGAGTCATCCCATAGGGAGCCTCGCATATATAATAGAATACATTGGCCTAACAATATTTACATTGACCTTGTATGCCAGTGCACTCTTATATAAGGGAATGCACTGGCCCATGGTCTTTAATGTTGCACCAGCGCAGCTCCTGTCATGAAAGGGACTACATGTATTTGTCTTGCAAGATCAAGCTCATATTCATCCTTTGAATACTAAATGGATTCTCCCATTTATTTTAAAAATTATACATTGGAATATTCCATCCTTTATAGTGATGTTCAGACCCTGAAAGCAGATGAAGAAAGCAGAGGTGTTTCGTTGTGGTGTTTAGATATCCATTGAATTCTTGAAATGTTCGCATAAAAATTTCAATTATTTTCATGATTAATTGTGCTATTGGAATGACAGCACTCATAGCAGGATCATGCCATATAACCACGCCTATATACCCCTGCCTGATACTGCATGCCTAAAACGTACATGGAAACTATTCGATACTTTTTGCGATATAAACGGGGATTCCGATGCTGCATATTAAAACAACCTTCAGGTAGTACTTCTCTGCCATTAAATTTACTGCTAATTACCCATCAGTACTTAGGTGCATAAGTACCTCGAAAAATCAACAAGACTCGATCGAGCTAAAATTTGCAAAGAAATATAGTTTCAGAAACTTAACAACTCGTGTCACTGTACATGCAAAATGTTTCTGGAACACCTGCTGCCACAGTGGAGCGATCAGTTGATTAATGCTTGTACGAATTCATGACACCACTTGATCACTGATAATTGGATATTTGTTTGACAATGTTCATATCTATTTCAACTTTGTGTGCGTCTTTTCGAAGGCAATAATCTCAAAGTTTTATGCTTTCTTTTATTCATATACCTTCTATTGAATCAGGTTTTACAAAAATTATGTTGTTGTTGTAATTGTGACCAGGAAGAGACATCCTCAAGCCTGGATATAGTATGTCTGTCATTTGCAGAATGAGGTCCCCAGAGGGTGAATTTAGTGAAGCTATCCCGCACAGCAGGCTAGCATCACCAAATTCACCCTCTGGGAACCTCATCCTCTGGGAAGTGTCTATATTCTCAAATAATTAACATTGTTTTTGGTTACTTTTCAGTTGCTATATCCCATAATTTGCAGAAGATAAAATGCATAATTGAGGTGACTAATGGTGAACATCACCAACATCAACTGGGGAACTTCAATATGATCCTAGGTCTTCCATAGCTGTTGAGGACTAAGCAGAATGAGGTTCCCAGGGGGAGTGAATTTGGTGATGCTAGCCCACCATGCAGGATGGTGTCACTAAATTTGCCCTCTGTGGACCTCATTCTGCAAATAACAGACACACTATTTCAAGGCCTGGGTACACTATCTTTAATCAAACTTATTGCTGATGCCCAATAGTCACATTTCATTCTGGCACTTGGTCTGTCGCAAGATATATTGTTAGGCCATCGACAAATCGTCCAATAATTCATATCTGCATTGCATTCTTTCCACATATATATATCTACATTTTCATGAAGATTATTTCCAAATAATGTCATATCGAACAAATCTCTATAACTTAATATATACACATATAACTTGGTTTATAGGGTTACTGTATTATTTACAAAGTCAATATAATGTATTGTGATTGTATGTTGAGATAAATTTAAGAATGTCTAATACTTAATTTAGAATTGTGTATTCTCGCTCATTATGCTATCGTTTAACGTAATCATGTTGCCAATTAGTATTTTCATTTCCATCTTCCCCAATGTGGGAATGTAATTTTTCAAACGGATAAGGTGTCAAAATGTTTTGACCATTATTAACATAGTTTAAAGGGCATATACATGCATCAATTCATATTTTCACATTTGATTACTTTTGATAAATATTTTCAAATATTTTTCAGAATTTATAGATGGTTTATCTCTTCCTATAACAAGTGGATATAAAAATAATATCTATGAAATGAAGACCCCAGTCCAGAAATTCTTCTATCAATTACTATTGATTTTATGTTGAATTTTCTGGTATAATATACATACAATCAATTTGGGACTTTAGAGCGTAGCCATCGGGAGAACTCTATCTCTATTTGAGATATCCTGATAGTTTCATGATGGTATATTCTAAAAATAGTAACAAAAAATGTCCCAATTGATTATTGCAGTATATAAGAAAATATCAATATAAAGTCAATATTAATTGATAGAAGCATTTCTGGACAGGTGTTTTCGACTAATGGTTATTATTTTATACCCCAGAAACTATATAAAACGTATTTAGGAAGAGATAATCCATCCATCTTTTAAAATTGGGTAATCATCTCAATAGAATTTAGAAATTTTTTTATTGAAATTTCAGGATGAAACTGAAATGTGCCACACAATTATCAGAGCTTAAATTCTTGTCCCAAAATCAAAAATAGGTTCCTCTTAAATTACGATCTCTTATTTGTTATGTTGCCGAATAGTCCTCAATGACATTTTGCCTATCAGCTTATATTATGCGCATTCAACTGCTACCCAACTCACACTTCAAGGTTTCCTTTCAGGAAGTCGTCACTTAAGTCAGCTATAATGTCTTTTAACTGCTAAGATTTGCATAGAATAGAGTTACTCCCCTGTAACCAGCTTCATATATTTGTATATCGATTAGAGTTACTTCCCTGTAACAAGATACAATTCAAACTGGTTGAACTCTCCAGCAATATTTTTGATGGACAGACGTGATATGGCTTAGCAGATTCAAATAACTATAATTCAAATCAAACAGACTTTTTATATCATTTCCATTTGTGAAAATAATAATTCAAGGAACAGTATTCAAACTAAACAATATTGCTGGATACTTATTCATTTACTTTCTAAACATGTGAGAAAATTTTGATTCAGAGGGACACTAAAATGTTATCTAACAAATAGCATATATTTCCTGGAAATAGCCAAAGCCCTTTGTCTGTGTTCAGCAAATATGTGACCCGCCATATCAAATCCAGTCGGAAGTCGGGATTTTTTTACCCTGGGCCAATGCATTCTCTTATATATGCGAGTCGACCATAGGTCGCCTCGCATATATAAGAGAATGCATTGGCTTAACAATTTTTTATCATTTTTTTTAAATAAATGTTTCTTACAATTTTCAGGACATAAATTAAAAAACATCCATTACCCTGCAGGGAGCCCCACACATATATAGAAGCATATAGAAGAGTGTAGTCTGCTCATGTTTGTCTGGGGCTCTGTATGGGTGAAATTATAAAATTGTTAAAGAAAAAATTATTAAAATTGTTAGGCCAATGCATTCTCTTATATATGCGAAGCGACCTATGGTCGACTCGCATATATAAGAGAATGCATTGGCACAGGGTAAAAAAATCCCGACTTACAACTGGATATGATATGGCGGGTCATATATGAAGGTTGCTGCTGCCACTTAACATTGAATTTGGCTACTCACATTGTAGAATTTACTAGAAATAATTAAGGTTAAAGATATATGTTCTATTTCTTCCTTGAAAGTTGTATATTGATTCCGGGGTATAAAATAATAGATATGAATCGAGGACACCTGTCAAGAAAAGTTTATATCAATTGATATCAATTTTATTAAGAAAACGATGTTCATGAAATTGTTTCTAACTCATTTTTTTTCTAACTTGAAGAAATAGACTAACATTCTAACACTAATACATGTATGCTTTTTGAAGGACCATTATAGTTTTTTTTAGTGTCCCTTCATTAATTGGTATGGAATAGGTAAACGAAAACCAATGTCATTTATTGATATCCATGATGGAAAGGGTAAATGAAAACCAATGTCATTTATGTCAGACTTTGTATATACTGAGTGTGCTGTAGTGAAACTGTAATGAGTATTAAGTTACCAGATCTATCCTGTGTGTGTTTGTAGAGAGTATTATTATGAAATGCCCACATTGTGTCTGAAGTCCCAAATTACATTATATATGTCATATTCTATATTATAGATCATTGGAAAGAGGAAGACTCCAATGCATGGATAGGCGTATACATCACAGTTAAACAGTTGAAAATTGTTACAATACAAAAACAACATTTTATTGTTGAAAGCCGTTCAGAGTGGGTAAATGTACACAAGCCTTGAAATAGGGTGTCTGTCATTTGCAGAATGAGGTCCCCAGAGGGTGAATTTAGTGATGCTACCCTGCATAGCGGGGTAGCATCACTAAATTCACCCTCTGGGGACCTCATTCTGCAAATGACAAATGACAGACACCCTATTTCAAGGCTTGAATGTACAAAAAATATAAAGTCTGTAAAAACATTATCACTAAGAAGAACATGGAGAAATCGATAAACTTTATTCTTATAATCAATATTGATAGTTCTCCAATAACAAAATGTTTTGAGCAATGTTTTAAAGGTACTCAATCAGATCAGATGCTCCTAAATTACTATTTCTTTGGCTTCGGGGGTAGAAAATATTTGATTCGAGTCAAGGAACCTACCCATCAACGCTCCGAGTGATCAGATATCGATACTTGAAGTTTATTATTTCTATTGTTTGTGGCCCAACAACACGCCATCAAAAGGGTGGTCTCGGTCAAAACTGTGGATGAAGATGGATAATTCTAAAATCAAGTGGTTATTATTACCACTTGATTTTAGAGTTATCCATCTTCATCCGCAATTTGTCCGTTTGACTTTGTGTTTCTGTGACAATTATTTATCTCGAGAAATAACAAACTTCAAAAATCAATATCTGATCATTCAGAGCTTTGGTGTGGGTGGGTTCCTCGACTCGAATCAAATATTTTTTACCCCCGAAGCCAAATAAATAGTAAATTAGGAGCGTCTGATCGGATTGAGTACCTTTAACCTTTTCCAATGTTTACCATCAAGTTTTACTGTAACTTTGGTATCTTATTGGACAATATATATATACTTTTATCGGTAATGCCAGTGTAACTGTAATGTTTACATAATGGTTTTGATATGTGAAATCTCATTTTTGGAGACTTATTAATAACAAGCCTTGAAATAGCGTGTCTGTCATTTGCAGAATGAGGTCCCCAGAGGGTGAATTTGGTGATGCTAGCCCGCTATGTGGGGTAACATCACTAAATTCACCCTCTGGGGACCTCATTCTGCAAATGACAGTCACCCTATTTCAAGGCTTGATTAATAATGAAATTTGCTGGTGATACACGTAGTTGTTTTACAGACTTTTTTATAAAAATTTATCTTATTTCACATGAACCCACTTCGAAGGCCTTGGGTCCCTTTGAAGTACCAAGATTGGTTTTGAGTCAAACCGTTCTTGTGGATGAAGGTAAGGGATAACTCTATCGTGTATTCAGTCTGAGTGAACATTGAACATCTAATTATTGATGGTCTGAAATAAATAGTCAATCCCATTATATGCAGTGTTAGCCAACCATAAATCTCTCAGGACTCATCCGGAGTCAATCAGCAGACAAGTCACGTTAATTTTTAATGCGAAAAATGGGAGGTGACTCCATACTGTGGGGAAATCTCCATACAGGACCAGGATCCTATGTCACCAATCAAGTCTAACCCAAAGCGGTTTTTATTTTAAATTTGTTAAAAATATAAAGTTAAAGGTACTCAACCCGTAAAGAGGGTCCCCATCTCAACAGATTCCAACAACAACAATCCGATCAGAGGGTCCTATATTACTATTTCTTTGGCTTTGGGGGTAAAACATATTTGATTCGAGTCGAGGAACCCATCAAACAAAGCTCAGAGTTATTAGATATTGATTTTTCAAATTTGTTATGTTCTCGAGATCAGTACTAATAACTGCCGTAATCTGCTCTGGATGTGTACTCCAAATCTATTCAAACAGACAAGGATGAATAACTCTAAAATCAAGTGGTAATTTTAACGCAATTTTGATTGAGTTCTGGGCCAGATAGTATTCCCGATAATGAAAAATAATAGATTTCTAAAATCGATATCTAACAAATCTGAGCTTTGATGGGTGATTTCCTCGACTCGAATCAAATATTTTTGACCCCCGAAGCCATTGAAATAGTAATTGAGAGGAGTTTTATCGGGTTGAGTACCTTTAACGTTTATCGAACAGGAAGCTGTTAATCCTTCCATGACTTGAGCTTCCTGAAACCTTGTGAAAACTCTGTGCCATACATTCTCTTATATATGCGAGTCTCCCATAAGGGAGCCTTGCATATTTAAGAGAATACATTGGCCTAACAATATTGACCTTGTAAGCCAATGCATTCTCTTATATACATGTATGTGAGGCTCCTATGTGAGACTTGCATATATAAGAGAATGCACTGGCACAGGATCTTTAATGCAGCTCCCGTCATGGAAGAGTTAATAATCTGGGTTCACTCAGACTGTCTTGTAGTTCAGAGGTTCGCATATTGTATTCTGGTCAAATAAAGCGGGGAAAATTCTGCTACCTGAAATAACCAGTTTTCACTCATTTGGTGGACACTTCTAAGTCACCAATGTTTGTATGTTCAACTAATCGTGGCTTCAGTCATTATGTGGACATTAACCCTTTCATGACGGGAGCTTCCTGAATTTTTGCAAAAAACCTGTGCCATGCATTCTCTTATATATGCGAGTCGACCATAGGTCGCCTCGCATATATAAGAGAATGCATTGGCCTATCAAATTTTATATTATTTAATATAATTGTTAAAGAATGTAAGAAATAATGATAAAAAATTCTAAAAATTGTTAAAGAATGTAAGAAAAAATTGAAAAAGAATGTAAGAAAAAAATGATAATTTTTTTTAAAGAATGTAAGAAAATATTATAAAATATTATATAATTGTTAAATAATGTAAGAAAAACGATACAAATTGTTATAGAATTGTAAGAAAAAAATATAAAATATGATAAAAATTGTTAAAGAATGTAAGAAAAAATGATCAAAAATTGTTAGGCCAATACATTCTCTTATATATGGTCGACTTGAATATATAAGAGAATGTGTTGGCACAGGGTCTTTAATGTTGCACCACCGCAGCTCCCGTCATGAAAGGGTTATAAGTAACCATATCTGTTATTATCTCCAGAGTATTAATAGTAGATTCTGTTGCTCAAATAATTTATTGTAGAATTTCTATATAGGCTGGAAATGCTTTTTATATAGTCAGATCTTGAGTGTGTTTTTTTTATATTTTGTAATATTTGGCTATGTTGATCATATTTTATCTGAGTGATGCATGTTTGACTCATTGTTCACTTGTAAAGGTATATTTCTGTTAACACTAAAGTTCTAAAGCTTACTGTAATATATTTGTTTCTACACTCACATATAGCCTTGATCATTCCCTGCACAGGTACAAAAATTCTCTCTTGAAACTACCTTGCACTTAAAAGGTTTTGCAGGCAGAGTGATAGGACCATGGGTCGAGGAGCAGGGAACATGTAGGGAATCCAGCCCCCTTGCCTTTGATTGACACCTATACAAATGCCTAATTTCCTGCATAGAACCTACATGTAGACCATTACATGAATCACTACTCTGGCTGACGCCCATAGAGATCATATTCAACCAGTACAAAACCTGGGGACTTTTTGATGTTCTGAACCATTCTGACAGGGAACTACATGTATATAACAATGAACAAACAAGGCAGGGAATATATTTCTTTGTTAATGCTTGTTCCTCAATAATCTACTTCACATTAATGGGTGGTCCCAGCTCGAGATTGCATGATTTTCTTTGACTACTGTGAGCCAATATTGCAATAAACATTGAAATAATTACCCAAGAGAAATTCAATAATTGTAAGCGAAATCGCTCACAAAGTCACTTAAATCGTGCAATTTTGAGTTTGGACCTTCACCCACAGTGAAGTACTGAAATAGGACTCCCCCTTTGGTGAGTTTTGATCTCGGGCGGGTCTTTCACGAATAACACGAACACTGCTTGTCGTTAAGATGTCAGAATGCATGTATGAAGAATAAACCGAGCCCTGAAATATAAAATTGAACAGAAATTACCGGTAAGTGATATGAATGAATTTAAAAGAATACACAATTTTGCTTAGAGACTAAATTATAAAATGAGATTACTTGCCACTTTGGATTTAAATAAGAGCTAATATGTATTTAGATGATTGACATGAATAGTAACTTTTAAAAGCTTGATTAAAGAAATGCATCACATGGGAAATATATTAAAGATATCACTAGAATTTACTATTTGCAAATATCATTTAAATGGAATACTGTAAAATGGGGGATTGGGTAAATAATAAAAGGAATAGTTACCTTATTTTGTGTGATAAAGGCCTTTATGTGTATAAATAGGTCCCAGTATACATGTGTATTGAAACTGGAATATAACTGGACGCAGATCGTCGACTACTTTTGTCAACTGCTGGTGGCAATCTGAAAATGCTAGATCAATAGCGTTTACAAGCGCGGGAAACCAAAGGCGCGAAAATTCATGCACGGGTGATTACTTCTATGAGTGTTTATGTCCGTATTATACAAAAAGCCAAACTGCGCATGTGCGTGCTGTGTTAAGTGTAATTGTTACTGGAAAACATTTGTGATTTAACCCCTGAAATACCATTGTATAATAAAATATAATTTTGTTATAATTTTGTTTAATTGAGCGAGTCCTATTACAGTACAAAATTAAGGAACAGGTAATAACTAAGAAATATAATCCCTGCATTATGTTTTCGACTTTATTATGTTCCCTGTCAAAACTTCAAAAAGTTCCCAGGTTTTGTACTCGTGGAATATGATCTCTATGGGCGTTAGCCAGAGAAGAGGTTCATGGCATGATCTACATGTACATAGTACCTACCCATTGGACAATTTGTATTAAAGATGGTCTATCTTTCTAAACATGTTTTATATAGTTTACGGAGTATAAAATAATAGATGAGTTGAAGAAAACTGTCGGGGAAATGTTTCTATCAATTAATATTGATATTGTTTCGATATTTTCTTATATAATGCGATAATCAAGTGGGAAATATATTTGTTACTATTTTTAGAATTTTAGATAAGAGTTATCCCACATGGTATGCTCCGAAACGCGAGCCGTAAATTGTCCCAAATTGATTGCATGTATATTATACCAGAAAATTCTAAATAAAATCAATATTAATTGATAGAAGCATTCCCAATCGAGGGTCTTTGATTCATATTTATTATTTTATACCCAAGAAGTCTCTTTAAAAGCCAAGGAAAATTTTACCATATATTGTAAAATTTTCGTCGGCTTTTTAAAGAGACTGGAAACTATATAAAACTTGTTTACATAGAAGAGACAGACCATCTTTGAATGTTTTCAAATCATGGCTCACTACAACAAATCAATGGGCTCATTAGGTAAGATGCATAGGCTATCAACCAATGTTATCGCTGGATCGATTCACGTCAAGCCTGAGTGTGGATTAGTGATCCGTGCAAAGGGAGGGTATGTTGATTTGTATATCTGGGCATTTGATTTCATCATAAAACAGTGATTTCCAAGCGAAATTAACGTCAATTATAAATTATACATTAGAATAGTCTTTTATTCTTCTGGAGGGAGTTTGTGGAAATATAAGCTGACAAGAAACAAGTGAATACCAGTGCAGAAGGATACATATTCACTGATGAAAAATGTTCAGATAATAAGTTCAACAAATGGCCTAATAATCTGAACATTTCTCATCAATGAGTATTTAGTATAGAAAGGGTTCACCTCTGCACCTCCTCCGATATAACTAGCATTGTAATAAGACCTACAGTAATGCTCTAAATAATCGACTCCTTAACAACAGCAGAAATATGGTTATACTTTTCAGGATTTAGTCGGAAATATGGCTTGTTGGCATTCATCGGAAAGCTCTCAGTGAGAGCTTTCCGATGAATGCAACAAGCCTTATTTCCGACTAAATCCTGAAAAGTTACCCATAATTCTGCTGTGGTTAAGGAGTCGATTATTTAGAGCATTACTGTAGGAGATGAAATGATAAACCATAAACAAACCAAGCGACTGCAAACTTAAGCAAGAAGATCAACCCCATTCACTAAGTACAGGGGCATGTTTTGTTTATCAACCTTGACACGGATATCAAAGCCGTGACAAGTTCACAGGTTGTTTATACCTGGATCTATAGTCTGGTCGATAAGAGGTTTGACCTTGAAAACATTTGCACTAAGTTGGTTTATATACCATTTTAAAGAGGAAGCTCTCATCTATAACATATCTAAAATCCGCTTTGAGCATTTTTTTAAATTCAAGATGGCGTCCAAGATGGCTGCCATTTTCCTATAAGTCAGCTTGATGCAATTATAGTGAGAACCTCTTGTCATATGTATACATATGTATACATTTTAATTAAGCTAAGACATCACGCCACCTTTATGTGCCAAAATTGAAACTCCCCGTCCAAGATGGCCACCAAAATGGCGACTGTAAGTGGAGTTTTTACGTTTTTTACTAATATCTTTAAGATAAGTTTCTGTGGTTAGGAACTGGTTGAGAATTGTGACTTTATTTTGTATTTAGCATGTTAACTGACCATTGGAGCAATGACATAAGCTGTTCGTGAGGTCCACACCCCTTCCAATCACTCAAAAATTCTATTTTACAAAACGCGGTATAACATTTCACAAAAGATCCCCAAGATTCTAATCATATTTCATCAAGATGTGGGAAGAACTGTGCAATGTAAGTGATCCATTCTATATCTTATTGATATTCGAACTCAATGGTACCAAAATTGTCACTTTAGCTCAAAAAGGCTGCCAAAATGGGCACCAAAATATGTAAAATGGTAATTATTATCCCAGCGTGCCATGCAACCGCTTACAAGTTGTGATGATGCCCACAATTGACTATTCTGTCTCATATAGCTTGAGTACTAACATTTCTGATGCACCTTAGGTATTTGTTACTATTTTAACCACCGAAATTACCAGAATTATTCGAATTTTTCTGTCACAAACCTGATATCAAAATCGGAAAAAATCGCAATCAAAGCAATATGGATTTTGCCAAAAGCTTCCTTGTTTTTGAACGGAAATGGGCAGAACGTTGAAACGGAACTGAGAGGGATCATATTATGTGGCTATTCAGGCCCATTAGCATCAACATTGATCAACTTAATACAGTGTGTATGTCTGTTGACTGGATGGTCATAGGCGAGGTGAGTAGGTATACATGGAGTTATTGTATTCATGAATGATGTGAATAGTTATGCAATGTGTGACTATATGGTCATGGATGGGATGTCCATAGTGAGATGTATAGGTATATAAGGAGTAGCTGTATGGTGATGTGTGATGAAAACATGTTTACAGTGAGTGGCTGTCTGGTCATTGAAGTGGTGTATGGTCATAACGAGAGCAGCTACACTGTCCTGTATGTATATATGGAGTGACTGTGTGGTCAGGGGTGGGCTGTACATATGCACATTGGGTGGCTGTATTGTAATGGGTGAGTGTATATGTATATATATGTTGGATGTATGGCAATGAATGGGTGTATGTATACATAGGGTGTTGTTGTATGGTTATGGGCAATGTGTATATGTACATGAAATGACTGCACAGTCATTGTTGAAGTGTATATGCATACCTAGAGTACACTTTGATGGCCATTGGCGGCTAGTGTATATAGAGAGTGACCTCATGGTGATGGGCGAGATGTATGTTTATATGTAGGGTCTATTGTATTGTCATTGGTGGTGTGTACAAGCATACAGTGGATATCTGAATGCTCATGGAGAGGGTGTATATCTAAACAGCGAGTGGCTGAATTGTCACGATTGAGCTGTATTGTCTGAATTGTACGAATGGCTGTGTGTGCGGGTATTGGTATATCTAGAAGGGCTGTATGGCCATTGATGAGGTATATATATACACATGGAGTGACGCTGTGGTCATGGGTGAGGTGTATCTGTATATCATGAGTGACTACATGGCCATGGCACGGCCAAATTGTACAAATATGTACATAGGTATGGCAAAATTAATGGTGGGGTGAATTGATATACAAGGAGTGACTATGATCACGAATGTGGTTTATGCGTATACAGTGAGAGGCTGAATTGTCATGGGTCAGGTATATATGCAAGTCTGGAGTGTATGAATGGCCGTATGCGCGGTACGAGACATTGATATATCTAGAGGTGATGTAAGGCCACTTTTGTGAGGTCTATATGTATATACCTGGAGGACACTATAGTTTTGGGTTGGGTGTGTATGTATATCTTGAGTGGCTATATGGCCACGGGTGTCGCAAAAATGTATATATACAGGGAGTGAGACTGTATGACCACTGGTGAGGCAAATAGGTATACAAGAAGTGATGTATGATCATGGACGTAGCGAACATGTATGGAGTGACTGTATGGTCATCGGTGAGGTGTATATGTATATCTTTAGTGGTTGTATAGCTATGCATGTGGCAAATAAATATACATGGAGTGACTGTTTGGCCTATGGTTAGGCGAATAGGTATACAAGAGGTTACTTTGTGTTCATATATGTAGTGAATATGTATACAGGTCATGTGAAGTGTATGAGTATTCCTGGTGTGTCTGCATGGTTATTCATGGCTATAGGGCCACGCGTTGGTGTATGGGTAAACCCAATTCTGGCTGTGTGGTAATGGGTGGGGCGTATGTCTATACAGCGAGTGGCACATGGCCATTTACGTGGTGTTCATGTATATATGGAGTGACTGCATGCTCATGTGTGATAAGTACTGGTGCACCTTTGTGTGACTATCGCTTTCCACAATAACTCAAGGATATGTTAATCGATAGGGGTAATATCAGAGTGTTCTCCACATTAATTGCGTTTTATATGCAATGTGAAGAAAACAGTTTATAAGTTAATAAATTTTGATGCTAATAGGCCAGAGTAGCCACATAATATGATACCTTTCAGTTCAGTTTCAACGTTATGTCCGTTTCCGTTAAAAAACATGGACAGAATCCCAAAAGAGGTGTTCGGCAAAATCCATACTGCATCCCTTAAAATGAATTTGTCGTACCTCATAAGGTTTTCTGGGACAACCATAATATAAGATTAAGTTGTCAGTTGATTAAGTAGCACGTTTAATAACCAAGTGAGTCACAATTTGCTACCATTTCGGAACAGCAGATAACAGTGTTCGGAATATAAACGTTTTACCAAATTTGGTTGCCATTTTACAAGTCATCTTGAGTTATATTGTCTAAAGCACCACACTATGCCATATTTAAGGCATATCAAAATAAAAAGAACCTTTGATACTAAAGATAGTTCCATTTTACTTGACAAAAACGGTCCAAACATGAAAAGTGATTTTTTTTTGCCGAGTTTGATGTTGTTTGTGATAGAAAAATCCCATAATTCTGGTAATTACAGAATAGTAAATAGTAAAAATTAATCAAGGTGCATGAGAAATGTTGGTATTCAATGTATATAAGACAGAATAGTCATTTGTGTACATCATCACAACTTGTAAGCGGTTGCATGACACGCTGGGATAATAATTACCATTTTACATATTTTGGTGGCCATTTTGACAGCCATTTTGAGCCAAAGTGACAATTTTGGTACCATTGAGTTCAAATATCAATAAGATATAGAATGCATCACTTACATTGCAAAGTTCTTCCCACTTCTTGGTGAAATATGACCAGAATCCCAAAGGGGATCTTTTGTGAAATGTTATACCGCGTTTTTGTAAACTCGGAAGGGGTGTGGACCCCACGAACAGCATATTTTATTGCTGCAATGGTCAGTTAATATGCTATATACAAAATAAAGTCACAATTCTCAACCAGTTCCAAACCACAGAAACTTATCTTAAGAGTATTAGTAAAAAACGTAAAAATTCCACTTCCGGTCGCCATTTTGCTGGCCATCTTGGACAGGGAGTTCCAATTTTGTCACGTAAGGCTGGCGTTATGTCATAGCTTCACAAAAAAAAATGTATACATGTGTATACATATGACAAGATGTTCTCACTATAATTGCATCAAGCTGACTTATAGGAAAATGGCAGCCATCTTGGACGCCATCTTGAATTACAAAAAATGCTCAAAGCGGATTTTAGCGGATTTTGGATATGTTATAGAGGAGAGCTTCCTCTTGAAAATGGTATAAAAACCAACTTAGTGCGAATTTTTTCTAGGTTGACCCTAAAATTTGAGTTTATCGACCAGACTACAAACGGCTATAGGTCATTTGTTGAACTTATATCCTGAATATTGCCATCCAATGAACAGGACTCCTTCTGATCTATTATTATACATTTATTGCATTGTTTCGAGGTTGACATGAGGATTTATCAACCTGAGGAAGTTAATATTCACCGAGGCTGCAGGCCGAAGTGAATATTAACTTCAATGGGTTGACAAATCCTCATGTCAACCTCGAAACAATGCAATAAGTGTTTTATTATATGATCTACCAATGTTGTCAAGCCACATTAGGCCTGAAACACCTTACTGACCCATGTATATATATATATACATGGATCCATCAAATGCACAACAATGTAGATACTTTATCCTTGCCTATTTATGACACAATCAAGTAGATATTGTGATTTATCAACTTCTTTTCCGAAGGATTTAGTATGGGACTCTTAGAAGAAAGTTTATGATCATATAATAATATCTGTTTTATGTTTCCTGAACTCTCCGCCAGATGAATAATGGACCATTGAATGGTTTCATTTCAGACTCAATGTGATAAACACAGCTGCGTGGTTTGACTTCATGGCACAATAAGGTGCTTCAATTTAACATTTTAACTCTTGCTTTACTAAATGGGTTCTCCCATTCAGTTATAAAAGTATACATTGCAATGGTCTATTATTCATATGGAGGGCAGTTCATGTAACATAAGACGACAACAGAAAATAAAAGTTGCAGAAGGAGTCCTGTTCATTGGATGGAAATATTCAGAATATAAGTTCAACAAATAACCTATAGCCATTTTGTTGAACTTATTTTCTGAACATTTCTACCTTACAACGAGTATTTAGTAAAGCAAGAGTTAATCAGTTAGTAGACTACAGTAATGTCCTTCCTAAATAATCGACTCCTTAAGCCTTTACCCAACAAACCGGCCAAAACCGGCCAAATAAAGCTTCAACAGCCTAAAATATCTTCGGTCTGTCTCAATAGAACCATACAAATATGGATATCATTGGAACCGGCCACATTGTGATAGTTACAGTTATGCCCTGTGCCAATGCATTCTCTTATATATGCGAGTCGACCATAGGTCGCCTCGCATATATAAGAGAATGCATTGGCCTAAAAAAAATCTTTTTTTTACCATTTTTTCTTACATTCTTTAACAATTTTATTATTTTTAATGTGTTAAGCCAATGCATTCTCTTATATATGCGAGGCGACCTATGGTCGACTCGCATATATAAGAGAATGCATTGGCACAGGGCCCTTCTGTTGGGTAAAGGGTTAACCACAGCAGAATTATGGGAAAAAAATTCAGGATTTAGTTGGAAATATGGCTTGTTGCCATTCACCGGAAAGCTCTCACCCATAATTCTGCTGTAGTTAAGGAGTCGATTATTTAGGGCATTACTGTATATATATACCGGTATATACTTTCATAACTGAATGGGAGAACCCATTTAATTCAGAAATGGTTAAAACAATAACTAGAAGCATCTTAGTGCCATGAAGTCACACTACGCAGCTCAATGTTTTACCACCTTGAGTCTGAAATCAAACTTTTAGCAGTTAACCCTTCCATGACTGGAGTTTCCTGAAATTATGCGAAAACCCTGTGCCACTGCATTCTCTTAAATATCGAGTCTTGTGTAGGGCGCCTCGCATATATAAGAGAATACATTGGCCTAACAATATTTACCTTGACCTTGTAAACCAGTGCAGTCTCTCATATATGTGAGGTGGAGACTCGCATTTATAAGAGAATGCACTGGCACAGGGTCTTTAATGCTGCACCAGCGCATCTCCCATCATGAAATGGTAAGGGATTGTTTTATGTGTGATACTGACCAACAACTATTGAGGAAACACCCTTACTGCACCCAGTATAAATAAAGTCGCACAAGGCAATAATTACCTGTTTATCGACCTTGAGTTGGAGAAGAAAGCCTTTATGAGTCACATATTGTTTGTGCCTTTCAAGCCTTGAAATAGGGTGTCTGTCATTTGCAGAATGAGGTCCCCAGAGGGTGAATTTAATGATGCTACCACGCACAGCGGGCTAGCATCACCAAATTCACCCTCTGGGGACCTCATTCTGCTTACACCTCAGCAGAATGAGGTTCCCAGAGGGTGAATTTGGTGATGCTAGCCCGCTATGCGGGGTAGCATCACTAAATTCACCCTCTGGGGACCTCATTCTGCAAATGACAGACACCCTATTTCAAGGCTTGGTGCCTTTATAACTTACTGACATTACAGTTCTTTCATTACTCATTTCTTTTGTGCTTTCTTTTCGACAACAAACACCTTTATGTTGTCATTTGTGCTTCACAATAAACCTTGACATTTCTTGGAGTACTGCCACACTAATATTTATAATTTAAAGGCTCTTGAAAAACTCACAAGTACAAGGATGGTCCGTGCCAATTATTTTGATCATGAATACATCATTTGATAGATCAAGATAGATCACCCATCCAAGGACTAACCAAGCTTGTCATTGCTTAAAGGTACTCAATCCGTAAAGAGGGTCCCCATCTCAACAGATTCCAACAACAACAATCCGATCAGAGGGTCCTATATTACTATTTCTTTGGCTTTGGGGGTAAAAAATATTTGATTCGAGTCGAGGAACCCATCAAACAAAGCTCAGAGTTATTAGATATTGATTTTTGAAATTTTTTATTAACTCAAGATGAGTACTAATAACTGCTCTGGATGTGTACTCCAAATCTATTCAAACAGACAAGGATGGATAACTCTAAAATCAAGTGGTAATTTTAACGCAATTTTGACTGAGTTCTGGGCCAGATAGTATTCCCGTTAATGAAAAATAATAGATTTCTAAAATCGATTTCTAACAAATCTGAGCTTTGATGGGCGACTTCCTCGACTCGAATCAAATATTTTTGACCCCCGAAGCCATTGAAATAGTAATTGAGAGGAGTTTTATCGGATTGAGTACCTTTAACTTATCGATGATCACGCAAAGCATGAATACATCATTTGATAGATCAAGATAGATCACCCATCCAAGGACTATAAACCAAGCTCGTCATTGATTAACTTATCAATGATCACGCAAAGCATCTAACGACTGTGACCAAGAGACATCGACCATTGTCAAATCATTGAAAAGGCAATATCCATATTCAAATTTAGTATTTGAATTTAACCCTTTACCCAACAAACCGGCCAAAAACGCCCAAATAAAGCTTCAACAGCTTAAAATATATTCGGTCTGTCTCAATAGAACCATACACATATGGATATCATTGGAACCGGTTCATTGACCACATTGTGATAGTTACAGTTATGCCCTGTGCCAATGCATTCTCTTATATATGCGAGTCGACCATAGGTCGCCTCGCATATATAAGAGAATGCATTGGCCTAAAAAAACAATTTAACAATTTAACAATTTTTTCTTACATTTTTTAACAATTTTTATAATATTTTTCTACATTCTTTGACAATTTTAGAATTTTTAATATGTGTTAAGCCAATGCATTCTCTTATATATGCGAGGCGACCTATGGTCGACTCACATATATAATAGAATGCATTGGCACAGGGCCGTTCTGTTGGGTCAAGGGTTAACCCTTTCTATGCAAAATACTCATTGATGAGTAGTTATCCCTTAGGAAATGTTCTGACAATAAGTTCAACAAACATAGGTCGTCTGTTGAACTTATTATCTAAACATTTCCGAGCAATAAATAGGACTCCTTCTGCACTTTTATTTATCCGTTGTCTGCTTATTTTCCTATAAACCCCTCCAAATGAATTATAAACCATTCCAATGTATATTTTTATAACTGAGTGGGGAAAATCCATTCAGTATATAAAGGGTTAAAGACATATTATGGACTTGTTTGTGTGCGTGACATGGACAAATTAGTACTCAGGTGCTACACCAACCTGGGGAATGTAGAATTCTAATAACATCGTCGAAAATTTCAAAGAAATCGACCATATCACTCCATAGAAAACATCGTCTGAACTACGCTCAATTGTAAATATTTACATCTCGATTCGGGATGAAACTATGGGCGATAAACTAACACAAATGATTTCGCCACCGAGAATCAATGCATTTAATTAATATACAAGAATGACGTTGTGTGTTGTCAATATGGATTAATATTTGTAAAAATTAACTACTTTTAGCAAGATTATTCTCAATTTATATTTGATCGTCCTACCTGAGTGTTTCACATCACTTTAAGATGTGCCACACCTGGTGACAGCTTAAATTGTGTTAGATTATGTCAGAACATCAAAACAGGTCAGAACATCAAACAGTTCCCATGTATTGAAAGGGTGGAGTATGATATATACGGGCATAGCCATAGAGATTCATGGCATGATCTAGATTGGTGAACGAATGTTGAAAAATTAGAGGCATTGCAATTGCAGTTTCTGAAATATATTCTTAAACAAGCCTTGAAATAGTGTGTCTGTCATTTGCAGAATGAGATCCCCAGAGGGTGAATTTAGCGATGCTACCCCGCATAGCGGGCTAGCATCACCAAATTCACCCTATGGGGACCTCATTCTGCTTACACCTCAGCAGAATGAGGTTCCCAGAGGGTGAATTTGGTGATGCTAGCCTGCTATGCAGGGTAGCATCACTAAATTCACCCTCTGGGGACCTCATTCTGAAAATGACAGACACCCTATTTCAAGGCTTGATCTTAAATTGAAAAGCTGCATCAACATTTATGCTATAAGGAGAAACTGGCGTATTTCCAATTAAAACAGAAATAGACATATGAATGATATGCTTTTTGGGCAAAATTGGTTATGTCACGATAAATTAAGATGTCTCAATTGTTATAACAGTATCTTCGGAAACTTTCAGTAGACGAAGATAATTTCCTTGAATGGGTTAAACACAGATGAGATACTTAGACAAAATGCGTTCTTACATATCAATGGTCCACCCAATGTTCTTTGGGTATTGAATGGTTAAAACAAATTATTCAAATTTCACTGGAAGACCAATACTGTGACCACACAGTGGCGTAAAACTATGAAAGAAAAAAGCCAATTCCAGAAATACAACATATTCAAAGATCAAATGAAATTAGAGAATTATTTTATTAAATTACCTGTTGCAGATGCACTGATATTGTTTAGATTTAGATGTTCAAATCACCATTTACCAATCGAAACAGGGTCATGGAATGATATACCACTCAAAGATAGGCCATGTAAACAGTGTAATCTAGCTGTAATTGATGATAAATACCATTTAAATATTACAGTATGTGATGCATTGTAGTCTGAACGTCAATATTTACTTCCCAACTCGATACCCTCCATGGTATATACTTTCAATTTCAAGAAAATCGTGAGGAAATAATTGTACTCCAGAAACTGAGTCAATTTATACCGAAATAGAACTACCATTGGATTCACCGCCATTTACACAAATACCACCAATAAATGTGTTAATACATGTAATTTCTTATGCACCTGGTATAGATAATTATTTAAACACATGAAATAAACAAATTGATATTGTGTGTACTTTTAGTGACCTGTAAACTACTGTTATTTGATCAATTGTTCTTCCAGTTCACAGCAACCTTGTGTATGTGAATAGCCAAGAAAACAGTAGCCTGAGGGATAACCTGATAAACTGGTTCATAAACTATCAGGCCTCGCCATATGGTGCAGAATGAGGTCCCCAGAGGGTGAATTTAGTAACTACCCTGCAGTGGGCTAGCATAATTAAATTCACCCTCTAGGGGCATCATTCTGCTTCGCCCTCAACTTCTCTGGAAAATATCTTTATCAGCAAATTAACTTGGAAACGTCTTTCGAAAATTTTGAATTCTTTTTTTTAGTTTAGTTTTTCTTTATCCCCAAATTTGCAGATGACAAATTGCACAATCGAGGTGCACATCACCAGCTGGGAACTTAAACCTATATATTCACCCTCTGGGGACCTCATTCTGCAAATGTCAAGCACCATGTTTTGAGGTTTGTGAAGTATTGATGTGTAAGTAGCCAAAATTTATAGGTCTTTTCTCGTCCCACCTTGTGATGATGGTGTTTACACTGGTGTGCTTTTTAAGAAGCTGATAGTAGTAATAATTACTTTTGTAACCAATATGTTGGCAGTGTTTATTTACATGGGTGTAATTTCTAAAATAATTTTTTTTTACAATAAATAAAATTAATTAGAGCTTTAATTTTTGGAAATACTACGAGTATTGCTTAAAAAATAACTTAAATTTTAAACTGCAATGTGTTTAAATTTCTGCCTAAATTTTTGCATGAATTTAGAGACATTTATGGCCATACGCCGTAAACCAATCATTATCATTAAAATACTAGTATATTGATTTCGACTATTTTACTGATATTATAGTGAGATACTCTGATACAGATTTGTATTCAGCCTATTCCCAGGGTCTTATTAAGTAAATAAATTCTATGTATCCATTTAAATCATTTATTTCAACAAGGCATCAACATTCAATGCAATAATGAGGAGAAAAATCACATATGTGACCCACCATATCAAATCCAGTCGGAAGTTGGGATTTGTTTACCCTGTGCCAATGCATTCTCTTATATATGCGAGTCGACCATAGGTCGCCTCGCATATATAAGAGAATGCATTGGCCTAACAATTTTTTACAATTTTAATAATTTTTTCTTGTATTCATTAACAATTTTAAAATTTCACCCATACAGAGCCCCAGACAAACATGAGCAGACGACACTCTTCTATATGCTTCTATATATGTGTGGGGCTCCCTGCAGGGTAATGGATGTTTTTTTATTTTATGTCCTAAAAATTGTAAGAAACAGTTATTTAAAAAAAATGATAAAAAATTGTTAGGCCAATGCATTCTCTTATATATGCGAGGCGACCTATGGTCGACTAGCATATATAAAAGAATGCATTGGCACAGGGTAAAAAAATCCCGACTTCCGACTGGATTTGATATGGCGGGTCACATCAACATTCACAAATCCTAGTACTCATACACCTTTCTCCCATTCAATGAAGTATTTACAACGTGGCCATAGCAGAAACATGCATTCTATCAAACAAGCATCTCTCGGATACACATCTCTAGCCCAAACACACAGCTATAGCGCTGATGCGATGCTCTCACGCAAACTCACATCAATACTACAAACAAATGATGAGAATCTTCCCACACAAAAAGATCATACATAGTGGAAGAGAATGTATGGATAAACCTACAGGTAAGAGGGCAGATTTGAAAAGGCTTTAGGTCCTACCACAGTGAAAGTGATATACCAATATGGAAAATGACAATGATACTCAGTAAAAATCTATATTGATAATCAACTTTCTGGTAATATTTCTGTAAATATTTTAAATTAATTTTTACAAGACTCATGGCAATAGTATATTTGCTAAAATAAAAATCTTTATAAAAGACAAACTTCAGCAAGAAGACAGGATTTCTGGTTGACTAAACATCTGAGGTGACGTTACCTAGGTAACTATGAGACACATCTGAAAAGGTGAGAATCGTACACTCCTCTTGAGACATAAGCCCAGACACACGACAGACATGAAGCGATTAAATGATACACTTAATCTACTAGATACATATCACAATGCTACTTGGAAATTGTTAAGAAACCAAAGTCATAACAAGTAGGTTATAAATAGGAAACAAAGACACTCCGATTCAAAAAAGTTGTAGGTGCATTTTGTACAATTTAGTCTGTAACACTGAATACATCTCTGGCAACATGGATCGTTATCCAGGGCCCTGCGATACCACTGTATTATATTCAATTGTGAACCAACAACTGCGTGCTCTTCGCTTCAATTCAAAATACAATAAATTTATCTATCGTTTTCTGCCAAAAAGGTCCAATGGAATTAGAGTTACAGGTCTACATTTACTTCAAAATTTGTCCCTCCAAAAAAATAAACATAATTTCCAAGTCATTCCATTTTGAAAGGTCTGTAATTAATTTTGTTATGTAATTATAAGTTTCCAAATGGAAAATTTCTTAACTAACTTATGAAACAAATAAATAGTATGTATTTGATTAATTACGTTTGATAAACTTTCCATTTCACAGAAATACCCATCAGATTTATCTGCATCTTATCCCACAATAATGATTCGAAATCTCAAACTTAATTTGATTCAAATTGAACATGGAGATTCGTAGGGCCCAAGTAGTGCTGAAATGGTCATTATCCCATGATTTTGTGTACAAAGAACCCAGATTTGCAAAATGAGTAATTATTTACAAAATGAGTAATTAACTACCCAGGTTTGAGTACCTGGGTGCTTTAGTAACCAAAACCATGGGATAATGTCCAATACAGACTTATACAGTACATTAGTATTATTATCAACAGCCTCTAAACAAAGTGATACTTCATTGGTGTATTATCAGCAGCCTCTAAACAAAGTGATACTGCATTGGTGTATTATCAACAGCCTCTAAACAAAGTGATACTGCATTGGTGTATTATCAGCAGCCTCCAAACAAAGTGATACTGCATTGGTGTATTATCAGCAGCCTCTAAACAAAGTGATACTGCATTGGTGTGATATCAGCAGCCTCTAAACAAAGTGATACTCCATTGGTGTGATATCAGCAGTCTACTGAGCAGGAAGACACAATGCGTATATTAATTATGTTAATGAAACTTCGATGAAAATATAATATAGGAAGATTGTTCTTATAAATGATTATTATTAAGGCTACAGTTCGTTGATTATGGTGAACTTATTCATCACTGTAATACACACCAAAAATTTGTTAAGATGCACTATCTCTTCCCGGCAATACAGTTACACTTCAAAAAACCATGACAACCATGACATTATCTATGAAACTTTCCGAAAACACACTTCACAGAAAAAACATCTGATGTTACACATATTTAACGTGAAAGTGTTCTAAAAGATAAATTTTTAATAAAAAATGTTTTAATGTTATATAAATAGTTATATAGTGGCAGTTGTGAAAAAAAAATATTTTCTGGTAGAACAAGTCCTGTTGACCAGTCTCTCTGACTCAAAATTAATATTTTATACTGAATCAGTACCGTAAGTTCAGGGAAGAGATACACCATCATCAGGGCATGCAAAGTCAATTTCACCATTTCACAGTCCAAAGAACATTCAAAAGCATGCGCATATGTGATTTTAGATTTTATTTTTGGGACACATACCAACGAAACATTCCAACACAGCATTGGCTAGCTCCGGGTCTAGATTCAGTTGCCCGTGGCCAATATTTTCCTTACAGATGGCCAAATAATTTATTGATAGATTCTGTGATTTGTTTTCTTCAAAATCAACCAATGAAGTATGAACGAGAATTACCATTCTTCACGTTTTTAACACATGTTTGAACATATTTACCAAACACAGTAATGAATTGTAAATCTGAACAAGAAAACAAGAAATGGGTCTGTTCTGTCTCACTTCCATGCATGTTTGTATAAAATCAAACAACAACAACCCCATCCTTGCGATTAAAAAGTTTGCACGCACAATGTTTTGGGACACAGGAAATTGACTTTGCGTGGCCTCAACTGTTTGTGGATATGGTTGTATGTTCACAAGCAATGCTTCATGAATCGCCACAATCTCATAATTCAGGTGAATTACACAAGCATTAATGGATATGAAAGTGATTTGAAACAATTTTGATATTAGAAAATCCCACATTCCATGTTACGTTGATCTAAGACTGCAACTCACACATGCTAGACTATACCCAGGACTCAAATATTGTGCCGGACATTTGCAGAATGGGGTCCCCAGAGGGTGAATTTAGTGATGCTATCCAGAACAGCGGGCTAGCATAACTAAATTCACCTCTGGGGACCTCACGCCTCATCTTCTCTGGAAAGTATCTTTATTATCAAATTAACAAGTTTTTTGGTTTCTTTAGAAACTTCTTTAGAAAATTTCTTATTCTTTTTTAGTTCAGTTTCTCTATATCCCCAAATTGGCAGACGACAGAATGCATA
The DNA here is from genome assembly GCA_032622095.1 of Siphonodentalium dalli. NCBI lineage: Eukaryota > Metazoa > Mollusca > Scaphopoda > Gadilida > Siphonodentaliidae > Siphonodentalium > Siphonodentalium dalli. Next base: position 53,750,521 of record CP136064.1, on the reverse strand, counting down.
ATCGAGGTGCCCAATGGGTGCACTTTAAATATTCACCATCTGGGAACTTAAATGAGTCTAGGTCTCCCATAGCAGAGGCCATCAGAGGATGAATTTAGTGATGCTAGCCTGGTATGCAGGGTAGCGTCACTAAATTCACCATCAGGGGACCTCATTCTGCAAATGTCTGGCACCATATTTTGAAACCAAATTATACCAAAGATTGTATAACTTCCCGAGAGCAATACATCTTCAGAGAATGTTCAGATTCATTGCCCAAACCACAGCAGAATTATGGGTAATTTTTCAGGATTTAGTCGGAAATATGGCTTGTTGCCATTCATTGGAAAGCTCTCAGCTTTCCGATGAATGGCAACAAGCCATATTTCCGACTAAATCCTGAAAAGTTACCTATAATTCTGCTGTGGTTAAGGAGTCGTTAATAGAGGATTCCACTCCATAAGAATCAGATATGAAACTCGACCCAGTAACCCCCACACTGCGATAACCTGGATCGCTTGAGAAAGAACTTTCTTTTTGAGATGAGATCCTATCCTTTATGTTTTTCTGCATTCAGAAAGGATCATTGTCGTCGCTTTTGTTGAACATGTACACGACCAGCTCATATGTGGACATGAGAATGGCAGTGTTGGGAATCTGACGTAGCATCTGTGTAGCTAGTCCACGGTATAGTCCTTTATGACCTTCTTCTCGGAACACAAGAAGAAGAGTCTGACCAAAACTTCTGTATTTGTTTCCTTCCTCACGCAGCCGTGTTCTCACAACTTCTGCAATAAGAAATAGAGTGCGAGATGTAAATATCAGCAAACATTGAACTAGAGGACAATTAATTAAATTGGCAAAAAGCCTGAGTTTAGTGTGCCTGTCATTTGCAGAATGAGGTCACCAGAGGGTGAATTTAGTGATGCTATCCCACATAGGGGGGCTAGTATAACTGAATTCACCCTCTGGGGACCTCATTCTACTGAAGCCTCATCTTCTCTGGAAAGTTTTCTTAACTATCAAATTTCTGTAGAAACTTCTTCACATAGATTATATTTCTATTTTAGTTTAGTTTCTCTATATCCTGAAATTGGCAGATGACACATTGCATAATTTTGAAGTTCCCAATGAGTGTACATCACAATATTCACCATCTGGGAACTTCAATCTGAGTCTATGTCTCCCATAGCAGATGAGGCCATGCAGAATGAGATCCCCAGAGGGTGAATTTGGTGATGCTAGCCCACCATGCGGGATAGTGTCACTAAATTCACCATCTGGGGATCTCATTCTGCAAATGACAGGCACACTAAACTCAGGCTTGATCGGCGAGTATTTGACCTATAAAACTGAAAACAATATATTGACTGATTATTGTAAGTATTAAATATAACATAGATATTATATGTAAACCAAAGACTCATATTTTTTACTTATATAAACCCAAATTTTCTGCTCTATTTGCTGTTAATCAGCAACTGATACATAGAGGATCTACAATGAGTCCCCAGTTTATAGTGGAATTTACAAAACGAGTCCAGTAAATTAGGTCTGGACCGAGCCTTTGGCGAGGTCCAGATCTAATTTACTGGACGAGTTTTGTAAACTCTGCTATAAACTGGGGACGAGTTGTAGATTCTATTTATTACATGGTACAAAACATCAATAAAACAAACTTAAATCAACAAATGGGATGTGAAACTAAAATCGTATTCCATAAGGTATGCGATGACGTTTCATGTAACTATGCGTTGTTTGCCCACTTAAAGAAATAGTCCCAGATAAATTAAGACTCTTCAAATGACGTATATAATGGCATATATTTAATGAAATAAGTTTTCAAACTATTCATTCATTTGAGTTTGTTGGAAAAATATTGGAAGCCATAGTATTTTGAGACGAAGCATAATACGGAATATAAGCAGATGACAAACTGGAAGTAAAGGTCAAGGTCACCTGGCACCATTTCCTGTTATGAAACGAATGTTTAACTGGTTCAGTGCTGAAAGCCCATATTTGGACCCTATGTAAGAGTGCTGGAAGCCCAGATATGGGCTTTGGCAATGACACTGTCTTGTTTAGTCAACTCTTGTTTGGTTTGATCATTTACATAGCGTTTGTCAGGTAATATTTCAGAAATATTGTTACATATATAATTAAATTGGGACATTGTGAAGTTTGAATGGACGCCGACCAATGACATTGTCAGAAAAGGTACTTATATCGCGAAAAGTTTGAGAAAAATTACAAATGTTTTGCCCTATAAAGGGCGGCCGACAACCAATCTCATAACCATAACCTAATCAGACATCCAGGCTCATATCGATAACCTACATTGACAAACAAACAACCAGGCTCATAACCATAGCCTAATGAGACATCCAGGCCCATAACCATTGACTAATGAGACATCCAGACTCATAATCATTACCTAATGAGACATCCAGACCCATACCCATAGTCTAATGAGACATCAATGCTAATAACCATAGCCTAATGGCTAATGAGACATCCAGGCTCATAGGCATAGCCATAGCCTAATGAGACATCCAGACTCATAACCATAGCCTATTGAGACATCGAAGCTCATAACCATAGCCTAGTGAGACATCCAGGCTCATAACATAATCACAAATGTATATATATGGGGGTCAAATTTGAGAAAAGAGTGCAAATTATCAACTCCGAACATAAATTTCAATAATTTTCTGTTTGTTGAAATATATATACGCATTTTATTACGTGTATGTAGGATATTTAGCAGCGAACCAGTTAATATCACAATTTATAGTATGGGTTTATTTAATGGAATAAGGGTCATGTAATTATACATTTTAAGTACTTGATTGACAAATAATTCAGCTAAAGAATCAGTCATTGTGAGACATTTATGAAACTTCTGTGCGACCTGTTTTTCATTCCTGGCATTTTCATAATATGTGATCTCCAGGGAAATAGAAAGGTTGTTCGCCTCTAATTTGCAGAACTGCTTTAATTATGAATATTTTATTATATATCTTACCATGAGGATAGGCTATGCAGGTAGCAATTGTTTTCGAAATGGCACCTGCTAACATGAAGTTCATGAAATCACCCAATGTCCTCTCACGGTCGACGGCATCAAGTCCGTGCCGGTATTCCAACAGTCTGGCTTTGACAGCCTCATAGATCACAAAATGAATAACTGTCTCAGAAATCCCAAAATAAGATGCAGTAATTCCTTTATAGAATCCTGAAAGTCTATTGGATCTATACACATCCCGAATACAGTCCCGACATCGCACGTTTCCATCTCGCCTGTAAAGAGACAAAACTTTATAAGAATCTCCATGGAATATAATGAAGTATATACTTGTAGACTCTTCATCCAGAAAAGGCTACGACCCGAACTGTATGAAACAGCAAACAATAATATGATTTGAAATGAGGACTTTGTCTGGATATTATAACTTTTTAAGCAAGACTGAGTTTAGTGTGCCTGTCATTTGCAGAATGAGGTCCTTAGAGGGTGAATTTAGTGACGCTATCCCGCATAGCAGGCTAGCATGACCAAATTCACCCTCTGGGGACCTCATTCTGCATGGCCTCATCTGCTATGGGAGACATAGACTCAGATTGAAGTTCCCAAATGTTGAATATTGTGATGTACACCCATTGGTAACCTCGATTATGCAATGTGTCATCTGCCAATTTGGGGATATAGGGAAACTAAACTAAAATATAAATAGAATCTATATGAAGAACTTTCTATAGAAATAGAGATAGTAAAGAAACTTTCCAGAGAAGATGAAGCCCATGCAGAATGAGGTCCACAGAGGGTGAATTTAGTGATGATAGCCCACTATGCGGGATAGCGTCACTAAAATCAACCTCTGGGGACCTCATTTAATACCACTGAGAGCTTTCCAATGAATGGCAACAAGCCATATTTCAGTCTAAATCCTGAAAAAATTACACATAATTCTGCTGTGGTTAAGGAGTCGATTATTTAGGGCATTACTGTATGGCACAGGCTGCAATCGATACAATCTGGTTCTGTTGAATGATGTGCCAAATATTGGATTTAGTAGCTTGTCAATTCTTGAGAAAGAGAACAAGACATTTGAAAGTAAGCAATTATTTCATGTGTCTTTTGGGAACAGACAAAATTGTTGTCCCGAGGTATCAGGAATGACTATCGAACTGTTGCCCATGGCCGAAGGCCGAGGGCAACAGTTCGATAGTCATTACTGATTCCGAGGGACAACAATTTTGCCTGTTCCCAAAAAACACATGCAATAATTGCTTTGTTACCCAATAGATTTACTTGTATATAATCAGGTCATTGCTAATTAATCACATTCGTTAATAGTGTTATTTCGAATTATGAGAACTAACTGGTATATACCGCGTGACAGTGACAATGCGGAAATCCGGTATAATTAAAAAACGAAATCGGAAATTTCCGGAAATAGCCGAAATGTCACGGAAATTGCAAACCATGTAACAGTTCGTTCGGGCCAGTAAACAGTTCGCTCGGAGCCAGCCAACAGTTCGCTCGGGTCGGGCAACAGTTCGCTCGGGTCGGGCAACAGTTCACTCGTGACGTCACGAAAGCTGACCGTGATTGCAAACCGGGCAACAGTTTATTCAGGGCGGGCAACAGTTCGTTGTGGGTTACGAACGCAAATTTGGGGTTAACCAGTTAATTCTAAATCCCAATGATTTACGAAGTAAAACTCTACTATTGGGTAACAATAGCATATGTTGTACTATCGAACAGGACGATATAAAGCCGAACAAAAGCAGAACCAGATTGCAGCCTGTGAGGTGGGAACCAATATTATATCCTAAACCAATCTCAGAAGAAAATGGGTTAACCTGAACTGATCTTACACTTTGTCAATGAAATAAACTCACTTCTGATCTAATTGCAGTCTTGTTTTGATAAGCCATATTGGATTGGTTAGGGTGCAAGATGAGAAACCTGGAAAATAAGAAAACGCATAGATGAGCTACAGTGAAGGAATCGTAGGAAAAGATATACATAGGACAGCTCAAATTCCAAAAACAGACAAAGAAATAAGGTGCATATTAAAGATGGAATAATTAGTTTAATAATTGAGTGATGACATTTTGACTTGAATTGGGTCAGGTCAGAAGTCAAATGGTCAATTAGCAAATACAGTAATGCCCTAAGTAATCGACCCCTTAACCACAGCAGAATTATGGGTAACTTTTCAGGATTTAGTCGGAAATATGGCTTGTTGCCATTCATCGGAAAGCTCTCCCCCGACTAAATCCTGAAAATTGACCCATAATTATGCTGTGGTTAAGGGGTCAATTACTTAGGGCATTACTGTAATGATGCAAGGCTATTTGGTAGATTTGTTGACTAGATTCATGACCAAATTGAAATCAAATGTAATCTTCAATGCAGAAATTTGGTTACAATTTATCTTCTGCTTATAGAGAGAGTCCTGCATTTCCATTTAAATCAAATATCAAACCCAATTTCATTTGTATCCCAACTAATATAATAACGTGCAATTTCAGTGAATGAAACTGATATTGAGTACCCAGGCACTTACAGAAAAACACAAGCTCTGAAATAAATTCTTAACATTTAGTCCATAACTCGGGATGAATTTTTTATCACTGATAAATAATCAGCAAATTTTCCTCGAAAAGTAATCGCAGCATATTTTTGATACATAAGATTGCCATTGCATGCTATAATAGCAGCATATTATTGATACCTAAGATTGCCATTGCATGCTGTAATCACAGCATATCATTGATACATAAGATTGCCATTGCATGCTGTAATCAGAGCATATCATTGATACATAAGATTGCCATTGCATGCTGTAATCACAGCATATCATTGATACATAAGATTGCCATTGCATGCTGTAATCGCAGCATATCATTGATACGTAAGATTGCCATTGCATGCTGTAATCACAGCATATCATTGATACATAAGATTGCCATTGCATGCTGTAATCACAGCATATCATTGATACGTAAGATTGCCATTGCATGCTGTAATCACAGCATATCATTGATACGTAAGATTGCCATTGCATGCTGTAATCACAGCATATCATTGATACATAAGATTGCCATTGCATGCTGTAATCACAGCATATCATTGATACATAAGATTGCCATTGCATGCTGTAATCACAGCATATCATTGATACCTAACATTGCCATTGCATGCTGTAATCACAGCATATTATTGATACATAAGATTGCCATTGCATGCTGTAATCACAGCATATCATTGATACATAAGATTGCCATTGCATGCTGTAATCACAGCATATTATTTATACCTAAGTTTGCCATTGCATGCTGTAATCGCAGAATATTATTGATACCTAAGTTTGCCATTGCATGCTGTAATCGCAGAATATTATTGATACCTAAGTTTGCCATTGCATGCTGTAATCGCAGAATATTATTGATACATAAGATTGCCATTGCATGCTGTAATCGCAGCATATTATTGATACCTAAGTTTGCCATTGCATGCTGTAATCACAGCATATCATTGATACATAAGATTGCCATTGCATGCTGTAATCACAGCATATTATTGATACCTAAGTTTGCCATTGCATGCTGTAATCGCAGAATATTATTGATACATAAGATTGCCATTGCATGCTGTAATCACAGCATATTTTTGATACGTAAGATTGCCATTGCATGCTGTAATCGCAGCATATTTTTGATACGTAAGATTGCCATTGCATGCTGTAATCGCAGCATATTTTTGATACGTAAGATTGCCATTGCATGCTGCCAATTTGGATATAATATTTATGAAAATAATCTAAACCAATATTATAGCCTGGTTTACGAACATTTGGATGGAAGAAAAGCAGATGTAGGAAGGAAAAAATAATTAAAACAATATTCATCACTGTGACGCTGTTTGTTGATTTATTTTGACAGACTCAGTGTCCAAATAAATCAACAAACGGCGGAAATATACAAGAAATGTTTGAAAATATTGTTTTATCCACATGACAGAATTAAACTGAGGTATTGCTTCCTATAAAATAGTTCAAATAATGGGGAAAGAGGAGAAAAAAATAATGGGGAAAGAGGAGAAAGCAAAAGAAACGACTGCCATAAATTATTTTCGAAACCACATGCTTCATATTTTAGTCATCATGATCATAATCCGAGCAATAGCAAGTTTTATTTATTTTTTAACAATATGGGTTTGTAAACCAGGCTACAAAACTGCAGTTGCCTAATTATTAAATTATCTTTCCCAGTTCATAACCCCAGAAGAGTGTTCCACGTTATTTTGAGAGAAGTTTCAAATTATATTCCATAATTTAACTAGAATTGATGTCTTGAATCATTGCGAAATATGATAATTATTGGAGAGTACAAGCAGGAATGCTCCCCACCCCCATTTAATTATCTTTCATGATAAAAGAAATTTTTCACAGAGTATAAAGGCACCAACAATGAATTACTCAAAAGATTTTGTCAAAGTGAAAGTAGGAGCACATGTCTGGTCTGTGAAACAAAACAAGTATAAGTACAGAACTATGATATTTGTTTTACAAAACACAAATCCATGTAATATATGTTAGAAAAAGTTGAACAAATACTAAGCCAGAATGCTCATGATAGGATTAACCAACTAATTGAAAATCATTAACCAACTTTAGATCCGACAACTACAGTAATGCCCTAAATAATCGACTCCTTAACCACAGCAGAATTATGGGTAATTTTTCAGGATTTAGTTGGAAATATGACTTGTTGCCATTCATCGGAAAGCTCTGTGATTTCCAACTAAATTCTGAAAAATTACCCACAATTCTGCTGTGGTTAAGGAGTCAATTATTTAGGGCATTACTGTATGCACTTCTTGAGACTTCTATCGCTATGAACTACCGTATCAAAGCCAAGTCGATTCACATTTTCAAAATCTGAACACTTTTGTTGTGTCGACAATGGAACAGATAATTCAGATTTGATACTTTAAACTTAAAAAAAAACTTGTAGTATGCTAGATAACTCAATGTATACAAATTGCTATCTAACAACTTCTTGTCTACTGTATGTTCCTTTCTGTGAACCAAAATTCTAGTGGAGTTCTGCATGTAATGTTACATGTTGAATCTCATGAACCGCGATATAAAGAAGTATTAATGATACAGGCAGGTGACAATACGATGCAGCCGCAGTTACCTATCACAGGCCGTGGCTCACAAATCATTATCAGAGAAGTCACCCTGCTCTTCGACTTTTGGAAAATGTCTGGTAATTTTTAGCATTACAGTAATGCCCTAATTAATCGACTCCTTAACCACAGCAGAATTATGGGTAACTTTTCAGGATTTAGTGGGAAATATGGCTTGTTGCCATATTTCCCACTAAATCCTGAAAAGTTACCAATAATTATGTTGTGGTTAAGGAGTCAATTAATTAGGGCATTACTGTATGTGATGTTTTTGGGTTAAAAATATAGCCATAGCAAACCAAGTGCGAAATCGTCGGATCTAATCCTTTATTATTTTATTATTTATTTTGACGAATGGAAGTTGAGAGCTGAAAATGAGAGCGTTATTATAATAGCAAGATGTTCTTACTGTACCTCAGTACCTCATCACATATATCAGGTTAGTGAGGGAGGCGCCAAATGATATCATAAGATTCTACTGGGATTCCGGCGGCGAGCAAGCGTCGTCACCCATCTCGACTCTGTGGAAAAGTAGTGTTATGTGATGGCATACGAAAAACATATACAAACATATAAAAAAGTTACAAATGAGGAAAAATGAACTTTTGAGCAATTATTTCTATTTGACCTCCCTATACCAGAGTGTTTCACTTTAATATTATCGTAGAACTAATTGCTACATATATAGTATACCAGTGTTACCTGTTACATTAAGATGTAAATTTCTATAAGAGGATAATGTGTACTATTTTGGACTATGTAGTACTTGTAGTCTGTGGTCATTCGTGGGTGCCCCATATTCCATCAGCTTGGGAATATTTGTATAAACCATAACTAAACCTGCATCATGTTTTAAGTTTTGGTAGTTCCATATACTCAACTATAGCCTATATCTTAGAGTCATTCTTGTTTGACATATGAAAACCACTGGACACATATATGTATATGCCATGATAAGGCCTCCCCGAATAACCTAAATATAAAAATAATAATGATAGATATTCTGTTTGCCAGTCAAAATCTGTGAAAACGTTATGATTCCCAATATTCATAAAACTTAACAAAAGCACGCCGTCGGGGCGTGGCATAATACGCCCATTTCTGAAGTTGAGTGGGGCAAGGTTTAATTCATTTGTTTGAAACCTTTGACTTAAGACGAAATAATAACAAAAATAAAATACAATAACTTGGAAACCGCATATCAGGTAAAATCTAAGTCTAAAAAGTGGCACAACTCAGTCAAAATCAAGTGGACGAAACTCATATTCGATCTTGATCTGTATTTTGGGGCAGTAAACTAATACACCGAATTTGGTTCAGTTCACTTGATTCAATCTAAAGTTATCATCCGGAAACCGAAAATCAGGTAAAATCTAAGTCGAAAAAGGGACATAACTCAGTCAAATTCATGCGGACGAAACCCATATTTGAACATGATCTGTATTTTGGGGTGGTAAACTAATATACCAAATTTGGTTCAGTTCACTTGACTCAATCTAAAATTATCATCCGGAAACCTAAATTCAGGTCAAATCTAAGTCGAAAAAGGGGCATAACTCAGTCAAAATCATGCGGACGAAACCCATATTCGAACTTGATCTGTATTTTGGTGTGGTAAACTAACAGACCAAATTTGGTTCAGTTCACTCGGTTCAATCTAAAGTTATCATCTGGAAACCAAAAGCGGACGGACAGACGGACGGACGGACGGACAACCCATTTACATAATACGACCTTTTTTCAAACGGGCATATAAAATGCATCACATTCGTAATATTTCAGCTTTTACAAGCGAAAAGTATTGTAACCGGAATTTGGTTCCGTGGTTGGTATTTTGTGCAAGAATTATCTTCTCAGACAAGCCTTGAAATATTGTGTCTGTCATTTGCAGAATGAGGTCCCCAGAGGGTGAATTTAGTGATGCTACCCCGCATAGCGGGCTAGCATCACCAAATTCACCCTCTGGGGACCTCATTCTGCTTACAACTCAGCAGAATGAGGTTCCCAGAGGGTGAATTTGGTGATGCTAGCCCGCTATGCGGGGTAGCATCACTAAATTCACCCTCTGGGAACCTCATTCTGCAAATGACAGACACCCTATTTCAAGGCTTGATACTCTTACTGAAATCACCTTGACACAGCTGGACACAGTGGGATATTTTAGGCCAGACACTGGGAATCTGAGGTTCATTTTATAGCATTGCGTCTGTATGCAGTCCCTGCTGCTACCAACAAGTCTGAATATAGCGAGACTGACATTTGCAGAATGAGGTCCCCAGTGGGTGAATTTATATATGGCTATAGATACTTCAAAGAAGTTAGGCCCAAGCAGAATGAGGTTCCCAGAGGGTGAATTTGGTGATGCTAGCCAGTCTTGCGAGATAGCATCACTGAATTCACCATCTGAGGACCTCATTCTGCAAATGTCAGACACTTGACTACCAAAAATCTGGAGTATTATTCCTCAAAATCTGACGTACTACTCCCCAAAATAAAGGGTACAACTAACTCCAACCCACCAAAACAAAAAACAACCTGGCTGGTCAGAGCAATCTTTTGCGCATTCAGATATATTGACTGACCTAAATAAACATGGCTGATATTGACACATGTCTAGACAATGTGCACTACAAAGAGCTGCACTTATCTGATTTATGAGATGGAGTCAATAAATCATGAACCTATACTACAGGGGAACACATCACACACTTGTAGTTGTAATCTGTGAGACTAAGGTGAAGATATTGTTATGAATTTAAGCATGTCAATAGCACACTGATAACACAATTCAATTTACATGCAATCAAACATAAACAATAAAGCCTTAGGTTATTTAACGCTTTCTTTACTAGATGCTCATTGATGAGTAGTTATCCCTCAGGAAATGTTCAGATAATAAGTTCAACAAATGACATTGTCGTTTGTTGAACTTACTATCTGAACATTTCCCACAATGAATATGAATCATTCAGCTCGAGTATTATCTTTTTTTTGGTCTTTTGTCTTCTTTTATTACCTGAACACCCCTCAAACTGAATAATGGACTACTCCAATCACTACTATAATAACTGAATTGGAGAATCCATTTAGTATAGAAAGGGTTAATGTTTAATTAATTTCTGGGTCCCGCAAACACAACGGTTTTTTGCTGTCAAATCTTATTTTAAAGCGATATTCCTCTAAAAGTTCATTGACATATTTCGGCAGAATCTAGAATCTTGTGTATAAAATATTTTATCATTGTATTCACAATAATATGTTCATCAAGAATTCCAACTTTAATATGAGTACATCAGCCATTTCTTTCATTTTAAATTAATTTTAATTATGTTAAAGGTCGAGACGGGTAGCAATAGGAATTGGGGGTTTGCTTGGAAATTTGGAAATGTGACTCATCATACCAAACCCACATGAAACAAATTTTCAATGTTTAGAGATTTCATGTCTGACTTTACAAAGTTTAGAACTTTCTGATTGGTTAATTGATTAGGTGTAAATTTTTCTGATAATTCAAAGTTTCCAATATAATATCATTTTGTGGTTTTTTTAAACAAGAGATGGACTGTCGTCCGGTACATACATGTACCCCATTGTGGCATACCGCCTAGTGTGGGCATACCTATAACCTGTGACTGATATACTCAGACATACGGACTGTAAATTAAGCATTTAAAAAATAGAATTGTATGGTATTCTAGGTGTAAATGGCCATAACTCTGCTAATTTTCAAGTTATGACCTGAACAGACATTGGATGGACCAAAAAGCCAACATTTCCAGATAAACAAACATGAATAACTCTAGAATGGAAAAGCCGACAAAATAATGGAACCCTCTATTGAATGTCCTCATAGTAGTGAACATCCATACCAAATTTCGTTGTTGCAGTTATGACAGAACAGACATCGGACAGACCAAAAAGCCAACATTTCCAAATAAACAAAGATGAATAACTCTAGAATGGAAAATCCGAACAAAATGATGGAACCCTCTATTTAATGTCCTTATAGTAGTAAACATCCATACCAAATTTCATTGAGATCCCAGCACAAATGTTGAAGTTATGACATGAACAGACACCAGACTGACCAAAAAGCCAACGTTTCCAGATAAACAAAGATGAATAACTTTAGAATGGAAAATCCGAACAAAACGATGGAACCCTCTATTTAACCCTTTCAGTGCCAAGTCCGATTTTTGTATCAACCCATATTTCCTTGATCATTTTTCAAATTTATTGATTATAATAATGTGATACATTGATGGAAAGAGCTCTTAGAACAGATATCGGACGGAAGTACGGATGCAAGCACGCACGGATGGACGGACGGACAGGTGAAAAACAGTATATCCCCCTTCTTTTTTTTTAAAGTGGGTATAACGAAGGATAGACATCAGATATTACTAGTGCACCCAACATTTATTTTAGTTAATTGTGTCAAAGAAATTCAAAATAAAATTGTCAAATAAACATTGTCCTACTTAAAAGGAAAGGTGCCCTATTTTTGAACTCTAGTGACTAACAAACACAGGAGGTCACATTTCTGTTACAGTAAACTGGCCTTCAGGCACATCGAATTGGCCCTCAGATGTACATTGTAGACCACTGAATGGTTTGAAGTACTCAGCACTATAAACATATGATACACCCACCTTCAATCAAGGTTGGGAATATTCCATCAGTGGACTTCGCAGTGGTTTATTTTATACAGGGAAATACCCAGCATTGTCAAATCAGAAGTGACAACGGAGAGTACCCAACAATATAATGAATCAAATTACAATTTTAATCCAGACACAATAGAAAGAGGAGATGTGTGCTGGCCTTCAATGCGAGCAAGTGCGAGTGTATATGGACAGACTTCAAGTACGAATATGATAGGTGACTGTTTACAGGTGATGACCGACTTTCAAGTGTGAATTTATTATTAATGTGCAGATGTTGGGTAGACAGGCAGGCTCACATATATAGAGGATCTACAACGAGTCCCCAGTTTATAGCGGAATTTACAAAACGAGTCCAGTAAATTAGGTCTGGACCGAGCCTTTGGCGAGGTACAGACCTAATTTACTGGACGAGTTTTGTAAATTCCGCTATAAACTTGGGACGAGTTGTAGATTCTATTTATTACATGATCCAAAACCTCGACAAAACATACTTAAATCAACAAATGGGACGCGAAACTAACATCAACTTCTATAAGGCATGCGATGACGTTTCTCACAACTCTACGTTGTTTGCCCGCGCAAAGAAATAGTCCCAGATAAATAAAGACTGTTTGGCGTATTTAATGGCGTATATTTAATGACATAACTTTTCAAAATCTTCATTCATTATAGTTTGTTGAAATTATATTGGAAGCCATAGTATTTTGAGACGTAGCGTACGGAATGTAAAGAAACCACAAACCGGAAGTCAAAGGTAACCTGGCACTATTTCCTGTTATTAAACGAACGTTTAATATCACAATTTATAGAATGGGTTTATTGAATGGAATAAAGGTAGGATCATGTAATAAATTGCAATATTGCACAGTTCTATTTTCAGATCCTATATTAAGCTAGTCTGTGTACCCGACTCTTTTAACAAAGCTAGTCGCTCACAATTATATAAGACTGGTTCACGGAGTAATATTAAGCTTCTCTTGTATTTGAAAAGTGATGATCACTGTTTGTAATTTTTAACTAGAGGTATGATTGTCCCAATGGGACTAAGGATACTGCCCGTGTTTTTAAAACACTAAGATGTTTCACATGTCAGTAAACATTAAGTTAAAATAATAAAATAACAGATTCCCATTGCAGATGCACATCCCTAACCCCTAATCCTAAACCTATTGACCGAAAAATGTAGGAATAAAAGCTCAGACAAAATTATGCATGTTGAAAAAGGGGAATAACTCCACCAAAAAAAGTCGGACAAATATCACAATTGCAGGTGCACAGGTTCCGTGGTACTAAATATATGTGCCAAGTTTCAAAAACATTTACCTAAAAATGTAGGAATAAAAGCTCGAACAAAAGTATGCATGTTGCAAAAAATGTTCTAAGTAAAAAAAGGGTGATAACTCCACCCAAAAAAGTCGGACAGACGTCATAATCGCAGGTGCTCAGGTTCCCATGGTACTAAATATCTGTGGAAAGTTAAAAACAAGTTGACCTAAAACTGTAGGAACAAAAGCTCAGACAAAATTAAACTTGTTGAGATAATTTTCTAAGTCGAAAAAGGGGGATAACTCCAGATAACTCCACCAAAAAAAGTCGGACAGACGTCAGGTTCCCATGGTGGTTGATGCCTGTGCCAAATTTCACGGATAATGATTAAAAAAACGACTGAGAAAAACTCAGGAAATATTTCTGTCCATGGACGGATGATGGACAAGCTGATTCCAGTATACCCCCACAACTTTGTTGACGGGGAACTTATTAACATTGAACAAACAATACAAGGAATATAATTCATTGTTAATACTTGTTCTTTAATAATCCATTTCACAGTATGGGTGGTCCCAGCGCAAGATTGTATGATTTTTTTTATCTTATATCGAAATAAACATTGAATTGATTACCCAGGAGTAATTCCAAGATTGCAAAAGCATGCTAAGCAAAATCGCTCACCACAGACACTTAAATCATGCAATCGCGAGCTGGAACCTTCACCTGCAGTGAAATACCAAACCAAGCTTTATTATCCAAACATTCATTTCTATCCCACCAAGCTATTGAGGTGTACTTGATCACAACACAAGGCCATAGTAAAAGATTGTTTGTTTCTCCTCTCCTGATGACCTTTTTTTTTTTTTGCAGTCTCAAAATATTATACATGTATTTGTCTCATTATTTAATAATTGTCTTTACAACTGCCAGTGGACAAGTGTATCTCAAAGTTTCTAACAATGTATGATGATAATAGTCTCTGCATGAAGTCAATGGCTTTTGTGACATTTCCATTATATTTTTCCACTACACAATGTCAAGAACGTCAATGGCCCAGCAAACGGCGCCATGACGTCATTCAGCGGTGAAGAGGTTAACACACAGTGATTCCCAGGGAATCTGTTTGTATGTATTCAATTGAAATGCAAAGGATTAGATTTCCATTGCAACTGACTGTTGGATCAAAGGAATGTCAAACTCGAAATATGGGATACATGTACATAGTCCTTCCTGTCTATGCTTGATTTATAATTAGAACGACATTCCAAAATTGAAATCCAATTAAATAAGTCAATGTTTAACCCTTTACCCAACAGAACGGCCCTGTTCCAATGCATTCTCTTATATATGCGAGTCGACCATAGGTCGCCTCGCATATATAAGAGAATGCATTGGCTTAACACATTAAAAATTATAAAATTGTTAAAGAATGTAAGAAAAAATGGTAAAAAGTGTTAAAAAAAGATTTTTTTTAGGCCAATGCATTCTCTTATATATGCGAGGCGACCTATGGTCGACTTGCATATATAAGAGAATGCATTAGCACAGGGCATAACTGTAACCATCACAATGTGGTCAATGAGCCGGTTCCAATGATATCCATATTTGTATGGTTTTATTGAGACAGACCCAAGATATTTTAGGCTGTTGAAGCTTTATATGGGCGTTTTTGGCCGGTTTGTTGGGTAAAGGGTTAATACATTACTGCAATATTTTGGAAAATCTGGAACTGATCAGATTTTAAGAGTGATAATATCTATATATACTTTTTGCTGTTGAAACTTTTTTTTATAATTTCTATGGTATATTGGAAATTTGCATTAAAATGATGGCAATAATAATGTTTTGTTCGCATTTTATTGTTAATCACATATTGACAAAATAAAATTCTCTTGGGTAATGTAAGCAGTAATGATACCAGCATACTAAGCTTTTCAACTTCATTTTTAGAAGACAGAAGTTGATTATTAAAATGACCTCTGGAAAATTGAAAAGATTTCAGGAGTCACCCTGTGGATTAACAAATTTGCCCGATATCTATGCAGTCTATACTAATGAAACTGTCTATTTTGACAGAAACAATATAGTTTTCTTTCGATTTAGAACTACTATAATACCAGAATTACAAACAATAAGATAGGGAAGTAAGCCTGATTAAATGTATCTTGATCAAGCGCAACGGACTAGCAACAACAAATTCACCCTCTGGGGACCTCATTCTGCTTAGGCCTCAACCGCTATGGGAGACCTGCAGTAATGCTCTAAGTAATCGACTTCTTAACCACAGCAGAATTATGGGTAACATTTCAGGATTTAGTCGGAAATATGGCTTGTTGCCATTTATCGGAAAGCTCTCGCCGAGAGCTTTCCGATGAATGGCAACAAGCCATATTTCCTACTAAATCCTGAAAAGTTACCCATAATTCTGCCGTGGTTAAGAAGTCGATTACTTAGAGCATTACTGTAGATCAGATTGAAGTTCACCAAATGAAGCTGGTGATATATACCCATTCTTCACCAGGGGCGCCGGAAGAGGGGGGCAGAGGGGGCAGCTGACCCCCCTGCCCTTGATCAAGGGGGGCGAGCGGGGGCAGGACTTGCCCTTTTTCTGGAGACAGAAAATGCTTTTTGTGTGTTTAATCTTGTGTTTTTATAGCAAAATGTGACTTTTTTTGTCCAAATACCACCAATTTCACAAGGAATATTATTTTTTTTGTCAATTTTATCACAAAACGGCCATAAAACCGACAAATACCATTAAAATAGGGATTTTTGCCACAATAAATTTATGGTTATTTTCCGGAGTTTGCGGAAAAATGCCCTTTTTTGCGGAAAAGTGCCCTTTTTGTAGGCTCTGCCCCCCCCCCCCTGCCCTTGGATGCTTCCGGCGCCCCTGTTCTTCACCTCGATTCGCATTTTATCTTCTGCAAATTAGGGGACATAGAAACTGAACAGAAGGGGAAAAGTAACTAAAAACAATATTAATTTGAGACTATAAGACACTTCCCAGAAGATGAGACCTAAGCAGAATGAGGTCCACAGAGGGTGGAATTTAGTGATGCTAGCCCACTGGTGTATCATAACTAAATTCACCTTCTGGGGACATCATTGTGCTAATGTCAGACACACTATTTCCAGGATTGCTGTTGTCCAATACAACAGGTAAATGTGACAATCAACAAAGTCAGGGCCAAAGAAAATCAGTCAGCAATTTGTGTAAACACCCACATACCCATAAAAAAAAATCTTTTTAAAATCTCATCCCACAGTGTGTAAATACATACCGCTGCATGGGTGGTCTCTATTCAATTTATAGTATTTACAGGATTGTAAAGATCTTATTCTTAACATAGCCAGCTTCTCTCAAGGACACGATCACAGGGCAAGAACAATTATATGCATATCAATTTCAGAGGCAGACCTCAACGTGACGGAAACAGATGAGAGATCAAAGGATAAATTGTTTGTAAAGTCTGTCTGTGTGACAGGATATATCCATATCTGCATGGTTTCAATGATATCCGAAATGATTTGATTACATCTACTGAAAATATCTGAGAATTTTACAAATGTATCCAGATATTCAGCGAACATGAATTTTGTGGTTGACACTTACACATAGTTTGTAGTATATCAAATTTGTTTTGATAAATAAGCCATTTATGGCACTAAATTACATGAACATACAAATAAGGTGGTAGCTGACATCCTTCTGGATACAGAGATATATATGCCTCGCTATGTGTGATTAAATGCAATAAGAGACTTGGCTAATAATATCTCAGATAGTTTTTAACAACAGGCCAGTAAATAAATCAATTTTTTCCCCATTTCCTACATGTTTCAATTTTGGGCGCAGAGGTAGGCCAACCATTTCATCTTTTTTTTTGTATTTCAAAAAAATATGTTATCTTGGGTGGCGTTCAATAGCATGTACACAAAGTTGTTTTTAAAATATGATTAGATTAAGAAAAATTTTAATAATATTCTGAAAACCGTAATTTCTTTTTCTGCTGAATAATGCTTGAACAAATATTTATCTCTGTAATGCTGGTAGACATGATTATTTTTTCTTCAGATAGATATGGAGTGGGCAAATAAAATGATATTTGTATTTTTTTGTATTAATCCCTGTAATTTTTTTTAGAAATAACCTATTTAAATGAAGATGTCTACGAAACTTAAATATTGTCTCAAAATTTATCAAAACTTTAACTCATGCATAATATATTGATTGCTAATATAAATCAAATCATGCAGGTCTAGTTCATTATGTCCTACAGTAATTATGTCCATTCATGGCAACAAGCGATATTTCCGACTAAATCCTGAAAAGTTACCCATAATTCTGCTGTGGTTAAGGAGTCCATTATTTAGGGCATTACTGTATGTCAGTCTGACTGAAGACAGACTGTATAACCCAAGGGAACTTACCCAGATAGGAAGATGTACTGATGAATTGTTTGCTCAAGTCAGGGAAGGGTAGAGCTCCATTTGGGAGCGGTATCTGGTTATATCATGCAGGCTGTTTGAATCACACAGCTAGCATTCAGATTAATAGGTTTATTTTTTAATTTAACTTCAAAACTCTAAAAATGTCTGGGTATAAGATCACTATTTTGTTAAATTTCCGCAACATATCAGAATGCTGCTGTGTTACTTGAGTGTACTATGCCCTCGGATTTAAATTTTGCAAACTAATCTTAACAATCATCAGATGAGCAGTGTCAGGATAAGAAAAGTTACAGTATGGTCCAAAGCCTGAGCGACATAGTGGATTAATACCAATTTGGTTTCATTGTATATGCCATCAATATATACACAAATTTCCAAAAGTTTTCCTGCATTTTCAAGACCTAAAAAATCCATAACTTTGACCCATGCTGCTTAGTTTCTCCGTCACATAAAATACAAGATAAAAATACTTGCAACAATGTGTATCTTCTATTCTATGGAATTTACCGATTCCTGTCAAATTGGGATATTTTTTTCTAAAAACTTTCCTAGTATTGAAGATCAAGGAAGACCAGTGCTAATTTCCATTTCTTTTTCAGTCCAGGAGAAGTTTTCTAGATTTGCAAATTTTTTCCAGGATTCTAGATTAGTGTATGAATCATGCAATAACTGCAAAGCAGTGAACTTGGCAACACACCTAGCTCAATGAATTGGGCCACAGTCAATTCTTGAAAACGATCCTTTTTCACCTCTATAACTGATGAAATTATTAAGCCACATGCTTTTGTATGCACAAATATTTGTTCGGAAAAGATGGTGGTTCAAATTGAGCAAAGTTTTTTTTTTATCATGAAATCCTGAACCAAATTATTAGTCGACTATGTCACTTATGAAGCAGTTGGAGGGGTATATAATGGAGATATGCTTTCTGGTTGTTCTAAGATAATAATATACCAACCTGCAGCGACAGCGGAACAGAGATGTACAAAAGGCGTGTCTGGAATCATCATCTCGTTGAATTTCTCCTTCGATTTTGCATACGCATAAAAGTAGATTGCCCTGAAAAATCAATAAATTCTTCTTTTGAATGAGTTTGAATAATGAAATTATTAGTTACCTTCATAAATCATTCCGGGGTATACAGTAATGCCCTAAATAATCGACTGAGAGCTTTCCGATGAATGGCAACAAGCCATATTTCCGACTAAATCCTGAAAAATTACCCATAATTCTGCTGTGGTTAATGAGTCAATTATTTAGGACATTACTGTACATCATTCTGGGGTATAGTCTGTAAATAACAATGTACT
Source organism: Siphonodentalium dalli (assembly GCA_032622095.1). Classification (NCBI taxonomy): domain Eukaryota; kingdom Metazoa; phylum Mollusca; class Scaphopoda; order Gadilida; family Siphonodentaliidae; genus Siphonodentalium; species Siphonodentalium dalli. The sequence goes on along the minus strand of CP136064.1, from coordinate 53,730,638 downwards.
TATTTTTCAACCTACTTTGAGCCTAAAATGTGGGGAAAAAGTCAGCAATTACCAGGTTTAATTTTATTTCATTCTGGAAGATTAGCTTGTTCAGGTTTCATTCAGAGAAAATTCCTGAGATTTTTTGGGACACCTGTTTTCCAGATGAGAATATCCCCATATAATTTGAGATGACACAATGTTTCTGAAAGGATCATTGAACATGCAACTAAAGGCTCAGTTGCAACTGCAGATTTCCTATTTACACAGTATATTGTTGAAATAGGTAATTATGCCTTGCAAAGGTATAAAATTCAAGTTGATAAAATACTAACCACTTAGTAGGAATTTGGGGACATTTTGGGCTTCTAGAGGTTTGGTGCCCAAACCAGACCTGTTTACTTTCAAAATTGGAAATCAGGAGATTTGTCCTCAGAAATCAGGAGAATTAGTGAAAAATCAGGAGATTTTTTTTCAATGTCAGTATCGTGGAAAAAAACTTCATATTTTTCATTTTAAATGTCATATAGACTGTTTGTTGCATTGGGTTTTCATCTGCCACAATTATGGCCTTGATATCACTGAATAATTTGGAAATAAAATTACGATTTTCCGGTTATGGATCACGTTTTATTTCGAACAAGGCAATACAACGATTAAAACTATAGTTGCACACTATAAAATGGTGCTATCGGATAACATCGTTGAATTTTTGACATAATTGTTTGAGGTCCGTTCGATTCGCGTTATGTTATCATTGCGTATACAAAACACGGAATACCAAAAAGACGGAAATGGAACTTTCACCGACACAAAAACGAACAAAAAGTTTTAAATCGGCAATATAATAATTTGAGTCGGCGGTTTTAAAGCAGTTGGTCGGGACGAGCAGAAACCAACACTTTATTAAGTGTGGCCAAAAAAGGAAGGCTTCTTGTTTGATATATTATAATCCTTGTCTGGACATTGAAGACAGCATTAACTTACTCAACGCTGTTAAACAAAAGAGTCGACGTTGTGTTAACATTTTGTCACTGTTTGACTCGCAGGCGATATATTCCTAATTGCTTTGTAACACTATAGCATGCATGGCTTATTGGCTAATTTTTGGTTTTATCGTTTGAATCGGGAGATTTCGTTTCCCGATCGGGAGCACAGGAGAAATGACACAAAATCGGGAGACTCCCGCCGAAATCGGGAAAGTAAACAGGTCTGGCCCAAACCTGTAACAGGTATCTAAGCCTTGTGACTTTATTATCGAAGACTTAGGCATGTTAGGCTGCTGGGGCTTCATTCTATAAGAATTCGGATATTTTAGGCAGTTGGAGCTTCACTGGAAGATTTAGGCTATTGGGGTTTCATTCTGGTCAGGGAATGTAGATCAATACAAGTAACATTGACATAGCAGGGTTAAAATTTGTGCCATTTTCCATAACCCTTTACCCAACAGAAGGGCCCTGTGCCAATGCATTCTCTTATATATGCGAGTCGACCATAGGTCGCCTCGCATATATAAGAGAATGCATTGGCTTAACACATTAAAAATTATAAAATTGTTAAAGAATGTAAGAAAAAATGGTAAAAAGTGTTAAAAAAAGATTTTTTTTAGGCCAATGCATTCTCTTATATATGCGAGGCGACCTATGGTCGACTCGCATATATAAGAGAATGCATTGGCACAGGGCATAACTGTAACTATCACAATGTGGTCAATGAGCCGGTTCCAATGATATCCATATTTGTATGGTTCTATTGAGACAGACCCAAGATAATTTAGGCTGTTGAAGCTTCATTTGGCCGTTTTGTTGGGTAAAGGGTTAACATTGACATAGCAGGGTTAAAATTTGTGCCATTTTCCTTAACATTTCAAGGCCTTGAAATAGATAGTTTTTTTTAAACTATGAACTGGCGTATCAACCCTGCTAAATTATATGATGCTAAAGAACTCACCTGGATGGGGCGACCCCGACTAGATTTGGACCGAGACCTTTGAATAACCCTCTGATGCCCTCAGTTTGTACAATGTTCCTGGAACAGAAATTACAGAATTTGATACAACAGTCAACATACAATTTTGTCACACGTATTCTCTGTATTTTGGCCAGCTGATAAATCTTGAACTGGCTGACCATGCCTAGTTTAGACATGCGAAATCTTAATCTTTTTTTTGGACATCTTTGGCATGTAAATGTCATAACATTCCGACCAAGGCATGAAATTTAGAAAAATGTATAAATATAAATACGTCCACAGATGGACAGACAAGTTTATTCCAGCATATCTCCCCACCCCCTTCATTGTGTTGCGGGGGTGGCTATAATTATGTACAGAGTCAATCTTACTAAAGGGATTCACCCATCCAGTTATAAAAGTATACATTGTCGTAACTTTGGTATGGTCTATTAATCATTTGGGGGGTGTTCAGAGAAAATATGCAGACAACAGGCTGACAAATAGATAATACAAGAGCAGAAGAAAATTGAAGGAATCATATTATAACATATCACCCTCTGGGGACCTCATTCTGATTTCGCCTCATCTTCTGGGAAGTATCTATAGTCTCAAATTAACATTGTTTTTAAGTTAATTTTTCAATTCTGTTCAGTTTCTATATTCCCAACAATTGGTGGTAACTAGTTCTAATGATTAAAGAACTACTCATCCATGAGTATAAGAAAGGGTTAAATAAGTGAACCTATGAGCAAACAGATACAATGTATAAAGAAACCTTGCTTTATGGGTAATAACCTACTTCAGGGCTGATCAGCACTAAAAGAGTTAAAACCTGACATACATGTAAATACCAGTTCATAAACTTTACACCCTATGTTATTTATCTTGCCAGAAATCAAGCCCATAGGCAGCCATAGGTTATTATTTTAGGTTATTAACATGTGAGTCATTTCGGCCAATTTGGCCGGTTACTTCATGTGACTTTTTCATCTGACGTGTGTGTCGGATAATTGATCTGGAGGATTTATGTAAATGTTAGCCCAAACTACATTTCCAAGTAACGATGGTTTTGTTGTTTATTTTGAGGAATAATACCGCGTCAGATGAATTCAGCCCAAATATGTTAACAGTTGTCGTGTCAAACATTCGGCAGTGGGTTAGCGTTATTTAGTATTTGTGGATGTCCTTTAACATGGGAAAAATAGACTACTGCGCTTGAACGAGCATGTGAATTTGTCGTTTTTAATGTACAGCAACTTGATAATCAATAACAGAGGCATTCTCTGTCAAATAAGGTCGCTCTATTTACGGTATTAATTGCGGAACTTTCTAAAGTAAACTACGCGTAAACGGATACATACGGTAAATTATAGAATGTGCCGGAATCGGCCTAATCGCCCCATGGCCAACTCGCCCAGTCGACGTGTGTCAATTCGGTACCTACTATAACATGTACCCGAGTCCGATTCGGAATAAAAGATGTATACGGGTGTTATATAGCGTTTGGTCCGTTGTTTCTCAATGAATCTTATTGAAATTTTGTGTATATGTCCGGGCTGGGACATGGAATACAACAACGTTTGAATTGTTTTTAAATTTACAAATTTGTTGATTTTATTCAATTTTTTTTCGTTCTGAAAACACACTATAAAGTGTATATAATATAATAAAGAACACGAGACATACATAATTTATAAACTGTTAACAAAAGATATCAAATTCAATACATGACAAAGATGACTCAGTTGAGTTTATAAAGTGAACATAAAAACATTGAGGTAAGAATCTTTTTAAGGAATGCAACTTTATTTAATGATAATAAACACATAAATTAAAATAACAAACATGAGACATACATGATTTATAAACTGTTAACAAAAGATATCAAACTCAATACATGACAAAGATGACTCAGTGAAGTTTATAAAGTGAACATAAAAATATTAAGGTAAGAATCTTTTTAAGCATTACTAAACCGTTTAGCACAGACCACAGTCCACTTCACTCATCCGATCATCACCAAACTTCATATTTATCTTGATATTGATCTATCAGATGAGAGCTATCAAATATTTTTTTAATTTCATAGGAAAAAATGGTCGCCAGCGGCCATATTGCATTTACGTTATATTTTATCGCGTCATGTCGATATCTAGTATTACTTAGAAATTTCACCTTTCCAGATTCATAATTGCTCCATTGACTGTAACAGATGAAATTATTCCCCTCTTCGGATAGAGTGTCACTGAAACTTTATTTTGTCAGACTGTCTGTATAATCACTGATTATATATGGCAATAATCTGTAATAAGATGTAGCACTATTTTATTTTATATTTACATGCAGTGCTGTTTTTATACATCAATTCTAATCCCCCTAGATCATCATGTGATCGATCATACATCGCGCGAGGACCTGGTTGAATTAAGGGGGGTTTTATGGATCACTTCTGTCCTCAAGCTAGATTATACTTATGACATTTAATGGCATGTTTCTAACGTGGAGGGTTAGATATGCTTGAGAAACCACCACTCTTTAATTCACACCAAGTTCTCAGCTGTCATGTTCGGATATTAGAACCCATAGCCATGATATATGGTTTATTTTGTGTATACTAGTAATATAGTTATTTTCAGTACCTTTATATACCAGTACTGTGTATAACAATGCATATAAATTAATCCATGTATACATGTATATTGATTCAACGGATTCAGTGGTTTTGTCCATCAGTCTATCAAATTTGCGGGGAAAACATGGCCACAAGCAGTACACCCTGCTAAATTTCGAATTTGAATCAATTGGCGCACCCTGCAGCCAGCTTTTATTGGAGAACTTTTTCTTATGTGGATATTTTGGGTCACCGCTAGATGTGAGCCATATTTTGTTCTCAAACTGTCCTTGTGAAGACATCACTGCCAGCGGTGATCTTCAATTTTACTATTTTTATGGCTAAATAATTTGGTGATCCTACAGACGACACCCTTGTCCGATCGTCATCAGATTCCACAATTATCTTCTGGATAACCAGGGTGAGAGTAATCTAATTTTCCCGAATTTCGTTAAAAAACATTACCACAGGCAGCAATTTGGTATCTTACTCTTTGATCCTCTTTTGCATGACTGAATTGTTTAGCAACTGTACAGACATATCCCTCATCTGGTTTTTATATACATGTATATCTCTTCATGCGGATAGCCAGTATTACGTAGGTACTTCAACTTTCTGCATTCCTGTCATCATTTGAAATATAAAAATTTACCTGATACATGCACCCTTCAAAATTTGTTTCGTCGTATCTATTTTAATGACCCGTATGGTAATATTGATACAGATATATTTGTCAAACATTTCTTTGTACAATATACAGGTATTTAGTTTGTAACTAAATCTAGAAATATATAATAGTAGCTCGTGGACCCCACTTCGTCCGGGATGTTCCCCTCTGATTTTCGGAGAAATGCGCGATTTAACCTTGAATTGACTATTTTAAAGGTGAAGGTCATGTCGGGGTCACGATTTGACCCGTCCAAAACACTCCCCGGACAAAAGTCACGACAAAAGTACCCGTCGAAATCCGCCCGGCTTTATACCCGATTTGACCTTGAATTGACAATTTTGAATGTCAAGATCAGGTCAGGGTCATGATTTGACCCACCCGAAACACTCCTGGGACAAAAGTAACAGTAGGTATCAAATTTCGTTGAAATACTTCCGTTTTACCAGATTTGACCTTGAATTGATCTTTTTGAATGTCAAAGTCAGGTCGGGATCAAGATTTGACCCGTCCAAAATACTCCCTGGAAATAATTTCCCCTAGGTATCAAATTTCGTCAAATCTGTCCGGCAGTTTTCCCGGCCATAGCTAACAGACAAACAGACAGACAAATGTCCAAAATATATATTAAACTAGCTGATGTACTCGACTTCGTTCGGGCTAGTTAGGGATTTTTTTTGTGATCGCCTCCATCTGGACAGTACCCAGTATATACAGCGTCTGGCCAAACTATTGTTCAATTGGTCCAGAAACATGCCTATATCAGCACGTTCGAGAACATGGTCCCACGTGAAATTGGACCCGTCCATATTGCTCCCGGGATCGAAGTAGTGCTGGGACGGTTGGGGTTTTTTCCTAACCGGTTAACCACGGGCATTAACCTAACCATAACCGGTTAACCGCTACCAGCATTACCCTAAGTACGAGATTGAATACACTGGTCACTATATCGGCAAAACAAGTGTTTATTACGCGTCCCGGAAACATTGATATACATGCGATCACAAACGATGTTTTAGTCGTACAATGCGTTCCCGTTACGGCGGTCATAGTTGTAAATGTGTATAAATTAATTCAGTTTTGAGCCCAAACAAACTAAAATATAATATATATTAGTGGTGCGGTAGTATATCGATGTTTACAGGATTTCCGCACCGCATAAACAACGCTTGCTTGCAAACCCTTCAGCGACGAAATATAGTTCCTCCCTTGTGTATATCCCGGACACGATTAGCCCAAACAAGGTACTGAAGGTAGGTATACTGTTGTTTAGTAATGTTTACTAGTGTTTGTGTATAGGCAGGTATGTATTAATCACAGTGGCTACACGATGTTACTTCAATTATTTCATAAACAAATTCAAACAAAATTAAATCGTCGCGATTCATTATTACGCAAGCCCCAGCCAGTGTTTAGGAAATAAAGTTATCGAACACATCACTAGATATACTCTGATTTCCCACTCCCAGTAGGCCTGTGTTTTTTTCTGGATGTGCGACTTCATATTGGATGTTGATCCACAATAAACGAATCGCGTTCGACGGGCCTTGCATATCGCCCATTTCTTCTTTTTTTCCGTCATCTTCAATTAGAATTAAATGTCCCCAAACGTTCGATTTCCGTTTTTGTAGGTCTTCTGTCATCGCTTTGAGACGAACTAATGGTAATGACAAAGGGGGGGGGGGGTAGTTTCAAGAAAACAGACATACTATTGATGACGTAGTAAAAGTCTAGACTTGATTGCTTTGATGTATGCCGCGGTGCGCGTGCAGCCGGAACGTCATGTAATGCCGCCAAAGGAAATTGGCATTGAATGTGTAGCAAGTGATTCACAGAGTTGTTGGTTTCATGTCTAGAAAAGCCGCCGGTGATCAAACAGGCGTGTATTGTGGGGTATATGAATACACAATCAACTGTCCAAATCGCTTCCGTAAATGATTTCGGCAACATTTACACGGAGTACTACGGTTATCCGGTTGTGGCCTCCTCCAACCGGTTGACACGCGTAACCGAACCGTAACCGGTTATCCGGACAACCGTCCCAGCACTAGATCGAAGTAGTCCTACACACAAATTTTTAGTCGGATCGGTCAAGGTCCAGAAACATGCCTATGAGCGAGGTCAAGTTGACACGTTAAATACCAAATTCGAGCAGTGTTAGAGTCTATAACCCATACACACATGCATTCACGCATACACACATACATACATACATACAGACAGGTGTTTCAAAATGTATAATCGATAGCTACAACAATTCTATGGTAGATAGTTCACGGCCGACCTGATGCATGCATCTTAGTTTTCTTGTAGCTATATGACAGATGGACTCCAAATTGTACAGTGTGCAAATTTTGAGTATACCATATCTATGTTTATATCAATTATTTATGACTAGGAGGCCCCATATCCTTACTACATTGTATATTCAAACATCAACGGATAATTATGTACCCTGATTGATAATGAAAGAAGCATTGGCGACCTCCTATTGACCGGTGGCATAAACATCTGTTTAAGTGTTCATTACAAGAATGTTTGTTATCTGTACTCCATTAACAGTACCAATGACCTAGAAGTCAGTACTTATCAAACTTAACATGAGTACTAGTACACGGTACTCCCATGACATATATTCACTCAGTCAGATTGGCTATTTTATAGAACACAACAGAACTGTCTGTATAATAAGGCAAATGGCAAGACAGTAAACAATGTGTGCAGTCTCTGCATGGAGTAATACCAGTAGTATAAACCAAGGCCACCCGCTCTGAGTAATACTCTACCGGTCTACCCGCCAAGATATGGCCTAAGAATTGGAAATACACTTGAGCAGTAAATGGAACAAGATAATAAAGGGGGACTCTACACTAAATCCGGCCATTTATGGGACAATCTCCTTTTATACTCAACAGAATATTTGCAACAAATGAACTAATTTAAGCCATGAATTAGTGCAAAATACACTCCGGTGCTCTATGAACGATGCAAACAACATAATATGATAATGAAAATGAGTTTATGACTGGAGTCATAAATTCATTTTCATTATAAAATATGTTGTTGGCATCATACATATCTTTCTGAACATAAACATTTTTTATTTTGAACTGTTATCTGTCGTATCGTGAACAAAGAACATGCTTTATTGCCACAGTCATACCAAAGACAAACTGGGACCTGGTTATTCTATTCATTTTGGGGTGATAATATATCAGTCTATGTTTTACATTAATCTTTGGACTTTGGAGACATACAATCCAGACACACATATGTTATGTACTAGTACGGTATGTAGATCTAGTCTGTCAAAGCATGTTAAAAGGTCTTGTTTGTAATACGGTAATTTTGATCATTCTTGATATCAGTCTATATCGTGTAATCAGAACAGCATAACTATCTTCAATTTATTACATTTTGAATTTACAATCATATTGTGTTATTTCATATAAAAATTTACAGGTCATTGGTTTTGACTACATGGTCAATTAAAATAATCGATTATGAAATATAATAATCATGACAGTTCTAATGTCCCTTGGCATTTAAATTGGGATTTTTTGTGAAGAGTATACACAGTGCTAGTTCTGATGTGTAGATTAAAGATTCAGAAATTTAAGCATTGTGGGATAAACAAGTTTTATATGCATGACACACCAGCAAACTTGGGTTATACTTCATACATAGTTTTATGTTATTACACAAGCCAATTGTTCAAACAAATATTCCCTGATCCCCTTGAATGTTGGATATAAAAAGTTTTTTAAACAGAGAAGGTAATATGCAAAATAATATTTGGCCAGCTAATATGAACATAATAATTATGGACTTCTCAACTCAAACATAATATTTCTGAAAGACAAGCTAACATAAAGTAAATAAAAGGTCACAGACCCCATGTCCCACCTGAATCGAGGTGGCTATTTTGGGACATTGGCTTTTTTTAAGAACAAAGAATTCAAATTCTGGCAAAATTTGCCTCAAACTTGACGGACGGACAGATGCACGAATGTGCTGATTATAATAGTCCTCTGAAATTTTTTGGGGGACAATAAAAGGTTGCCGATCACGTGTGCCCTGAAAAGGTGGCTTTTTAGTATAAAGGATAACTTTGTTTTTTAACTCTGTCAAATTAAACAGCAATAAAACTTGGCCTTTATCTTCTGAAATTTGAACCACGTACCAAATATAAAGAGATTCAGTTGAATTTATAAACAATTAGATAACTAAAAGTAATGCTATCATCCGGAAAACAATTAATTCACAAATTTTAAGTCGATAAGGACCATAACTCCGGCAAAAATGGGCCGACCAAACCCAAATCAGAACTTGACCTGCATCTTCATAATGTTTAATAATCACATATCAAATATAAAAACAATCAGATTACAAAACTGAAGTTATCACCTGGAAACCAAAATAAGTTGACAAGGACCGTAACTCTGGTGGACTGAACCCATATTAGAACTTAACCTGTGTTTGGAGCCGATAACCTCGTTTTTTGTCATTTTGAACATTCCAGGATGATAACTTCATGTATAGTTTGTGTGATCGGATCTGAAGTCGAAAAGGGGCAATAACTCCAGCAAAAATGGGCAGATCGAACCCATAATCGAACTTCACCCATATTTTGAGCTCATAAACTCACATACCAAATTTGGTTTCAATCCGATAACTCAAAATAAAGTTATAATCTGGAAACTTTCCGAAACAAGACATGTTCTAAGTCGAAAAGGGGCCATAACTCTGGCAAAAATTGGCGGACCGAACCCATATTCGAAAGTGACCTGTGTTTTGAGCTGATAAACTCACATACCAAATACGATGGCCCGAAATAAAGTTCTCATCCAGAAACTTTCCGATTGGATGGACGGACAGGACAGACACTGGCTATTTTAATAGTCCCCCAAAAAATTATTTCGGTGCACAACAAGAAATGTCACTCGGAAGTAAAATCATGTCATATACACAAAAGTAATGGAGTGGACACGAATGGTAGTGTCTGCATGGTGACTTAATTGAGCGAACGACTTTGTTCAGTGACATTGATTGACCTTCAACAATTGGAAAACAAATTGTGACACATCGTCGCCTCATCAGGATCAACCATGCCAACTTTCAACAGAAACCAAAAAAGCATCGCAGACACCGAAGGATGCAAGAAAATATGACTGGTGCAAATGAAGTCTATTAAGTTCGAAAGCATCCTGTGACCTTAGACAAACCACAATCCACACATATTGCCACACAGTCACACTTAGATTAACCATCACGCCTTGTTTCATTGAAATCATGTGAAGTATACAAATGTTATGAGGTGGAAGGTTAGTGTCTGGTGACTTAACTATGCCAAATTTCTACAGAATCAAATAAAGCATCGCGATGTTATAGAGCGGACACGAAAAATCTTACGGACAAATGGACGGACAGAAAAGACAAACACTATTTGGTTGCTTCGAAATTTAAGATACAAGGCAATACACTGAATGTTTGAATTAATAAATCGATATGCCCCAACATACTATACTGGTGAAAAAATCACATGCAGTGGTGAGACCAATGTCTAAATATTAGATAAAGGTTGAAATAGAAGTTGACGGAGGCAATTAAAGAAAATCACAAGCATTAACTCTTTCACTGCCGATCGCGACTACAGTCGAATTACCCATACACTGCCGATAGCGACTTGAGTCGAAATCGGGTACACGCTGACAGCAGGACGGGTACATGTGGTGTAAATATGGCCGTCCAGTGAATATGACCCATATGAGTTCCAGTGATGGGTACATACATGACATTTTTATAAGTTCCAGACTATATAACACCAGGACACGTGTGAGATAGTGTAGATAAGAGGCATTCTCTGTATATAGGACTATATAACGCGAACCGTTATATAAGGGCACTTGGTGATGTCATGGTCACGTGGTCTTTGCATAGGTCACGTGTGTATCTCTAGCTATCATATTTTTACCAATACAGCCTTCATAATTGGCTACGGCAATCAGCATTGGCGAAGCAATTTGCTGAAGCAAACTGGGGCACGGCATACTGTTGCCGTAGCAGATTGCCGAAGCCAAACAATCTGAATTAAGAGGGCTGCCAATAATATAAAATGGAAACTCAAATACCCAAAACATACGGCCATACTAGTGTTATATGTAGATCCAAGATGGCCACCAAGGTCACGTGACCAATTTGAGGTGGCCTATGTGGCTCCAACATAGCAACATGTCTATATGGTCCAACAACAGAAGTCAGACATTTACGATATATTGAAATGTTAATACAATACCTGCACCTATACATGTGTGTACATGGTATATGTGACCACTCACACATAGGTTCGTGGTAATCACCACGGTCAAGTGAGTCGTGACCTATTCAAATTTGCTATATATAGCACATTTTGTACGGGTATGGGTCCCTCCCTGAAAGATGACAACTAACGTGAGAAATAAATGTTGAGAATGACCAATTTCTGGCAATTTTCTGCTTCGATAGCACCCATATATACCCATATATGCATGAATAGGCATAAAACCCAGCTATTAGTGTGTAAACCAAGATGGCCACTAAGGTCACGTGACCTCTATGGTGGTGGCGTGAGTTGTTATGAACTTGCGATGCCTATGTCTAGTCACATATGAAGTTTCAACACATTATTCCAAGCGATACTTGAGATACCCTATGTTACTTATTATACACCCATAATGTATTCTATACATTGTATACATGTATTGTATGCTTGGCAGTGGGGAATCTGTCTGTGGTGCGCAGTGGCAGTGAAAGAGTTAATAGGCCTACATATTTTTACAATGAATTTTACAAATTTAACTAAAAACATGGATATGGAAATATTCATTAAACATCATTATTATGCCTGTAGGGTTCATAATGCAATTATAGAGCTTCTTCTGACATCTGAAAGGTGATCAGTTTGGAGAGTTATAATAAATGACCAGTGAGTGGGAACTTAACCCTTTACCCAACAGAAGGGCCATGTGCCAATGCATAATGCATTCTCTTATATATGCGAGTCGACCATAGGTCGCCTCGCATATATAAGAGAATGCATTGGCTTAACACATTACAAATTATAAAAGAATGTAAGAAAAAATGGTAAAAAGTGTTGAAAAAAGATTTTGTTTAGGCCAATGCATTCTCTTATATATGCGAGGCGACCTATGGTCGACTCGCATATATAAGAGAATGCATTGGCACAGGGCATAACTGTAACTATCACAATGTGGTCAAGGAGCCGGTTCCAATGATATCCATATTTGTATGGTTCTATTGAGACAGACCGAAGATATTTTAGGCTGTTGAAGCTTTATTTGGCCGGTTTTGGCCGGTTTGTTGGGTAAAGAGTTAAACAATATACTAGTACCTAGGCCAGGCTAGGGTGAAGATTTCCAATGCTGGAAACATGCAAAAATATGCAATTTTCCTAAAAAATATGTTCTGAACATGAAATAAAATTTTCTGCTCACGAAAATGTGAGAGGGGAGCAGTCAATTTCAGAATGAATTCTTGAATACTTTCAGGTCATATACACCCAATCATGTAAGAAATCAAGAAGAAATATACTTAAATGCCCTATGGCCAGGCTAATTGTCCACTATCTTTTACAATTACACTCCAATTTGCAAATAAGACATATAATATTAAAGACATATCAATTACATGATTGTTTTATTCATTTATTTATTTTTGTCCATAAATATGTAGAGCATCTTCGAGCACATTGATGGATTAATTGCTATATAGAACTGATTATTATCATGAGTTACTTTTAGTACTCTCACCTGCCAAATAATAGTGCATGTATGATTATTTAATTTCAGTCAAAAATACAACCCTGCACTATTATTAGGCAATGAGACATTATAGTGAAATTGCCTGCACTATTATTAAATTCAGCCGAACATACAGCCCTGCACTATAATTTAACCTGCACTATTATTCGGCAGGTGAGAGTACGAAGGTATCAAATGGTTAATTAACCAAAGTGGGGCGGGGTGAGACACCCTTCTTTTCTGGTCAAAATTTATACCTGTCTTTCGGTAACTGACATACCAAATTGTCCGATCCAACTCACCCATATATACGTACAAGACTATTACATCGGTGTGCCCATCCCTTCCATAGGTATATAGCCATTTAATAGCAATATTATACGATACAACTCAGCTGTCTCGGCAGTAAATTATTATATAAATAAAACAGTTGTCTATAAAGAGCGGCGGTATGCCCCTTTGCTGCGCCAATATATGCTTATAGTCAGTTTGCCTTATCTTTAAAGGCCCATTTTATTTTCGAATCACAGATTATTTTGTTATAGTGCCTTGATATACGGTTTTAAAAACGATCTATGCCATAAAATATGACTAAAATACTATAATTCATCACCATTTGAAATGTCTGTCTTGGAAGATGCTCATAGAGAATAGAAAACAGATGAAATCATAGAAAGATTTCCCCCGTTATGACTCCCAGAATGCAACAGAATTCAAACTTAAAATGTATTTTCAAAGGAAGGGGAATAACTCTATCTTAAGATATAGGGTTATTCCCCTTCCATTGAAAATAATGAAACTTGAGTAGGCCCTACAGAGCACAAATCAGTATCTCAACAAAAACAACATATTCACAGTTTATTACACCGAATATGTTGATAATATGTTTTGGAGCTTCCTCTTACAAATGGTATACATGTAATATGGCATATATTTTATATAAATTGATCTGGGGGTTAGAAAACTACCCCCCCCAACCCCCCCCCCCCCCCCCCCCCCCCCCGGGTCTAGTTCATAAATTGATGACTCACCTCAAGCACATGTAAATCCCAAGAGAAATTCTCCCACCGCCACCATGGCTGAGTGAATTTATAGGAGAGGTAGTCAGTGTACATGCTGCCATTCCATTGAGACTTCCAACTGGAGCAACAGCAATCTGGGTTGGTGGAATGTACATGCGACCCAAAGCAACAAGAGACGACTGTAACCGCGTTTTCACAACCTCCAATGGACATGTTGCAACAGCACCAACTGTACCGCCGACACTGCAAAGAATAAAATAATCCATGTTCAGTATACACTTTAATATATATCAAATTATCAATCTAATTTAAACAAGATGTACAAGTTTTTAAACACATAATTTAATCATACTGTCAGAAAAGTATTATGTATGACGAATGCGAAATCGGAATCATATCACCCAGATAGGGACACGTACCATGGCACCTGATCATTCCTTGTTCAATATAATTTCCTGTGTCCTGATTTTTTCATTTCACTATTCAATCATTATATAAAACAACATTTAGAGCGTCAAAAAAAATTATGGAAGGGAATATGAAAACCCAGAATACTTCCCCTTTTCGCTCACGATATTATAGTTTATACAACTCCTCAGACTTGCCTGTACAATATATAACAATAGAATGCGCCCAAATGAAATTGTCATCAATTCGAATCAACGACTGATCAGGATAGATTGACGAATGCACGCCTATTCCTTCAGCACAATCATGCACATGCACCGCCAATCAATGTGCGGAGATATCGCATTTTCTTGTCCAGACGAAACCAAGTGTCAAACTACTGTGACCAAGACTACCTAGACCTCTCGTGCAGAGAAGTTATCAGCCTTTTATGACTACATTTAGTACATAGTAAATTTACACCGCTACTCTACACAGAGACTACAGACCAGCTTTTATGACTACATAGTAAATTTACACAGCTACTCTACACAGAGACTACAGACTAGTAGTAGTACAGTCAACCCTCTACAGTAGAATTACTAGAAAGTTAGAAACAAACACGGAAAAAGAGCAACTCAGCTATAGACAGTGCGTCTGGAAGGTTCATGCACTGCATTAGATAGACCTAAGTCCTATTAAACTGCATGCCTGATTTCTGACGACCGTATAATATATGCTACCGGTACGATTGTCAGTATGTTAGTATTAGTATTACTAGTAACGCGAAATTAGAGTATTAAATAGAACAGACTAGTGAAATAATGAATGGCAACAGTTTCTGGTGATTTTAAGCGATTTATTCCATCGAAAATAAGGTCGATTAGCATTGATTCTACTCACCCGCCAGCGAGTAAGTGCACAAGATCATGTTGAGATGCCATGTCGAACACAACCAGTTATCTTCATTGAAAATGTGATTTTGAATGTCCAAATTGCCGATTTCTACACGATTACAAATCTTCTGTTGATAGAAAACACCATCATGAACGAGGCGCATGTTTGGATAAAAATAACAGCTAATCAAAATACGGTGCTCCCAGTCTTCTCCGCGGATTGGCTAGTGAGGAAAACATAACCTTGACCTATTTCAGTGACCTCGAATGTTTACAATCTGCTCAGCCACGTGAAGAACACTCGGTAGATTGAACGAGATAATATTTCCAGGTGACTGGTGGACCAAGAGAGTCTTGAATTATTAACGCACCTGTGGTATGTCTAGTATATTACTAGTATTTACTACACACTACAGGGGTGGGTGGTGCAGTATCTGTCTGTATATGTAGATACCGTAGTGCATGAACCTTTCGGTTAATACTTACAGACGGCTGTGGACATATAATGATTAATGAGGGGGACCACCCCCTTTTCGTACGCCGGATTCCGGGATTAATATAGAGTATTACGGATGCCGAGTGTCAGTACGCCGGATGCCGAAACCTGTATATTTCGTATTCCGGATGCCGAAATTACAATGACAGATATTATTTAGTGTTGTTTTTTGCATTCATAATTAACTAATAATTAACATATTTAATTTTCCTACCAGTCAATAGAAACAATGACAACACTAGTGTAGACGGTGAACGCAAAATGTATAGGACGAGAGATAACTCGATCGCTTTCGAGACTTCGACTTGCGACCTTGAAAATCTAACTTAGTAAATATTGCGCTCAAATTTGAGGCATCTAGTCCAGGAGATATTGGTCGACCTCTGCACCCCCAGGACTCAACTTCACCCCACTAATTTTCTTTCTTAATGTCTCCTCTAATTTTTTTCGGTCGTTAACCAGAAAAAAAAGTGGCCGCAGAGACTCCAGACAATTAGATGGCGTCCATCATGGCGGCCATTTTATTTATATGCACCAGGTCTCTTTGATCGCCGTTATAGTAAAGACTAAAAGGTGACCCGACTTCGTCCGGGCTTTGACCTTGAATTGACCATTTTGAAGGTCAAGGTCATGTGGGGTCAAACACCAACACCCCAAGAATGGTGGAAATCGGTCCAGCGGATACCGGGAAATCGGCCCGGCGGATGTATACCAAGATACCCTATGCTATGCATCAAATTTCGTCCGTAAAAATCCGCCAGTTTAACCCGATTTGATTTCCACTCAAGTATAATAAACGCGCCTCATATACACACGCTCATTAATTATCAAGTTTCAACGTAAAGATAAATTACCATCGGTGCCCGAGATATCGCCAAGACGTCTGAAACAGTAAAATGCATCGGCCGGTCAAGCGTTAACGTGATCTAACGTTATGACCTCTAACGACGTCATAGAAGTTACGCATTGTTTTTATCCTGATGGAAGATAGTACCACTTCTTCTTGATAATTGAGGCAGATAACTAAAACGGATACATACGCATTATATATCGTTGGAAAGAGGAAACACGAAAGATTCTCACAGTGTCATTATTATGACTGGCATTTTATTATTCGCGCTGTTTCGAATCGATTTTTAACCACCGAACTCAAATGAAAGTCCCGTAACACAGCGTAAAAACAGATTTGACCGCGGCACGTGAAAAGTTGACCTCGGATCTGAAAATTTATAGGCCCATGCCACCCCGGCCGAAAATACCCCCACATACCAAGTTTCATCGAAATCGGCTCGGCTCGGTCGTTTTCGAGTCCATCGCGATCACACAGACAGACACACACACAAACAAACAGATCTTCCAAAATATATAATAGACTAGAAGGTGACCCGACTTCGTCCGGGCTTTGACCTTGAATTGTCCATTTTGAATGTCAAGTGGGGTCACGATTTGACCAGTCCAAAACACTACCCGGACAAAAGTACCCGACAAACGTGCCCGTCGAAATCCATCCGGTTTTACCCGATTTGACCTTGAATTGATCATTTTGAAGGTCAAGGTCAGGTCGGGGTCACGATATGACCCGTCCAAAACAATCAGTGGACAAAAGTAACCCCACGTATCAAATTTCGTCGAAATCCCATCAAAATTGGCGATTTGACCTTGAAGTTACCCGATTTAAGGTCAAGGTCACGTCGCACGGGCAAATGAATATGCTTATGAGACTCCCCATACGAAAGGACCCCCACATACCAAGTTTCATCGAAATCCCGTGATATTCGGGCGTTTGACCTTGCAATGACCCGATTTCAAGGTCAAGGTCACGTCGCACGGGCAAATTAATAGGTTTATGCCACTCCCCGGCCGAAGATATCCCCACGTACCAAGTTTCATCGAAATCCCGTGATATTCGGGCGTTTGACCTTGAAATTACCCGATTTCAAGGTCAATGTCACGTCGCACGGGCAAATTAATAGGCCTATGCCCGTTCCCGGCCGAAAATACCCCCACATACAAAGTTTCATCGAAATCGGGACGGTCGTTTTCGAGTTCATCGCGAACACACAGACACACAGACAGACAGACAGACAGACAGACAGATCTTCCAAAATATATAATAGATGATATCACATGCGGTCTTGTTTTCGATTCGTTATGCTAATATACAACCCTTACAAATTAGCAAAAAAATCCGACACCAGATTCCAATATGGCGGCAA
Organism: Siphonodentalium dalli; assembly: GCA_032622095.1. Taxonomy (NCBI): domain Eukaryota; kingdom Metazoa; phylum Mollusca; class Scaphopoda; order Gadilida; family Siphonodentaliidae; genus Siphonodentalium; species Siphonodentalium dalli. The sequence continues at coordinate 53,712,612 of CP136064.1, read as the reverse complement.
AGATGGCCGCCGAAATGTGAAAATAAGCTATTTTTCTGACATTTCACCGCCTTTCGTTTGTCTCTGTGGGAAAATATTGGTATCTTGGCGTGTATTTATACATTTATCGTATAGAAGAGTCATTAACAAACACAAGGCGACCATAACATACATTCATTGTGGGATATTTTTGTCCGATATCACGTTTTCCCAAATGCCGGTATAATAGGTCAAAGCCGAATCGACGCTAATAACGCGATGTAATGTTTCGAATCAATGAATGCTATTGCTATTATAACAACATCCATGCATATATATGTGTAGTATATATTCGAGCTAGGATTCTTCTTATACCTGAGTTGAGAAATATTCACCCAAATCCAAGATGGCGGCCAAACTGGCCACCAGAATCGCGATTTTAACATCAGTGAGCGTTATTGTCACGATAAATCCACACCTGTTTACTATTGTGAGTTGGGAACACTTAGGCGAAGAACTGTCCTTGTACCATATCCAAATAAAAGTCCCCCAAAATCTAAAATGGCGCCCACAATGGCCGAAATATTTTGAAAAATCAACGAAATTCCCTCATTTCCACATCATTGGGCATTATTTTCGAGACAACTGGATACATGCTGACAGTTGAGTTGGAAATACTGAGGTGAAGTAATTACCTTGCATCTCGTGCAAGAAATTGTTTTCCATATTGAATATGGTGGCCAAAATGGCGACCGAACTTTGAAAACAAGCTCACATTCCTTTACTTTCTTACGATGGGCCTTATTGCTACGCGATTTATGCCCACAATTACATGTTCATATGGAAAATGTATTTGCCATACTCAGTTGAGTTTGGCAAATTCTCACAGTCAAGATGGCGATCAAACTGGCGGCCAGAAATTGAAAAGAAGTCGATTTTATCACATACTAATTTCAACTTTTTGTCATTGTTTCGATGCACAAAACGGTACATAATATAAGCCATCTATGAGTTCCAACATAAGTCGTAGCCTTCTGGAAGGATGAAAACCCTTGTGGCATTTCGAAATCCATTCTCCACTAAGCGCCCATACTGGCTGTAACTGTATATAGGTGCGCCAAATAGTCATATTTTAACTTCCAAGAATCAAAACAACAGTACCTGAGTTTATTCTGATTTGCCACATTCAGCATTATCTGGACCAGTTTCCGTCTCTTCGTCAGATTAATCTATCTCGCTCACACCAACAGTTTTCTAAACTCCTTGTAGAAAGGTCCCACTAATCGGAATGTGTCAAACAATGCATATATATGCCGGTGTCGGTCTCTATCTGCGTATATTCAGCTTTGGTAACCTGATGGGGATAACAACATGTGCACCTGGTGATCTTCCCAAACAGCCACTTCTCAATATATGGTTCATCAATTCACATACTCATATAATGCACTGACGTACCCGGAAAACTTCTGTATATGGCTTCGAATGTTGAAAGCCTGACATTTGACGGATGCCTTTCTGCTAAGGCATAGAAGACCATAATGCATAATATACCCACACTTCTTGACCGCCTACTTGATTGTGAGTATCAATTGCCAAACTTAAATGAATACATACTTCATATCAATATTCCATAGCAACATGTAATGGTGGGTAGAAATCGCGAAACAATAACGCCCATCGTAAGAAAGTAAATGAATGTAGGCGTGTTTTCAAATTTCGGTCGCCATTTTGGCCGTCATTTTCAATTTTAAAAATAATTTCTTGTATGAGATGTAAGGTAATTACTTCACCTTAGTATTTCCAACTCAACTATAAGAATCTGTGAGTTGTCTCGACAATAAATGTATAAATTTACGCCAAGATGCCAATATTTTCCCACAGAGACAAACGAAAGGCGGTGAAATGTCAGAAAAATAGCATATTTTAACATTTCGGTGGCCATCTTGACCGCCATATTGGATTCTGGTGTCGGATTTTTGACTAATTTGTAATGGTTGTATATAAGGATTAACTGTCATGTGGACTGTTTTTATGGAGATGTAACCGTGAGGTAAGTGGACATAACTTGTGTAAAACCTTATATTTATGTACATTTAGCGAAAAAGCAACTTTTGTAAATGTATTTAAATCGAAAAGTGTATCGTGACAAAAACAGCCCAAAATACCCATTAGCACCCTTGGCAAAAGTTAATAGGAACAATTTCTCTTCATATTGAAACCCGATGATGTAATATATTAAGTCAATCCTGCGCGAGTCCAAATGCGCCCAAAACATTACGCGTTCGTCTTTCCAAACCCAATGACGTATCGATGGTGTTATGAGCTTGGTGTTATGAGCCGTTCCCCATTCACCGATAAATAACTGCAACTAGCCACGTGGGTGCCGACCAATCAGAATGCTGGATTTAGTGATGACAACACTTAGTATGTAAATATATTTGCATAACGAATCGAGCGGAAACAAGATCCCATGTGATATCATCTTTACTATAATGGTGCTCAAAGAGACCTGGTGCATATAAACAAAATGGCCGCCATGATGGACGCCATCTTGTCTGGAGTCTCTGCGACCACTTTATTTTCTTGTTAACAACAGAACAAAATTAGAGGAGATATTAAGAAAGAAAATTAGTGGGGTGAAGTTTAGTCATGGGGGGGGGGGGGGTGTGCAGAGGTCGACCAATATCTCCTGGACTAATCCATCCGGATGGAATTCAGTTCATCATGCCGTCCGGAACAGCGGAGTTTTTGTTTGTCTCTGTCAAATGGAACCAATTTTTCATTATTGGAACTAAAAACCATGCTCATCAATGAGTACGGTGTTACTCTGTGGGCCCGCTGGGCCGCATCGTTGAGTGTGGCGAATTTCAAAACAAAAATATTATTGAAGAGGCTAAAACCCGACCCAGAATTCCCCCATGGAAGGTTTTTATGCTGTGACACGGAGACGGAAATGGAGCAACGTAAAGGAATAGTTGCATAGTACTCCCACGTCTCATTCTTTCTTTGAGTATATATGATCATATATAGAATGAATTGCACATTTGATACTACCAATGCGTTGTTTTAGCTATAAACGTTTGGCAACAATGGGTTAAATTGGTATAATTAGTATTCCGGATGCCACCCTCTGTTATGGAGTATTCCAGATGCCACCCCCCCCCCCCCATTTTAGGCCGGATGCCGGATGCCATAGGGGGTGGGGTGGTCCCCCTCATTAATGTCGGGGGCTGGCAGAAAAAGTCATGACACGTACGTCTGGACACGTAGACGCTTTTTTCATTTTTACTTATTTTTTCTTTGTGTCAGCTGGGCTAGTCATTAATTCCACGAAAGCTGTACCCTCTACACCAAAAATTTAACTTCGAATTGGTAACACGCTGACACTACATTAGTTTCAATTGGGGGACATGTATGTATTCCGAAGGTTCGCTATTCCGAAGGTTCAGTATTCCGAAGGTTCGCTATTCCGAATGTTCTCTATTCCGAAGGTTCGCTACTCCGAAGGTTCTTATATTCCGAAGGTTCGCTATTCCGAATGTTAACTATTCCGAAGGTTCGCTATTCCGAATGTTAACTATTCCGAAGGTTCGCTATTCCGAATGTTCTCTATTCCGAAGGTTCGCTACTCCGAAGGTTCTTATATTCCGAAGGTTCGCTATTCCGAATGTTAACTATTCCGAAGGTTCGCTATTCCGAAGGTTTTTGTTATTTTAAAGGTTAATTCTATATTCTAAAGTATCGAGATGGTTCTTTATGTTTATCACGGAGACTCTTTTATGAAGGAAATAACTTAAAACATTAGAACAGTATTTTTTTTCGCGGGTTTCCTTGAGATTTAATGTCATTACATATGACGTTATTTCTCAATACATATTCACGCCACGCAGCCCACACAATTGCTATTTCCATACGAGTTAACGTCATTTTAAAATTGCGTATGACGATATATGTCTCAATAATCTTAGAGGCAATAATACGCCAGCTAAAAAGGGAATAACTCTATCTTTCAAATATCGAGTTATTCCTCCTCCATTGAAAATAATACACTGCGCAACAAAACGAGATGAAACTTAAGCACAACAACACGTCGGTAACTCACCAAAAACAACAAGTTCACAGTTTATTAAACCGGTTCAGTTGACAATACAATATTAGAGAGCTTCCTATTTCAAATGGTATATAATATGGCATATATTTTATATATGTGATCTGTGGGTTCGAAAATATATTATGGGCCTTTAATGTTGATGTTTCTTTCAAATACAGATTGCCAGTTCACTAGTGAGTTCAGACAGACTGCATCTCTTACGTGTAGTTTATTTCAGTCATGCAGTCATCGTGTTTTCTACTTTCCATAATAAATTCATTTCCGGTTATATAAATACGCCCAGAAAAGAAAAACTTCGGAATATATAGCGAACCTTCGGAATAGCGAACCTTCGGAATAGCGAACATTCGGAATAGCGAACATTCTGATTAATGAACCTTCGTAATAGCGAACCTTCGGAATAATGAACCTTCGGAATAGAGAACCATACCCGTTTCAATTGGATCTCGAATTTCTCAAATATGGACTATGGTTATGATTTATTTTGTAGACATTAGTATTTTTTTCTGCAAGCTGCGGAACATTAATAAAAATTAAAGTGATTTTATTCGGGGGGGGGGGGGGGTTCTGACGAAACATTCCGTACACATGGTGGTCGGTGCTTGCAGTTTTTCCGGTGCTTGCAAATTGGATTCCACCACCCCCCCCCCCCCCCCCCCCCCCCCCCTCCCAAGATTATTTACTCACACTGAGACTTTTCTATACTGAGTCGCTTTAATTTGGTTTAGATTGAACTGAGGTCTTAAGTATATTTTATATATAAAAACAACTTCCCACAAATGAATAAATATAATTTTAACTCCTACCTTTCCCGCCCAATACCGAATTAATTAATCAAATAAGAAAATAACGAGGAGATGACTTCTAAAAACAATGTCAATTCCTCTCTGCCCATTACGGCAGCGCGGAACCACTTGTTTAAACAATTTAACTAACTTGTCTAAACAAGTTATAGCTAACTTGTCTACACAAGTTACTAACTTGTTTAAACAAGTTAACTATGTTGTGTAAACAAGTTACCAACTTGTTTAAACAAGTTAGCTAACTTGTTTACACAAGTTACTAAATTGTTTAAACATGTTAGCTACTTGTTTAAACAAGTTAGCATCTGACCAATCACGGATAGCCATTTTCTACGACAGCGTTGAGCCACCGGTGACCTCCTCTTCTGTTACTAACTTGTTTAACCCTTTGAGTGCCAGGGGCCGATCTCATCGGCCCTAATTTATGGTCTGTAAAGTGCCCTGAAAAAAAAAATTGGAATTTGTTTTTTTTTTGGGTTGAATGTTTTTTTGGGTATGCTTTAGCATACCCAATAGCGAATTTTAAAACAAACTGGATAAAACCTTAGGGGCATGTTATAACTCAAAACTATCACCAAGTATTCATAGTAATAATTTTGATGCCCATATAAAAACGTAAGATTCCCTGGCAATAAACCTACAAAATAAGCCTGTTAAAGAATATAAGAAAAAATTATTAAAATTGTAAAAAAATGTAAAAAATTAGAACAAATGATGAAAAATTGTTAGGCCAATGCATTCTCTTATATATGCGAGGCGACCTATGGTCAATTGGCAAAGCTGCAGAGAATAATTAACATTTCGGCTCGCATTGCTCTACGAAAACATAAATTTGACCACGTCACACCTCTTCTCGCGAAACTACACTATCTTGTAAAAAATAAGAACAAATGATGAAAAATTGTTAGGCCAATGCATTCTCTTATATATGCGAGGCGACCTATGGTCAATTGGCAAAGCTGCAGAGAATAATTAACATTTCGGCTCGCATTGCTCTACGAAAACATAAATTTGACCACGTCACACCTCTTCTCGCGAAACTACACTATCTTCCAATTGAAGCTCGAATTGATTATAAATGTGCCACTTTTTGTTATAAGAAATTCTCAAATGACATCACAAAGCCTTTGCCGGTTTATATTGACTCTATTCTCAATATGTACTCTCCACCGCGCGAATTGCGATCAGAAGATCTAAATCTGATGGCTGTTCCTAGACGTGAGTCGGAAAACTACGGAAGACGATCATTTGAATATCATGCTCCGTCCGTCTGGAATGGGCTACAGGCCGACACAAAGAAAGCCGATACCATGGACACTTTTAAAACATTACTTAAATCGGAACTTTTCAAATTCTACTATGGAAACGTCGTCCCTGAGAGTGATGCCTCTTAGTTCTGCATATGTTTATTACGTGACCCACTTGTATATTGCATATTTGTGCGTGAACTTGTGTTGTGGCCGAGCGCTTTGGGCCTTTTGGGAAAAGCGCTATATAAATGTTCTCTATTATTATTATTATATATAAGAGAATGCATTGGCACAGGGTATATGGGTTGATACAAAAATCGGACCTGGCACTCAAAGGGTTAAACAAGTTAGTAACTTGTTTACACAAATTAGCTAACCTGTTTAAACAAGTTGGTAACTCGTTTAAACAAGTTAGCTATCTTGTTTAAACTTGTTTAAACAAGTTACTAATTGTTTAAACAAGTTAGCTAACTTGTTTAAACAATTAAGTTACCAACTTGTTTAAACAAGGTTAGATACTTTGTGTAAACAAGTTACTAACTTGTTTAAACAAGTTAGTAACAGAGGTTACCTAACTCGTTTAAGCAAGATACTGAATTGATTAAACAGGTTACCTAACTTGTTTACACAAGTTACTAAATTGTTTAAACAAGTAGGCTAACTTGTTTAAACAAGTCAACTAACTTGTGTTAACAAGTTACTAACTTGTTTAAACAATTTAGCTAAATTGATTAAACAAGTTAGCATCTGACCAATCACGGATAGCCATTTTCTACAACAGCATCGACCCACCACCTCCTCTTCTGTTACTAACTTGTTTTAAACAAGTTAGTAACTTGTTTATACAAATTAGCTAACCTGTTTAAACAAGTTGGTAACTTGTTTAAACAAGTTAGCTAACTTGTTTAAACAATTTAGTAACTTGTTTAAACAAGTTAGTAACTTGTTTAAACAAGTTAGTAACTTGTTTAAACAAGTTTAAACAAGTTAGCTAACTTGTTTACACAAGTTAGTGACCTGTTTAAACAAGTTAGCTAACTTGTTTAAACAAGTTAGCTAACATGTTTAAACAATTTAGTAACTTGTGTAAACAAGTTAGCTAACTTGTTTAAACAAGTTGGTAACTTGTTTACACAAATTAGTTAACTTGTTTAAACAAGTTAGTAACTTGTCAAGATTCAAGATTCAATAAGATTTATTTCGTATTCAATATAATTATAATACATATATATCAACAGGACCCCACAAAAAGTATAACTTGTAAGGGCAGGGCCCTTATGCTTGTATAATGATACAGTGTTATGTGTACGTATATTGGGTGTATATAGTGCGGGTGCGAATTTACAATGTGTGTATTATTGTATAGAGATGGGCAAGAAGGGGTGGGGGCATGGGGGGGGGGGGTCGGGTTGTGAGATGGTGATTATAGTCATTTTTTTTAGTTGTTATGCTTTATCTGATAGCCAATGTGATTATCTTGATGTCTTTATGCTGAGACCTGCGCGATCGTCTTGCAATTTTCAATCATGTGGGGAATACCAGTATTTAAGGTGATCAATGAAATATATGGGTGTGAATACTGCTTGATTTGGTTGAGGAATTGGTTAAGGTTATAGACAAGTTGATTGTTTTTGCACTGTTGTTCAGATGAGTGACAAATAGTAACACATGGAGGAAAAGTGGCATAAATTTGGTTGGCCTGTTCCTCACCGGGAGAGCTGGCCAGGAGAGGGAGGATTATACTATGAGAATAAAGAGAAGTTCATTAATTTCTGCCCCCTCTTCTGGACAGTCTCTGCCGTAAGGGACTGCTGGCTGGTATTGCCTTAGTATATATAATAGGGGAGAGAATACATACAAACTGGATTGTTATTTGATATTTGGGGTGTATTTATTAATGAAATGTGATTTTAGGTACTTATGATATTTGTCACTAGTTTCTACGCGAAGCTTACAATCACATGGGAGTTCATTCCATAGACATCTAGCTCTGGTTGATATGACACTTCTTGCTTTTTTGTTCTTCTGAATTCACAATACAGATTTGAATTTGCTTTGAACCGGGTATTGTGTTTATGGATATCATGTATATTAGTAAATATTGAAGACAGTGATTTGGGGAGTTTCTTTTGATGGAAATCATGTAAAATTTGTATTAGTTGCATGTTTCCAATGTCATTCATCAATAGCAAATTGTGGTCCCTGCATATTTCTGGTATGCTTTTTTTTTGTAAGATAGTGTGGCGATAGCTTTGTTTTGTATTTTTTCAAGATTTTCAAGGTTTTACTTTGTTGTTGCACTCCATATGGCATTACAATATGTGAGATGTGGGATAATCAGTACAGAATAGATTGTTTTCATTGTATCTCTGGGTATGAAATCACTAATTTTTCTCATGACTCCTAAATTTTTTGACAGTTTTTTAGTAATAGATTCCACTTGCATATTCCATGATAAATTTTCTTCAATAATAATTCCTAGGAATTTAGTGTTTTTAACTCTTTGTATCTGATTTTCATTGATCTTGAGCTCGGGTAGGACAGTTATTTTTTTGCATAGATCTGTATTCGTAAATATCATGTAATAAGTTTTTTCTAGGTTTAGAGATAGTTTATTAGCAAGAAACCATTTGCTCATTGTCTCCATTTCTTTGTTGACTACATCATATGCCTTATTTATATCTTTATTAGAGTAAAATGCATTTGTATCATCAGCAAATAATAATAGATTCAGGTCCTTACAAATATTTGGAAGATCGTTCATATATATCAGAAAGAGTAGAGGGCCAAGTATAGATCCTTGTGGAACTCCACATATTATGTCTGTTTGTGAAGACAAGTGGCCTTCATATTGTACAGATTGTTTTCTATTAGTCAAATAGCTTTGGAACCAGTTGTGTACACAAGTTAGCTAACTTGTTTAGAAAAGTTAGTTAAATTGTTTAAACAAGTTAGTAACCTGTTTAAACAAGTTAGTAACAATAGAGGAGGTGGCGGTTCTACGCTGTCGTAATATTCTCTCTAAATATGCACCCATTGGCTATATAGGGTCCGGTATCTAATATTTAAGCCCATAACAATTAATTGCACTGAAGATTCCACTGAATTCTCATTAACAAAATTATCACAGAATATCATGCAATCCGTAACATATCTATCGTTCTTGGTCAACGTTCTAACATGGCCCGTTCGTATAAAAATGTTAGAGGATTATAAATATTTACGTGCATATTATATAATTATGAAACGACACAAAAGGCCACCGCGCGTAAGGTTATGTTTACATTGCTGTAGATCTGTATACAGATCTGTGTGAAGTCACGTGTCGCAGATTTCTGTGATCACAATATGATTACTGATAGTGAACGCGCGGTCATCAGTTCTCTGGTAATTGCCATTTCACTATGAGTCGTGTCAGTTTAGGCCAGACAAAAAAATGAATCAATTATCAGCAGACCAAAGCAGTTTATCCTTACACCAGTTGATAATGGTTCGAAGAAAGAAAGAAAGTCGCATGAGAACAAATCACATAGGAATACACAATAAACTACAGTGTACACAAATAGAAATAGGGCTACTTCATATACGACCCCTATCACAGAAATGTGCTGAATTACCCATCCAACCACAACTTAGTGAGCATATAATAACAAAATTACCTGGATTATATGCTGCGCCAGTGAACGTTGGTGATAGTGACCTTGTTATGCTATGCTTTTGCGGTCGCCCTGTTGTTCACTGCGTGTACTAAGGTATTACCAAACTCCAAGAAGAACAAATATTAATAAGATATACAGTATATAGTAAAAACTTTACTTTAAGTACTTTGTCACCACACGCACCAGCACACATGTTCTCGATTACACAGTGTGAAATACATGGGTTGAAGAAAGATTAAGCACATTCTTAATCAAATCAGATTTGCCTGTCCCGCAATGCCTCGGTGTTGACCGTGACTATGGGTCTATTCTCATTGCACACGCGCGTGCGATTAATCGCAGCGTTTTTTAAGGTGCGTGTTAACATATTAACGCAGTGCGATTCGTGATCAATTATCTTCCTCAATCAGCCACGTCCTATTCGTGACCAATCATCTTATGCAATCAACCTCGTCATCGAGATAGCCGTTACAGAGAATGGCATGGTTCACTCGGTCACATATACTATCCGGGTACAGTCATTCTCATAACTGATGGGCGATAAAATAATAAATGTACGGGAAGGAAATGGCTTGGAAAGAAGTTTCCTACGTATATAGCTAGCATCCGTGGTGATTTTTTAGAATTCAATCGAATTATATTACCTGTCAGTCTCGCGCAAAACTGTATACCCAACATTGTGAATATATATAGAGTGATAGTAATGTGCCGTTTAGCATGTGCGATCACTGATGATAAGCCGCCGAATGATGACGATCAAATTGAAATCAATCGCTCATGCGAACAGTGTCCTGGCGACAGAATGAGACCTTAAACGATTCGTTTGTGACTCTTAAGGTCGAATTCTGAGTCCCATCACTTATTCTATTTGAATGGTGGTTCGTCAATTATAAATTATTGTACCGCGTTGTCACTATTGCCAGCGGCTATACAAATGAGCACTCGATGATGGGGGGGGGGGGGGGTCTGAAGAAGAAAAAAACGTTCATACACAGGGTTAACATGAAAATCCCTCCCAACCATGAGTCTACCATCCTCCCTGCATGCAAATCTATTTGTTTTTCCTCCAACAAACTGGGGTCTCATCTCCTCTTTCCCCATAATTTTTACTGGATATCATGTTTGAGTACAACTGTTTTAAAAGGGGTACTGTACGCCATTTTCATTAAATTTCCGGTGACAACAACGATCTAATATCGATAATATATAGAAACATAAGTAATTTGAGTCGAAGATGTATTCTGTAAACGCTCAGGTTAATAGGATATCTTAAAATTTAATAATTTAAAAGTTAATAATTTGATATAAATTGAATTTATGACTGGAGCCATAAAATGGCGTCAATTAAATTACGAATTACCGTAATCAAACAAAGTAATTGAGGGATACTGGCTTGTTAAACGTTAAACCGATCGCCCACACGATCGCCTAAAAATATTATGATGATACGGGGAGAACACTCAAGCCACTCACTGACTAGCGACAATACAATAACTTAAATGATTATATGGGACTGTATGCCTATATTGCCCTATAATATAACTTTTATTTGATTCATTTGGTTGAAAACTCTACAAATATTACTCGACAACGACAATTTGTATTTTTGCATTCCGGTAAATTTGTCATCCGTAACACTACTTCGTACTCAACAGACTTTCAAATAATGAAAAAATTGTTACCTTATTCTCCGACTCGGAGACTATAGAAACCAACAACAACATTTGGCGTACAGTACCCCTTTAAATGAGCTTTATTCAGAAAGATGATTTTTGTCAGACCTAATTCAACCACTTGAATCGTACACTTTTGATAATATTGAGTGATAATAACAATACTATCCACAAAACTCCTGTAATCTGTGTTATGTTCGTACTATATAGTGTTATTTTTAATTATAATTAGCAAGATATAAATTGTGTCCTCAAAACTTATGTCATTTTGATGGCACGGCTAGTTATACTCAAATTATACCTGAGTAAATCTAACTGAGGAAAATTAAAGTTAATATGTCAGCATATATATGTGGTCACCCCCAACCAAAAGTACTTTATCAGCCTCCAACCCACCCTAGCCCTGTGTATGACTGTGTTCGTCAGACCCCCACCCCTATTGGGGGACCACTTAGCAGTGGGAGGAAGGAATGCAATCGAACACACATATAGAGTCGCTCGACCTTAAAAAACGCTGCGATTAATCGCACGCGCGTGTGCAATGAGAATAGACCCTTATAACGGACACGATTTTTGCTCGCACGAGCGAATACCGTTTTCTTTCTGTGTGCATTTCTATATCAACCCGTTTACACCAGTCTGTGTGTAGAACTGTATACAGATCTACAGCAATGTAAACTGTTCCTAACGTTCAAAAGAAGTTGCAGGGTGAAAATTGATCATTCTGTTTTCAAGAATTTACCGGTACTATATAGCTAGGTATATTTAAAAAGTCCAGTTACATGGGGGGGTCTCTATAATGAAGTTCGAACTCACGGGCTTGATCACAAGCATTCTCCGCGTTACACCGCAGCCCATGAGGGACAACTCTATACCATACCATACCATGCATGCTGCATGCGTCTCACGCTATAGACTCCAAAATAATCTCAAATAATGCACCATACAGTAGGCCTAAACACGTATCAGCACTTATCAACAACAGATTTCAGGGATTGGGGGATATATAATTTAAGGACACTGGGCGCAAAAAAATCCCGTCCTTCAATACCCACCACTCCCTATTTGGAAGGATTTTTTTCCGGTTTTGAGATGGGGATTGGGACCCAGTGCGACAGTCACCATTTAAATCATTAGAAATGACAGCTCTGTGGATTCCCGATATACTTTTATATACGAGACTACACAATAACACCAATAAGGGGGCAGAGAATGAACTTCTGCCCACATTGTGAATAAATCCAACATTTTAGGTTCCTTTCTTTATTGTTTGGATTCTCCCTTTCAGTTAAAAATAAGTGTACATCATAATGGTCTATTCTTCATCTGGGGGGATGTTCAGGAAATATAAGCAGATGACAGACATACAAACAGATAATGGAATGCAGAATGATTCCTATTCACTGGTGAGAAATGTTCAGATAATAAGTTCAACAAACGGTGGCCATTTATTATCTGTACTTTTCCTTGAATGACTATATATTCATAGAAGAAATGGCTCATGTATATAGCCTGCCTGCATGTGAGCACTCGCTTTAGACGAATGTTTTCAAGAATAAAACACCAATACTTTATTACTTCGATTGATTGCAGGCGACTAATTTGCAAACATTTTATACGGGCGACCGCTAAAACTGTTCCATCCAATAAATTACATGACAGTTGCATGCATGGACTTTGTGCTTTTACATTTGAAAGTTATATCATAAATTCAATGTGTGGAGGATCTAGCCACAAAGTCCACACATGTGTTAATTTCAGCTGTTTTTTCGCACTCCCATTTAGGAAACTTTGAAGATGGTATTTAATTTTTCACCCAACAGAAGGGCCCTGTGCCAATGCATTCTCTTATATATGCGAGTCGACCATATGTCGCCTCGCATATATAAGAGAATGCATTGGCTTAACACATTAAAAATTATAAAATTGTTAAAGAATGTAAGAAAAAGTGTTAAAAGATTTTTTTTAGGCCAATGCATTCTCTTATATATGCGAGGCGACCTATGGTCGACTCGCATATATAAGAGAATGCATTGGCACAGGGCATAACTATAACCATCACAATGTGGTCAATGAGCCGGTTCCAATGATATCCATATTTGTATGGTTTTATTGAGACAGACCCAAGATATTTTAGGCTGTTGAAGCTTTATTTGGCCGGTTTTGGCCGGTTTGTTGGGTAAAGGGTTAATTAATCACCTTTGTTTCCTTATTTATTTACTTTATTTAAACAATTTTCTAATCCTGCATGAGCTGATAACTGGATATACTTTATCCATGTACCTTCATTTCTGGATTAACGTACTTGCTTTATCCGTGGCTAGTCACTCGATTCCCATTGATTCATTTATAATATACTCTCATTGCCCTAGTTCGATCAGCACAGTACAATTAAAGGTTTGCACGTCACACAGATATAATTGTTTTCCCCATGCAGGTTTGTCCCAGTAGGAGAACCAAAACGAAGAACCCAACATACAAGTTTCGGTTTTTCGCGATAGAAGCAAAAAATAAAGAACAAAATGAAGAACCAAAGACATGTTTTGGTGAAGAACCAGTACAAAGAACAAAATTAAAGACTTGCACAGCTTCTCAATTTTGGCCAAAGGGGAGAACCATGACTGCTGCAATATGTTTATTTATCATACACTGGACAAATGGCGCGGAAGAATCCCGGATCTGTGGGATAAATATTGCGTGAGTCCCAGAAATATCTGGACTCACGTTTCTATAATTGAACATATTGCGTCTTACATGCAGTCAGCATGCTTCTGTAAATATAGTCACCATTTGTCCTGACATCAGGCACTGAAATAGCTAAAAAATTATGTCAGAATCTACAAACACGTTTCTTTATATGATAACTGTATATGGCCTGTTGCCAAGTTGTGGGCTATATATATTGACAAGATAAGCCTGTTGACACTGGTCTCAATGCGCTGAACATTTCTTCTTGTCTTCTTCGTCGGTACTGCTTGCAGCCACCATACTGACTATCTACTATTATATATATATATATAAGCCGGACCGAGTAGATCCACCCAATAATCCTGGCTATTATATAGGATCCACTGTGACCTAATTTTGTAACGCGCCCCGCTGCCGCACTGCCCTTATGCGCCATCCCTATATATGTGCACCTGCTTTATGTTATGGTATAGTATATAATTGAGTTCTAAACGCGGGATATTATATCCGGGGGGGGGGGGGGGGGGGGCTTATATAAAAAAAACGCTGGTATTTCAGGATTACCAGAGTGATTGGAACAAGTAAATTTATTCTGGTAAAATTGATCTCACTAAGAGAATGGTTACCATATTATTAACGCCCCTCGGGTGTATACTGTGGTACAGATTTTTAGAAAGCTGTGGTTCGCTGGGCATTTTATAAATAGATAATGGGTTTTTCCGGCTGTGACAATTCGCAGTAGGTCGCTATTTGCGGAGGTCCCCGAATTCGCGGAGTTCCCTAAAATTGTCGAAATATGTTGATTTTAATTAGGGAACGGGTGCGTATATGTCAATTGTAATTAGGAAACGGTTGCGTATGTGTGGTTTAATTGTTCTATCAATCATATCATAATCATAATCATCAGCATCATCATCATCATCATCATCATAATACGGAACAAGTCTTGCGACTTTTCGTCCCAATAAAATTATTTGCAATGCTTGTTTACAAATATATGTTTCGTCATTCGATATTTACTTGTGAGTCACTTGAACATATTACTTGTCGTCGAACTCGTATTTTATATATTACTAGCAGGTTAGCCCGCCACTGGCGGCGTTGGTCCGAAACATGACAATTTTTAATGTTTTTTTGGGTGTTTTTCAATGAGTTTTCAATATTTTACCCGATTTAGCCCGCCACTGGCGGCGTTGGTCCGAAACATGACAATTTTTTATGTTTTTGTTTTTGGTGTTTTTCAATGAGTTAATATTAATTTATTAATTTAATTTTGGGTTTTTCAATATTTTACCCGATTTGACCTTGAATTGACCATTTTCAAGGTCAAGGTCATGTCGGGGTCACAATATATAATTTGCGGATACCCGTTTGAAGGTTAAGACTGACCCGATGAAATATTCCCCCGTTCGTAGGAACGACAGACATAAGAATGTTTCACACAATGCGACGTCGACGATCCCCGTGTGTTTTTACACTTATATACGAAGTTTGAGCTCACCTAGGGCGGAAAAACTTACCCGATCCGCGTTCTTAGGAACACAACACGCTCCGCGTTCTTAGGAACACAACACGCTCATGTCTATACACGCCCAGACACAGAAGAGGTATGATAGTTGGCTCATATACATGTATGTGGCTCATATACATCAAAACTATTTATTTTCAATCTTTTGGTGGCTTCCCGCGGGTTGACAAAATCTCGACTCATCAGTGCTATAATGTCGTATATCCATTATGACGGGAAATGAGTATTTGATACCATTCGAATCGTGAGAAAAAATCCAATCCGATGGGCCAAACTGTCCTTGCATTGGATGACAAATATTCGCACAAACCAGTGAAACAAATGTCGTATATCCAGCGATCTTTACAATTATTCGTACTATGAGGTCGCATGTCCAACAGCAGCCAATCGGACGCTTCGGGTTGTCCACGTGACTTCTGTTTTGTGTTTGTGAATTCTAAAATGTGTGCTATATGGCAGTATCTCCATGTTAGTGGCGTGATCATTTGGTGATTTAAATTTTGTGATTGTTCCACACATTTCTGTATGATGATGCACATGGGTGAATTTTCATAGTGTAGAATAGGCACTTTTTAGTTCATAGACACATGCGATTGCCACCATATTTAGCTTAATCTGCATTTATTAGCACAACTTCATTACAGCACGGAAACGAATCGTCGCTGGCATACGCAAAATGTCATATCTCCAAACAAGCTATTGCTTTTTAAAAGAAAACGAGGGAATAAACAGAAAACAATATGTGGTTCAATGAACAGCTAATGTCAGTTTTCATTGGGATAAATACAACAATACGTCATGCTTTGTCAACATTAGGAGAAATGTTGTCTAAAAACTTCAACCTTCATTTTCTCGGAAAGTTGAAAATGTGGGTTACATTATAGCACTGATGCGACGAAATATTAACTATTCGGGCTCGGCCATCATTTTCATGTTTCAAGCTGGAACTAAATGTAGCCCATGGATTCCCCATTTCGACATGTAAGAAAAGTAGTTTTACTCTGATCTCTTCCCAGATATCAACTCTCCGGTAAATGGTGATCTCTTATGTTCTAGAACATACGTGTGCCAAATACATATATGTATGAAGAAACTATTCCCATACATTGTTTACACATCGACTCCGTAAGTATGTGGAGGTTTTCTTGGACAAGCGGGATTTTCAAACCTCGAAACCGTCCGTACAAACAATAAAAGTTAATAGGAAATGACGTTGGATGTAGGTCTAGAGTACGTCGTCCGCATGAAATAGTTTCGTGTCATTAATTTGCACATAGTTCGTGCTCTGATGAGCATGGATGAACGCCTTATGTGGCAGTTTGATTGTCTAACATCCGGAAAATAACATGTTCATTGTTCACATTTCTTAGACAAACATGTTGTTAATCACCATCTTCATGTGGCATTTCTATCCAATGACAACCTTGAAATGCCAGTTAATCAAGCTAAATGGGTGATACCTTTACGCCTACGGGTCAGATCCAGCCGTGACGCACATTGTGTCTACATATCATTGATGAAATTAACTAAATGTGTAGAAGATATAGGTGCGTCTATATGTGTACTAGAATGTTTCTATCCACATGTATATACCCACAATCGCATGACACGGAATTGTCACATAAAGTGTGAAGGGTATACAATGTACGTGCGAATTTTCATTTTTCCTCTTGATATTGAAGAAAATAATGTTACTTTGAATCTCTCCAGCTCCGATAACCAACTTGCCCACCAATTAAGTAAACCCCAGATTATTCGCTTTTCCCTCCTGTCCTTTTCACTTTCGCCAGCACTGGAAAACCTATTATAGCCTGATGCTTCCGTACTAGACCACCGATGCCCATATAATTGATGTTCCGAATAGTCGTTATAAGTAGAAATGTTGACACTGTGTTTTCAAATAATCCAGATTCGTAGCAATTTAATTTATTTTTAATTAATTTCCAGATAGTCCCTCGTAATAAGTGGACATCGTGTTGGTTCCTGCAGTAGATACTGCTTAGTTGGAACATTTCGGGCTGAACTGATTGTGGTAGTAGATTATTGGCAACATGTTTAATAGGTCTGTCATCGTTAGCTCACAACCGAAGTGTTGTTTCGGCTTTCCTCTGAGCCGAACTTAAATTTCGACAATTTTCGGTGGCCATTTTGGTAGCCATCTTAGCATTTTGACTCGTGATTGGCTACTCATACCCACAAAAAACATTGATTTCAATCAATGATGTGTATTGGTGCCGAATTGGCGTTTTGTCGAATGGGTTTTCGTGAATAACTACATATTTGCCATTTTCATTATTATTGGCGACCATGTTGGACGCCATCTTGAATTCTGTATTTTCCCAAAAGCGGATTTTAGCGGATTTTGGATATGTTATACACGAGATTCTCCCGCGTCGAATTACAACAAAACCGTTTCTTTACCAATTCCTTCTGGGTCTAACCCTCTGACGACCATTCTAAATATCTGCCATTTTCCATATTTTGACCGCCATTTTGGCAGCCATTTTAAGACAAAGCGCCAATTTGGGTTTCATTGAATTCGAGCAATTATAGATATTGGTATGCCCAACTTACATTGTACAGTTCTGTCCATTTCTTGTTGATATACGACTGGAATCCCAATGGCGATATTTGTGGAATTTTATACCGCGTTCTGTAAAATCAAATTTTTGAGGGTGTATATGAGTCTGGGACCCCATTTATGGTATCTTTCATTGCTCCAATGATGAATTAACATGAATATGACTAATCAATGTCGCCAGACTGAACCATTATCAAACAACAGGAATTGATCTTTAAGATATTAGGCAAAAATTTCAAATTTTCGAGTTTAGGCCACCATTTTGGCAGCCATCTGGGGCGAGGGGTTCCATTTGTTCTATAGATATGTGGCATAATACTTTACCTTCGCAAAAATGTATACATTTGTATTAATATGGCAACATTTGTTCTCATTATGTCGAATTAATCTCACTCAGAATCTCTTTTGACTAATGGCGGCCATGTTGGACGCCATCTTGGATCCTGGATTTTGCCCAAAGCGGATTTTAGCGGATTTTGGATATGTTGTAGCAGAGATTCTCCCGGGTTGAATGACACCGAGATCGCTTCTATACCAATTTCTTCTGGGTTGACCCCTTTTTTTGCGTACCACGACCACACTATTAGTGTTTGTTAGGGTTGGATTAGGGTTAGTGTTTGTTAGGGTTAGGATTTGGTTAGGGTTATGGTTAGGGTTAGGGGTTGGTTAGGGTCAGGATTAGGGTTAGGGTCAGGATTAGAGTTAGGCTTAAGATTTTGTTAGGGTTTAGGATTAGGGATTGGTTAGGGTTTAGGCTTATGGACAGAGTAAGGATTATGGTTAGGTTTTATTAAGGGTTAGGGTTTTTGTTTAGGATTAGGGTTTGTTAGGGTTTAGGGTCAGAGTTAGGGTTTGGTTAGGGTTATTGTTAAGTTTTGTTTATGGTTAGGGTTGTGGGTTAGGGTTTGGGTTTGGTTTCGTTAGGGTTAGGATTAGCTTATGGTCAGGGTTAGGGTTTGGTTAGGATTAGGGTTCGGTTACGGTTAGGGTTTGGTTAAGGATAGGAGTACGATTTGGTTATGGTTAGGATTAGGTTGTTGTCATAGTTAGGATTAGGGTTTGTTTAGTTAGGATTAGGGTTGATTAAGATTAGGAGTAAGGTTTGGTTAGGGTTAGGGTTAAGATTAGGTTAGGGTTTGGTTATGGTTATGTTTAGGGTTTGGTTTGGATTCTGTTAGGGTTAGGGTTTAGTGTTAGGATTGTTAGGGTTTAGGGTTATGATTAGGCTCAGGTTTGGTGTCAGGGTTAGGATTAGGGTTTGTTGTCAGAGTTAGGATTAGGGTTTCGTTAGGATTTGTTATGGTTAGGGTTTAGCTTAGGGTTATAGTTAGGACTAGGGTTAGGGTTGGGTTATGGTTATGTTTTGTTTAGGTTTTGGTTTGGTTAATGTTAGGTTATGGTCGTGCATGGTTACGGTTTGGATAGGGTTACAGTTAAGGATAAGTTTAGTGTTTGGTTAGGCTTTGGGTTTGGAGTAGGGTCTGTTAGGGTTACGGTTTGGAGTAGGGTATGGTTAGGGTTTGGTTTGGTTATGGTTTTTGTTAGGGTTTTGTTATGGTTAGTAATAGGTTAGGGTTTATGGTTAGGCTCAGAGTTAGGGTTCGGGTTTGATTAGGGTTATGGTTAAGTTTTGTTTATGGTTAGGGTTGTGGGTTAGGGTTTGGATTTGGTTTCCTTAGGGTTAGGATTAGCTTATGGTCGGGGTTAGGGTTTGGTTAGGATTAGGGTTCGGTTACGGTTAGGGTTTGGTTAAGGATAGGAGTACGGTTTGGTTAGGGTTAGGATTAGGTTATGGTCATAGTTAGGATTAGGGTTTATTTTAGTTAGGATTAGGGTGGGTTAAGGTTAGGAGTAAGGTTTGGTTAGGGTTAGGGTTAAGATTAGGTTAGGGTTTGGTTATGGTCATGTTTAGGGTTTGGTTTGGATTATGTTAGGGTTAGGGTTTAGTGTTAGGATTATGTTAGGGTTTAGAGTTAGGATTAGGCTCAGGTTTGGTGTCAGGGTTAGGATTAGGGTTTGTTGTCAGAGTTAGGATTAGGGTTTCGTTAGGGTTTGTTATGGTTAGGGTTTAGTTTAGGACTAGGGTTAGGGTTAGGTTAGGGTTATGTTTTGTTTAGGTTTGGTTAATGTTAGGTTATGGTCATGCATGGTTACGGTTTGGATAGGGTTACAGTTAAGGTTAAGTTTAGTGTTTGGTTAGGCTTTGGGTTTTGAGTAGGGTCTGGTTATGGTTACGGTTTGGAGTAAGGTATGGTTAGGGTTTGGATTGGTTATGGTTTTTGTTAGGGTTTTGTTAGGGTTAGTAATAGGTTAGGGTTTGGTTAGGGTTTAGGGTTAGGGTCAGAGTTAGGGTTCGGGTTTGGTTAGGGTTATGGTTAAGTTTTGTATATGGTTAGGGTTGTGGGTTAGGGTTTGGGTTTGGTTTCGTTAGGGTTAGGATTAGCTTATGGTCAGGGTTAGGTTTGGTTAGGATTAGGGTTCGGTTACGGTTAGGGTTTTGTTATGGATAGGAGTACGGTTTGGTTAGGGTTAGGATTTATCATTAGGTTATGGTCATAGTTAGGATTAGGGTTTGTTTAGTTAGGATTAGGGTTGGTTAAGGTTAGGAGTAAGGTTTGTTAGGGTTAGGGTTAAGATTAGGTTGGGTTTGGTTATGTTATGTTTAGGGTTTGGTTTGGATTATGTTAGGGTTAGGGTTTAGTATTAGGATTATGTTAGGGTTTAGGGTTAGGATTAGGCTCAGGCTTGGTGTCAGGGTTAGGATTAGGGTTTGTTGTCAGAGTTAGGATTAGGGTTTAGTTAGGGTTTGTTATGGTTAGGGTTTAGTTTAGGGTCATATTTAGGACTAGGGTTAGGGTTGTTTTGTTTAGGTTTTGGTTAATGTTAGATTATGGTCATGCATGGTTAGGGTTTGGATAGGGTTACAGTTAAGGTTAAGTTTAGTGTTTGGTTAGGCTTTGGGTTTGGAGTAGTGTCTGGTTAGGGTTAGGGTTTGGAGTAGGCTATGGTTAGGGTTTGGTTTGGTTATGGTTTTTGTTAGGGTTTTGTTAAGGTTAGTAATAGGTTACGGTTTGGTTATGGTTATGCTTAGGGTTAGGTTTGCTAGAGATGGGACAGGGGTGGACACACGACTGACGGGTGTATATATACAATAGATTTTAAAAAGATATGTTTATTGTATGACTATATATATAAAAATACCACAATTCACAAGAGGAAAGTAGTATGATATGAAAGCCAGACGATCTGATGTTAATTTTGCCTCGTGTCTCTTGCTTCTATAACGTTTACACACTAGGACGTGGCGATGGGGCCGGATCTCGCCCCAACTATGGTCAAACTTTCAACAGTTTCATCTATTATCATGTTTGGTACAAAATTAGTTTTAAGTTCCACACTAAAAAATAAGGTTGAAATTGTTCTCAAGTTTGATTTTCCAGCCAGTAATTAGTTGTTTTTAGTCGAATTTACAGTCGCACGTTTTCGTCTTCTTTGTGAATTGTTTTTGACTAGAATGGCCGTTAGTTGGAAATCTTCCAACCATATATAGGTGGTGTCAGGTTGGACAATTCCAACAATTTGAAAACTGCAGATATAACGAGTTGGAACATTACACTTGAATCACAGTGGCTTGTAATGGGCTCCTCTACCACCCACTGCCTAATTATGCGCCGTCCCTATATGTACGCGCCTGATTTACGCGTTGTGGTTGTGCATGATACCACCATAACGTAAAGAAGACGCGTGTACGCAGGGGATTGTAACGCAGTCTGAATACCCCACTATCCTAATGCGCCATCCCTGTACGCGAAAGTCTGTTTTACGTTGTGATACCACCGTGATAACGTAACAAAGACGCGCACACAGGGTCGGTGTCCAGTGCGGTGGGTGAGGAGGCAGCGGATCCCCCCCCCCCCCCCCCGTGAATCAAGCGTATAATTTTCAAACCCTGTGGCTTGAATCAAGAAACCTTCGATTGTATGCCCATGCACGCGAATAATAGACCGATTTATAATAAAGCTAATATTATCTTTTCGACAACTCAGTATGACCAGCATCAAGTGACTCGGCCATGCATGTAGGTGAATATATACGAGATTGCGCCTTTATATATATATAGCGACTGTACTAAAAGTCTAATTCGGATTTTCATATAATCACGACCACTATATATATACTGCATGCATGCAGGTTTGCTAAAAAGAATTGTTTTAGTTTAGAAACATGCACGTGCAATTAAACGTCGTATACGTATGTGCAACTATATAGAGACCTGTTGATTATCTATCGATAATTGTATTTATAAGGTTTGCACTTATTGCAACCGAAGAACTTTATTTTTTTTAGGCAACGCGTCCCAATGTGAAAGTCAGGTTTTCCCAAATTCTGACTCCTATAATTTTCCAATTTACAGAAAGTTTAAACAAAAGACACGACTTCCCCTTCATTTTATGAATATTTTTCAAGTCTTCTTGTTCCATTTTCATAAATATATAGGAATAAACAATCTAAATAAGAAATTCATTAAACTCTTTGATTACACTGAATTTCACGATGGAAACTGCTTGTTTCTATATTATCTATATATATTCCCAATTATATATGGCGCAAATTTCTACAATGGAAAGGGCCCGGGCCCCTGTTCCAAAAACGAGTAAAATAAATCCCTGGGGTGCATGAGGCTTGAAATCAGATCGTCTGTATATTCAACCGAATTAATATAATCCATATCGATAACATATATACTCATATAGTAAACAACAATTAACATATAATGTATAAGATTAACACTGACGTGGTTATTGTCGCGAAATCCAAAACGTAGATATAGCTTCGGTCCCTATAAGATTTCATAAACATAGATAATGTTACCCAGGATCTCCATCTCTCACCGGAAACGCGAGATTATATGGGAGGCCAAATTCACATTTATTAATAATTGCGCTGAAGCGCAATTCGGTTGCGATAAAGCGCAATCCAGCTTGATTCATATCAATTGCGCCGAAGCGCAATTATTGTTACAAGCTTATACCCCTGAACAGATAGGTTATTCCAATAATTAACTGGGGGTTCCCATATATGGGAAAATAATTGCGCTGAAGCGCAATTAATTTTCTATTGGATTTATTCATTAATTAACTGGGGGGTTTAGCCATATATATATAATTAATTGCGCTTCAGCAATTCAATTGCGCTTCAGTCCAATTCAATTGCGCTTCAGCGTCGAGCGCAATTGAATTGCGCTGAAGCACAATTATTAATAAATGCGAATTTGGCCTCCCATAAGATTACGGTTTTTTAACAAGTCGTCTGCTGTCTTCTATATATATATTATAGCCAAATTAGTTTTTCTTGTTAATGAAACTTGGATATTTAAATGAAAGTAACTCTAATTGGAGATACTGCACAATAATGCAAATACCCATGTCCTTCAATTTGAAATATGCATGCATGGAGACGTATATAACGACGTGGTGGCAGCATGTAGAAATGTTAATTGTTGATATTTTGGGTAACAGTGCACCAATCCACATTTCCGAGATCACGGATAACCTTTATATGCCGGGACTCACCCGTGGTTAAGTGGGCCTGCTGAATTGCTATGACGATGGTGGGGCAAAATGAAGCTGTTAAGAAACAATCCGTTTTTACTTCTTCTAAAAACAGACATTTTCGATGTCTTTGGCTAATCCGAGCGATTTGAGAAATGCCAGTGGGCATGTATATATTTATTACGGCTGCTCTGGTTGTTGAAACACGATTTCAGCGGCGTCCCCTTTGTGCGCTTCGTGCACATTTTGATCGTTTAATCATTTTTTATTAAAAAACAAATATTTTTAATTTAATGTTTTTTTGAATTATTTTTTTTTTAAATCAAAATTTTGGAAAAAAATAACGCCGATATAACATCCGCCACGGTACCCCGAGTCAACACACCAAATTTGGTTGAAATCGGTCCAGGGGTTCTGAGAGAAATATCCTAACAGACATTCAGACACTTTTTTAAATATACACGTTCTTGAGTGGTTTTTTTGTGTGTTGTACAGTTAATGGCTTGTTTTTCGAATCGTTCGGAATAACCAAAGACCTCGGAATTGACAACGATACTTTTTATTAACAGCACCGTATACTGTCCCACTAGCTTCATACTAGAGTTTAGCTAAATCAGCAGGAACACGGGGACCCGCCAGCATCATAGCAAATAAGCAGGACTACTTAACCAGGGGTGGGACTGTTTTTCGGAAATCCTGGATCCGATCTAGTGACAATTAACTGTCATATCAGCATATAACATCCACAAGGGAAAGGCCATCACCGGAACTGGGAAACGGCGTGTGTACACGGGAATTCGAATTTACATTGAAATATGGACGCCACTTCAGTCACTATATTAGGTATAGCATCTATCATTTATTACATTTGAAAATGATGAATATTGAACTGAAACATGACAACGGCTGCCCATACACGTCGTTTGTAACATTGGATTTGAATCTCTGTCAGAGTGATTCTCTTTGTCACTGGATATCTAGGCCTCGTCGCTTCGAAGTTAGAACCATCGACGGTGCTGCGTGGAGCCAACTAATATAGACAAAATTAAAACATTCAAATATAATCATACGAAAGGATTGTTATGTTTTTTTTTTTTTTTTACATATATTCAATGAGATAAAAGTGAGCAAGAAATAATACATCGCGGATTTAAATGCTATATTAAGGTTAAAGGTACTCAATCCGATAAAACTCCTCTCAATTACTATTTCAATGGCTTCGGGGGTCAAAACTATTTGATTCGAGTCGAGGAAGTCACCCATCAAAGCTCAGATTTGTTAGATATCGATTTTAGAAATCTATTATTTTTCATTATCGGGAATACTATCTGGCCCAGAACTCAGTCAAAATTGCGTTAAAATTACCACTTGATTTTAGAGTTATCCATCCTGGTCTGTTTGAATAGATTTGGAGTACACATCCAGAGCAGTTATTAGTACTCATCTCGAGTTAATAAAAAATTTCAAAAATCAATATCTAATAACTCTGAGCTTTGTTTGATGGGTTCCTCGACTCGAATCAAATATTTTTTACCCCCAAAGCCAAAGAAATAGTAATATAGGACACTCTGATCGGATTGTTGTTGTTGGAATCTGTTGAGATGGGGACCCTCTTTACGGATTGAGTACCTTTAAGTTAACAATAATAATATTTCAACCGATAATGAATGTATATATGAATTAAATAATATTCAATAACGACAGAATCTATCTTTCTGTCTGAATAACAAGGACAATTACAATTCCATTCACGATATTTGTTAAATAAAAGTTTGAGCCAATAACAGCCATTTGAAAAGAACTTATTGTTAGATAATAATTTGCTCACAGGGGTCCTGGAATGTTTTTTTTTATTTAAAATTATTTTTAGAGTCCCAGCTGTATTTTCGAGGAAATAACGTCATGTTTGAGAAAAATGGCTTCAAAACATTATTTTTCAAAATATCAAATGTGTTACCAGCACTGCCCGGTCCTTGTTATTAGTCATCATCACTAACATCCATAAAATATGATAAAGCGAAACATGTTAGAAAAAATATAATCCCAATTCAAAACCTGTTATTTATCAACATTTTGTTCAAAGAAATTTTACCGGTTTGTCAAATATCTGACACAAAAAAAGTCACTTGATTTTAAAGTTATCCATCTTCATCAGCAATTTGGTCCGAGACCGTCTTCTCGTCAACTTTTACTGGGCCAACGAAAAATTATTGGTGGTGAAAAATTCGATATCTGATCACTCTGAGCTTTGATGGGTGGGTTCATCGACTCGAATCAAATATTGTTTTACACCCGAAGACAAGGAAATACTTCCCACACTTGCTATCCGATGCACTAATCTAAAAACGTTTCATCTGACCTTCCTCATATTTCTTAGCTATATAGGTTTATCTTGGCACACTCGTCATCTTTAGAAATGGATTTAGGTATTGATTAATTGGTTTTGAATATTATATTAAAGGTGGATTATCTCTTTGTAAACATGTATTATATAGTTACCGGGGTATAAAATATTAGATCTGAATCGAAGACTGCTTGCTGTCCGGAAATGCTTCTATCGATTAATATTCATTTTATTTCGAATATTTTCTGGTCTAAAAAGGTGTCGTTGTTTAGCTAACGAACAATAGTGGTTACTGTTAGCAGAGACCAGAAATTTTATGGTGTAATTTTGTCACAAATAAACATTAATTATACTCATTATCGCTTATAACTATGGAATAAAACAATACAACCAATCAATCTGGGACATTTGACGTTCGGTATGTAACCATATGAACAGCCTAATGCTCTCTATCGCTATATGGTATCACCCGAATTGTCTGTTCTAAAAACAGACAAATAAACGGTCCCAATAAAATATAATAATAGTATTAATAATGACCAGTTTTATATAGCGATTAACCAAATACTTGCTCTAACACGCTTGGTACAATACTACCCCAGTCATTTGTACAAGCCAACCAATGAACCGGCTGCAGCCATTGCAGGCGCTGCTCTAGTTTGATCAGAACATGTTCTGATACTCATCAGTATGACAAGTTGACTGGTACTCGTTTAACGCATGAGTGACGCGAAGCCGACAGAGTACGAGCGGCCTTGCTCAAGGGTCACAACTTGGCGCGGGTTTTGAAACAGCAAGCAATCCGACAACTGTACGTCGCTCAAAGCGGCCAAGCCACTGCTGAGTGGAGACTCAATGACCGCCGGCGCGCTGCGAACCCATATCGGTGTGTTTACAGCGATTACAAGTCCTACACGCTACCCACTGGACCACGGAGCTCCATAAATTCGAAATAAAATCAATATTAATTGATAGAAGCCTTTCCGGACAGGGGTCTTCAGTTCATATTTATTATTTTATACCCACGCAACTATTTCAAATTTGTAATTTAAAGAGATAATCCATCTTTAACTCTTCCCACCCACCATGTAGACACATGCTATCAATATCAAACACAAATATTGGCTAGCTGATATGAATTATCTGTGCAATATGTAGCAAGCAGATACATTTACCTGTATTCCACATGGCTGTACTCTTTTAACTAGACAGAACTTACTAAATTAACCCTCCCACTTCGAATTAATGAACGCTATAAACCACCTGTTGGCTATTTTTATATAATTAGAGGTGATGAGAGGTCAACTATAGTATAAAATTGCCCAAAAATCTGTTATTTATCAACATTTTGTTCAACGAAATTTTGCCGGTTTGTCAAATATCTGACACAAAAAGCCACTTGATTTTAGAGTTATCCACCTTCATCCGCAATTTGGTCCGAGACCGTCTTCTCGTCGGCTATTACTGGGCCACTAGAAATTATGGGTGGTGAAAAATAATAGATTTCAAAAATCGATATCTGATCACTCTGAACTTTGATGGGTGGTTTCCTCGACTCGAATCAAATATTTTTAGCCCCGAAGCCAAGGAAATAGTAATTTGCGAGCGTTAATTCGGATTATGCATCTTTAAACATCTATAATGAAATGGTAGTGCGCTGTACGTCAACATAAATATTTGGTATTTTGAAAAAATAGTGTTTTTGAAGCCATTTTCCCCAAACTTGGTATTATTTCCTCGAAAATCCAGCTATGACCCTTCTAAAATATTAAAATAATATAAAAAATAAAAAATGTTCCCGGACCCCTATATATATATAGCTGTGTATTTGCACATATAATTATTTTTATTGAGTTATGAAGGCTGATACATTTATGTCATTTTCAAACGCTTTTAACGACTCTCCGGATCGTACTATATATAGTAGATCCGGAATCTGATTTTGTGCATATTTTTATATGATTCAGGAAGTGCGAGTTCATCGTTATAGTTATCGTTATTCGTTATCTTTTAAAGCGATCTGATCCGCCATTGGACTGGACATTGCCCAAATCATGTACAATATGGAATTAAAGGGGTACTGTACACTATATCCGGCCCTTTTTGGGACCATAAATTTTATATTCAACAGAATATATGCAACAAATGAATGAATTTGAGCCATGGATGAGAGCAAAATACACTCATTTACCATTTGAACGATACAAACAACATGGTAATTATAATGAAAATGAATTTATGACTCCAGTCATAAACTCATTT
The DNA here is from genome assembly GCA_032622095.1 of Siphonodentalium dalli. NCBI lineage: Eukaryota > Metazoa > Mollusca > Scaphopoda > Gadilida > Siphonodentaliidae > Siphonodentalium > Siphonodentalium dalli. The sequence continues at coordinate 53,684,203 of CP136064.1, read as the reverse complement.
TTACTATAATTACAATGTTGGTTGCATCATTCACAGAGCAAATGAGTGTATTTTCCACTAATTCATGGTTCAAACTCATTCATTTTTTGCACATATTCTGTTGAGTATAAAAGGAGATGGTTCCATAAATGGCCAGATTTAGTGTATAGTACCCCTTTAAGTGCGTCTATTTTATGTTCTCTTCAATTATTGGAAGAGTGTACGATTCCTGTTTACTGCACGTTTCGTTACACAGTAAACACAAATCATATTAATGGAGCGACCATCTATACGGACAGTACTAGCGTCCCAATGGCAACGTGAGGCGGGTGACTTTCGTTGCCAATAGCAACGCACTTTACTTGCCACGCGTACATGTAACTGCACTTGACTAATATTAGAGTTCGTTAATATATTTACTATCGAAGTCTGATATTGTCTGGATGTATATTCATATAGAATTATGCCATGAACTATATGATCAAGCGTCACACCAAGGAACTATCCAATTGTATGTCATGAACCACTTTCGTGACGTCACTGGTTTTATTCCGGTAATCAGTTCGTGCCTCGCATCTCATATCATGTTTGAAGTCAGACGCTGTTTCATTTAGGAACATGATGTATGATTCCGGGTGGTACTCAAGATTTCTCGTCGTCACAATAACTGTGTTGGAATTGGCAACAAGTGGCACAGCACGTTCACCATATACCTTGTACCACGTGAATGTGACGTTGTCACCACTGTCTTCCCACTGTGGAGTCGTTATAGCAGCTGTACATATGGCAACAACCTGAAAACAAACAAGAATGTAGCAGAGTAATGAGCCAATCAGTTGTGACCACATTCAATCAATTGTATAGTGTATACTGTAAAACAAATTAGTCAAAAAGTATTGAAGAAACCTTGCAGTTCCCTCCATATATGGCAAGAAATGTGGCCAACAGAAAATAGATCGGCATTTTTGTCCCAGTGATAAGTCCTGGGACAAGCCGAGACAGAACAAAATAAAATAAGTTTGGTCCCTGTTCTCTGAGTAAAACTACTCGATGTTTTTTTCTTCCTGTTTCGCTCCTGCCATATCTAGTTCCCTCCACCAACATGATTAAATTTGACCATGGCACCCACTCACAAATCTCAATACTCATTAATTCCCCTTAGCTTCTTCACATGTTGCCAAGAAAAAATGTGTGGCTTTTATATAATCGACACAAGACATGCAATATGACATCCAATTAAGTTAATCGTTATATTCGAATATGCACCCATTCAATTTGATCCGCAATTCAGTAATATAACTTAGGTGTTTCTGGTGGGGTACGTTTTTCCTCATATATTCATATTACCAAGACTTGGCACCTTCCAATGAGAAAATTGTGTCCTTAAGTGGAAGAAGACAATTTTTCCAGATACTTCTACGGAAACTTGTAGTATATGGTGAGCTTTTCTTTTCTTTTCTTTTTCTTTTCTCTATCTCAATTTTGGGATCATTCAGGTGGTAATTTGGTTCCCATGAATGTATACACGCTCTCTAAGTAATTAAATTAGCAGCGTGAATTTCATTACTTATTCCTTATTCCTTATTCAAAAAATTTGGGAAAATGTGGCAAATGACCATGGCAACGTCTTAAGTAGGGCGAGACAAAATTTCCTGCGAAAAAAAATTCTGGAAAAAAGTTTTTAAATGCCTCGAAAATAGGCAAAGTCCGAAAATAAACGGAAATAGTCCGAAACAAGTGCAGGGTCATAAATGGCCACATGGGCCGAACTTTTTGGGCCGAAACGTTTTTGGGTCGAGTCCGAAAAAGTGGGTCGAATCCCAGTTTTCGCTCTGCTCGGTCGGGAAAATTTCGGAAAATGTGGCAAACTGTCACATATTAAAAAATGGCCACCTGGGCCGAACTTTTTGGGCCGAAAAGTTTTTGGGTCGAGTCCGAAAAAGTGGGTCAAATAGAAATTCCCGCTTTGCTCGGTCAGGAAAATTGGGAAAATGTGGCAAATGACCATGACAACGTCTTAAGTAGGGCGAGACAAAATTTCCTGCGAAAAAAAATTATGGAAAAAAGTTTTAAAATGCCTCGAAAATAGGCAAAGTCCGAAAATAAACGGAAATAGTCCGAAACAAGTGCAGGGTCATAAATGGCCACCTGGGCCGAACTTTTTGGGCCGAAACGTTTTTGGGTCGAGTCCGAAAAAGTGGGTCGAATCCCATATTTCGCTCTGCTCGGTCGGGAAAATTTCGGAAAATGTGGCAAACTGTCACATATTAAAAAATGGCCACCTGGGCCGAACTTTTTGGGCCGAAAAGTTTTTGGGTCGAGTCCGAAAAAGTGGGTCAAATAGAAATTCCCGCTTTGCTCGGTCAGAAAAATTTGGGAAAATGTGGCAAATGACCATGACAACGTCTTAAGTAGGGCGAGACAAAATTTCCTGCGAAAAAAAATTCTGGAAAAAAGTTTTAAAATGCCTCGAAAATAGGCAAAGTCCGAAAATAAACGGAAATAGTCCGAAACAAGTGCAGGGTCATAAACTTTTTTCCAGAATTTTTTCTCGCAGGAAATTTTGTCTCGCCCTACTTGAGACGTTGCCATGGTCATTTGCCACATTTTCCCAAATTTTCCTGACCGAGCAAAGCGGGAATTTCTATTTGACCCACTTTTTCGGACTCGACCCAAAAACTTTTCGGCCCAAAAAGTTCGGCCCAGGTGGCCATTTTTTAATATGTGACAGTTTGCCACATTTTCCGAAATTTTCCCGACCGAGCAGAGCAAAAACTGGGATTCGACCCACTTTTTCGGACTCGACCCAAAAACGTTTCGGCCCAAAAAGTTCGGCCCAGGTGGCCATTTATGACCCTGCACTTGTTTCGGACTATTTCCGTTTATTTTCGGACTTTGCCTATTTTCGAGGCATTTAAAAACTTTTTTCCAGAATGTTTTTTCGCAGGAAATTTTTTCTCGCCCTACTTGAGACGTTGCCATGGTCATTTGCCACATTTTCCCAAATTTTCCTGACCGAGCAAAGCGGGAATTTCTATTTGACCCACTTTTTCGGACTCGACCCAAAAAGTTCGGCCCAGGTGGCCATTTTTTAATATGTGACAGTTTGCCACATTTTCCGAAATTTTCCCGACCGAGCAGAGCGAAAACTGGGATTCGACCCACTTTTTCGGACTCGACCCAAAAACGTTTCGGCCCAAAAAGTTCGGCCCAGGTGGCCATTTATGACCCTGCACTTGTTTCGGACTATTTCCGTTTATTTTCGGACTTTGCCTATTTTCGAGGCATTTTAAAACTTTTTTCCAGAATTTTTTTTCGCAGGAAATTTTGTCTCGCCCTACTTAAGACGTTGCCATGGTCATTTGCCACATTTTCCCAAATTTTTTGAATAAGGAATAAGGAATAAGGAATAAGTAACGAACTTCACGCTGCTATTAAATTCCTATTAATGTGGTCAAAATCGTCCCCCACGTTCCTATCCTTATTCTCAAATTATATAAAGAAAAACCAAGAGCAAGGATTGGCATAATTAATATATAGAATAATCCCATGCGAGTGAGACCAAAAATGGTATAAAAAAATCAAAGATGGCTGCCAATATGGTGGCCGAAATAGATCAAATTGTGGATTTTGTCATATTTGACACATAAGGTCATCCACAATAAATATGACTTAAGGTATCCCAGTCTGTTCTTTGTTATGTATATTTTACCTTTTAAGAAACAGGAGCAGTTTAAAAATTACCAGCTGGAAATTCGTTAGGGGATGGTTTTGTTTGTGTTTATCTTGAAGTTAAATATTAGAGTTACAGAGTCGAAATGTGAAACGGGATACAATTTTGACTCACCATTGGATCATACTTTTTTGTGAACTTTGCCTGCAAATCGAATTTTCTTATTGTGAGAATTGGCTGCGATTCCTGGACAGTAGTGTCGTAGTCTGTTACTATGCAGTTGATACCATCTATTAAAGCGACATCTGGATTATATAGAGTTAATGTCGCTGATCTCCTTGATTTGGAGCCATTTTCGTTGCTATGGTACGTAGCATTTTCAGATTTTGCCTGCTCCAGATCAATGCCGAAATTCGAGGCTATGTTGTAAGGCTGGCCCTCGCCATCTTTGAAAATGAGCTCGAATTTCAGAGGCTGCAGAAGGCTACCACTGGCATTACATACCACTTTTATCTGCAATAAAATTCACACGATGACGGACTGTATTGCTTTTCATTTTAATAAAACACCTCAAAATTAGTGAGTCCCCCCTCCACATGACGTGTTACAATGCATATCGAGAACAATGAGGCCGGTTATTGGGACATTTTGCATGTATATTCAGTATTTTAGGACTGATGTCAACCCGCTGTGTGCTTGCGTGGTTGATTGAGTGCCACCTATGAGTGCCGGATATAATGCTCAATTCAAAAGATGGTAGAAGACTCGTTTAAATACTCCTGTGAAGATCAGATTAATTCTGCATGTAATCGCATGTCACCACGAGGCTTGGGTGCACCGTACCTTCATTGTAATGGATAGCCACTAGATACAATACTGTCATAAGACTCCAAATTAATCTTGCAGTAGATGTGGAATGTCATATCGTTTAGTGCATTTGTCCATGGTTTGGTATAGACTGCTCGCCCATTTGGTGCCATAGGTGTGAAGTCACACATGAGAGGTCCACTTGTCGTCAAACGATAATTCTGACATTTGAACATGACCAAATATCTAGTATACGTAGACATGTTCCTTTATATAGTGAACAATGATTTTGTGATTCTTTGGAAAGTTGACTCCTTACACTTAATTGGTGTTCATTCAGGCATATGGACTACCCATATCATTAGTTATAATATATATTGTTCACATGTAAAAGATTATTTCTCGAAGTTTCATTACAATCTGATCACCACATATGAGGATATCCTCACTAATATTGAGGTATTTGGGGTGTGACTATATATCATGTCTATAAATAAAAAAAAAAATTAAAATATGATAACTGCTGATCGAAAAGTGCATAAAGTGAAAAGCGTAGTCCCAAGCTATCAGGTGTGTTTTAAAAGTCACTTAACATGTTATGCTATACCATATAAAACAATAGTATAACCTTTAAATATAAGAGGTTATCAATGTCAAATGTTATTGCACTCTGACTCGATACCACATTGCAAATAGAAGAGGAACTAAGTCTTATGAATGTTTTGGTATGCTCATGTACAAACCTTTTCGTTTGATACAACCGTTGCCTTTGATAAGTTTGAGAATATTTTCGGTTTGAACGACACATTAGTTTCCCTTTCACTGGCGACGTTACCACTCCTTGCCACACACTTGTAAGGCCCCCTGTCACCGAGAGAGAAACCTTTAACCTCTAGATGAGACACTGTAACATAACCAAGGTTAATATCGTGGTGGTTCTCATGTGGCATCTCCCGGTTTTTTTTATAGAATTTGATCGTCGGTCGCGGATTACCGATCGCCGCGCATCGTATGAATGCAGTGTCAGTATTTGCCACAGACTCTTCCGTCTCCACTTCGTGTCGAAGATGATATAGACTGTTCCTTCTGATTGGCTCGCTGCCAAGGTACATTCTCCGGACGGAGTTCGGGTTCTTTAAGCACGTACCCATCGTCCCTGACGACGTGTACTGCAATGCGAGTATACCTCTGTTGGGTATGATACCCAATTCAATGTATTTGTTATGAATATCGCTCTTCGTGTTTCCGTATCCATGAACATATTTGTCCTGGGCAATCGTCTTCTCGATGTCACCCATAGCTTCTGTGTTGTACATCACAACTTGGCTGGAGAATAAATACTGATGAGAAGTCACGTTAAAAACTAAGCCAGAATACAAGGCTTTGTAGTCGTCGAATGGGTTGATGTCGATCTCCCTTGTTTTGATTTTCTCTGATCCCGATTCGCTTCGCTGGAAGCACTGATCCTTGATGATCTCAATGTTCAATGTCATGAAAGGTGTGTTGAATGACAAAAAGACGTATTTTTCGCTCTGGATGAATCCGGTTGGTACCACGAGAATTAGGACTCCAGTCGGGTGACTGTATGTGTTTATCTGCTGACCAGATACCCCAGCTATAGGTTCTGCAACATGAACAGTATGCATTATAAATCGCATGTTAATGAGTAGACTATTCGCCCTATCTTATGTTAGGCATGTCATGCATTAAAGTATCCCTAAATCCTAGCATCTAGACTGGCCTCAAGCTTTCCTATTGTTGGAAATGTATAGGTTGAAAAATTATCCAACTGATGACCATTTCAGTCCACAATTTTGACCAAATGTAGTAAAATATTGTTTTCTCATACTAATTAACAGTTTTTTTTATTGGCCACGGGGTTGGACCACGAACATTTTGAAATCTGAACAAGAAAATCGTAAAATCCTAGCTTCCAGACTAGCCTCAAGCCTCCCTAGTGTTGGACATTTCAAACACCCCACTTAGGTTGAAAATTTTCCAACTGATGACAATTCCAATGACAATGTTGACCAAATGTAGGACAATATTGTTTTCTTAAATACGACTGGCCACGGGGAGGGACCAGGACACAAGCTTTCCAAGTGTTGGAAATTTCCAACCTGACACCCCCCTCCCCTAAGGTTAGAAAATTTCCAACATGGCCATTTTAGTCCAAAATTTTGACCAAAAGTAGGAAAATATGCAAATATTGGTCCAAAAACAATAAATTCCCCCAATAAATTGTTTGAAAATCAAACTACAAGAGCATTTTCAACCTATTGTTGGTGTGAAATTCTAACTAATGTTGTGTTGGGGAGGGGTGAGACACCCCCAAATCCCTCCTGTCTTCACGTCTCTGTCTATTTATCATTTCAAATAGCATAATTCATTTAGCATTTAAAATAGTATTTGGTGCACCATATATTGATAGTATACAATTCAATTTGCAGAACGAGTTGCCAATATTAAGTCGATCTGACAATGCGAGTAATAATTCGGTGGCGTTCTAAGATCCAGATAAGATACGGTCTGATAAAATGTTGACACCAAATAATCCAGGATTTCCTAAACCAATTGTCTGGTTACCAAGCGGGAGAAGAAAACAATAATAACATACCGTGTACCATTCAAAGTCAGCTATACAATAATACTACTCGGGGTCAATTTTTTACCCATGTGAATCAATTTTCAAAAGCCAGATTCCAACCATATTGGGTATATAATTAATTAATTAAATCAATTATTAGTGTCATTTTAAGACATCTGATGTCAACGGCACTCATCCGATGACAGTCATCGGGTCATTTGACTAATAAATGTTTTGATATAAAAATCTTCATCTCTGAGAGTCCAGCCGTGTGTTCGTCCATAGCCCGGACAAACAAACGAACACAACATTGAGTATTATTTGTATAGATTTAAAACTCCCACAAATGATCATGCTTGAGAACGCTCTGTATCATATCTATGCATTTATAGGCCTATATAATACCACTTTTGGTGACGGAAGCATACGTGGATATCCACGCTCTTTATAAAGGCGACCATGGGATATTTTTGCTAGACTGAACAAAATTGCTATAACTTTAACAACAGTCAAATCGAAAGTCAATATCTGACCACCAAAACCTAAATAAAAATGGGATCATAATATATATCGGTCCGATCTAATTAATTCCTGGTATATAACAAGTATATAATGTGGTTTTATGGTATATAAGCAGATTAATCAGTCTAAAAATAATTGTAGTATACTTTTCTTATTGATTTATATTAAGAAATAAATTCTTGCGTTAGAAATGTTTTCTCGCGCGCGAGAAATACTTATGCCCATATTTTAGAAATAATTTCTTATACTTTTAAATTAAGAAAATATGCTCATAAATAGTGTTCACCCTAGAAATATTTTCTTAATCATTATAAATAATTTCTAGTTATAAGGATATTCCACACCATTCTCAGTGTGGTAGTTCTCCCAATAAATGTATTATAGGTATAGAATATTTTTCTTAAAACCAATAGAAATGTACTTGATATGAGATATATTTTCTTGTTTTAAGGTATATTTTGTAAATAAGAAAATCCTTTTTGGCAGTGTATGCCGTCTGCTCATTTTTCATGAGTACCCCTCCAAATTAATAATGTAACATTCCAATATATTTTGATAACTGGCAGCATATAGGATAACCCATTTAGTGTAGACAGGGTTAATACGCACCGTAAATGGGATATATTGAATCGTGGAGGTATTTGCTGTAAGGCTTTCCCCACACTATTTCTGGTTTCTCGTCCGCTTCGTACGTGATCGTGTAGATGGTACCAACGCTCGTGTTCTTCCATTCAAAGTTCTGGATGGATATAGGATCGTTGCCCTGTAAGAATGAAATGTCGAGGAATCAACCGTTAATATCTAAAGAACGAAGAGTAGCACACATGGACGTGTGGTGGGTGTGTAATTGTTTTAAACAGTCGGGAAATTAATGACCGGCACAACATCATCGGAAATTTAAGGTCAAGGTCCGTTGGAAATTTCCTTTTTAAAATATGCTCAAGTTGTTCATAGAGTACATGGGTGTATTTTGCACTAATTCTGCCTTTTTAATTAATTAATTATTTTAATTTAATTTTTTTTCAATGAGTTAATTCTGCCTTTTTAATTTTTTTATTTAATTTTTTATGGTACCCGTCCCTAAAAGAGGTATGATTTACCCGATGAAAATCTCCCCCATTCCTAGGAACGACAGACATAAGATGTTGGCAGTCTGAGTTATTCACTCGAACGAATGGCAGTCTTGCTATTCACGGAGAATTGCAAATCATAGATAGAATGAAAACGGAAAGCACTCAAAAGTATTGTTCCCGTATCTTATGACTTCCAATAAATCTCTCTGCATAATATAACGTAAACAAAAGCCGTAATGCGATATGCGAAAGCGGAAGGTAATAAAGAGCTTTAACCAGTTAACGAACCCAAATATGGAAGATCTTTATCAACAACACTGCGGATAGGAACGCTCTTTAACTATCAACGCGGTTAACCCCCGCAGTGCCGTTTGCGGTGATTTTGATGATTGGGAGTGGAGAATGAGTGCTCAGAGCTTCTCCAAAACGCCGCGACGACGATTCCCGTGGATTTTTACCCTTAGATGGGAAGTTTGAGCTCAATCGAGCCAGCCGTTTTGGAGTCCATAGAGGACAAATATACACATATATTTACACATATATTTACGTAGTTCTCAAAATATATAGTAGATTAGCAGGTTAGCCCGCCACTGGCGGCGTGGGTCCGAAACATGACATTTTTTTGGCTTTTCAATGGTTCCCGTCCCTAAAAGAGGTATGATTTAAGGTACAAACTGACCCGATGAAAATTTCCCCCTTTCCTAGGAACGACAGACATAAGAATCACACAACACGCATTTTTTAATGAGTTAATTCTGTCTTTTTAATCAAGAGGAATTATTATACCCGTCCCTAAAAGAGGTATGCCAACGATGTCGTTGTTGTTGGCATTCACGGCTTGGGGCAACACGCATTTTTTAATGAGTTAATTCTGTCTTTTTAATCAAGAGGAATTATGATACCCGTCCCTAAAAGAGGTATGCCAACGATGTCGTTGTTGTTGGCATTCACGGCTTGGGGCCACCCGAAAATTCTCACATTGCCGTAAAGAGAAAATAGCATTGTGTGTTTTCTCGCCAACAAAGTCGTTGTTGTTGGCATTCACGGCTTGGCGAGTCCAACAATGTCGTTGTTGTTGGCATTCACGGCTTGAGGCAGTGGAATTCCCGCCAGATTCTGGGACGTATCACAGTGCCTCGTATTTACTAAATTTTAGCAGCCATATAAGCTGCGTTCTCGCCAACGTCGTTATTGTTGGCATTCACGGCTTGGCGAGTCCAACAATGTCGTTGTTGTTTGTATTCACGGCTTGAGGCAGTGGAAGTCCCGTCAGATTCTGGGACGTATCACAGTGCCTCGTATTTACTAAATTTTAGCGGCCATATAAGGTGCGTGAGTTAGCACGAATTGAGGGGTGTAAGTTTAGAGCATGTTTATATGAATGTATCGAAAATAGACCAAGATTTTCAGCCGTAACAAGAAATGTATATATGAGAAAAAATGTAAATTCTATATTTTGGAAGGTATTAGCAAGTTTTGGCTCAACGGGTTTAGCAGTTTGAAGTGAATATGGATATCAAAATATACATATACAGATATAAAAAAATGTAGAGTTACGCCTCTTGGATCGCGAGCGAATATCAACCCGATTAACCCCCGCCGTGTTTGTGGTGATTTTTGATGATCGGGAGTGGAGAATGAGTGCTCAGAGCTTGTCCAAAATGCGACGTCGACGATCCATTACCCTTATATACGAAATTTGAGTTCGATCCGCGCAGCTGTTTTCGATTCTATGAAGTACCCACACACATATATACACACATATATATATATATATATATATATATATATATATACGGAAGTCTCAAAATATATAACATGTTAGCCCGCCACTGGCGTGGTTGGTAAGAAACATGACATTTTAAAAATTATTTTGTTTTTATTTTATTTTTTATTTTTTAATATATTTTTTTTTTTTAATTGTTTGATATTTATTTAATTTTTTTTTAATTTAATTGAATTTAATTAATTTTAAAATTGTTTTAATTAATTTTTTAATTGAATTTTTTTTTTCAATGAGTTGATTCGACCTTTTTCGGGCGGAAAAAACTGACCCGATGAAATCCCACCCCCTTTCTAGGAACGACAGCCATAAGAATTTATAACACAACACGCATTTTTTGTTTTTCATGAGTTAATTCACGGTACCCGTCCCTAAAAGAGGTATGAAGAGTTACGCCTCTTAGATCAATTCTGCCTTTTTAATCGAGATAAATGCACTTGGCCGTTGCGGTGCGTTTTGCATCCGTAGTTATCGTACACACAGGTGATCTTTTAGCAACGTCGAACTGACCGGATGAAATCCCCCCTTTGTAGGAACGACAGCCATAAGAATCACACTTGTAACACGCATTTTTTGTTTTTCATGAGTTAATTGACGGTACCCGTCCCTAAAAGAGGTATGATTTAAGGTACGACCAGATATCCAACGATGATATAAAAAATGTAGAGTTACGCCTCTTAGATCAATTCTGCCTTTTTAATCGAGATAAATGCATTTGGCCGTTGCGGTGCGTTTTGCATCCGTATTTTTCGTACACACATGTGATCTTTTAGCAACGTCGATGACTATAAAGAGCGTTAAACGGTTAAATCTCCCAATATGGAAGATATAAGGAGCGTTGATGTGTTAACCCCCACGGTGCCATTTTTTGTGACTGGGAAGGGAGAAGCGGTTGACGATCCCCGTGGATTTTTACCCTTATATACGAAATTTGAGCTCGATCCGCGAAGCCGTTTTCGATTCTATGAAGTACCCACATACACACACATATATATATACACATATACGGAAGTCTCAAAATATATAGGAGATATGGTGTTCATCGTGTAACTTAGCCACTGTGACTAAGGCCAGATTTAGTAATAGTGACTTGCGGAAACTATTCCTGAATCCCATCATACAAGGAAATAATAGCAAGAAATACAACACCAGTATCACTCTCCAATCACTATCTACAGATACACAAGTACTCTACATATATGGGTACGACATGGGTTAGTCAAAATGACTCCAAATGCTTGTGACATAAGTTAGTCATATTGACCGGGGAGGGGTGGATAACAATGCACACACAAGGTTGATTTATTTTTGTTTTCCGAATTTTTGGGACCCATCCCATGCACCCACCCTTCCGTGTAATTTTTATCCATCACATGTTTGACACCCACCCCTATCCATCTCCAAATTCGGTCCATTTGAACGTCCGCTTCCTATTTCAACCAGGTTCTTTTTTTATTAACCGCAATTACTGTTACTTCCTGTTTAATTCCAAATAAAGAACTGCTAAGAATTGCAAATTGAATCACCATGATCACTGTTTCAATATTTTGATAAGATTAAAGGTACTCAATCCGACCAGACGCTCCTAAATTACTATTTCTTTGGTTTCGGGGGTAAACAAATATTTGATTCGAGTCGAGGAACCTACCAATCAAAGCTCGGAGTGATCAGATATTGATATTTGAAGTTTGTTATTTCAATTGTTTGTGGACCGGAAACACGTGTTCAAACGGACGGTCTTTCAGATAAAGATGGATAACTCTAAAATCAAGTGGGTTATTATTACCACTTGATTTAGGAGAGTCTGATCGGATTGAGTACCTTTAATAATTTTGATCAATCTAATTACTCCTATAAATATATAAGATACGTGCACTCTTGTCCTGGCATAATCTTACATTAACACCGAATGATGAAAGTTACTGATTTAAATTTCGAGAAAATGGGTTATCATTGTGGCTCCATTGCTTTTGCGTGCTTCAGTTAAGGGATCTTGTCCGAACCCATCACCTCAAAGTAGTGCAATCCCAAATGTAACCAACCCTTTCTTCGCATGAATCGGTAACTGTCAACTGACCGACTGGCTGTACTATTGCAACATTATACCCTTGTTCTTACAATTGTACCGGTCTGCATATATGCACTGATGTATGTAGATATATGCATATTAAAGACAACGTTTTCACTGTTGTCATGTAATGAAACTGAATGCCGTTAGAGGAAACTGTTCGTCTAGTCTACCAGAATATAGTTTTTATTAAATATGATAAACCTGTGGTAATTGACATTATTCTTTACAAATCTCAAATGGCCATGTTGACAGCTAGGTCACAATCACATATACCAACACCATCACCAACAATCATGCATAGCAACAACATCGCAAGCATCATAGTGACATGTTTGCAAGCATAATAGCTGATAGTTTTGGGAGATATATAACCAGAAAATAACCATATTTTGTGTACATATCTTGATCAAAGATAATTATTACATATGTAATTTGTTTCCGTTCATAAAAAGACACCCACTCCCTTTCAACATTAGTTTTTAGTGAATTTCACCAATGTTATCACCTATCGGAGGGGGTGTGGAAATTACTTTATAAGTGATTCATTTCTAGTCAACCGAGACAACTAGAACACCTGCAAGTGATTTTAAACTAAAACAAAATAAATGTAAAATATTGTATTTGGATAAAAATTGCATGCTGTAAAGGAGAATTCTTGTTTTGTTTTTTGTTTTGGCATCGGGACTTATCTGATTGGATAATGACGAGATCTACCGACATCGGAGCATTCGGCGATCAGCGAGGTAATCGATTTCATCCCTTATATACACCTGGTTTTAAATCGCCACAGATCATTAAATGTATGATCAAGGCGTTCGCACATGCATATTTGACTATTCTGAACTCCCGCAGTAATGACAGGGCAACAAACAATCCACGCGAGGAAGGGGATTTGGAATAAGATTTGTCGCGTAAATGGCTTCGTGTCCCCCGAAGCTCTTTATTTACGAGAAATAATCAATAACGAACGTGAGAAGCCACACCACAGAAAATAGGCCATCGCTCCAGATTCCAATTTATTGATCCCGAATTCCCGCCGAGATTTGCGTGAATAGAGTACGCCGCCTGTTTAAATATCTTGTTATCTTTGGGCAAGCCATATACACGATGTGAAGTTATTGCGACAGGGGTGCCGTGGTTGTTGCTTATCACGCAATCCGCACACGAACATGTCTACACGCGATAGAGTTGATCGGCCTGACCTATATAATCGACAGTTTTTGCACCTTTCAATGCAACATAGTATTATAAGCTGTTCCTATACCGGTGGTTATGCTGGTGTTGGTTATGTGGTGATGCTTAGGGTGGTGGTGGTGGTGATTATGCTGGTGGTTAAGGTGGTGTTAATTATGCTGGTGACGCTTATGGTGGTTGTTAAGTTGCTGGTGGTTATATTTGCTGACGGCGGTTAATGTGCTGGTGGTTATATATGCTGATGGCAATTAATGTGCTGGTGGTTATGGTGGTGGTTATATATGCATAGTGGCGGTTAATATGAGGGTGGTGGTTATGCTGGTGGTTAAGGTGGGTATGGTTATGTTGGAGGTGGTTAAGGTGGTGGTGGTTATGCTGGTGTGGTGGTTATGCTGATGGTGGTGATTATGCTGGTGGTTAAGGTGGTGGTGGTTATGATGGTGGAGGTTATGTTGATTGTGGTGGTTATGCTGGTGGTGGTTAATGCGGTTGTTGTCATGCTGGTTATAATAGAAATAGGCTGAAATCATATAAACATTTCCCCGTTGTGGCTCACAGAATTGCTCCATAATTCAAACTATATGTTTATTTTCAATAGAAGGGGAATAACTCTATGACTTTAAGATATCGTTTTTCCCCTTACATTGAAAATAATACACATGCACTACAATCCAGATGAAACTTGAACACAGAACACACGTTGGATCTAAAAAAAAAAAAAAAAAAAACATGTTCATGAAACTGAATAAGTTGAAAATATAATGTTTTGGGGCTTCCTCTTTCAAATGGTATATAATATGGCATATATTGTATATAAAATGATATGGGGGTAGAAAATTAGGTGGGCCTTTAAATATATTTCACACGAACCCACTTCAAAAATATTTAGTCCATTTAAAGGGACAAAGCCTTCACAGTGGGTAAATGTGAAAATCAAAATGTTTGTCAAGTCATCATCGACATAAAAACATGGAAAAATAAATAGAATAATTGTTCTTATTTTTGTAATTGATAGCTCTCCAAACATCATTGTTACAGTGCCAATCAATTTATCAACAGACAGCAATGACAATTGCAATTCAAATATTTTAATTGAAAATCCATGTTTTCTGGAATATTTTGCATTGCTGTTATGTTTCATAATCTACACCTTCTTTGCTGTCTGTTTATATAATGACTGGCACAGATTCGGGTTGTTGTCGATCTCTTTGGACGTGTGGGTCTGGTCTATATGCCCTATCACTAACTCGCGGCCATTTTGGATCCACCAGGTCCGGTTCCGTGGTTTCATAGATTCATCCATCACCGGTTCCGTGGTTTCAGTGCTACAGGTCAAAGTATTTGAGTGCATTTCCATATATGGAGCTTTTGAATTATTCATGACTTCCATATATGGAAAGTTAAGTAAAACCACAGAACCGGACCTGGTGGATCCAAAATGGCCGCGAGTTAGTGATAGGGCATATTAGGAAGTTCTCATCAATTACTCAACACCAGTTATAGACCTATCAAAGCTTTAAAGGTCCACTTATTTTCGAACCGCCAGATCACATATATAATATATATGCCATATTATATATCGTTTGAAAGAGGAAGCTCCATAACATTGTATTATCAACTTATCCGGTATAATAAACTGTGAACATGATGTTTTTGTTACTGACGCTCTAGTTTCATCTGGTTTTGTTGTGCAAAGTGTATTATTATCAAGGAGGTGAAATAACTCTATATTTTAAAGATAAAGTTATTCCTCTTGCATTGAAAATACATTTATAGTTTGAATTCTGTTGCATTCTGGGAGCCGTAACGGGGCTGTTTTCTATTTCTCTATGGGCATGGGTTTCAAATGGTGATGAATTGTAGTATTTTAATCATATCTTATGGCACAGATTGTTATTAAACCGTATATCAAGGCACTATAAAAAAAAATAATCGTTGACTCGAAAACTAAGTGGACCTTTAATGTTGTACAAGTCTGCAAGCTTTCGGCCATAATGCCTTCTTTATATATAATATGTATGTATATCAGGGAGGGGTCAGGATACTAGGCGCTTTTTTATTTTTTCCGCCCTCTATGGGTACCCACCACCCCCTAATTTTTATTTTTTTCCGATTCTGGGATAGGGACCCACCCCCTTCAAACTGCTTCAAATGACTATGTTACTTGCTTATCCTGATCTTATCCAATCTATGTTCTGTATCATGATTATAGAAGCATTTCTATTTTTGATTTACCAATAAGGCTGTAAAGTTTCAAAACAATTCTCCAATAAATGTGGGCTGTATGTTGTGCTGATGGATTCACATTTGAAATCCAAGATGGCTACTGGCGGCCATGTTTATTTTGAACAAATTTCGGGGGGGAAAGGGAATCTCCCATCTTGAGGTCACCCCGAATATCCATTTGAAGTTTGGTGACGATTGAATGAGAAATGTGACCTGTAAGATGTGCTAAAGGATTTAGTCATACAAAGAGTAAAATCCAAGATGGCCACTGGCAGCCATGTTTTTTTTTACAGAATTCGGGAAAAATGGTAGGCACCCATCGAGAGGTCACACCAAGGATGCATATGAAGTTTGGTGATGATCGGATGAGGGATAAGCTCTGTAGTGATGCAAAGAGTAAAATCCGGTGGCCATGTTTTTCATCGAAAATCGTTAAAACTTGACAGTTCCCATCTAGAGGTGATCCTAGACCGAATGTACCGAATAACGTTGAAATCGGTTAAAGTTCGTTTTACCACCTGTATGTTTTATTTTATTATGGTTTTTTGAATAGTCTATTTTTATTTGTAGAGTTTACATTTATTTGAATAATCTATTATTGTGTCATGTTTTCATTTATATCAGGTTGAATAAATGATTTTTAATAGAAATATTTAAACCTGAGCCTTTCCATGTCAAAGCGCATTGATAGATCCTTGATGAAAACATTTAGCAAGCTGATCTTTTTTATTACCCATTGGTGTCATCCCTCATTATTAACTGATGGTGAACTCAAACCCCCCTACCAAGAGTTAAGTTCATATACCTATTACATAATAGAAGCATTCTTAAAACCTTTTGTCACATTATTTTGAAGAGAAATGACTAGAGGAAAAAATTTACGGAGCCAGGAAAAATTGTGTTAGCCGGGCTGCTGAACCACCCACCCACCCCCGCCTAGTGTTCGGAAAAATCTGCAGACCCCCCCCCCCCCTGTGTATATCTGAAAATATCGTGTGCAAGCGGTGTGTTCTAAGATAATAGCTTGACTTCTGATTTGTTATGTTTCTACAAAATCACCATCGAAATCGCCATCGAATTCAAAATACGCGGTGGATATCCTCGGTCAAGTCAACTTACCTCAAATTCCGTCTGATGTCCACTGATTCTTCCAATTACGAAACATATCACAAACACACATTGAATAGCTCGGAAATTCATGTTGAGCATTCAAAATTAATGCTGAGTAAGCGTATTATTGTTGCGCGTTGTGGAGGCGTTTACGGAATTTCCCGTTTGTTTACGTCCCGGAATTCGGTGACCTAGTAATACCACGGGATTCACGGCATCGATTGGTTCCAATAAGGTGGAATTGATATGGGATAAATAGAAGCAAGAGCCAGGCTAGCGGCGCCTTGGATGTGCGGAACAAATCGCAATTACCAGCCATCTATCGACTGTTCCCGAACGTTTAGATGCGATATTATAGAGATGGAAGCACTCGTTAGCGGCCGGATGCCGTGACCACTGGTTCCTAAACAGCAATTAAATACTTATTGGCAGTTAACATCGCGTTAAAGGTCACCGAATGATAGTATATACGCCTAAGTGATGTAAAACGCGACATGATGTCAATTTATGTCAGTTTTATATATAATATACGTTGACCTGCCAAGCATCAGTTTTGAGCGAGGGACGAGCGGCTGGTGTATGTTCCTTCTGTGGTTCACAACTTCTAAATCTCAATCTTTTGGTCTCCAGAATTCAGCGAATTGGGAAATCAGACCAAAGCATTTTCATATGTTCACGTGCAAATCATGCACTGAATGCTTCATCAGTTTCAATTATATACGGACGAGGCAAAACAACAAAAAAGGTCCGGAATGTGATATCCATATACTTTCAAACATATTGAAGGTACTCGATCAATCCGATCAGACGCTCCTAAATTACTATTTCTTTGGCTTCGTGGATAAAAAAATATTCGAGTCAAGGAACCCACCCATCAAAGCTCAGAGTGATCAGATATCGATTTTTGATGTTTGTTATTTTTCGAGATGTGTAATAATATGTGGTCCAGAAACACGTGGTCATTCGGAGGTTCTCGCACAAAATTGCGGATAAAGATGGATAACTCTAAAATAAAGTGGTAATACGGTCACATTTCGTGATACTTTAGTGATAATACAGCCATATTTTGTTGAACAAAATGTTGATAAATAACAAGTTTTGGGAAATTTGATACCATAGTTCACAGTGGTTAGCATTATTTTGTTGCAATTAATCGATTATGATAACTAAAGGCAAAGCGTATTTTGAAGAAATGTTGTTATTGTGTCTTGATGGTGTGGGGACCGTCTGATCGGATTGAGTACCTTTAAGGCTTGTATTGTGTATTCATTAAAAACATTTCACCAATAAATATTGGCTGCAGGGTGTGCCGATGGATTCACATGTGAAATCCAAAATGGCTGATGGTGGCCATGCTTTTAAAGGTACTCAACCCGATTAAACTCCTCTCAATTACTATTTCAATGGCTTCGGGGGTCAAAAATATTTGATTCGAGTCGAGGAAGTCACCCATCAAAGCTCAGATTTGTTAGATATCGATTTTAGAAATCTATTATTTTTCATTATCGGGAATACTATCTGGCCCAGAACTCAGTTAAAATTACCACTTGATTTTAGAGTTATCCATCCTTGTCTGTTTGAATAGATTTGGAGAACACATCCAGAGCAGATTACGGCAGTTAGCAGTACTCATCTCGAGTTTATAACAAATTTCAAAAATCAATATCTAATAACTCTGAGCTTTGTTTGATGGGTTCCTCGACTCGAATCAAATATTTTTTACCCCCAAAGCCAAAGAAATAGTAATATAGGACCCTCCGATCGGATTGTTGTTGTTGGAATCTGTTGAGATGGGGACCCTCTTTACGGGTTGAGTACCTTTAAACGAATGTCGTGGGAAATGGATAGATAACGCTTATTTTGTTCAAGAAGGGCCATGTTTCAGTTTGGAATATCACCCGACTCAATCCGTTGATTGTATCAAAAGTTACAGGCATCGGAACAGAAAAATTCTGTCCAAAATTTCTGGTCTGACATTTACTGCATGGGTACTCCGAATAAAGGAATTTTCTGACGGGACAGCCATTTTTCGTCGGTGACATTCATTAACACTTACAGTTCAGTTATATTTTGAATCATTTCATCCCATAAAAGATATTTCGTATGGCTCTTACGACACTATGCAGTTAAATAGTTCTCTCAAGAAAGTGCGAAGATTAACTTGTCCAACGTTCGCCAAAATGGAAGACATAGATAGAACCGCATGAGTGTCTGGATTTTGACGAAATTATCGCACGAGATTTGTTGGCGGAGCAGTACCGCACGAGAGGTATCGCGTTCCGCCAACAAATCGAGTGCGATAATTCGTCAAAATCCATGCGGTTCTATTTTTATTACATATCTCCGTATCATAGTAAGTTGACTCACTATCGTACATCTCCGGTACAGAAAATGTGAATTTAATTGAATTTTTAACACTGAATGAAATAGTTCCGTCGACAGATTGCACTAGTGCGATTCTGAGAATTATCACACGCCTGGAAACTAGTGCGATCATGCGAATTACGTTGATAGATATGTAATAAAAATTACGTCTCCCACTTTCGTGAAAGCTATATAACTGCATACCTCTGTCATGGGTTCAAGAGGACATAACGATTTTTTAAATTTTTTTAAAAATAAATATTTCTTACATTTTTTAGGACATAAAATAAAAAACATCCATTACCCTGCAGGGAGCCCCACAAATATATAGAAGCATATAGAAGAGTGTCGTTTGCTCATGTTTGTCTGGGGCTCTGTATGGGTAAAATTATTAAATTGTTAAAGAATACAAAAAAAATTTATTAAAATTGTAAAAAATTGTTAGGCCAATGCATTCTCTTATATATGCGAGGCGACCTATGGTCGACTCGCATATATAAGAGAATGCATTGGCACAGGGTAAAAAAAATCCCAACTTACGACTGGATTTGATATGGCGGGTCACGTCACTCTGGCCCACCACCCTCGCTCGTCGTCACTCTGGCCCATCAAAAATATGTTAGCTACAGCTTGATAATGCCATGTGGGGGGAATTTGGGCAGTCTGATAGTTACCTTGTCTTATATATGTCTTTAGGGTGGTGGGGTCTATTGTTCCAAATACCTGTGGAATGTGCCGAAGGATTTAGTCATGAAAACAGTGAAATTCAAGATGGGCCACAGATAATTGGCACAATAGACCGGACCACCCCAAATGCGCAAACAAAAGCTGATGCCCCCAATGAAGCCACTTTTTCGAGGGTCACTGTGGCCGGACGGCCTTTTATTTAAAAATGAATATGGAAGAAATTTATTGTGTGTGTGCCAATGGATTCAAATTTGAAGTCCATGATGGCTGCTATGGTGGCTATGTTTTTGAACAAATTTGATGGCTCCCTGTGAAGTTTGGTGATGATCGATCAAGGGATGCAGTCTGTATTAGGTGCCAAAAGTTTTAGTTATGCACAAGCCTGCAAATAGCGTGTCTGTCATATGCAGAATGAGGTCCCCAGAGGGTGAATTTAGTGACACTATCCCGCAAAGCAGGCTAGCATCACTAAATTCACCCTCTGGGGCCTCATTCTGCTTAGGCCATCAACTGCTATGGTAGACCTAGGATCAGAATGAAGTTCCCAGTTGAAGTTGGTGATGTTCACCCATTGGGCACCTCGATTATGAATTTTATCTTCTGCAAATTAGGGGATATAGAAACTTCCCAGAAGGGAAAAAGTAACTAAAACCAATGTTAATTTGATACAATAGATAGTTCCCAGAAGATGAGGCCTAAGCAGAATGAAGTCTCCAGAGGGTGAATTTTGTATGCTATCCCGCTGTGCGCAATAGCATCACTAAATTCACCCTCTGGGGACCTCATTCTGCAAATGACAGACACGCTATTTGCAGGCTTGGTTATGCAAAGAGTAAAATACAAGATGGCTGCCGATGATCATCGAAAACCATTCAAATTCGATAGCTCCCATCTGGAGGTGATCCTAAACATGCCTGTACAATTTAAAAACATTTCCCTGATAAATGCGGGCTTCAGGGTGTGACGATGGATTCAAATTTGAAATCCAAGATGGCTTCCAGTGGCCATGTTTTTTAACATATTATAATCGATGGGTCCCATCTAGAGTAGGGTATGTCGAAGAAATTGTTGCCAGACAGACGCATGGATTGACGGATGGCAATATCTCAAACCTAACTTTTGTAAAGTCGAGCTAAAAAGGCATTCTAGAACTGAGAATAACGAGCATACATTTGTGTACAATGATTGTGAAGATTATTGGGTTTGTTCGCAGTTTGCAGTTTTGTATTCTGACTGGTAAGGGTGTATAAATCTTATATTTCATATATATTTATACTCAAGAAATCCAGATATCTGAATGCAGGAAAACAGAGGGATATGGTGAGTGGAGACCAGGAAATGTATCTCCCACCACCTCCCCAATTGGAAATTGTTCTAGAATTTCTAGTTTTTAGTATAACAGTAGCATATTTTGGTATGAAATAGCCTAGGCATCAATTGGAATTTCCAACCTGGGGGAGGGGGATATCAGGTTGGAAATTACCAACATTTGGAAAGGAGGGGGAAGGGGGGGCACAATATTGCAGTTTCAAGGGGGAAATTTGAAGGTGGACACCACAACCCCCAACCCTCTTGCAACATCCCTGAAAACATTTGTTGCTAGGGCATTACAATTCTAAAATATTGACTTGGACAGACTCTGGAAAGTGGTCAATAAATATCCCAAGGCTGAAAATAATAGAAAATATGTGCCAAAGTTGTAAAATACAAAATTTTGTTGGAATCAGTACACATGACTGCAATTTCACAATAGTTTAACCCTTTCATGATTGAAGCTTCCTGAATTTTTGCGAAAACCCTGTGCCAATGCATTCTCTTATATATGTGAGTCGCCCATAGGGCGCCTCGCATATATAAGTGAATGCATTGGCCTAACAATATTTACGTTGATCTTGTAAGCCAGTGCATTCTCTTCTATGGCAGACCCGCATATATAAAAGAATGCACTGGCACAGGATCTTTAATGCTGCACCAGCGCAACTCCCGTAATGAAAGGGTAAAGTACTACTGAAATTCAAAGGGAGACAATTCATGAGTCACAAAAAGGTTTCTGAGCAGAATAAATATTTATAAAAATTATTGTTATCAGAAAATTTGCAACCCTACTCTTGTTTTAGAAAAACTGGAAAAAATGTCACTATCAGAGTACTCACCATAGTTTATCAGAGTACCCACCATAGTTTTCACTTCCATGATGGGAGTTGCGCTGGTGCAACATTAAAGACCCTGTGTCAATGCATTCTCTGATATATGCGAATCGATCATAGGTTGCCTCGCATATATAAAAGAATGCATTGGCCCAAATTTTTTTTTATCAATTTTTTTTACATTCTTTAAACAAAATTATCATTATTTCTTATATTCTTTAACAATTTTATAATTTTTTCTTACATTCTTTTAACAATTTTATAATTTTTTTATCATTCTTTAACAATTGTTATCATTATTTCTTACATTCTTTAACCAATTTTTTTTTTTCTTACATTTTTTTCACAATTATAAAAAATAATATAAAATTTGTTGAGCCAATGCATTCTCTTATATATGCGAGGTGACAAATGGTCGACTCGTATATATAAGAGAATGCATTGGCACAGGGTTTTCGCAAAAATTCAGGAAGCTCCCGTCATGAAAGTGTTAATCCCGATTGCACTGTTCAAAACAACACATATAAAATGGGTATTTGAGAAAGAATTGAGCATTTATTTCAGCCAAAAATTACAACTATGGGTGAGGAATGCTGACAACGGTAGAGATCTCGATGCTCAAATAATGTGCTCAATTCTACTTTTATGTCTGTCATGATAATGAACCAAGTTTCAATTGTGAAATGAAGTTATATGTACTGACTACAGCCTTGGCAAATTTCTGGTAACTAACCCTTTCTATACTAAATGTTCAGATAATAAGTTCAACAATAGGTCGTTTGTTGAACTTATTATCTGAACATTTTCCTCCACTAGATGACACTTTCTGCACTTTTATCATCTGCCCTCTGCTTATTCTTCATGAACATCCCTCCAGATGAATAATAGACCATTCCAATGTATACTTTTATAACTGAATGGGAGAATCCATTTAATATAGAAAGGGTTAACAGGACTGAGTGATTACACAGTGTGAATCCTCGTGGCTAAAAAAATATGTACATAAATAAAATTAGGTGCGAATTCTCATTGTGACTACATAGGAAACAAAGTGTCCAACAGTCAAATATATTTAATTTACATATATGATAAATCAGATTATATTACAATGTACAATTTGAATTCAGGTAAAACAATCTTCCACACAAATGTATGATTTGTCACATTAAATATGAGCCACGGACACCGGTGAAGGTCTAAAACCTGAGCGCATAATTGATATACAGTAATGCCCTAAATAATCGACTCTTTAACTACAGCAGAATTATGGGTAACTTTTCAGGATTTAGTCGGAAACATGGCTTGTTGCCATTCATCGGAAAGCTCTCGGGGAGAGCTTTCCGATGAATGCAACAAGCCATATTTCCGACTAAATCCTGAAAAGTTACCCATAATTCTGCTGTAGTTAAAGAGTCGATTATTTAGGGCATTACTGTAAGCCAAGATCCCTTTAACTCTGCCAAGCATAGCTTCTTCTAGTAAACAGTTCATGCCCAAGTCTAAAAATAGTGTGTCTATCATTTGCAGAATAAGGTCCCGAGATGGTGAATTTAGTGACGCTCTCGTACGGGCAGATTGAAGTTCCCCAGTTGAAGTTGGTGATGTTCACCCATTAGTCACCTTGATTATGAATTTTATCTTCTGCAAATTATGGGATATAGAATTTGAACAGAAGTGACTGTTATTTTGAGACTATAGATACTTCACAGAAGACGAGGCTAAAGTAGAATGAGGTCCCCAGAGCGTGAGTTTGGTGATGACAGACCGCTGTGTGGGATAGCATCACTAAATTCACCCCCATGGGGGACCTCATTCTGCGATTGACAGACATACTATTTCAAGGCTTGTTCATGCTGTAACATATGTGGGCATATCAGATATAAGATATAGTTTGCCATTTTAGTTTATGAAGGTATGACAGAAGAGTAACTCTACGACAGTAGATTTTGAAGCCAAACTCTTATAACATGTAACAAGTTAACTTACAGCATCTTGGTTGATCATACTTTACAGTTAAACTTGTTTAACATTTACATATTTGCCCCAGTTGCTGAGCAATGATAAATCCAGTCAGTTATGATATTTCAGTAAGGAACATAATTCTGATCTAAACTGATCTAAAATGAAATAATACAAATTTTGACAATTAAATTTTCAGACTCGGACATGATATCTGATACATATATAAATGCGGCATAAGAATGATGAAATCAATAAATGACTCTAGAATATAAACGAACACACAGAACGGACAGTCCCTGACCATACACAGACCTTCGATTTTCGTGTGCACTATCTCACTTGCGCACTCAAACGCCAAGTCATCACAGCACAAAATGTGGCGGTGCTGACATCATTGCCCGTAACTCCATGACTTCCAAGGAGCAGCTAATTTATGTTATAATCTCCAATCCAAAACAAAGAGTTTGGTCTGGAATTTTTTGCTAGCTTGCTATATGGGACAGAAATATCAGAGTGGTCACAATGTTGAAATGACTCTTGAGATTCTGGAGTCGACTAGTCGAACAACAAAAGTCGAGTCAAAGTCGACTAGTTGGTACCTGCAGCCAATAATTTTATACATGTAGTTATATACATATCTTTATTTCCCTCAACACAACAGGTATAAAACATATTGTAGAGTATCAGCTTTTTCACATTCTACTAAACCGGAAGTATTTAATCGCTTGATTTCGATAAACTAGGGTTCTTCAACCAAAGTTCTGTTGAAACCGAGTCCCGAGTGTCAATTTCACCGTAATGGAACTTGGAACATCTGGTGACCCAGTTATCTCATGATTGGTGCACTACTTATGTGCTACATTTTGAACATACTGACTATGTTGAGTTTTTAACACTGTCACATATCCGCGGCAAGTGTTTGATCAACGTGCCATGTACTAGGCCAAGTCTTCTCTGTCCACAACAGTTTGGGATATGATATGGAACAAGAACACTTGGTCTAGCCATGTACCTACATTATAGTCTTTTAACTCTTATTAAGTATATACAATATTCCAACTAGTCAACGGCAAAATACAGAGTCGACAGTGGGAGTTACCAGCATCAACGTTAGATAGTCGACTAATCATTTCAACACTAGTCACTGTAAGAAAATACAAGTTGCCCTGCAGGTAACCAGGCTTTTCAATTACTTTAAAATAAGGTTGATATTAATCACATTCTGAATTAAATGTCACATATTTTGTGCATTTTAATTTAGTGTTAGACTACGAACACATATTATGGAACTTTTGACACTTTTCTCCGTTGTAATTTACTTGGTAGTTGTACTAGTGAGCCATAAGTGTGTTCACAAAAATGGCACATGCAAAGTTTAAAATGTCTGCGCTATTAACATGGTGCATGTTTCGTTTTACAAAATCGAAGGTCTGACCATACACTCACACATTAAACATATCAATATAGCCTGACCATACAGTCAACAGAAGAATCATGTCAAAATAGCATGACCATAGAATGAAAATATGAATACAGCGGAAACTGGTTTATATTCCCCAAGAGTGAAGAGAGTAGCTGAAGAAAATACATACCATAAATTAATTTCTTTACCTTTAAACTTTCATAATTTTTGCAAATAAAAATAGAAAGGCCATCTCTATCGTGACATGTATTCTGCACAGCTACCTGAGAACTTGCCTATCAATTTTCGATTTTGTTAAAGGGACCCAAAGCACTCGCATTTGAGTAAATGTGGGAAAAAATATAAAAGTCTGTAAATCATCAGCACTAAGAAAGAACATGGAGATATAATCATTGTTCCTATATTAATTATTGATAGTTCTCCAATAACGAAATTTCGTGTGTTGAAACCATTGTTAGGTAAATAAAAGGTCAGCCGACCACAGTGTCCCCCGGCAACGTGGCAAGTCGATGCCGCTTTGTTATAGAAATTTAAAAAAATGTTGAAATTTTCTATGTCAAAAAGGGTTAATAACTCCATAAAAAAAAAATTTGTCATCTATATACATGTTGCACATCTCCAATATGTGGGTAACAATACTCTGAAGTTTCAAATATATACGATCAAAACTGTAGGAGGAGTTGATTACACCATGAAGGTACCCTCATACAGAAAAGGGTTAATAACTCTGTCAAAAAATAATTTTTCCGTCATCTATATACATGTTACACATCTTCAATATATGGGCAACAATATTCTGAAGTTTCAAATCTCTGGGAGGAGATGATTACACCATGAAGGTACTCAAAAGTGTGACGGACGAACGTCTGGACGAACGGACAGACTTCTATCATAATTTCACTGTTTACATAACAATGATTTTAATGTGAAAACTGATTATTGAAGAGATGTTAATAATGAAAATAAGAATAAAGTCAATCTATTTTTAGATTTACTTGTTAATGATAGTTGTTTTACAGACTTTAATGTAATTTTGCATGAACCCACTTCGAAGGCCTTGAGTCCATTTAAACCATACAATATAACAAAATGTGGCTTATATTCCCAACATCTCCATAGCTACCATGCAATACTTGCCATAATTTATATATGCTCCACCAAAAAGTTTAATTATTTTGCACTGCATGTTTTGCAATACAAAAAGAACGTATTCACCCCAAGTCCCATTTTTCCCCAGTAACCTGAGTAATCAAGCACTGATTTCTGCAACTTGGTTTCATAAGCCTGTGATATCAAACAACTCAGCATTATCAATTTTAATTATTCTTTGAAAACGTCATGTCTGAATCAGCTTGAGTGAGATATCGTCAGCTCTCTCTTGAACACCAATGCGCAGCAGGTAAATCACACACCATTGTCCATTTAAAACAATGGACACTTGCCGGCAGGGTGTATCACAAGCTTGAAGACCAACGAACAGCATACAATTCGTGCAACCATGTCTAATTAAAGCAATGATTGCTTGTACATGGTAGATGTCGCAAGAAAATCATCGTTGCTGAAGAATTAATAGCATCATGTTGTAATTTGGTGTTGAGAATCAACCAGTTCCTGAAATTGGTAAATTTTATATTTTGCCTTGATAGAACAAAATGAAGATACGATGAGTAATAAATATAGGTAAACATAGTCATGTTAACCATGAAGATACGAGTAATCAATATAGGTAAACATGATCATATTAACCATCAAGATACGAGTAATCAATATAGGTAAACATAGTCATGTTAACCATGAAGATACGAGTAATCAATATAGGTAAACATGATCATGTTAACCATGAAGATACGCGTAATCAATATAGGTAAACATAGTCATGTTAACCATGAAGATACGAGTAATCAATATAGGTAAACATGATCATGTTAACCATGAAGATACGAGTAATCAATATAGGTAAACATGATCATGTTAACCATGAAGATACGAGTAATCAATATAGGTAAACATGATCATGTTAACCATGAAGATACGAGTAATCAATATAGGTAAACATGATCATGTTAACCATGAAGATACGAGTAATCAATATAGGTAAACATGATTATGTTAACCCTTTCTTTACTAATTACTCATTGACGAGTAGTTCCCTAAGGAACTATGATAAGATGTAAGTTCACGAAAATGACCATAGGTTGAACTTTTTATCTGAACATTTCCCTCCAATAAATAGGACTAAAATAGGTCATCAACTTTTTTTTCTGAATATACCTCCAGATGAATAATAGACCATTCCAATGTATAAAATTATAACTGAGTGGTAGAATCCATTTAGTATAGAAAGGGTTAAACATTTCTAACAATTCTAATTATGCAAGAACTCAAGATTATTCGCAACAAATCTTTCAATCAGGGCTGTCATCTAGGAAGTTTAATTGTATATAGTTTACATGCCATCTGGAAAGACCTTGATAAAAGCAGTGTTCGAAACTGGTAGTTCACGACTCTGGTAGTACATTCGATCTACAAATCGGTACTTTTCTGCAGATTCATAATTGGATAGTAATATAGTATCTTTCACACCCGATCAGACGATCAAACAAATATTGGGAGCCATTGGAAATTTTGAAAACATTTTTGGAATGCAAACAATCTTGATTAATCATAGATATTAAGTTTGTCTAATATAAGCAGTCTTGAAATGTCACATAAAGATTTACAATGTTCATTATCTTTAACCCTTTCAGTGCCAAGTCCGATTTTTGTATCAACCCATATTTCCTTGATCGTTTTTCAAATTTATTGACTATAATAATGTGATACATTGATGGAAAGAGCTCTAAGTGTGATACATTGATGGAAAGAGCTCTTAGAGCTCTTTCCGTCAATGTATCACATTATTATAATCAATAAATTTGAAAAATGATCAAGGAACTATGGGTTAATACAAAAATCGGACTTGGCACTGAAAGGGTTAAACCACAAACTCTAGTGAATTTTATAATATTGAAAATGAGATTATTTTGCGACTGAAACTTTTCGCGGTTCGCCCATGGATCTTATACGTTGTAACACGCTTCATTGCCCCTCCGATGCCCTTTTAGTTGAACTCTTCATCGCAGTAAACAATGCAATAAGTATGGCTGACTTGGTTTTTATCCCATGGTTTTTTGAGGAGGAATTCACCCAGGTTCATAAAGCTGGGCCCAGGTTAGCTGAAACCGATATTTTGGTAACAGGTTGGGCTAATGGATATACTCATTTTGAGATTCCATTCGCGAATCTCACCCCTCAATTCGAGATTCGATTTGTATGTAAACCCTGGATTTGCCAGGCCCTAATAATGATGTTGTAACAATTGGGGTATGAAATTCAGGTTTATCGTCCCTCTGAACACCAAACTGAACAGAGTGCTTCACATCTCTTTAACCTTTTCAGTGCCAGGTCCGATTTTTGTATCAACCCATATACCCTGTGCCAATGCATTCGCTTATATATGCGAGTCGACCATAGGTCGCCTCGCATATATAAGAGAATGCATTGGCCTAACAATTTTTCATCATTTGTTATTTTTTTACAATTTTAATAATTTTTTCTTATATTCTTTAACAGACTTATTTTGTAGGTTTAGTGCCAGGGAATCTTACGTTTTTCATGGGCATCAAAATTATTACTATGAATACTTGGTGATAGTTTTGAGTTATAACATGCCCCGAAGGTTTTATCCAGTTTGTTTTTAAATTTGCTATAGCATGCTTAAACATACCCAAAAAAAATCACCAAAAAAAACAAAAAACAATTTTTTATTTTATTAGGGCCGATTTTACAGACCGTAAATTAGGGCCGATGAGATCGGCCCCTGGCACTGAAAGAGTTAAAGCAGCTCACAAAGGCCAAGTTATACATCCAAACCAATTGTTGATAATCATTCGTTGTATACAAAACATTGTACTGCTCAGTACTGAATAGTGGTGTTTAATCTTTTCACTGCAAGATGTGGCCAGATTGGCAATTTAGCACTGTAACAGATAAGTCACAAATTATGATTACACAGCATGAATTCAGTCAATGATTTCTACTATGAACTCATGACAAACACAATCTAAAAATTGTTTATCGTCCGATTAGAACTTTGACAACAAACAGAGGTTTTCAATAAGATGTAGGGGCTGAAGTCAAACATTTTGAATAAACCGTTTCTTTAATAAATAGATTCTCCCATTCAGTTAATATGAAAGTATATATTGGAAGCAGCGTTGGAAGGGTCCACTATTCAACTCGAGGGATGTTCAGAAATATAAGCAAACGACAGAAAATAGAAAGTGCAGAAGTATTCCTAGTGGGAAATGTTCAGATAATAAGTTCCATGGTCTTTTATTTAACTTATTATCTGAGCATTTCCTAAGGATAACTATTCATCAATGAGAATTTAGTATAGAAAGGGTTGAAACCAATTCCGCTGCAGAATATCACCCAAGAGATGAAAGTAGTCGCAATAAATATTAATTATCTCCACCAAGCTTCAAGATGAAACCACCTTTCCCGTGTCCTCTTTGCCTTTGTATTTTGTCTTGCCATGTGAAAATGGTATATATCGATACTTGATCATATGCTGAAAATATAAAAAGAGTATCTCAAATAAGTACAAGTCAAATCACAGTCAAATTTAAATTTTCATTAAGAATAATTATCAATTATTTAACCCTTCCATGACTGGAGATTCCTGAAATTTTGCGAAAACCATGTGCTAATGCATTCTCTTATAGATGTTAGTCACACATAGGGAGCCTCACATATATAAGAGAATGCATTAGCCTAACAATATTTACCTTGACCTTGTAAGCCAGTGAACTCTCGTATATATGCGAGGCTCCCTATGGGAGATTCACATATATAAGAGAATGTACTGGCACAGGATCTTTAATGCTGCACCAGCGCAGCTCCCACCATGAAAGGGTTAAAGATCTTCAAACAGGAATTTTCTGATCATGATGACTTACCTTACCATTTAATTTATCATGGTCGAAAGCAAAAAAGAATATCCTTTAACCATAAACCCATTCGAACTATGAATTCTCTAAAAAATTTAGTGTTGGATTAAGATGGTCTATCTCTTCCACACCACAATTACAACAACATAATTTTTATAAAACCCGATTTCAAAACTACGAATACCTTTCAGCTTTTGCTGAGAATAATGTACAGACAAATCTGAAAATTGAGTGTATTATATATTTATCTATATTTGTGAATGTCTGCCTGTGTTCTATAGAAATTATCAGGGGACCATCTAGATGCTCGAGTCAGGGATGAAAGGGGGTGGGCCCCAAAAAGGATAAAAAAATAAGTTTTTGCACTGATTTCCACAAAATTAATATATATTTTTTCCATGATACGCCGAATCTAATCATGTAGTTTAGAGATGCCGTATTGGTGCTGTTTGGGTCAGGGATGGAGAGGAGAGGGGCAGTAACATTGATAAGAATGTTTAATCGCCGATTTCCACCAAAGTTATATTTATAGGCATCTCCATGATATAAGGAATCTAATGATGGGGTTTAAAGAAACCAAAGTTTCGTTGATTGGCTTCGGAAATATTAACCCTGTCCACCCATTTCATAGACACATGCTATCCCAATGATAATAAGATATTTTTCACCAATCATTGTGATAATTCTAATCCAGATTTATATTTCGCACAAGTTGATTGATTCGAGTTTTATACCATGTCTCTTTCCAATCATCTTCACTTTTTGTGAACAGTTATATATTTTGTTCCAGATGGGGATCAGCCTCTTGTTAAAGCAACTGGATTCCACTTACAATAAGCTGTTACATCACAACCAATGCAATAATGCCAAGTCTGTGACATGACCAACCGAATGAAGGATTCCCATCAATGGAGAAATCAGATCTGAGTCAGAGTTATAGAAATATTAATCTGATCAGATTATTGTCGGCTTTTTAAAGAGGTTGCAAGGCTGGTAACTGTATTGAAGAAACAAGTGGCTGCGTCAACTTACCTTAATTTGCCTTTTCATGGTGATGGTGAATAGGAGGATGAAATACATGACTAAAATTGGCCAGAACACTGGAACGTTTAAAAAGTCGAAGAATGTACATAAAACTGCTACCACCTTGGCTTTTGTTGCGGAATACCTGCAAATGGAAAAATTATATAACAGTTAATCATCACCTCACCTTCAGCAGTGTCATATGTATATAAAAGGTAGCCATAATATGGCATTGTTTCCACACGAGGGTCAGCAGGTCCCTTAACCCATGGCCAAATTTCCCTTCACACATATGCCACTTCGATCAACAGATTAATGCATTCGTCACCTGTGTATCAGCCACTAAATAAAACCAACGGGGAATGATAAATGAAGATAAGTCTATTTATCAGTTAATGTTGATCACTGATGAAATAAACTTCGGAAATATGATTCTCATCAGGGCTACACATATGGACAATAATTTTGCATTATTCCAAAAGATATCAAAGTGGTCATCATTAAAATTCTGGCTCGTTACAAGTTACATGTTACAAGTGCAGCGGCATCCAGAAGGTGATTTTTGTGATGCTAGCCAGCTGTGCGGGATAGCATCACTAAATTCACCTTCTGGGGACCTCATTCTGCAAATATCAGACACAATAAACCCAGGCTTGACAACGGGATACATGTCTACACAAATTTCTAAAATGACTGGACTGTTTTAAGATAGAGACTCACCAAAATTTGAATTCGGGTAACCGCCTCATAAAGGGTTTGAACTCTTCACTTGCCTTGGTAGGTAATGTTGGCCCATCATCTGCAAATTAAATCACAAATAGTCATAAATAAACTCAAGGCAACAAATCTGATTATACAAGACACGCATCAGAGATCCAGGTTGAGATTTGACTTTAGTACATTTAATAGATTATAACCGTATTGAAACAGTGTATCATATAAAAATAAAATGTATTGAAAAAGCGGTGATTAACAATCAATACAACATTTGTACAGCATTTTTAGCAGACGGCTAGTTATATTATCGAAAGAAGTTTCTCCATCTCGATTGTTTGTTTATCCAAAAGTTTTAAGTCATAAAACGCATCATCAATATTGCAGACTATCTTGACTACATAGCGCAATCTGATAAAATAAAATATGAATTCTTCCTTTTTTCATATCAAAGTAATCAGATTTAAAGGTGACATGCAACAATGTGCCATGGTCGGCCCTAATCCCAACAAGTGGAACACGAAGTCTCCAGACAGCCGGGAAGCCGAGAAATCACCGTTACGCCAACTTCCCAAAGTTAGCGCAAAGACAAAACGTCAGGACTTATTTCCCATGAATTGTGATGACACAAATTGATGTAACAGTAATATGTTACAGTAATGGTGTCCAGAAATAGAGCGACCTATGTTACACTATGCCATTAGTTTCTGACAAGATATAAGGGAGTTATTATAAATACATTATGTTGTAGTCTTGTATAAAAGTGTGTAACTATGAAACTTATCAACAATAGTTTAAGGAATACAATTTCACACATGGCATATTCGCATTGATCGCACAATAGGCCTAGCCACGAAATTAAACAAAAAGAACTACTGCTTACTTCGGCATTAGGGGTTTACCATCCCAGCGGTAAAATCAGTAATCTGCCCATGACTGTGGTTTTATATCGATAAAAATAAAATTGCCACATTTGCCAGTAAAATAGGTGGGTTATGTACCAGTAATCATATCGGTTGTTCATTTGACATACCATTATAGTAGCAGTAATTTGACTTCCCTTGTAATGGTCAATTTAATGATACGGTTTGTGTATTTACTAAGATTTGTGCATTGTTTACATCATTGTGACCATGTTTTTTACAGGATCGTTAGAAACAACACAGTGAAAATTCAACTGAGGATTAATCACATGCAACCTGGAATTACTACTTTGTCGATTGGACAGTGTCTCTTTTCATTTCACGAGGAATGATTGGCGGCTACTTCAAAGCCTAGACTCCAATGTTCAGCAATCATTTGAAACACATTTTGAGAAAATTAGGCTTCATGCAGGAATATATAAAATATTATAATATCACTTGCTTGTTTATTGAAGAAAACAAATTTCAAATTGGCTGGAACTTTTATTAGTTATTTTTGTTTTATCAATTTCTGGCAGATGCATATAATTAATGTTGAATCAATGCTTGAGCATAATAGAAGTATATCTCAATCTTGGTACGGTGGTTCCATTGAAAACGCCATTTTACAGAGGACTGTATAGGCCTATATATGTGAACATGGGTTATTAAACTGCAGTCTTAATTAACTCAATTTCACTAGGGGAACAAGATTTCTCATTCAGGATTGATATTTCCCAAAATCAGAGAACAGTGGTTCAAGGAATGAGCGTGTTGACAAATGTTAATCAAAGACCTTTGACATCATGCGTTTTAATTCTAAATTAGTTGAGTCGGAGTTTGTATTTTCGGGGTTTTTTTTGGGATCGATGGAGTTAAATTTAATGTGTATACTTGAAACAGGGATTTATAATGCACGAGCAATGAGTTAACTTAGTTTTTGGGGTAGATATTATCGGATTTTGTACGCAATTTTGAGACAGGCCATAAGCTCTACTTTATCTTGTCAATCCGTGACATCACAAACTATAGGAAGATAAGTCAAAATGTTTATTTATGCGGGGTTTATTAATGCTAAACAT
The DNA here is from genome assembly GCA_032622095.1 of Siphonodentalium dalli. Lineage (NCBI taxonomy): Eukaryota > Metazoa > Mollusca > Scaphopoda > Gadilida > Siphonodentaliidae > Siphonodentalium > Siphonodentalium dalli. The sequence continues at coordinate 53,649,883 of CP136064.1, read as the reverse complement.
GTTCTATTTTTGTATTCGAATACAATTTACTATGAAATTTCCAGTGGTTGTTGTTTACATTCTCCATTATTTGAAGCGAGAGACAGGTTGTGTTCTCACGTCGGAATATCAACCAAGATCAAAGAAGCAATGTATACAAAACAGATTAATAGCACTTTCATATAAGGAATTACAGACTTGAAGAAATATCCAATAAAACTGAATATTACGGTGTTATTTAGAATAAATTGTGGGTTTTTTAGATGTCAATACCACCCACCACTACTCTATTGTTCCAAATAAACATGAATGCATGTTTATTAATTACATCGAAAATTTCAAATTTCAACCCCACTTTGCTTATTTGGGTCTGCATGTTTATTTCATCTGCTCCACTGGGACAGGCATAACAATAACAATTTCACAGACTTGATAGAATGTGCCCTTGTGGGAATGCTGGTATCTCTTTATGTGCAATCCGAGCAATTTCTCTATCCCATAATTACAATTGTCAACAGTTATATTGGTCTCAAACTGCATGCAGTTTCCTGCACATTTATTAAATACTAGCTGATGTGCCCGACTTCGTCCTGGCTATTTAGGGATTTCTTTGCCAGAAACATGCCTATATGAGCGAGGTCAAGGACATGGTCGCATGTGAAACAGGACCCACCCATATTGTTCCCGGGATCAAACTAGGCCAAACTCGAGTCGGATCGGTCGAGGTCCAGAAACATGCCTATATGAGCGTATAGGTCAAGGACACAGTCGCACGTGAAATTGGACCCACCCATGCTGTTCCCCGTATCAAAGTAGGCATACATACAAAATTTGAGTCGGATCGGTTGAGCAGTTTTTGAGTCTATAACACATAGTCTCTCACAGACAGAAGCTCCAAAATATATAGTAGACTAGCAGATTAGCCCGCCACTGGCGGCATTCGTCCCATGGCGTTGTTCGAAAAAGCAATTGCAACAGCTTCCGAGACACGTGTGCTGCATTTGCAACAAATTTCATTGAAATCCGCCAGTTTTACGCGATTTGACCTTGAATTGACCATTTTGAAGGTCAAGGTAAGGTCCTGGTAACGATTTGACCCGTCCAATACATTCCCCGGACAAAAGTACACCTAGGTATCAAATTTCGTCGAAATCCGCCAGTTTTACCGGATTTGACTTTGAATTGATCATTTTGAAGGTCAAGGTCAGGTCGGGGTCAAAATTTGACTGGTCCATGAGAGTTCCCGGACAAAAGTGTCCCTAGGTAGCAAGTTTGGACTCAATCGGTAGGGCCGTTTTCGAGTCTATAACGGACACACACATACATATGTATCATTTGTGGGTACCTGTTTCAAGGTGAAGGTCACCTCGGGCGGAAAAACTGACCCGATGAAAATCTGCCCCATTCCTAGGAACCCCGAAGTACGAACACAGACATAAGAATCACACAACACGCTCATGTCTGGACACAGACACAACACGCTCATGTCCAATCCTTGAAATAGGGTGTCTGTCATTTGCAGAATGAGGTCCCCAGAGGATGAATTTAGTGATGCTACCCTGCATAGCGGGCTAGCATCACCAAATTCACCCTCTGGGAACCTCATTCTGCAAATGACAGACACCCTAATTCAAGGCTTGCTCATGTCTGGACACAGACACGCTCTTTATCAACGACACTGCGGATACGAACACTCTTTAACTATCACGCGATTAACCCATGAATTCCCATTGCGGTGGCGGGGAATGGAGAGGAGTGCTCTGACGTTCTCAGAAGCGGTGCGATGACACTTCATCTGGGATTTTACCCTTAGATAGGAAGTTTGGGCTCAATCTGTCCGGCAGTTTTCCAGGCCCTCTGCTTTTCGGCGAATTGCGCGATTTGACATTGAATTGTCCATTTTGAAGGTCAAGGTCAGATGGGGGGTCACGATTTGACCCGTCCAAAACACTGCCCGGACAAAAGTACCCGACAAAAGTACCCTTCGAAATACATCCGGTTTTACCCGATTTGACCTTGAATTGACCATTTTGAAGGTCAAGGTCACGTCTGGGTTACGATTTGACCCGTCCAAACACCCTGTGGACAAAAGTAACCCTAGGTATCAAATGTCGTCGAAATCTGTCCGTTTTACCCGATTTGACCTTGAATTGACCTTTTTGAAGGTCAGGTAGGGGTAACGATTTGACGCGTCCAAAAGACTGCCTGTCCAAAAGTAACTCTAGTTATCAAATTTCGTCGAAATCCGTCCCGTTTTACCCGATTTGACCTTGAATTGACCTTTTTGAAGGTCAAGGTCAGGTCGGGGTCGGGGTCCCTGAAAAAAATTACCCCTAGGTATCAAATTTCGTCAAAAATCCGTCGGGCAGTTTTCCCGGCCATAGCTAACAGACAAACAGACAGACAGAGACAGAAGTCCCAAAATATATAGTAGATTATTATGATTTCCACGCTGCACGTTTATTTGGGACTGCACGTTTATTTGGGACTGCACATTTATTTGGGATTGCATGTTTATTTGAAACACAATCTTGAGTAATTAATCGCAGGCACTCAAAGCTGGCCTGCCCCATTAAATAGATATGTTTTTACTTACCAGGATCATCTAAAGACGGGTCAATCTTTGGGGTAAGGAAGGCAATGAATAAATTTAGCAGGTATATACCCAATGCATATGTTATTATATACCAGCCCTGAAAAAAATAAAGACAAGAATAAGCATAATCCATGAATTTGATGTGGTATCTGTACTCCTGTAATGTTGAGTAAAGTAGTCAGCAATGAAACAGTTTGGTAGGATTATACCCAAGGTATGTTATCATCCCTTATACGTAGAGTTAAACCCAAGGTATGTTATCATCCCTTATACGTAGAGTTATACCCAAGGTATGTTATCATCCCTTATACGTAGAGTTATACCCAAGGTATGTTATCATCCCTTATACGTAGAGTTATACCCAAGGTATGTTATCATCCCTTATACGTAGAGTTATACCCAAGGTATGTTATCATCCCTTATACGTAGAGTTATACCCAAGGTATGTTATCATCCCTTATACGTAGAGTTATACCCAAGGTATGTTATCATCCCTTATACGTAGAGTTATACCCAAGGTATGTTATCATCCCTTATACGTAGAGTTATACCCAAGGTATGTTATCATCCCTTATACGTAGAGTTATACCCAAGGTATGTTATCATCCCTTATATGTAGAGTAAGGAGTTAGTGCACTGACCATTAGCAAATTATCTTTCCCTGAAATATACAGTTTAACAAATTCACTGACAATAGAATCCATGGCTTGGGGTCATTCACAGCCATTTCTCACATAACTAAGACAACATTAGGCCAAAAAAAAGGGTTTTGATTCTCAGGAATAGCTGCAATGAAAAAAATGGGCCACGTTGAACCATTTTTTTTCGATTTTGGAATTCATCATAGTTGTAAACCGGTAACAGGAAAACGGGAAACTGTCACATGGAAATTAATCATGTTTCAGATATCGAATAGGAGCTAAATATAATGGTGTATGTGTGGGTAATCAATAAAAGACCATAGGCAACGATAACTATCAGGTATATTGTCACCACAAACCCCCAAGTTTATTGGTCAAATGTGTTGAAATGTTTGATAAAAGATCAGTAGGAAATTGACTGCCAACCTGACCTTTGCACAGTAAGTAAGTAACCCTGCAAGATAGAGTTATGCCCCTTGCTACGCTATTGCAATCGAAGGTATGTAAACCGTAGCACATTACAGTTTTACAAACGGTGTATATTGGCCATGTTTATGATGATTATTTGAAGTTTTATTGTCTATCATCCATTGCGGTACATACACTGTCTCTTATTAGACGGCGGAATAAGTGAATCAAGACTTTCTATGATAGTTTGGAAGATCACTTTATCTTTTCTTTTGGCCTGTATTTACTTTCCGTATTTTTATATATGTAGTTCTACGTGTTGTTAAAAATTATTGTGCCGATATTAAAATAATATCAATATATATAGCAAACTAGGTAATCCCTATATGATGTATGGGTAGTACAATTTGTCATTCTTTATATCAGATTAAATTAGTTTATATCCATTACAAAGTTCTCCCTACATTTTCTGGAACTGGGAAGGTATAATAACCCATGCTAACTATGGGCAGAAACAAATAAAATATAAAAATAAAACCCCCACTCATTGATTTTCCAAAAAAATTGCCTGAGAATGAAATAACTTTTTTTGTTTGGCCTTAAAAATAATTTTTTATGAAACAGCCCTAAATATGAGAACAAAGACTGCCATCAACATATAGGATACATACAGGGTTTTGGCTGGACACACACATTATCACATGAGTGGCTACAAGGAAATTCTGTGTTTTCTTGTAGCCAAGTATGATATAAGATGGGTATCCAAAACCCTTGTTATGATAAGCACTTCGTTATAAAATTCCCAAACAAGAGCATCCCTAAGGTGTGGAAAATACGCCCGTAGTTTGTCCAAAATGTAGAAACGAACAAAAGCCCATCTGATGTGATAGTGTACAGGTAGAGCTCAAAATTAAACTCAGCCTTAGTTTTGAACAAAGGGCCATAATTCTGGGAAAAATTGGCATGCGGAACCCAATTTGAAATTAACATGTATTTTAGGCTAGTAAACGAACATACCAAATTTCATTCCATTTAGTTGAGACTATCAAAGTTATCATCTGGAAACCAAAAGCGAACAGACAGACGGATGAATGGACAGATCACTAACAGAATATATTTTTTAACGAGAGGCCGATCACGATCGGCAGCTGATTAACCCATACCTTGGCGATAGCGATTAGCTATAACTGATAATTTGTCAAAGATATGATCACAGGAATCCATATATCAGTACCCAACTTGAAATCAAAAGCTCCAATAATTTGTCTTGAGAAAGGGTTAAAGTATTTGGGGTGGGGAGGAGTAGTTTTAAATCTCTTAACTCTGTCCCTATTCACACAAGGACCTCTCACTATGAGATCCAACGGTGTAGTGATTTCGGAGGACATGTGTAGGAGTTTAAGTTAACTCATTGGAAGCAAAAGTGATAAATCCATATCTCTGCCACTTTTGACATGTCAGATATTCAAAATTTATTCACTTCTAAAGAGAAATTATAATTTGTTGACAGCTTAGAACAACATACATGTAGGGGATTCCATCTCATATTTAAATGGTACTATAACCCCCCCCCCCCCCCCTTCTCCCCAGTTGTTATTTGTTTATTAAACATGGACAGATAAGATCAGATCTGACCTGTGTATTAAATAAGATTAAGTGTTTCATAACAGGGGTGTATGGTTTTCAAAAATATATGTAGTTTATACAATACAAAAGTATTATCTATATAATGTTTTACAGACATACCGGTAATATGATGAGGATGCTGGCCCCTATGACCCCTAAATCGAAACAGATTACCATAGTTCATATAAAAGAAAGTAAGTAGCCCTCAATTAAATGGTTTCTCACATTACAATGTTTTACAAGTATCTTGGACACTAAAAGTCACAACATTCAATGTTAATTTTCTAAGCGCTCTGTGGCTATCAGCCATTATTTTAATTTCAAATTGAAAGCATGTGTCTGAAGGGTTAATATATTTTTCAAAAATCAATTAATCAGTCAATACCAAAATTGATAGAAGTGAATAGTGTGCAAAGATAACCAATACATAAGAGATATGAGGATGAGTCCATGTACGTTATAGCATGTGTCTATGGGAACCTTGGAAAGGTTAATTATTTTGAAGCAGATTAATGGAATATAGAAGACACTTATATAGGTGAGGGGACCCTTATCTCACCCTGTAATGAAATTTCAAGAATAGGAGAAACACAAGTCTTATGCTGCCATTAATAAATTTGACAGATAGAATAAACATTTAGCCAGCCACCAGTGTTGTTTATCTTTGACTTCATCTAACAACCCACCAGAGCTCTGTATCATATGTCATCACTCATTTCATAACAGATTTCACTTGGAATGTCAACATCTATAAAATGTACTCTCATATACTCTGGATATTGGACATTCACATGGTAATTTATTGATATCATTATATTACATGCCTGTTGTAAATACTCACTTGAAGAAAATAAATTCTAAGACAGAAGAGAAGTAATACAGCTATAGTAAAGGACCACCTCATGTGCAGGTGTGGTGTCCACCGGTCTAACAAACTCTGGTGAATCTGAAATGAAACAAATTAAACCCAGAATGAGTAATCAGGTGGACATTAGACCAAACAAAAAATATGTTTGTTTCAGGTAACCCGACCCTACCTAGATTTTTCTTGCATTTCAAAAAAACATTGAATCTGTAACTGTTATATTAACAATACGTAGAGTACATCGTGAGCTCTATGCACATCGCGCAACAATGTCAGCCATTTTTTTCATCAGACTAGGCCTAAAATGCGGGATCCAATAGAGATTCAGTTTTATTCATCTACACAGCTGTACCCAGATCAAAACATGTGCTGCTATTGTACATCTGTGGAGGGGAAAATTGACCCTGATCTGAAAGCAAAATATAAAACTGCTGCCAGTGTGTACTCGGTGATTGAATGAAGGCGACAAACAGATTTTCCAGAGTCCACATGGGAAACAATGAAATACAAAAAACTTTTAAAGTTGTTATGCACCCATACAGAAGTTCATCACATTTGGTGCAATACTGAGTCAGTGAATTCTCGAATATCTTCAAAATTACCCTCCTACCCTATTTTTTTCTGGCATGTAACCTGAAACAAATCTATTTTGTTTGTTTGGTCTAATATCAGATTTCAGAGGAAGTGCATTATGCTATTCTAAACAATGGCATCTTATGGGACAATTCTAGAATTTGACTCCCATGAAAGTTTGATGATGAAACTCACCTCACAATATCTTCGGTAAGCTCTCAACACCGGCCCTGGTGCGGGAGGGGCACTGTCCTCGGGAAGGGAATTCATCCTTTTTCACAGTTATCTCCTGAAAAAAATAATGATGTGTGTTACAAGCAGCTGTGATTATATATACAGTAATGCCCTAAATAATCGACTCCTTAATCAGAGCAGAATTATGGGTAGTTTTTCAGGATTTAGTCAGAAATATGGCTTGTTGCCATTCATAGGAGAGCTTTCCGGGGCAAGGCAACAAGCCATATTTCCAACTAAATCTTGAAAAATTACCCATAATTCTGCTCTGGTTAAGGAGTTGATTATTTAGGGCATTACTGTATACAGGGTGCCAGCCAGGGGTTGGGGTAATGAGATCCCTATAGTCACTGGGGTAAATCTCAGCCCATGCAACTAAATGTTATTATCTCCTATTTGTAATTGCTGAATTGGTTATTAATTAACCCTTTCATGACAGAAGCCATGCTGGTGCAGCATTAACGATCCTGTGCCAATGCATTCCCTTATATATGCGAGTCTCTCATATGGAGCCTTGCATATATAAGAGAATGCACTGGCTTGCAAGATCAAGGTAAATATCGTTAGGCCATGCATTATCTTATATATGCGAGGCTCCCTTTCATGACAGGAGCCATGCTGGTGCAGCATTAACGATCCTGTGTCAGTGCATTCCCTTATATATGCGAGTATCTCATACAGAGCCTCGCATATATAAGAGAATGTATTGATCTTGTAAGATCAAGGTATTGTTAGGCCAATGCATTATCTAATATATGTGAGGCTTCCTATAATATTAAAAATAATAGCCATTTGTTCCTAAACCTATACATGTATGTATATATGCAGGACATCTAGATTCCACCAGTATTACAGTAAAATCTAGCAATTACCTCAATAATATTAATTAATGTTCAATTTTATTGTGCTACTGTTCAAAATTACTGTGTATTGTTGCTCTTACTGCTATTTATATGGTTATTAATAATATTAAAAGTTATGTTCCAGAACAGGGTTCACAGAAATAACCCACGTATACCACCCTAAATTCACAGAATAAAAAAATTCCCTACCGACCTACTCACTTTCAAAACTTTGGGTGGGGCAGGTAGAAACCAACAATATTTGTATTGCGGTCTAAGTTACCCAGGTTTGCTGGAACCAAGCCTGAGTTTAATGTGTCTGTCATTTGCAGAATGAGGTCCCCAGAGGGTGAATTTAGTTACGCTATCCTGCATAGCTGGCTTGCATCAGCAAATTCACCCTCTGGGGACCTCATTCTGATTAGGCCTAATCTACTATGGGAGACATAGACTAAGATTGAAGTTCCCAAATGGTGAATATATTGTGATGTACACCCATTGAGAACCTCGATTATGCAATGTGTCGTCTGCCAATTTGGGGATAAAGAGAAACTGAACTAAAAAGGACATAAAATTTTTGTGAAGATGTTTCTATAGAAAATTTGATAATAAACTTTCCAGAGAAGATGAGGCCTAAGCAGAATGAGGTCCCAGAGGGTGAATTTGGTGATGCTAGCCCACTATCACTAAATTCACCCTCAGTGGACCTCATTCTGCAAATGACAGGCACACTAAACTCATGTTTGGCTGGAACTGGTATTTTATTACCCAGGTTGTAGAAATCACATCTAGTTGGTGTAATTTCACGGTTTGTTTGGAAAGTATATGAATGCTCTTTATTGTGACATGCTATAGAAAACAGTTTCAGCCGACACCATAAAAGGAAACAAGTACTAAATTTGTACCTATATGACCGAATATGCAAAACTGACAAGAAAGTTATATGCACGTACGTGAGGTTCTGTACATGTAAAACCGCGAAAACACTAACCTGAGACACAGCTTTGTTCTCGATTTCCGCATTAAAACCCCCCTCCCAGAATGTTAGGTAATGCATGAAGAAAGTAGCCCAATGTGTACTATTTTAATCGATGTGTATTTTTGCATGGGTGAAAACTATTGACAATTATTGGTCGCTACATTGTATGTAATCTTCCTTTTCACATATTTCATGGCCTTTGACTCCATGACAATGAACATGTGTTTGTCGCTTGATCATATAAAGGGCCAGGGGGCTCTCGATGGGATATTTCGTGTAATACGTACAATAGAATAACAACGATGTCATGAGGATGATCTTTACTCAAAAACAAAATTAAACTATGGCCAGTTTCTTAATAAACTAATGCATTTTATAAGCCAACAAGATAGATAAAAAAAATCGCTAAATATTATATCTGGCCTTCATATTGCTCGGCGGACAAAACATTCCCGTCAGGCTGTCATACAGATGTCCCGATGTATCGCTTGTGGTAGTGATGTAATGATATGGGGGTTATCGGTAAAAGCCGATAGCCGATATTTTCAGTAGAATTATCGGCCGATCCGATACAGATACCGATAAGTCTTGTACGTGAACAAAACTCCGTATCAATTTGTCTTTTAAATTGCAAAGTATTGTCGGCAAAGAACCGATAACCTGGTTGCAAAAAAAGTTCAGTTTACGTTCCCCAAAAACCATGGCAAAACTATTTAATAGTAGTTGCATTCAAAAGATTTCCACAATATTTGTTTGAATCCATTACTGTGCCTTACGGAATCAGTCCATAATCCATTTGAGTCAATGACTCAATTTCAATTTGCCAAGCTCAATCTTTTTCAGAAGTTGAACTTGCGTTTAATAACACCTGCAAGGCCATAATTAATAATATGTTTGTTTCCCCTCGCCTGACCGCCCCATTTTAAACCCCATTTTATTTGCGTCTCGTTTGTAAAAAATTATTATATTCATGTTCCGGAAATCGGCATTCCTCCGGTCCATTTCCGGTGTTTTTTAATTCCGCGTTTTTGCTTTTCCGCTTTACCGACGTTAAACTTCCGGGTGATGTTTGTTGACACTTCGCGATGGATTAGTCTGCTAAAAAGCAGAAAATATCTGCAAGTCTCTGTGTTAACATCGTTTTAAAAAATGGCGACAAAAATACGACATTAATTAAGAATAGGATCGGCGAATACGACACAGAACGCACGTGGTCCGATGTGTTGGAAAGTTTGCTAACCGGCAATGACGAGGTCACGGAGGTGAAGTTGAAAAACAGCGTGGTAGCTGTCAGCGTTTCGCAAACCGGAACGGACACTGTCAATGTATTTTCGTGCGATTCGGGCGAAGCTATTCGGGTGATAATGGACTTCGACCCAAAATTGAAATTTGTGAAATTTCTTGTCAATGAAAGTGAACCAGGACTGCAGAGTGCTATAATTTCAACTAAATAAATTAGTCGTGCTCGACTGTCGGGTCTCCATTTGGATACATTTTAAGTGGTATGACTACCCACTAACAGACTTCCAGGAAAGGTTCTATAGAGTAATTGATGACTCCAAATGTCGCAATGCTCACCAGTGAACTAAATGTAGATAGTCCTTGAATTTGATGCATCACAGGTGCCTATCGAACCAATAATTAAGAAATGAATTTTCCTATCCATGACTTGTTTCATATCAAATATTTCACACTGTTGACCTTCGTGTGTGAAACCTTAAATTGTTAATTTAATTCATTTAAACTTAATAAAACATGAAGTACCAGTTCTGACATGATCTTTTAACAATCTAACCATATTCCAAAGGCCTAAATACTTTCCGATATAACTACTGTAGTTTTGGCAAAAACAATAAATAATATTTTACCTACCTACCTACCCAAGTAAAAAATTTAGGGTTGGGAGAGGGGAAACACAAAATCTTATAAGTGTGGCCCAATGTCCCGCATAAATTGTTGACATGATTTTCTCTGCCCATGACAGCAGATACAAGTCCCGCCCATATAGCACTCTGATTGGTTCGGATGGTTCCATCAAACAAGTTAGTCACCTCCTCCATCTTCAGTCATCGTATACCAGAATGTCAATCAATTTGAATCAAAGGCACTTTAAACACACGCACTTAAATTTTGTTAACACGTGATGTTTCTATATAAGGCCTAAAAAAAAAATACCTTTGTTTCCCCTAACGGAGCTGAAAAATATAGGTGCGGGCGAGCGGGGAATTTTTGTTTTTTGTTTTTTTGTTTTTGTGGAAATCTCACTTACCCATGTATATATACATGTCAGGTGTGATTTGAATGCTGGAAGCTTCATTATGATATTGGAAGGAGATCAGCAAGACACAAGGCATAAAATAGAATAGCATAGTATTTATTTGTATTTAAAATCACAAACTTTGACACAAAGTACAATAAAAAGAAAATATTCAATACCAATTCAATCAAAAATATCCTATACCAACATATGCTACCATTTTCACTTTAAAAGTGTTTAAAATATCGCCAACAAAACACTCCTTTTCAACGTTAAACGTTTCCTTTGAATCCAAGTCCAAACTACATTTAACGACAACGTTGTCCGTAAAATCTGTATGGTGTTCTTGAAACACGTGTAAAAACTTCTTAGCATGTGAAACTACGGTAAATTTGTTTACCACGTCCATGAGAGAACATTTTAGAAACGTTAGCCCTAACACACTGCTGCTATGGCCTGCTAACCATGGTTTGTGACGCCATGACATAGGTGAATATTTTCAGTGATGAGCCGATTGTCAAATAGAGCCTTGCGCCAATTGCCGATTACTTGAGATCACATTATTGTAATAATTATACCAGAATATGTTATATGTGTAATATAATACTTAGAATTAGAAGCAAGCAACAACCGTAGTAATATGCCAGTACACATTATATATACATATAAAGTATACGTTCGGGTAAGTATATATAGGTAGGTAGTATGGGCGGACTTGTGATCGAATACAGGCACATGTCCTGCAGAGGCTGTGGTACGGGGCCTTGGTGTATTTATTGTAATGTATTGTATCGACGAATCAATGCATTAACTTACCCATGTATTCTAGGCTATTCCACAACAAATAGTTTGAAAGTTTGATGTAGCCACGTGTGTGACGACATATCCACGGCCCGTTTTTGATAACAATTCATCAAACGGCATTTTTCTTTGATCCCAATTCAAAGACATCACATCAAAGGAAATAAGCCGACTGAACTAGTTGCAAGTTACACCATGTTCATGTAAATTTCGCAGACCCGATTTGATTGTCGATTTCGGCATGGTCATCAAAATAATCATTGGTGGTGACATATACGTGACGTCACACGAGGCTGACTGGATGGAATGACATTGTCTTCGACTATTTAAAGTTAATCATTAATGGAAAGTTGTGTTGGGTGAAAGACTTTGAAAAGATTAATTACAGATAGTAAAATTAATAACTAAATTTCTTTAATTCTTTTTAATATCTGACTTAATGCTTGTACAGTTTTTCGTCCTGACAACTGATACACATGTTATAATATGCTCAATTTAATTGAACAAACAGTGAAGTCAGCTGCGCAATTAAATGTCACGTGACATGCACTTTCGGTTTCTACAGTTTATACCTGTTTTACGCTGTGTGTACTGTATAGATAGATTTGTTGTGATGCGTATGCATACATTTTGATTTTTGATAGTCTGACATACATAAATCAAAATGTTTACATGTTGACACACAATAAAGTTACGTATCGGCTTACATGAGTCCCATGAGATGTAATTTGTGTACATCATGATATAATTTATGATTACGCGCAATCACGGCGTCATCATCGCAGCCTGGCTCTAACCCAAATTGTCATGTGCTTCCCGGCAATCCCCACTGTAATATTAATATATTGTTCAAACATAGACCCAGGTACGGCCGGTGTATTGAAGAGGAGATGGCTGTATATCAAGTTTGTGTTTGGTAAATCACTTTCCCCATGTTTACTGGTCATTTATTCAACAAAACATCGTCATATTTAAAACAGTTTATTGAAGAAAAACAAGCACCTGATTTCTATTTCGAGAATCGGAAATGCCGATGTTGAAACCCGAGTACCGATTGTCATTAGATGGGCCACAATCGGCCGATTCCGATTGTCGTTCCCGATTATAGGCTCATCACTAGAAGATTTAAACGAAAACGATGTATTTTTTATTTTCCGTGGGCGCCGCCATTTTACGAAATGCGTCCAGACGTCGAGTCATTAGAAACGGGGCCTATTATAAAGCGACGAACTGAGACAAACAGCGTCGGCAGCTATTTTCTTTTATTTTCGAAAAAAAAATTAAAAAAAAATTTTGGTGCGGGAGGTTTTAATAGGTGCGGGCGGGTTAGGGGAAACAAAGTTATTTTTTTTTTAGGCCTAACAAGGAATAGCGAGTCACGACTGCGGCGACTTTAATGCAAACTGGTCAATTGTGACTCGTCTATTTATAAACACTGTGATTTTTAGTTTACTGTGTCATCTGTCAACACGTAACTTATTAGTGATTCCTACTCGATGACATCAAATGCATGCAAATAATCGTTTGATATTACCACCCGGCACCCGCCTTGGGGAGATAATAACAATGTGACAACTTACTGTCGCACATGGAGCGGAATTAATTTCACACCCACATGTATACATCACTAAATGATACATCAGTCTGATTCAGTCATAGGAAGATTCCATTCTCACGCTAATGCCAGGGGTGTCTGTTATTCGCTTTCAACATGTGCTACTCGGCACTCGCAAGTAATTTTAATTGTATACAGTTTATATTTTAACTTTAATTATTAAGCGTACGGAACTACGGTACCTTTTGAAATGTTAATTTGGGTCATGAGTGTACCAGCAGTCTCCTGTCGATGTTGTCATCATGGCATATCACCGTATGTGATGGAGGGCTGACCCGTGCGTAAAATAGTCGCTATTTTTTACTGAAATTCCCGTCATTTATTTAATATTAAAGTCGGAATTGGTGTAACAATGTTCAAAAAGGACGCGACATGTATAGGTTGACGATATTGGTCGGGAGACTAAATTTTGCCGATACCAAATATATCGGCCCGATCCGATAGCGATACATCACTAGCTGGTGGAATCGAAGGCACCGTTTTGTTTACAACCACCTACACTGTGTTATGTTGCGCTGACTTTTTCAACAACTGCGTTATATTGCGTTGACGTTTAATTTTTCAATGCAGTCTCACAGCGGTTCCAACGCGGTCAAGAGGGTCACTTATTTTGAGAATATGTGTACAATTGAATACAAAAACAAAACAAGGTTGATATCAGTAAATTGGTGTTTATATAATAACTGATTGTGAATTTGTTTCAAAAATTTAAATCAGGTACGGTATTCAAAAGAACTACAAATACATGTATGTACATGTAATATTAATAGTTATTCTTATAAATTAATATCTGCGATAAATACACATAGACCTATATCTACAGTGTGTACAACGTTAATAATAACCCACTGCATTCACGATCTGATCGTGTGCAGTGGTAGTAATCATTCTATCGTAAGTGATAAAAACAAGTCGCTCAGCTATAATCGGACTGTGTGCGCGCACACCGATCTTACATCGCAAGGGTCTGCAACATATATCGCTTTGTGTGCAGCCCGCTTTAAACACTAGAACCCAGATGCTGTCCTCGGTGCTTCACTGCCTTCAGCCTTTCAGTTTCACCACGAAAGATGCTTCGAACTCCCGCAAACAATAAACACGGAAGAATACAAACATTCAGTGTTTATTAGAGCAAAGATCGATTGGAACCAGCTGGACGGGAAATTCTTAGATAGCCTGGACTCTACAACATCATTCCAGGAGTATCTACAGGAAAACATCTAGCGCCTCCACACCCATCGTAACACGCCAGAACTGGTTCCTACGACGTACCACTACAGATACAGACTTTCAGGTAAATTAAATATTCACTTGATTTCAAACTTTTGACAAAGATCAGAAGATCAATCTAAATTACTCATTTTCTGTTATATTTTTTTCATGATGGTACTAATGGACATTCGTAAGTTTCAGTCTATTTAACACAAATATTCTTGACTCGAACTTTGACGACTTTGTCAAAAAGTGTAATAACGCGATTGTATTGTTTACATAGAACGAAAATAGGACGTGCAATTTTCGAAAACATGACATCAATTTCACATTTCATTCTCCACGTCATACAAGCGAAAATGATTTATCTGAATCTACACAATGGGTAATAAATATATCTCAAACAAACCTACATGAATTATGAGGTCTCAAATATGTATTTTGACATTTAAAAAGTAGTTTAAAGAGACGTTGTAACAGCAAAGCCACGTTGCATAAATCGGCAAAGGGAGAGCACTCTTCTACTTCCGGTTTCCAAAAAAAATCATGTTCATCTTTTTCTGAGAAATTTCTCTCTAACAAACCAGCAGTTTTATAGTACCTATACCTTTTTTATTTCTAATAGCGTCTGGCCTGGTATAGGTATGGGCCGGTTTCTGCTTTTCATATCTTATGTTGGGAGTAAATACAGGTATAATGATGTGGCTATTTATTTATTCACCCCATCAGGTCAAACTCAAAATGGGGGGGGGGGGGGGGGGTGTGACTAATTGTGTCTGCAAAATATTCCACACATAGTGTCAGGGTGAGTGATTCAAGGGACTCATACACACGTGTAGCTTAGCCAGTGATAAGTAAGACTAATAATACTTAAATGGTACGTCTTATATAATATATTTTTGTTGTGGTATAATTTATGGGGGTTCAAATTCACAATTATTTGTGAATTTGACTCATCTGGTTATAATAAGCATATTTATATATGCTTAAGCAATTTTAATTATTATTAATCATAATATACTATGTTTTAAAGCATTATTCATTTACCCTTTATGCCAATTAGGGGTTTTCATATGCACAGTCTATCAGCATTATGTGCAGGTAATTAAGTTTAGATAAACCTACACACTGTAACCTTCTACTTAAGAGTGAGACACACAGGCCTATTTACCCCCCCCCCCCCCCCCCACCAATACCCTAAAGTGTTTGTTCATGGTTTTTGAAAATTCTAAATTTTAATTAAAAAAATGTAGATATCATAAAAATTTCTCACTCTATTAAAGCATTGAGATATTCAAATTTTATATTTATAGCCCAATCTTGCAAATAAAGTGACATGTAATGCCATCACAATATGTCAAAATAAAAAAAATATATAAAAAATAAAACCTTTTTCTGACTGTAAACCACAAACCATGTATACATTTAATTTTCTTTGGCCTAACCAATTATTCTTTAAAAGTTTAAATTAAAACAAAATTTATGCTTAATTGAATTATGTTGAAGTTTAATTAATTGTAATTGCATGTATGATGATTTATGTTTTAAGTGTAATTGAGTTAGTAGAATTATTATGCTTGAGCACAATTCTGACCCTCTCTCAAACCTCTGTTTAAGATGATATGGATGAAACTTGTGGGAGACTAATTTCACTAGTGAATTATGCTTAAAAGCATAATTCCAATACACTTCAGCATGTAATCCAAAATATGGGGTGGCACCAGGATTTGATTTATGCTTTTTGTGTAATGCAATTATGAATATGAGTTTGTCATAAGAATCAATTAGGCCTACTGATGCAAGTAATCTTTGACAATGATATCGCGATAGTTCTGTGTATTCTTGTAGCTTTTACTCATTGTGCTGCTATAATATTTAAAGTGATGTGAAACATTCCGGTATGGTGATCAAATATAAATGGAGAATAATCTTGTTCAAAGTAGTCATTTTTTACAAATAGAATATCAAAATTGACAACACACACCAATACCATCATTCTTATATATGAATTAAATCCAGTGACTCTCGATGGCAAAATTGTTTTCGTTAGTTTATTGCCAATAGATGCGTCCCGAATCGAGTAGTAAATATTTACATTTGAGCATAGTTCTGACGATGTTTTCTATGTAGTGGTACAGTCGATTTGCTTCAAATTTCGGCGATATTAGTGGAATGTTACATTCCTCCAGTTGTCATAGCACCTGAATACTAACTTATCAGTTCCATGCATCCGAACAAGTACATAATATGTCTTTAACATATTACTATCACAATATATTTCAGTGGCTTACAGAGTCAGTGGGTCGGGGGAGTACATAGAGATGAAATCAAGACAATTGTAGGCACATTGCAGGTATGATTAAGCTTGATCATATGACGCCACCTACATGTATACTGATGTCAGGTTACCAGAGATGATATTAATCCTTTCTTTACTAAAGACTCATTAACGAGTAGTTCCGATATGAAATGTTCAAATAATAAGTTCAACAAATGACCATATAGTATGTCATTTTTAAATTATAATCTGAACATTTATCTCCAATGAAAATTATCCTTCTGAACTTCTGTCTGCCATCTGCTATTTTTTCCTTTAATATATATTAACACTTCCAGATGAATGATAAACCATTCCAATGTGTACTTTTATAACTGGTGGGACAAATTCAATTAGTAAAGAAAGGGTTAAAAGTACTCAATCCGATCAGACGCTCCTAAATTACTATTTCTTTGGCTTCGGGGGTAAAAAATATTTGATTCGAGTCGAGGAACCTACCCGTCAACGCTCAGAGTGATCAGATATATATTTTTTAGGTTTGTTATTTCTATTGTTTCTGGCCCAGAGAAATATGCCGTCAAAAGGATGGTGTCGGTAAAAATTGTGGATGAAGATGGATAACTCTAAATTCAAGCGGTTATTATTACCACTTGATTTTAGAGTTATCCATCTTCATCCGCAATTTGTCAGTTTGACCACGTGTTTCTGGGCAAATTATTAGTACACATCTCAAGAAATAACAAACTTCAAAAATCAATATCTGATCACTCTGAACTTTGATGGGTGGGTTCCTCGACTCGAATCAAATATTTTTTACCCCCGAAGCCAAAGAAATAGTAACTTAGGAGCGTCTGATCGGATTGAGTACCTTTAAAGGGGAAAGCCTAGTTTTGCTCAGGGGGTTAATACTCTCACCGAAAAAAGTGTTGAACAGTACACAATTTTTGGTGAAAGTGGGAAAGAGTTCCCAGGATTGGATTTTATGGGAATTTATGCATGGAAAATGCATTGCTAAACTCATAGTAATCATAGACCAAGTCTTCGTAGTCCACAACAGCTTGGGATATCGGTTAGGTTGATGTTTTGGACCGAGTTCCGTCCTGTTACTCTTCTATAACAGCCTTTATGCTCAGAGTCATGGGCGGGAGTTATCTTGCTTGTCTCTCTTCGGATTAGGTCAAACAGACACTTTGCGTATATTCACATAAAAGGCAGCCTTTTCCAAGTATGATGATATCAAACATGCGTATAGCAGATATCCGTTGAATGTCAAAACAACGAGATTTATAAGTAAACAAATTAAGCCTTGTTTTCCAGAGAATTTGTAAAAAAAATGTATATAAACAATATATTAAATGATCTTATCATCACTTTACCTTTTTCTATCATGGTAAATGATATATCATTTTGAAGACAGATTAATCGTGGACATGTCAGATGATTAATCCCATTCAGGGGTTCACGTAAATGCCTGGGCTCCATGTGTAAATGTAGTACATCTTTTCAATGAAAGTCTGTTATAGAAGAGTAACGGGATGGGACCCGGTCCAAAACAGCATCAACCCAACTGATATCCCAAGCTTTTGTGGCCTGAGAAGACTTGGTCTAAGAAGTCGCTAAATTTATTAACCAAATTTTATTTTAAGCTGGATAGCTTAATGAGTGTTTTATTTGTATTCACTGTTAACACATCGATATGAGTTCGATGCTCACCAGCAGACTACTGAGTTTCACAAAGGTTTTGCATTAAGCGGAGTGTGACTTAGAGTTATAACTGTTTAAATCACTGAGGTAATAATCCAGGTAAAACACATTGGAACTAATTCACTGTATAATGTGCTATAGAAATTAATCATCTATTACATGTATTATTAAGATGTATGTATAATGTATTCAGGGTTTCTCGCCAAGATTTTAGGAAACTGTTTTGCTGTTTATTTTGATTATAGGGAATAAGATAAATGTTTGGAAAGAAAAGTGCCACCTGAAAGAATGTGATGCTATCTTGATTGATATTGAATTTTTTACAATTTTTTAATTTTACCCATACAGAGCCCCAGACAAACATGAGCAGACCACACTCTTCTATATGCTTCTATATATGTGTGGGGCTCCCTGCAGGGTAATGGATGTTTTTTATTTTATGTCGTAAAAATTGTAAGAAACATTTATTTTAAAAAAATGATAAAAAATTGTTAGGCCAATGCATTCTCTTATATATGCGAGGCGACCTATGGTCGACTCGCATATATAAGAGAATGCATTGGCACAGGGTAAAAAAATCCCGACTTACGACTAGATCGTCCATCTGTCCCGCAACATCTCTGGAATTGCAGTCATATCTGTTGTGGCTGGTCCCTAGGAGACTGGGATTAAGATTTGTTCAAATGGGGTCACCAGGTCAAATAGGGGCCAAGCCAGGAACATAACTCTCATCTGATATATTAATCCTCCTGCCTTTTATTTAATTAATCCACATCAAATCTAACACCTAAATTTTACAGCCACTTGTTTAATAATGTCGCTAATCAAATTCAACTCTTCAAAATTATACTTTTTATCAGCAATACACATTGTGATGTATCAAATATCTTGTATACACATATGCCTATATCTAAAATAGCAAATGATTCTATCATTTTCACTAATTAAAGGGTTAACCTAATCGAACATAGATGAGTACACATGTAGAAAGTTCTTGTTTCTTGTTCCATGAACTCATCTATTACTATTATAACAAGAATTTGCCTCATGTCCGGACCTAATATCCGGCCCTCAACCATTCTTGGTCATTGTGAGTATCATGAGACAATGTTCAACTTGTATTTTATCTTTGAAATTTGCCTTATGATTCCACTTTTACTTTTCAGAAATATGTTCAGAAATTGGATTCGTCTTGTAGAATTGGATCAAGCAGCCGGACAGATGTTGGTGTGCATGCAATGTGTAATTCCATCCAAGTGGATTTATCAAGCAGGTATCAGATTAAACTTTCAGCACATGTCTAGAAATACTTGTTCACAAAAGAGAATAACATGCTGAATATAATTAAAGGGTTAAATTCATTTTAACCCTTTACCCAACAGAACGGCCCTGTGCCAATGCATTCTCTTGTATATGCGAGTCGACCATAGGTCGCCTCGCATATATAAGAGAATGCATTGGCTTAACACATTAAAAATTATAAAATTGTTAAAGAATGTAAGAAAAATTGGTAAAAAGTGTTAAAAAAAAATATTTTTTAGGCCAATGCATTCTCTTATATATGCGAGGCGACCTATGGTCGACTCGCATATATAAGAGAATGCATTGGCACAGGGCATAACTGTAACTATCACAATGTGGTCAAGGAGCCGGTTCCAATGATATCCATATTTGTATGGTTCTATTGAGACAGACCGAAGATATTTTAGGCTGTTGAAGCTTTATTTGGCCGATTTTGGCCGGTTTGTTGGGTAAAGGGTTAAAGGCTTAATTGATCTTGAGTTTTTCTACTTTCAGCTTAAAACAGTGACAAAATACCAAATAAAATAAATACGATACCCAAACATGTGGCAACGAAAATTAACAGTGGCATCGGTACCAAACTTGCATCGCTTGCAATCCACGCTGCCTGCAAGTGACTATTATTTTCTCTTTAGACCTCCATCTATAAGTTGAGATCAATAAAGGTTTTATTGCAATACATTAAATTGTTTTCCAGCAATTTATGCTCCCTGAATAATAATACCCCCATGAACGAGGTGAATGGTGGGTATACTTAATTATATGCATCCTGTCCTCCATCCATCTGTCCGTCTGTCCGAGGAGAAATATCCCATAGGTTACCAGATCTCAATAAAATTTGGTATGTGTCTTGGCCATCAGGACAGGCCTTTCAGAGAAGTATCCAATAAATAGAAGAGTCTAAATATGTTGGTTGCATTTTTATACGCCAGTTTGAAAAAACGGTCATATTATGTAAATGGGTTGTCCGTCCATCCGTCGTCCATTGTCCGTCGTCTGTCAACCGTCGTCCGTCCGTCCGCTTTTGGTTTCCGGATGACAACTTTAGATTGAATCAAGTGAACTGAACCAAATTTGGTATGTTAGTTTATCGCACCAAAATACAGATCAAATTCGAATATGGGTTTCGTCTGCACGATTTTGACTGAGTTATGGCCCTTTTTTTACTTAGATTTTACCTGATTTGCGGTTTCCGGATGATAACTTTAGATTGAATCAAGTGAACTGAACCAAATATGGTATATTAGTTTACCACCCCAAAATACAGATCAAGTTCGAATATGGGTTTCGTCCGCATGATTTTGACTGAGTTATGCCCCTTTTTCGACTTAGATTTTACCTGATATGCGGTTTCCAGATGATAACTTTAGATTGAATCGAGTGAACTGAACCAAATTTGGTATACAGATCAAGTTCAAATATGGGTTCTGTCTACATGCCCCACTCTACTCCAGAAACGGGCCTATTATTCCACGCCCCGACGGCGTGCTCTTGTTCATTCAAGAGTTATTCTCTTTGTTTATCTAGGGTTTACCCATATAGCATTGGCGGTGTGCAGGCCTCTCAATTCAGATTTTTTGGCTTCGGCAATCTGCTGTAGCAACCATTTCCATGGGTCCAGTTTTCTTCAGCAAATGGCTTCAGCATTGCTGATTGCCATAGCCAATTATGAGGGCTGCAGTATGCCAAGTGGGTGTATGTGCACCGGACGACAGCCCTCATCAAGTTTGAAAATTAAATCCTGAAGTTTAAATGCTTCCTGTTTAGTTTTTGCTCAGCTTGACAGTCAAGTTTGAGCTATTGTCATGGGTTCGCATCCGTTGTCTGTCCGTCCATTTACAATTTCCTTTGGCACAACCATACAGGCCACATCCCTTATCCGATCATAGGTAGGAGCCACTATTTTGTTCCGAAAAGTTTTTTTTTTTAAACATGGCCTCCTGCAGCTACCTTGGATTTCAAATTTGAATCCATCGGCACACCCTGCAGCCAGCATTAATGTGAGAAAAGTTTTGAAAATTTACAGGCATGTTTAGGATCACCTCTAGATGGGAGCTATCAAATTTGAACGATTTTCGGTGAAAAACATGGCCACCGGCAGCCATCTTGTATTTTACTCTTTGCATGTCTAAATCCGTTGGCACTCTCTACAGACCACGTCCATCTGCTGGCAGCCATGTTTTTTAACACATTTTTTTTTTTACGGAAATAATTTATGTATTCCATCTAGAGGTCACACCGAAGATCCATATGAAGTTTGGTGATGATCGAATGAGGAATGTGGCCTGTAGGGTGTGCCATAGGATTTAGTTATGCAAAGAGTAAATCCAAGTGGCCATGTTTTTAACAAATTTGTGAAATAATTACCGATGGCTCCCATCTAGAGGTCACCCCGAAGATCCATATGAAGTTTGTGACGATCAGGTGATCTTGGATTTCAAATTTGAATTCATCAGCACACCCTACAACCCAAAGATATCTGGTAAATGTCTTAAAAATTTACAGGCATGATCTAGAAGGGAGCTATCAAATTTGACTGATTTTTCGATGAAAAACATGGCTGTCAGCAGCCATCTTGCATTTTACTCTTTACATGACTAAATCCTTTGGCACACCCTACAGACCACATACTTCATCGGATCATCACCAAACTTGATATGGATCTTCTGGCCACAAGCAGCCATCTTGGATTTCACATTTGAATCCATCGGCACACCCTGCAACCTATTTTTGGAGAAATGTTAGAAATTAAAATAATTTCATCTGCACAATACAATCCCTTTACTGAAACTTTTTGACTTTCCTTGTTTATCATTCTATTGACTGTTCAGCATAAAATTATTAACACCTCCTCGAGTTGAGCTACAGTGTGACTGACACTTCATTATTCTCCTGGTTTATTAGCATAAGAAAAAGTCTTAATTGTCATTAGTTTTATCAAAACTGACCTTATATCCATTTCAGTGCACGGAATCCCTTGTGGTTATATGACCCACTGCATCTTCAGAAATTGTTAAACCGCTCACTATCCAAAGCAAAGGAGGACATACGGTAAGAATATTTATCTGCTTGTAACATCTTGATCTCCCTGTTGCTTAGTAATGCTGAATTGGTCTTTGTCACATGTCTATCACATAGTGCAATAGTATACTGGAGATCTCTCTGACATATGTGCAGGACATTACCGAGGATATCAAAACATTGTTGAAGACTGGATTTTAAATTAATCATCTATTTATTGTTATAACATATATTTCTCATTTTTTGTGAGTAAAATTTCAACTGAATTAGAATGGGAATGGAAATTGATCTGTTTGATCTGGCCATAAAATTGTTTTTGGTAAATTTTTGGAACATTTCTTAATTAGTTTAATGATTTAATTTTCAGGAATTTTTCCCAAACTGGAAGTTTACCTCATATATACAGCAGTAATATTTCAAAATCCAAACTAAAAAACCCAGAAAAAACACAAAAAATCAGCACAAACATAAAACTCATTGCTAAATTTGTGAAAAAACATTCACAAGAATGAAAACTAAAACGTTATTGTATCTTTTACAGCATTCTGAAAGCAGTACAAGTTAATGATGATTTCCACGCACGCAAACATGCTCACTCCCGTAGCTATGTCTACAGATTAGCTGTACACAAGCGACCAGGACAAGACATCAGTTGCATCTCTCCACTCGATTATAAAAGATGTTATTCTGTCTTGTAAGTGTATTAGCAGCTACGTGTATGTATGTTTATAACCCTCTATAAAGCTGTATAAAGGCTCAAATTAGCTGAGTTTCCGTTAACGCGACCACCCACTTGATATTTTAGCATCAAAATAACTATGAGAATATGACCAGGTGATAAAATAAGAGGATATTCGTGTGCGTGAAGGAGGTAATTGAAGTTAACATTTTCCGATTGTTCTAAAGAATTGGAAATTAACAAAATCAAATTTTAGTGTATGATACCGTGACAGAGACAAAAAGTAGTACCATTACTCTACTACATAGCTGGAACATTTCAGTGAATCTTCGAGAGACTTGTACCATAATGATAAGGACACACACATCTAGATTTAGAGCAGAAAAGAAATTAACAATTATCAATGTTGTTGGCCTGATCCCAAATTTGTCCTGTATTTTGTGGTATTGAACCTACATACCAGATTTCATTCAATTTAGTTCAGTAGTACTAAAGTTATCATCTTGAAACAAAATATTAAGTGATGGACCAACGGACAGCTAGATGCATACGGGCTGACCAAAACATATGGTAATATTTCCTGCTTTTATGCAGGCATCGTAATGAAATAGTTTCATGCACATTATGAAGCACCAGCACACACTAAGCAAGTGTCTGATTAATACTCAATTTTATAGAGCTCAACTCAATTGTGAATTTACCATATGATCTTAATAAATATATATATGAGACAGTCTTTTTGGTTATCTAATCTATCTATTATAAAGTAAATTTTTGCATTGACATATCACCAATTTATTTAACATTTTCGCTCTAAGGATGTGTTAGTGTCGCTTCATCGAGCATGTGATCGTGAATATGGTGACCCTATAATGCACATGGTTGGTACTATTTTTCAGAGAACTGATGGTCATACCTCCCTTATACAAAATTTCTATTCAGTTCTGTTCAGCTAATCTGATTCACACCAAAATAAAAAATACAATTTGATATGATTAAAATTTAGAATCGGTATAGAATAAAACCTGTAAGTCCAGTGAAATTGTCTTAAAACTCTGTTCAAATGCTAAAATAAGTAAAATGGTCTTTTCCTGTGATGTCTATCTCATATATTTAACACATTCAGACTGGCAAAAATAGTTAAAAATCTGTTTAAAAATTTTTGACCATCATAAAAAATATAGGTGTGGACTCATCATAATTTAGAGGAATAATGTTTAAATTAAAGACATATTATGGACATGTTTGTGTGTGTGAAACTGGTAAGTTAGTTTTCAGGCGCTATGTCAACTGAAGGAATGCAGCATTTTACTGACATCGTCGGAACTCTCAAAGAAATTGACCATACCACTCCATAGAAAACATTGTCTGAACTATGCTAAATTGTAAATATTTACATCTCGATTCAGGACGCATCAATCGGCGATAAACCAACGCAAATGATTTCGCCATCGAAAGTCATTGCATTTAATTAAGATATAAGAATGACAGTGTGTGTTGTAAATTTGGATTTATTATCGTAAAAATCACTATTTTGAGCAAGATTTTCTCCATTTCTATTTGATCACCTTACCGGAGTGTTTCACATCACTTTAATCTGAAAGATTGTTATCAACATTTTGAAGAGATTGCATTTAACACTTTGATTACTAAATTCCTTATTATCTGATTATTTACCACCAGTGAATAAGAATCCTTCTGCACTCTGCACATGTATCATCTCTTTGACTGTCTGCATGGTGTCTGCTTATATTTCATTATCACCCCTCCGAATGAATAATAGACCATTCCAATGTTTAGTTGTATAACTGAATAGGGGAATCCATTTATTAAACAAAGACTTAATAATCTGAGACTGCATTTAAACTAGCAATGAGATTGGTGAAATGTCAGGTTAATTGTGGACTTTATTTCAGACTGCCATTCAAGTTTGATAAATTTGAAGCAGCTGCTCGGCTTCTCTGTGGTACACATGATTTCACAGCTTTTGCTCCAGAGAGATCATGGAGTGATCCAAGAAATGCGGGAAAGGATCCTGTTAAGACACTAACTATCTCCATTAAGAGAGGATCTGCATTTCTCGGGCAGTATCAACCACACATGAGTGAAAACTTTGACTTCTGGGAGGTGCATATCGACAGCAAATCATTCCTTCAGAAACAGGTGAGAGTATAGGCCTTTACAGATGGCGATGCGAGCGTCGCGATTTCTGCGTCAAACTATTGATGTCGTCCTAGTTGAGGTTCCTCTCATTTGTTTTGTGTTTTCAAATGGCAACATAACGGCAAGTCATCACATCTATTATATATTTTGGAAGATCTGTTTGTGTGTGTGTCTGTCTGTCTGTGATCGCGATGGACTCGAAAACGGCTGAGCCGATTTCGATGAAACTTGGTTTGTGGGGGTATTTTCGGCCGGGGGGTGGCATGGGCCTATTAATTTTCAGATCCGAGGTCAACTTTTCACGTGCCGAGGTCAAATCTGTTTTTACGCTGTGTTACGGGACTTTCATTTGAGTTCGGTGCTTACAAATCGATTCGAAACAGCACGAATAATAAAATGCCAGTCATAATAATGACACTGTGAGAATCTTTCGTGTTTCCTCTTTCCAACGATATATAATGCGTATGTATCCGTTTTAGTCATCTGCCTCAATTATCAAGAAGAAGTGGTACTATCTTCCATCAGGATAAAAACAATGCGTAACTTCTATGACGTCGTTAGATGTCATAACGTTAGATCACGTTAACACTTAACCGGCCGATGCATTTGACTGTTTCAGACGTCTTGGCGATATCTCGGGCACCGATGGTAATTTTCTTTACGTTGAAACTTGATAATTAATGAGCGTGTGTATATGAGGCGCGTTTATATACTTGAGTGGAAATCAAATCGGGTTAAACTGGCCGATTTTTACGGACGAAATTTTATGCATAGGGTATCTCGGTATCCACTGGGCCGATTTCCCGGTATCCGCTTGGCCGATTTCCACCATTTTTGGGGTGTTGATGTTTGACCCCACCTTACCTTGACCTTCAAAATGGTCAATTCAAGGTCAAAGCCCGGACGAAGTCGGGTCACCTTCTAGTATGATATATTTGGAAATTTTCCGCAAGAGCCTGTGGACAAACAAATCAATAAAAAATTAAATAGTCTTTTTAATGACTTCTAATAACAAATAAAATGCCAATTTAATTATACCATTCACTTGTAGATGGGATGCAATGTCCATCCATATTCCATACGTTCTCTTTGTGTGTGTTTTATGATGCAGAGTCTTGTTATAGAATACTTCATACTTTTCCAATGTGATTATAATTTCTGCTATAGATATTGGATTTGAAGTAACGATTTTGTTTACCTCGAATGAACTTGGCAATGTTGATGGATACCACATCCGGTGAATTTCGTCTATCTCCGTCATTAAAAAAATGCCGAAAACACTTGAATAAATTCTCTGATTGTGTCATTCAATTAGAACAAATCATATTCTTTCTTGCGGTTAATACTTTGGTCGTATCGCGCACGACACCGTGTGAATACCTCAGTGATAATACATTCTCCTAATTGAGCATGCTGTCTGAAGAGGCCTTACGGCTTCATAATAGTTGATTTTTACTGATGATAATCATAGTAAAAAAATTATTATTAGCAACAAATGATTCTCGTTTAGCTATCCTTCCTGAGGACCTATTTAATCATGCAAATTGGTCAATTATTTAATCTCATACCTCATGGCAGTCAAGCCAGTCATACCCCAATATCGGTTGATTTCAGTTTTAATATCAAGTTTTTCAAGTTTTTATTCAGCCATACCATTGAATTTTGGTTTCTGCTATAACATAAACAAACATTTATTACAAAAACAAAACAAAAAGAACAATTGTTACATTTATATGTATGTTGTATTTTTTATGAAAAAAAAAGAAAGAAAAAAAATGTGTTTTTCCTTGAATGGATGGTATTGAGGAGTAGGTATCAATATCAATATGAGAATAAAGAAAACAAGTCAGTTGGATGATTTTCAGAAATCTAATTGAAATATATGTGACCCGCCATATCAAATCCAGTCGTAAGTCGGGATTTTGTTACCCTGTGCCAATGCATTCTCTTATATATGCGAGTCGACCATAGGTCGCCTCGCATATATAAGAGAATGCATTGGCCTAACAATTTTTTATCATTTTTTAAAATAAATGTTTCTTACAATTTTTAGGACATAAAATAAAAAACATCCATTACCCTGCAGGGAGCCCCACACATATATAGAAGCATATAGAAGAGTGTCGTCTGCTCATGTTTGTCTGGGGCTCTGTATGGGTGAAATTATAAAATTGTTAAAGAATACAAGAAAAAATTATTAAAATTGTAAAAAATTGTTAGGCCAATGCATTCTCTTATATATGCGAGGCGACCTATGGTCGACTCGCATATATAAGAGAATGCATTGGCACAGGGTAAAAAAAATCCCGACTTACGACTGGATTTGATATGGCGGGTCACATATATGGAAACCACTCTATTTCATTCTGCTGACAGTGAATCAGCAGTATTTTACATTTTTAGTTAAGCCTCGTTGTGGTATAAGGATTAAATAAAGCCTAATAAAGCTGAGATTTCTGTGAGGGTGAACAAATATCCCATAAATCACGACCATATTTGAGAGATTATCGTCAACTTTTCAAAGACACTGTTTGATGCCGATTTTTTTTTTAAATTCATGCATTCTTTTCAATGTTGTATTAAATATTAATTTGTCCTATTCAGATCCGGAAGATGGTGACAGCAATGCTAGATGTTGCCAGAGGAACTCTAAGACTAGAAGGATTGAAACATTTGCTGGAAACGTCACGAGAGGAGAAGATGTCGCTGGCGAAAACGATAAAGGCTATACCAGGAGATGGACTATTCCTGAAATCTGTTCATTACAATGAAGAAGGTAAAGTAATACACTTTTCCCGTTCTGACGCTCAAATTTGCGTGTGACATCTAGATGGACATTTATTGGTGTTCGCCAAAAGAACATGCTGTCAGCCAACCTACTCTGTCTCACACTTGAACGAACCATTACATCTTACTAGCTGTAATTATAGCTAGATAGTTCTCAAAGTCAATAAGGCTGACCCCAAGATATGAGCTGTTGAAATTCATTGATTTTTCATGGAGAATTGTAGCCACTCTCCCACTTCTGGTTTTTGACTTTAACCCTTTGAGTGCCCTAAACCTACAAAATAAGTCTGTTAAAGAATATAAGAATAAATTATTAAAATTGTAAAAAAAAATTAAAAAAAAATTGTTAGGCCAATGCATTCTCTTATATATGCGAGGCGACCTATGGTCGACTCGCATATATAAGATAATGCATTGGCACAGGGTATATGGGTTGATACAAAAATCGACCTGGCACACAAAGGGTTAAATAATCTTTAAAAAATCATACACATTTGTAACCTCAACACTACACAAGTTTCATAGTGATAGGACACAAGACTCCTTTATTCCAGTACTGTTCTATTAATTTACAAATCCTACCAGTCAAGTTGGGCTTTAGTGTCATTGGCCCTTTAGAAAACTTAATTTGTTACCATATCTAGAATAAATATTCCTCCAGTACACCTTACTTATAATAACCTCATTAGCCACTTCTATACTAAATGGATTCTCCCATTCAGTTATCAAAGTAGACATTGGAATGGTCTATTGTTCATCTAGAGGGTTTTAATGAAAAATAAGCAGACAACAGATAATAAAAGTCCAATATATTTGAGGGAAATGTTCAGATAATAAGTTCAACAAACGACCTTGTTCAACTTATTGCCAGTACATTTCGGTACCAAAATTTTCGGAACATTTCCTGAAGGAAGTACAATGTCCTCGTCAATGTGTATTTAGCATAGAAAGGGTTAAATTACAATTGATAATTTTTTTGCTTCAAAATGGCGACCTGTTTCATTTTCAGATCTTGTATATAATGCTCCACCATGTGATGATGTCCAAACAGCCAGTGTTGCAGAATTGAAAGATAAGATACTAACACTATCTCGGGAGATGTCAGATCTACATAAAGAGTTGAAATCTTCAAAGCAGAATGACAGCGATGTGCAGATACTCGATAGATTAATGGAAAGTTGGAATAAGGTTTACAGTGATAGAGTTGTGTGTATTATCAAGAGAGATGCATTATTGCAACATGACAAGTGTTCTGAATCACCTGATAAAGATCAGGGAAGTAGTGTCGAGAGAGACATTAGTCTCCATGGCAATCTCGACAGGACTACGTGTGAAACTCTAGAAGATCAGAGGACGAATATTCTCACGAGAGATACTTTACTGCAAGGCAAAAGTTCTAACAATTGTTCTAAATCCCCTGATCAAGGAGCCAGTGAGAGAGAGGCAGTTTCTCTTCCTCGGACTATATCTGAAATGACCAGAAAACAAGCCGAGAGTGATGACAGTAATGGAGACACTAATGTCAGTGTTACACCAGAAGAGGCCACAGATATCGCTGATGATATATCACAATCTAGGTCCAGATGACAAAAATGTGTATTAGTCAGCATATTTTGTTATTCGAGTTATTCATTAAATTGTTTATTTTAAAATAATTACTAGTACTTCTATTTTATTTCCTTTCAGATTTGAAAACGCTAACTGTTTAAAAAGGATAATAATTAAGGTGTATGTGACTGTTATGTATAGGAATTTTATCATAAAAATGTATGACGTGTGACAATCTAAATATTAATCAATAATATTTTTTTACTAAATAAATTTATTATTTGATATTTTCACTGAGATATAATATAAACACATTGGTGCTGAATACTCAAAACTCATATAAATCACTGTAAGGGAACTCAACAACATTTTTGAAAAAAACATTTGATGTTTAGGATCAAATTGGCTTTTGAGGACAGGGACCGCCCCCACCATTTTATACACCCCTGCAAGGATATTGTGAGAATATAAGCTGTCTGTTCACTTCCCCACAACTTTGTCTGAGTTAACTCTTATTTTACTAAATACTCATTGAATTAGATCATTTATAGAACTTATTATCTGAACATTTCCCTCCAATGAATATCAATTCTGCACTTGCATTATCATTTCGATTGTCTGCTGTCTGACCATTTTTCCTGAACGCCCCGCCCCTCCAGATAATAATAAACCATGCCAATGTACACTTTTATAACTGAGTGGGAGAATCCATTTAGTATAGAAAGGGTTATTTGTATTTGTTCAATTGTTTTCAAACAGATATTTACCACCTGTGCATCTGTTATTATGAGCTCAGTTGGAGATGTTCTAGTGGAGTTACTCCATTTTAAAATTTCTTTTGCATTACGCCCTGTCACTAACTTGCGGCCATATTGGATCCACCAGGCCCTACCGTGGTTTTAATGCTACAGGTCAAAAGTTCTGGAGTAGCATTTCCATATATGGATGTAATGTAATGAGTATTCAAAAGCTCCATATATGGAAATGCTACTCCAGAACTTTGACCTGTTTCACTGTACCATGGAACCGGGGCTGGATGAGTCTCCGAAACCAATGAACGGGGCTGGATGAATCCAATACGGCTGCGATTCAGTGATCTCGCTTATATAACATAATTTTGTCTGCTTATGTACCCCTTCATTTCCTGAACAATATTTGATATGCCCGTTCGAAGAAAAAAATGGTTGTATTATGTAATGTGTGTCCATCCGTCTGTTTGGGCATCTGTCTGTCCATTTAGCTGTCTGTCCATCCGTCCCTTAACATTTTTGGTTTCCGACCGATAACTCCAGTATGGATTATTTGATCTGAACCAATGTTGGTACCTGTATGTGTGTTTCCTAGATAAAAATACAGGCCAAATATGGGTTCTGTCCAGTTATTTTTACATGAGTGTTGGCCCTTTTTCGACTTAGAATTTGCCCGATTTCATAATATTTTTGTTTCCGACCGATAACTATAGTTTGGATAATTTGATCAGAACCAAAGTTGATATGTGTGTTTCTCAGTTCAAAATATAGGTTTTGTCCAATTATTTTTACGTGAGTTGGCCCTTTTGCAACTTAATATTTAGCCAGGTCCCTGTAATGCTCTTGTTAAAGTTGGCAAATTCGATATCATATTCAGTGATATTGACCATTCTTGCTTATGATGTCAGCACTTTCGAAGATAATTTGTTTATACTGGATTGCGGACATTATTTAATTATGAAAATCTAGAATCTACCAGCACTAGACTATTAGACAATGATAATATAAGCAGACAGTAGATACAGAAATACTCAAGAGATTTCCTTACATTCATTTGTTATGCTGTGACGCTTTTTGTTGAACATAGTAGCCGAACTTCCCTTCAATTGCAGGGAGTTAAATAACAAAACGATTTGCAAATAGGAAAATTTAATACCAGTAGTATATATAACTCCGCCATTTTGAAGGGCAGATTTTTATCCTAGATAACCAACTGCTGCACTAACTTTGTGCTTTTAGCAGCAAACAGCTGTCCTGATGTGGTTTCTGTGAAAGTGTTTGGAGCCGGGCTGATTTCCATAAATGACTGCTATATTTTTCAATAAAACAGCAAATATATGTATAGAGAAACTGACAAGGTTTGCTGGAACGGGTTGGAATACATACGAAGAGCTACTATACATGTGCACCAACAGAATAAATATGCAGTATATACACATTCACTACAAGCTTCAGTTTAGAGTGCCTGTCATTTGCGGAATGAGGTCCCCAGAGGGTGAATTTAGTGAGGCTATCCCACACATTGGGCTAGCATCACTAAATTCACCCTCTGGGGACCTCATTCTGCTTATGCCTCATCTTCTCTGGAAAGTTTTTTTATTATCAGATTTTTATAGAAACTTAGATTCTATTTTTGTTTAGTGTAGTTTGTATTTTCCCCCAAATTGGCAGATGACACATTGCATAATCGAGGTTCCCAATGGGTGTACATCACAATATTCACCATTTGGGAACTTTAATCTGAGTCTATGTCTCACATAGCAGATGAGGCTCCCCAGAGGGTGAATTTGGTGATGATAGCCCACTATGCGGGATGTCGTCACTAAATTCACGCTCTGGGGACCTCATTCTGCAAATGACAGGCACACCAAAGTCAGACTTGATTCACTACACTCAGCACTAGGTATTTGCAAAACCAAATTTGATAGAGGCAAGGCAGTCCAGGCAAGGATACTCCAGTTGAATCGACATATGCCTGTATTGGCGAGCTTAGAAAGACAGCCAGCCTAGTGGAATTTTTTGTTGAAAAAATCATCTCTTAAAATATACCTTATAGAAAACTCTCATGGCATGGCATAAGAGTTCCCCAGGTGTTATAGTATTTGGTTATTTGTGTTATTACGGGTTTCCGTAGTTTTATTTGTTTTGTATTTTCGCTATTGAGTTATCTATCGTGGATAAAGATCGTTCACAATTGTCTCGTTTAATAATCTTCTAATACACTATATTGGGTCACAGTAATATGGACATAATAATAATACATGGTGGCAGCGGTACCCAATAATCGCCTATATTATCCATAAGTGAGAGACAGAGCGATTGTCGAGTGAAAGTGACTTGAATATACAATCCAATAGCCAATTTTCGTGTGAAATTTCTGCGTGACCTTGACATAGCCTTCGTGGAATTTCCATCTGACCTTGACCTCTACGATGCCTGACGATAACGACATAGTTCCAAATGCTGCTCCTCCAACGAGCTTTTCGTGTCCGAATGTATCTCCTCCTACGCAGTTGGAACTTGATGATAATGTCGTGGATAACTGGAAACTATGGAAGCAAATGTGGGCGAAATATCTGATCATATCCGGTCTTCAAAATAAAGAACCGAAGTTTCAAACAGCCCTCCTTCTCCATTGTATTGGAAAGGAGGCCCTGCGAATATATAACTCTCTGACATTTGGTGATACCGAGAATAAAGATGATCCTGATACAGTCATAACAAAGTTTGACGAGCACTTCATTGGTGTCACAAAAGAATTCTTTGAAAGGTTCTGCTTCAACCAACGCAATCAAAATAGCGGAGAATCAGTTGATCAGTATGTTTCGATCCTGCGAAATCTTTCAAAAACATGTGGGTTATGTAAATGCATGTCTGAGAGACTTATCATGGACCGTATCATCCTCGGTGTCCGTGATGATAAAACAAGAGAAAAGCTAATCTCACAGCAAAAGCTTGACCTAAAACATTGCATTGACATTTGCAGAGGAATGGAAGCGGCCCAACTCCAAATAAAGGCAGTGTCAAACTCTATCTAACTGCGTACCATCTGAAGTCAACAAAGTTACAAATCAGTTCAACCCGAACTATAAACAACGCAAATCTCAAAATCAATCTCCAATTCACAACACTGCCAAGCGATGTAAGTTTTGCAACAAAACTCATGTGT
Source organism: Siphonodentalium dalli (assembly GCA_032622095.1). NCBI lineage: Eukaryota > Metazoa > Mollusca > Scaphopoda > Gadilida > Siphonodentaliidae > Siphonodentalium > Siphonodentalium dalli. The sequence goes on along the minus strand of CP136064.1, from coordinate 53,615,855 downwards.
TCCAGAAAGAGTTGTGTCCTGCATGGGGTAAAACGTGCAATGCGTGCCATAGAAAAAACCACTTCAGTTCTTCATCTGAGTGCAGGAAACAAGTGCATGCTGTACAGCAAAATGCTGGTTCTGATTCTGATTGCGACAGCATTTATGCGGTTGAAATTGCTTATAATGTTAATTCTGTTGAACCGGTATATTGTGAAATTCTGCTAACTGACAGCTGGTGAAAATTCAAGTTGATTGTGGGGCATCCGTGAATGTACTGCCACGATCATTTGCAAAAGATAACCAAATTCAACCTGAAAATGTTCAACTACGTATGTGGAATGGATCAACTGTTTCTGCATTTGGATGCTCGAAAATCAAAGTGTTGAATCCAGCAAACAATCGTGAATACAAGGTGCATTTTGTAGTTGTCGACCAAAATCTTACACCATTGCTAAGTCGAAAGGCGGCAGAGAAAATGAAACTAATAAACATTAACTATCACAATATGAAGATACCAATCAACGCTGTGACACAAGCAAACACATGGACTGATTTGTTTCCAAAGATTGATGATATGGAAGTAGGCACATTTCCAGGAGGACTAGTACATTTGACAGTTGACGGAAGTATCTCTCCCTCCGTTAAGGCTCCCCGTACTATCCCGGAGGCAATGAAACAGGATGTGAAACACAAACTAGACCATATGGAACATGCTAACGTTATTGCAAAAGTCGATCGCCCGACAGAGTGGGTTAGCCAAATGGCAGTGGCAACAAAACGGAATGGGGACATAAGGATTTGTCTTGATCCGAGGTCACTTAATCTCGCACTTAAAAGACAACACTATCGGCTACCTGTACCCGATGACATCCTCCCATCGCTTGCGCTGTCAACCAAATTTTCCATCCTGGATCTCAAGGACGGATACCTACATTGTGTTCTTGACGAGGAATCCAGTCATCTGACAACATTTAATACGCCATTTGCCAGATATCGTTGGCTCAGAATGCCTTTCGGTTTAAACGTGTCAAGCGAGATCTTCCAGAAACGACTGCACCAAGCTCTTGAGGGGCTTGAAGGTGTCAGCTGTAATGCCGATGACGTCATCTGTCATGGAGCTAGTGATCAAGAACACGATGACCGATTGAGACAGTTGCTACAGCGTGCGTCGGAACATGGTATCAAGTTCAATATTTCAAAATGCAGATTTGGACTGTCTGAGATAAAGTTCGTGGGCCATATTGTGAGTTCACAAGGGTTGAAAGTTGACCCAGAGAAAGTGGAAGCGATCACAAATTTGGAACCCCCACAGAACAGAGAAGAAGTTCAAATGTTAATTGGAACTGTGAATTACCTTTCTCGGTTCTTGCCGAAGTTGACTGATACAATGATGCCTATTTCTCAACTCATCAGGAAGGACGTCGAATGGACATGGGGTCATTTGCAAGAAGCTGCATTCAAACAGCTAAAAAACTCTTTGACAAAGGCACCAGTTCTAGCCTATTTCGACAACCAACAGCCGGTTTCTATTCAATGTGACTCATCCTTGTGTTCGCTTGGTGCAACGCTGTTACAAAATGACAAACCAATTGCTTTCGCTAGCAGAGTGTTGCAAGATGCTGAAACACGATATTGTCCGTTAGAGCGTGAAATGCTAGCCGTTGTGTGGGCGCTGGAGAAATGGCACCAGTTTACGTATGGACGTGCAGTAACAGTGTATTCGGACCATCAACCGCTTCAGTCCATCAGTAAAAAGGACTTAAACCGAACACCAAAGCGTCTGCAAGGAATGCTCCTTCGTGCGCTTGCATACAACTTCACTATCCAGTGGATACCTGGGATAAAAATGGCTCTTTCTGACAGTCTAAGTCGACTTCGCGTGAGCGCGCATTCTTCCGATGACAAACTTTCTGAATTTGAGAATGTAAATGCGGTTCAGCTTCTTTCATTGAATGAAGATCGGATTCTTCAACTTCAAGCAGCAACGGCAAGTGACTCATCACTTCAAACTGTAACTAAAGCAGAGGTTCCAGATGACACGTTACCGTATTTTCACATCAGAGATGAACTCGCCATAGCAGATGGACTTGTATTGTTCCCAAAGACATGCGCCAGGACATGAAACAAGACCTCCATATTGGTCACACTGGCATTGAAAGTTGCCTTCGACGAGCTCGAGAATCGCTATATTGGCCAGGTATGAATGCCGAGTTAAAGTCCTGGATTCAAATGTATGATGTGTGCAGGACATATGAAACAGCACAGTGCAAGGAGCCACTAATGTCACACGATATTCCTCCGAGACCTTGGCAGAAAGTTGGGGTCAACGTCATGACAGATCAGAACAAAGACTACCTGATCACAACAGACTATAGATCCAATTTCTGGGAAATAGATTTTCTTCCCAGTACCCAGGCAACGACAATCATCCATAAGCTGAAAGCTCATTTCTGTCGATATGGCATACCTGATACTGTTGTTACAGATAGCGCTAGTCAATTTCTTGGTTCGGAATTTCAAAAATTTCGCAAAAAGTGGGGATTTGAACACAATCCATCCTCACCTCACTTTCATCAGTCGAATGGCAAGGTCGAATCTTCTGTAAAAGTTGCCAAGCGAATGCTAAAAAAATGCAGGGACGCTGGTGAAGATCAATACTTGGCATTGTTGAATATACGTAACACTCCAAGTAAGGGTATGGACACCAGTCCAGTGCAGAGAAGTATGTTCAGACGTACAAAGACTGTCATTCCTACAACTAATGCACTACTTCAACCAGCCATGGACTGTCAGTCTGACTCAAAGCAGATCGCGAACAATCAACAAAATCAAGCGCGTTACTACAATCGATCGGCACGCCCATTAAAACCTCTGAACGAGGGTGATGTTATTCGCATGAAACCATATAAGGTTGGGGACAAAACATGGAAAAAGGCTACTGTGACCTCCAGGTTGGACGAACGGTCCTATGAGGTGAAAGGACGAGATGGTGAAATTCTAAGACGAAACCAAGTACATGCATTTGTCTAAATGTGGCCAAGGAGACCCACATCTTAAGGAACCACAAGCCGGTGATCCAAACCCATTTAGGAACCACAAACTGATGTTGATAGTGATCGCGATATGTATGTGGAACGCAGCACTACAAGCCATGTGGAAACACCACCTGAGTGCAGTCATAAATCAGTCACACAAAGTCCACAATCTGACCTGGTATCCACAGAAAGACGATCAGGCCGTATGCGACAGATGCCCAAAAAGCTCTCTGATTACATCACAAACTTATTGCAGGAATCATAATTTCTGTAAACCCAGGGGATGTTATAGTATTTGGTTATTTGTGTTATTACGGGTTTCCATTTTTTTAATTTTTTTTTTATTTTCGCTATTGAGTTATCTATCGTGGATAAAGATCGTTCACAATTGTTTCGTTTAATAATCTTCTAATACACTATATTGGGTCACAGTAATATGGACATAATAATAATACACCAGGTTCACCCCTGGGGCATTAAAAATGCCAAAACAAAACTTCGGGGCATTTTTAATGCTTCAGGAGTGAATCGAGGGCCTCTTATGCCATAAGCACTTGAGACTTTTCTATGAGCTATATTAAGAAAATTTGCCACTTTCCAAACCGACCCACAACTCCATTAGACCTCAGGATATTCCTCTGGCAAATCATGCCATGACCCCTCCACCCCCAACCCAATATATGACCAGGCCTCCTACTTGGGGGGATTCTGGCTATGCCCGTAACGCTGGAAGCTGGTACAGGTACATGTACAGACAAAATTCCGCCCTGTGCTCAGATAAGTAGTATTACTGCAATAGACTTTTATAATTGTAGCATGGGCATTTACAAAAATCAAAGCATATTGTTAATGGGCAAGTATTAATTTAATGTGGGTTTCCGTTGCTTTGCATTATATTGTATCATTTTTTCAATAATCTAAAAAGAAATATTTATGCTTTAAGTATATATGCTACAATATTTTGTTATTGAGATAAGCAGATTATCAACTTGAAAGGATAAAAAAAGTCTTTGTCTTCATTTAGAGTGGATGTTACTAGCATTCAGTGAACATGAAAGGCATACATATTTAATATTATTAGACTAAGATGAAAGATAATAATAAAATTGCTATAAACTGGCATAAGAAGATGACATCAGTCATGACAATCATCCCTGGGTGAGTTAGTGCCTGGTGTAAAAATATACCGGTACCAAGGCAAATGATCAGAAAACAGTATTTATGCTTAAAGGTACTCAATCCGATTCAATGGTCCCTATATCAGATTCCAACAACAACATTTTTTAAATACCACTTCAGTTATCAGAATCGATTAGTTGCCCAAATATAATGCTAACCACAGTCAACTATAGTATAAAATTGCCCATAACATGTTATTTATCAACATTTTGTTCAATGAAATTTGGCTGGATTGTCAGATATCTAACACCCAAAAGCCACTTGATTTTAGAGTTATCCATCTTCATCTGCAATTTGGTCCGAGACTGTCGGCTTGACAAATAAATGCCAGGCCACCAAAAATTACATATCTCAGGAAATAAAAAATTTCTAAAAATCGATATCCGATCACTCTGAACTTTGATGAGTAGGTTCCTCTACCCAAATCAAATATTTTTTACCCCCGAAGCCAAAGATATAGTAATTTGGGAGCGTTAATTCGGATTATGCATCTTTAAGCATAATTCCATTCTGCTTATAAACATAATTGCATACCTTTTCTCACAACTCCCTTCAAGCTGCCATGGGTGCTGATGAAAGTAACCATTGATAAATATCAGTCACTAATACCAAATAAATACCAAATGGCCAGAAAATAATTCTTCAAGGGAAAATAAGTCAGGCACACAAATAATCTTCACTTTAGTTCATAGAGCACATGCATGTATTTTGCACTAATCCATGGCTCAAATTCGTTCATTTATTGCATATATTCTGTTGAGTATAATAGGAGATGATCCCATAAATGACCAGATTTAGTGTACATTCCCCCACCTTTAATAAAGAGTAATTCAGCCAATAATATCATCTTCTGCTGGACTATATTCTATCAATTTAATAGTTAATAAATGTGAATTTGACCTCCTCCTTTAGTTGGAATGTACATATAACAAATTATAATATATAAAATGGTCTGTTTAGAATTCCTACATGCCACATGTAATCTTTATGGATCTTGTTTTGATGGAGGAGAAAACAAACTTTCATATTGTTTTAAGCCAAATTTTGAGAAATTCTGACTAGTTTACCATGACTTTAATACTTGTAAATGCATTATTTTACTACAACTCCTATATTTTTTGCCAACTTTTAGCATTCATACTTGCATTCTGTATCTGAATCGTGCACTGTTTTTTCTGGAAAAAAATAACTGCCCTTTCCCTCAAATGCTTCTGGCACCCATGACCAGTTGAGAGAAGTATGTTGAAAGCTAGACCGTTGTGCTGTCTGCAGCTGGTATGTCACACACAGCCAGGGACGCCGGAGGAGGGGGCATGCGCGGGCACTTGCCCCCTTGCCCTGGCCCAGGGGAGTCCAGTGGGTACCCGAAAAGTGCCCTCCTGACTGGATTTCCCCCTTGCCATTTGGTGCTTCCGGCGTCCCTGCACACAGCTTCTTCTTGCAGTTGGTTCCACTGAGGGATTATTTAGTGGAAAATATCTTAAAGTGATCTGATGTTCCGTATTACGTACTCAAGCTAGCTTTAGATACTGCTAGCTTGTATGATTCTAAGTTATTATTTTCTTGTTCTTCCACAAAATATTTATCTCAGATGCCTTTAATTTTTAGCTTTGGTTCTCCTTTATTGATTTTTATTGGAACAAAGCCAATAGTGTATGGTGATGCAAAATTAGATTGATTCATATGTTGAGCTACATTGTCATTGTCATCCGGCCAGTGGATAAGGTGCCGGAAACTATATTCATTCTTTAAAAAACAAGATGTCTGCGCCCATGAACAACGATACCAAGGACAATTAAAAGATGTAATTTCTTCCTGAAATAGTCGCATCATCGAAGATTGCAAAGCATTATATATGTACCATGATATGTGTTCATTAATATATGTTAATGCTGTTCTCACGCTACTCGTTTGCAGACTGGTTTTCCAAATTCCACCGAGTCGCCGTGCCTGTCCAGTGTCCGTTGGCAGTGGGCGTGGTCACAACAGTTCCGTGTTATGCTAGCGCTGAAGGGGTCATTGTCGTCAGAGTTTGGCGTGTTGGATACCCATCTTTACTAAAAAGTGTTTTTGGTACCCATCTTGACCTTTGCAATGCAGAAACCAATTCTGGTTATAGACCCACTGGTCCAGGTGCTATCACCGCCGAGTAACTTTATATCCGCATTCCCTGTTGTAACTCCAGTACGGTAGAGTTATTTAACGTGCACCCACCGAGGCATGTATACGGGTGAGCCATTAATGTCAGTGCCTGATCGGAGAGCTTACTGCACCCTGGACAAATGTTGTAATGGAGTGATGTCGGCATTTTGCATTCGCATCTTTTTCAGCGATCTCACATGGGACTTCTGTCTGTATCTGTAGTTGTTACGTCCTAGTGACCAAGGCTGGCTTTTACAGGACGGGATCGAGTAGATCCATAATTTTTCCAGGAAGTTTTTTGCCGAACCCGTGACTTCTTAGCCACGGTAGGGATCTTTAACGTGCGCACATTGTTGCACACGGGACTGCCATTAGCGTCGGCTCCCGATCCGACGGTGTGCCAAGTGTAGTGTCATCCCTGGTCATGACATTACGAGAGGAGCAGAGGTACGAAGTTAGTCCAGTACGCATTTTTTCAAATTTTGTCTGAGACTCTTTGCCTTCTGGAATTTTTCTCAGATCACTGATCGTGGCACCGATGATTGATTTGTGATGCCCATGGTACTGGGAATGCAGATGGCGATACAAAGTCCGACCGATATTTTGTCGGATTTGGACCGTGTCGAAGGTGTAGCTCAGAGGTCGGCCCACTAACCAACTGAGCTATCCACTCCTTTTCAGCCTGACAAACTTGGTACCAGTATCTGACCGAGTTCTGATTTTTGTCAGAATACAATGACCAGGTTGCGATCCCTGGTCCGCTAGTACGAGAGACCAGTACACTACATCTTGGCTACGGACTTCCATTTCTGACTAATAATGCTTTTGCTCGACAATATAACTTTATGATTTATGATAATATATATATAACATAAAAAAAGCAAAGGTCAAGTTGGCTCCCAAAACACCTTTTCCAAAAGCTGGGTACCCACCACAAAAAAATGTGGCTACATTGACCCCTTCAGCACCACTTCATAGAGGCAGCGTTAAAATCAATCATCAATGTGAATGACAGAGCAACTGAGTAGGAGATTTTATCGGTTCATAATATTTGTGAACAAATTCTCATTTCTTATTTTTCACTTTGAACAGCACATTGATGAGGCAGAGATACCATATACTGAGAGTCTGAGAACAAGTATAACATTCATAATTAAGTCATAATAATTTTCAAGTGGGTGACTTCACGGGAAGTGTAGCACGAAAAGTGCCAAATGCACTCAAAAATGAAGTTTCTTCAATCACTTTCGTTTTGTTTTTATTTTGTAGCTGAAATACAGGGAACACATCTCCACAAAATTTATAGCATGGGAACCATTGTTTAAAAAGTTACATCATATCATAGATATGGCATCACTATAATATCTTTAAATTAAAGATGAAAACACAGCAGCAGTAAACAGGGAATTCAACTGAAAATTTCAGATGAGATCTCATTTACCACAATATGTCTCAAGCTGCAGAGGAGAGCTTCTAAAATATAACAGTTTTTACAGAATTGAAATTTTTTATTCGGTTCCAAAGTTATTCCACTTTCAGTGTTTGGAAGTGATCATATTTTGTCAAAAGCCTTGCTGTTACTTGTGACAAATTTGAATAAAGTGTTAAAAACAACCCAAAAACACTACTTTTGTGCGCCTTCTACAAATTAAAAATCCACAGAATTATAAAAAATACTTGAAAGGTTTTTGAGAAATTTGATATGTGTTCCCAAGTGATGTATATTGCACTGGTGATTACAGGTGTTTTTCCTCCGATATATGACCTCAATGCATATTGTCAAAAATCGTTCAGGAAAGGACATTTTTTTAAACAATGATAAATCAACTTTTTTACATTACTAGTGTGTTACATACTAAACTTTCTGACAGTTATGTCTGTCATGCCATCTAATACCATTATTAAAATTTACTTTCCTTGTTAAGGTGGCTGGTAATGAGAAAATTTCAGAAAAAGCCATGTTCAGGAAAGGACATTTTTTAACGGAATTTTCGTCATCACTAATCAAAGAACTAAAAAAATCACTAATTTTTAATCACAGAAATAATAGCACATCTATATTAGATATCATATCCTTACTGTTGAAAATACACCATATGTGACATTTAATGGTGTTTTCTTCAATACTGGCTGTAATTGATTTGATTTTGGTGTTTTTTTATTTTTTTAACGGAATGTCTCCAAAATAACAAAAAGTGACATAAAATTACATATTTTTGACATTTTTACAAGAAATTTTCACTAATAAGAACAGAATGTCTTAGATTATAATTACTGTATGAAACTTGTTTCCTTTGTACTATATATTTTCTTATAATCACCTTATTATTGAGACCATTTCCTGTTTGGCACAGAGAAAATGGCAAAAAAATGCACATTTCTGGTCATAAAATTGCAAAAAATAGTCATATTCAGCTGAAATTTGCTGCGCCGGTCACATAAATATACCTTTATATGATAAAAGATGAATGGTAGGTTGGTCATACACTGAACATGAATTTAAGGGAGATATGTTTCCAATTCCTTCATGCTACACTTCCCTTGAAATCACCCAAGTACAGTGTGTTTATCAATATTCAGTCAGTATTATATTTTACCATATTTGATCTTTTAAATGACATATGTAGTTATCATGCGTATACCGAGAACTTGAAACATCACATCCGGCGTGTTCTCCGTTGGCGGTAAGCTGGTAATACAAAGATATTAGCCATGCCTAAGTGTCAATTAACTACTACGTGGGTCCGTTTGGTGATCAGAATTCATTGAGTTGTGTATACTAAGGCTGAAGGGGTCACTCTCACCAAAAAAAGTGCTGAAGGGTACACAGGATTTTCAAAATGTGCTGAAGGGTACACAGGGTATGAAATGTCGTTCTAAAGGCATTCAGTTTTCGTATCTGCCATGATTTCTGTTGGAGAATAATTGTTTACGTTCCAATGAATATTAAAATGTACTGAAAACAACACTGCTAATGGGCGCCAGACTTTCATAAACACAATTTAAGTAATGGTGTTCGTGCCGATCACAAATCCTGTGTACCCTTCAGCACATTTTCAAACCCTGTGTACCCTTCAGCACTATACTAAGAGGTACGTGTTACTTTTGCAGAAGGGGTCACTCTCACCTGAAATAGTGCTGAAGGGTACACAGGTTTGAAAATGTGCTGATGGGTACACATGGTTCGCTATCAGCACTAACTCAGTTACTTCAACTGTATTCCTCAAAATCTGGCATCCATCAGCAGTTTAGTCTTCAGTTCATTTTAATTTTCATTGGAACGTAAACAATTATTCTCTAACAGAAATCATGGCGCGAAAACTAAACGTCATTTGGAATGACATTTCAAAACCTACGTACCCTTCAGCAAACCTTGGTAGTTTCGTACAAAGACATTTTGTATCCTTTGGTCGTTTCGTACCAATTTTTTGTCATTTCGTACCAATGTTTTGGTCATTTCGTACCTCGGAAAAATATTTTCTGAGTAATTTTATTCAAGTTTAATTGTTATAACAAAATGAGAACAATATAAAAGTCATATATGAATAACATTATTAATAATAACTGAAAATGAATGAACATCCAGGAACATCTACGAATAGGACATGAGTTACATGACACAATCTAGTCTTCTGTGTTGTCTTCTGCACCTTCTGTGGTGGTTGGTGTCTTCATTGGGATCGTTGCAAACAACTTGGCGCAGGCTTCTAGTAGGCTGCTTTTTATTGTCCCATCCTCATAGTTGGCCCAGAGGTAGAAAAGCTGGGTCTAATTTCATCTATATTGTAACCGCTGGTACTGCTTGAGTTTTTCCAGCTTGATTTTCATGTTGGTGGAGGCAGTTTCTCGTCTTCCTCTTCTTCATGCCGGTCTCCCCATACATGTAGTCGACCGGTTGCTGGTGAACTCCAGCAACCGGGTTACGACCAACAGAGGGTCCTTATAATGACCATGATGGTGGAACCCCTGGTATGTAAGAAACAGCTCAACATGGCTGCCTGACCGGTATACTGAACACACACATACCCTTAGAAAACGCACAACTAAAGTAACCCAGTTTGTCCTTGGCTGCACCCTCTGATCCAATTACACTACCAGGTCAACAGACTCTGACACTCACACAGGCGGGCGGGCCTTGCACACTGTATGCACAAAGACAACCAGGTAAGTCACCACCACCAGTCCTCTTCGAGCTTTGGAAGGGGGGCTCAATGCTTCCTGCTGCGGTGGTATGAACCTCATGCTCAAATAGACAAAATCCTTGATAAATTAATACAAACAAACTTTACAAACAATCTTCAGCAGCACTATAACATTAACATTACCAACCAAAACACACCCCCAAAATTACCAACATGGGTTGAGGGAGAGGACACATAGCCCTTTCCTGGGTCTATCCCCGAAACATCTAGTAGCCTTCAGCACATTTTCAAAACCTGTGTACCCTTCAGCAATTTTTTGGTGAGAGCGACCCCTTCAGCATTACTATTTGGTGATCACTACGAGGTGTGAGTGCATAACATAGTGGTAACAACATGTTGGGAATCAAAGGTCATTGTTTTCTCACAAAGATATCACAACACAAAAAAAATGCTGAAAAAGTTGTCGAAGTCACCCGTAAATATGCATCTCTACAACATCAAAGGTGTTATTTATTATATTTGGAACTGATGATGAATTATCACTTGTAAATGTGGTCACAACGTCAAAGGTGTTATTTATTATATTTGGAACTGATGATGAATTATCACTTGTAAATGTGGTCTACTTGTCAAAAAAAGGGGCATGTCCGGTTAGAACTTTATAACAGTTGGGAAAGCTTGAATTGTCAGTTGTAAAATTCTAACCTAATGGGGATGTGCAAAAGGAATTTTACATACTGCAGAGTTTGGTTTGGTTCGGAGGGGACGCCTCTGAGTTATTGGTTATCCGCTCAATGGAGACCCTCTAGCTACATCCTTGTTTCAAACTACTTGTCTTTAAGTGATCTTGACCTACGAGATAACAATCCGCTCATTTCCACACTACTAGTTCCTTTGTATACGCTCATTGATGCACAACTATTAAAGTTTTGTATATTCCTCTATTATTTTGTGTATCTAAGACAATACCAAAATAAATACCTAGATTATCATTCCTAGGAATTAACCCTTCCATGGCTGGAGCTTCCTGAGATTTTGCGAAAACCCTGTGTCAATGCATTCTCTTTTATATGCGAGTCTCCCACAGGGAGCCTCGCATATATAAGAGAATACATTGGCCCAACAATATTTATCTTGACCTTGTAAGCCAGTGCATTCTCTTATATATGCGAGGCTCCCCATGGGAGACTCACTTATACAATGGAATGCACTGGCACAGGATCTTTAATGCTACACCCACGCAGCTCCCATCATGAAAGGGTTAAAGAGTGAGTTGTCATTAGTTTCGGTGTTACTGTTAAGATAGAGATCAAGTCACTAAATTGGCTTTGTCCTCTCATGCTATCCTTATTCCATTTCACTTGCACCATAAATTGAAAGTCAGTAAATCACATGTGAACAAATGCAAAACATTTCACTATTTTCTTTCAAGGATGAAATAGGGTTGATAATCTTCAGATCATTGTCTACTGTCCATGCATAAGTATGAAGCTACCAATGTGTTGTTTGAGAAAGGCTGTGGCACTACAACATTTTAGCAGACAAGTTTCAACCTGGTCTCCGTTAGCTTCAACGTTCAATACCAAGCCTAGCAAGAAACTGAGTCTAGACTTCAGAAAATATGGTCATGTGAGTACATGTGTACTGTTTTTCATATTGTTAGCATGGAATATCCCATCTTGATTGGGAATGTTGCCTCCCCCAGGGGTTATGTAAACAAAACTGTTACAGTGATTGATTTGTCATCAAACATCGCTAATTTCATTGTAAGTTCAAATGTTTTAGTCTATAAAATATGATTTTCAGAATATTTTTCACTATGACCTTTTTCTTTGTTTAATGTCAAGTTTTGATTAAACTTTTGGTATATCTTATTGAACTAATTGGACCCTGATTGGTAATTGCACTGTAAACTAATGTTTAACCCTTTACCCAACAAACCGGCCAAATAAAGCTGCAACAGCCTAAATTATCTTGGGTCTGTCTCAATAAAACCATACAAATATGGATATCATTGGAACCGGCTCATTGACCACATTGTGATGGTTACAGTTATGCCCTGTGCCAATGCATTCTGTTATATATGCGAGTCGATCATAGGTCGCCTCGCATATATAAGAGAATGCATTGGCCTAAAAAAATCTTTTTTTAACATTTTTAAACATTTTTTCTTGCATTCTTTAACAATTTTATAATTTTTAATGTGTTAAGCCAATGCATTCTCTTATATATGTGAGGCGACCTATGGTCGACTCGCATATATAAGAGAATGCATTGGCACAGGGCCCTTCTGTTGGGTAAACGGTTACATAACTATGATTTTGATATGTGAACTCTCATTATTTGAGAGTTATCATAATGAAAACAACAACAAAGACAATCTATTTTTACATGTAGTTGTTGATGATAGTTATTTTATAGACTTTTGTAAAATTTATGTTATTTCGTATAAACTCACTTCAAAAGCCTTGTGTCCCTTTAAAATTGGCATTGTCGTAACCTCATTAAAACTTAAATTTTTACTACTGTGCAGTAAGTCATTAACTAACTCAATTCTAATTGACAAAATTTTTAATGAATCTTTGAGGTACAGTAATGCTCTAAGTAATCAACTTCTTAACCACAGCAGAATTATGGGTAACTTTTCAGTTTAGTCGGAAATATGGCTTGTTGCCATTGATCGGAAAGCTCTCGGGGCCTGAAAATATGGTCGAAATGTGCACATATTTCATCGATTACTATCATTTCAGGGGTTGTTTGGTATACCAGAAATGACAGATTTCAGCGGGTTCTATCTTCTTCAAGAAAAAGTTAAAGATGAAGTTGACTCTCTTGTCAAGGAGACAGCAGGACCAAACAGAAATCGAAAGATGGTTCAAGTATTTGACCAGCTGTCTGACAGTCTATGCCGAGTTGCAGATATGGTATGTGTAATAAATACATTATGTACATCTCATATATATTTTGAAGACCTCTGTCTGTATGTATGTTTGTTTGTTTGTTTGTTTGTTTGTCTGTCTGTCATTTATACAAATCTATGATTCTCGACCGATCGGGACGAAACTTGGTACGTGTGTGTAGTTTGACCAGGCGGTGAACGTTGTCGTATTGGCGAGCCCGTGCGGCGCCCGCTTCGCGCATGCGCAGACGAGATCTCGGAAACGGGTGGAGCTATCAACTTGAAATTTTCTATGTGAATGTATCTTGCCCCGGATACGAATTTTATCGGGTCGCCGAGCCCGTGCGACACGAGCTTCGCGCATGCGCAGACGAGAACTCGGAAACGGGTGGAGCTATCGACTTGAAATTTGCTATGTGAATGTATCTTGCCCCGGATACGAATTTTATCGGGTCGCCGAGCCCGTGCGACGCCAGCTTCGCGCATGCGCAGACCAGATCTCGGAAACGGGTAGAGCTATCGACTTGAAATTTTGTTTTTGAATAGCCCGGACAACGTCAGGCTCATCGGCTAGTAGTATATATTTGTAATCAGGGATGTGGGTACAGGGTATGTGTTCTGAATATTAAAATCCAACACTCCCTCCTGTTGGCATTTTTTTAATATTTCTTTGGTAGATATTTTCCTCTATCAGTTGGTCATTCGATATAAAAATAAAAATATAATTGCATTTTTAAACATCAAAATGGTTTCAAGCGATTTATAACTTAAACAAGGCTTCAGTTGTCTTTGTTTTGAAGCACGTAACAAGCTTAGAAAATATTAAAAGACAACACTTTTGAAATTAGTCAATAGAACAACGAAACAGAATGTCTCTTGTGTCAGGAATCAATTACCAGCATTCATTCTTTATTTTTATCCACCATAAATCCATGGTTAGACTCTATAATATAGTCTATACACCAAGCTAGTAGGTGTTAAAATCAGAATTGTCACCTCTAAATCTGAGTCTGCTTATTTGAACAAAAGAACAGAACATCACATTGACAATTTATACAAACAAACAGTTCAATTGTGGATGGGATAACAAGCCATAAGCCTATACTTTCCTCTGGAAATGTCACCCCGAGTGTCAAAACAGACAGCTACAGGATAAAAAAGATGGGATTTTAATATAGTTCTGTGTTTTCTCATAAATGTTGAGAAGATAGTTGAGCGAGTGCAGGTATAAGAAAGTGGGAGGTTTGATAGAAGGGAGAAGATACTGAAGTGGGTTGCAAAGATGTGTGATAAATAGTGTATGCAATCATACCTCAGTCAGAAGCAAAATTTATAGTTATGTACGTGTATTTTAGACTGAAAGTATTGAAATAGCCGAATAGTGGTTTACAAATAAATAAGTCTATTTGACACTAAATGTTGGATGGAAACATGAACTATCAGAATTATCTCAACCTATTTTCGGGCAGCGAAAGGATTTGCGTGCCCGCCCAAAGGGCGGCACGAGGACGGTGGTGGACTCATCCGAAGATCGCCCTTATGCCCTGTCTTGAATCTTCTTGTGTCTTTTATCTTCAACAGTCTGGCCGCGGATCGGGTGGAGAAGTCTTGAGGCCGGGATTGGTCAGCGTCTTAGGTGTCTCGAATCTTGTCTTGAGAATCTTCACTTGGTCTTTGCCTTGTACTTTTGCCTTGATCTATGCCTTGATCTTTGCTTTGCCTATTTTCGGGTCTCAATTTTCCAATTGATAATGATTCAGGCATGAAATTTCCAACTGGCAAACTTCCCTCTGTTGCCACGTCCCTGTTTAAAAAAAAATATAAAAGGACCCAGCAGATCTTTAGAGGGCCATTCATTGGCATAAGGTACAGATCACATATGTATCAATCTTTTGATAATCGGTCAAATTAGTTTTAATCTATTCTATGCATCATTTATAATTTATGGCATACTTTGATGGTCCAATAACAGTCCTTGAAATTGGCCACAACAATAAGCAATGCTCTGGGATATTTTTTCCTAATTTTGAGGGCTGCAGTAAACACTTAATATGACTTTAAGCAAATATTAAATCACACACACTATGATTATACACATTCTGACTGCTTCGTGGAGTTTATTGCATGCAAGCCTTGAAATAGTGTGTCTGTCATTTGCAGAATGATGTCCCCAGAGGGTGAATTTAGTGATGCTACCCCGCATAGCGGGCTAGCATCACCAAATTCACCCTCTGGGAACCTCATTCTGCTGAGTTGTAAGCAGAATGAGGTCCACAGAGGGTGAATTTGGTGATGTTAGCCCACTATGCGGGGTAGCATCACTAAATTCACCCTCTGGGGACCTCATTCTGCAAATGACAGACACACTATTTCAAGGCTTGATTGCATTCAGTTAGGTTATTTGGGATTTGTCACTTTCATTAGCTGTGGTCATTCACAACCTTATCAGGTTTCAATATGTATTAACCCTTTCATGACGGGAGCCTCGCTTGTCCAGCATTAAAGATCCTGTTCCAGTGTATTCTCTTATAAATGCGAATCTCTCATAGGGAGCCTCACATATATAAGAGAATGCATGGCTTACAAGGTCAAGGTAAATATTGTTATGCCAATGTATTCTCTTATATATGCGAGGTTCTCTATGGGAGACTCACATATATAAGAGAATGCATTGGCACAGGGTTTTCGCCAAATTTCGGGAAGCTCCAGTCATGGAAGGGTTAATAAGTAACATGTGCAGTATGAACAATATGTTTCATGTTTATCACACCTGTATTATATCACCCCTGGCCAAGTGGTCCTGCAAATGTGCTATGATGCTGGAGGGTCCTGCTGAATTGCTATGATGCTGTTAGGGCAAACCGATGCTGTTAAGAACAAGTACCGTTATTTTTTCTAAAGTTGTCATTTTTGTGGTGTTTGGCTCCACCACCATCGAACGGTTCTAGTTGCCCAACTTTTCCGCCCAAGACGCCGACCTATCGATTTTCGACCGATTTCCGTTTTCGGCGTTTCCGCCTCGGACGCCAACTTCCCGCCTCGGACGCCGAAATGTCGACTTTTGGAAGGGACGCTCGGCCGAGTTTGCCCGCCTCGCCATTTTCGAGAGAGGCCAGCCGCGCGCGTGCACGCGCTAATCGGAGGGATTTGAGAAAAAGCCAGTGTCGGTATAAAACATTCAAGAACATATATATTTTTGATAAATTGAATAATGGCTGTGCTGGTGTTTGTAAAACGACATGAATAGCCAAATTGATTAGAGTCGATTTTCAACAACTAATACAATTAGTATTACAAATATTTCGCAAAATATATGTTTCTCAAATATTTGATAGAAATAATGGCTTTTCCTTGATATGCTCAGATTATTCGAAAACCACAAAAATGACAACTTTAGAAAAAATAATGGTACTTTTTCTTAACAGCATCAGTTTGTCCTAACAGCATCATAGCAATTCAGTAGGACCCAACCCCATTTGCAGGACCACTTGTCCAATTGTGTCAATATTTGTGATATTGCAGCTCAGTCATTGAGACCACAATTTGCTAATTTGTTCAATTTATTTCAGGCTGATTTTATACGAGTTGCTCATCCTGATAAAAAATATTCTATGGCTGCCGAAGAAGTGTGTTTGAATCTTTCCGCTCTGGTTGAAACGTGAGTATTCCTTTTATGAATTTCTCTGGTTGAAATGTTAGTATTTGTGTGAACTTGCCTGTTTTGAGAGAGGATATTTCCATGTTTCTGTATAAGTGTATATTTGAATACATTACATCATAAAGCAAAGAACTATATCAGGTTGCAGCTTTTAACCATCCTTTTCCAATAATAGGGCTTTGTGAATTAATATTTGTTTTGTTGCGATTCAAAATCATTTGTCGGATTTGATTTGATTTGAAATCGGTTGTTGTGACTCAAATTCTATCGATTCTATTTCATCAGGTGCATTCCAATGGTTATATCCATCTGTAAATATGACGAAAATGAGATGCATGCATTCTAATTCTAGTTAAACTTGTTGCTTCTTGTATCTTTACATTAGTGGTAGACAGTCTATTAACTCGGCCATGACTGGTGTTTCCTGAAATTTATCAAAAACCCTGTGCCAATGCATTCTTTTATATTTGTGAGTCTCAGGGAGCCTCACATATATAAGAGAATGCAATGACTTAACAATATTTACCTTGACTTTGTAAGCCAGTAAATTTTCTTTTCAATATGCAAGGCTCCCATTGGGAGACTCATATATATAAGAGAATGCAATGGCACAGGATCTTTAATGCTGCAGCAGTGCAGCTCCCGTCTTGAAAGGGTTAATTTGGATAGGTAGTACAATACCCATTGATGATCTCTTATCTGTATGATGTTTTAGATTTGTTATGGCTACCAATTTAGGTTTTCTCTGAATTCTTCCATATCAACACTCTTAATACAATTGATTCGAGACTCGATGCGATTTCGAATCTTTTGCCCAAGTCGACTGGAGATTCGATTTCGAAGTGAAAACCCCCAATTCGCAGGTGCCATATTCAATAAGTGCACTGGATATGTATATTCATCATGTTTGGCTTTGGCAATATATGTCATATATTTACCCACCTATCTTTTTATTGAAAATCTATCTTTTAACACAATTTTAGGTGAAATGTTTGTAATATGTTTCTCTTGTTTGTTTGAGAACAATGATGAAAACTTGCCTTCAAAACAAGTTTCATAGAACCTTGTTGTTTCGACTGGAGATTTGATTTGAAAACCCTCGATTCGCAGGACCATATCCGATAAGTGCACTGGATATGGATATTCATCATGTTTGGCTTTGGTGGCAATATATATCATATATTTACCAACCTATCTTTTTATTGAAAATCTATCTATTAACACAATTTTATATGAAATGTTGGAAATTTGTTTCTCGTATTTGTTTGAGAACAACGATGCAAACTAGCCTTAAACACAAGTTTCATTGAACTTTGTTGTTGTTGGAAGTGATGCCAGGAAAAGATAGTGCATCTTTAATCCTTTCTTTACTAAATACTCATTGATGAGGATGAGTTGTTCCCTTATGAAATGTTCAGATATTAATAAGTTCAACTTATAATCTGAATATTTTCCTTCAATGTTTATGCGATCCTACTGCAATTGTATTATCGATTCAGCTGGGTTTGTGGTTTGGGGGGCTAACCCCGGGATCATCAAAAGGGCCGAGAGGCCCTTTCCCTAACCCCTCATTTTAAGCTTTATTTCGTAAAACATTAAAAAAAAAGAAGCAATTTTTCAAAAGTTTGTTATTTTCTTTTTGTTCTTTTTTTCTTGGAATTTGGCTTTTCCGTCGAAGTTGGAGGTGATGTCTGTCTCTGATGGAACTGGCTTATGAGTTGTTCCATTTTTCTCTCATGTACTTTTTGTTCTTTTTCAAATTTTCTGTGTTGTTCTTCTTTTTCTTTTTTTATTTCCCTTTCTTTCCTTATTTGGTCCCACTCTTCTGCTGTTATGTTTGTTGTTTTCCCATCTTCGACAGGAGCAGGGGGTGTTGATTCCTGCTCCTCTTCCGCGATGCAGTCGGGGGACACTGGAGGTCTCGGTGTCGGTGGATTGTAGTCCTCCGCTGCATCCGGGTTTGGAGACGGTGGTAGTGGTGGCAAGGTCTCCATCATCACCACAAAGTCGGCGACAGGGACGGCCAGGGTGACATCGACGTCCCTGTCGTTTCCGCTGATGGTAATTTCAGGCACATCGACAGTAGGCTGCTGTTGTTGCTGCACCGGGACCAGGTGGGGGCGAACTGGGTGTCTCTCAGTTCCCCTTCTCCACCTGGCCTTCCTGTCGGCGTCCCTGCGGCGGCACGACAGTGTCTTCTTCTTCTTTATCTTCTTCTCACTCCTCATCCCGTCGATGGTGGTCTGATCAGCCCCGGACCGGTAGATTCCAGTCGGTCCTACCGAGCCGCGGCCGGCAGAGGGTTCTGCCGGGGCGACTCGGTACTCCAATACCACGTCCAGTCTGTCCTTGTAGGCCTGTACATGCCAGCCTAGACAAAGGACAGATGGCAGTTCACTCAGCATGCTCTGGACTTGACTGGGGATTAATTCCATAACCAGTCAAGCCCGGCGACAAAAAAGATCATGGATCGCTCATGCTTAAGTCGAGCATTAAATGCGACCGTCCCGCAAGCGATCCGGAAACAGAATGATTATCGACTCATCTACTTTTTGTCTACTTATATTTCGTGAACATCCCTCTTGATGAATAATAGACCATTCCAATATATTATGTATATGTTTATATTGAGTTGGAGAATTCATTCAGTAAATAAATGGTTAATATTTAAATGAATGTTGAGTATTATTGAGAAATGACTGGCAGATCCATTTGGTTTATGACTGGCAGAGTAATTAAACAAAGTGATTTGGACTGATTCTTACAGAAGCTAATTGTGTGAATGCAGAGGGTGTGTGATTATTGAGCTTTACACTGCTCTGCAGAACACTACTATGATCAAGCCTTGAAATAGGGTGTCTGTCATTTGCAGAATGAGGTCCCCAGAGGGTGAATTTAGTGATGCTACCCTGCATAGCGGGCTAGCATCACCAAATTCACCCTCTGAGGACCTCATTCTGCTTACACCTCAGCAGAATGAGGTTCCCAGAGGGTGAATTTGGTGATGCTAGCCCACTATGCGGGGTAGCATCACTAAATTCACCCTCTGGGAACCTCATTCTGCAAATGACAGACACCCTATTTCAAGGCTTGACTATGATCACACTGTGTACTCATATATTTCTCTAATGTCCTGCAGATTAAATACAAATGTCGAGCTGTACAGCGCTCTGAAGAACACTCTCCTATCAGGTGACAGTGTTCCAGTAGACGAGCTGGACCAGAGAGTTACTCAACTTTTCATCTTTGACTTCGAACAAAGTGGGATCCATTTGGATGATAAGAAAGTAAGTACCCCTCATAGGATATCACTTTTAGAGCTGGCATATTTCATAATCGATTACTTTCTTGAAATAATCAACTATAGTCATACTGAGTCTTTCCATGGATATTGTTTTGTGGCATTATATATTTCTGTCAAATGCTCGTTGACCGTCAGAGCACTTACATGGGTATTATTTATCAGCATTGATAAACCATTTTGTCTCCGAATTTGAAGATTTTACATTAACGATGTGTTTCAGCATAAAACAGATTCTCCTATGTAATAATAAACTGGTGGATGTTAAGGTTGTTGTGATCTTGGTTTCCATAATGGAATTATCGTTCAGAATCCAGGAGGCAATGTCCCAGTAGTGTTCGGTCATTTGAAGTGAAACGATTCCACATTACAGCATTACATTACGGCATTCATGAAAAAAAACTTAACAAAACCGGTAATATTGCCGTATGTGAACACTTTGTGGAATATTCCCAATGTTGTTATTCCAAAGATTAATGAGTTATATCATTGTGGATTATATGCTTTCCAAACAAATGTGGATTTCATTCAGTTAACTTTCAATCACCTCCCCCTCCCGAAATATCACAAATTATACAATCTAAATTTTTGTGCTCCATTCATGACCACAACGATATCTATAATTTTGTGATTTCAGCGAGAGAGATTTGTGAAGCTGAATGAAAGCATCTTCATGACGGGAAGTTATTTTGTACAGGGAACACAGAATTCAGTATCAATAGCCAAAGAGAGCATTCCGGAACATATCCGAGATTGGTTAGTATTTATCACCAATTTAACAAGCCTCACCTATATAACTGTGTTATATAGGCCACCTGTTTATAGTGCAATCATACCATTTTATAAATAGCATAAGAGGCCTCGAGTTATTGCACAAGTGCCATTTTGTTGGCCAATAATAATATGTGTGTTGTTTTATAGATGATGAAATTTTATTATCAACATTATACAACATACGCTTTTTTATCCATGTATGCGAGAGATTATGGTGAATTGGATGTCATGGGATGATAGAACCAGAAACCTGAAATCACATACATTAATAATGATACATGTATTTTATTGTACTGTTTATTGTTACTGTGTGATTCTCCCTCATACAAAAACACTGGTATTCTGTGGTATTCTACCAGGGGAATTGGGCGTTTACTCTGGTAAAATTCATCTAGTGAATGGTTACCATATTATACGCACACATGTAGACCCACCCATGTATTTTCACTCAATTAAAATGTCCCCACCCATGTATTTCACCTTTATACCTCGATATTAGGGTAAAGTTACCATGGTAGTACCGAGGTGCGGTTTCAGAAGCTTTAACATTTGAGATAACAGATTGGAGGCTATACGAATCACAAATGTAATTAATAAGGTATTAAACTCTTCTGGATTTAGCCTACTTATTTATAAGAATATTCTTGTCTCATTCTGAGTATGACACCGGGTACAATTGTTTTCCACTGATCAACAAACATAATATGATTTTATTCTCACAAAAGAGACCTCTGCTGAGAAATGTGCTATTGCGAAATAGAGCTATCACTCATATCCTTGTAAAATTACTCTGGTAAGGCCAGGTAAACCATGGTTTACATGGCTCTACTCTGGCAAATATGGTAAATTCAGATAGAAAATGATATACTCTTGTAAACGCCATGTAAAGTCCATGTGAAAATGACATACCCTTGTAATTCCAAGTAAAGTCATGATGTACCCCACTAAGATTCATACTATTATTCCCCTTGTATCACTTGTATGTTATTGTATGGCATTACCTCACCTCATTCAAAATAAAAGGATATGTGTTATTAGCTGCCCTATAACATTAATATAATACTACTACCAGAAGTTATTTACTACAGTATGTTCTGATTTACATGGGTTTTCCCCATGTATGTCCTGTTACATGAGCATTTTACGAGAGTAAAATGGGGTTCACCATACCTTTACATGGAATTTACAAGGGTATGTCTTTTTACATGGGTGTACATGGCTTTTACCAGAGTTTATCATTGTTAACCCGACTTTACCATGATTTACTTGGAATTTACAAGGGTATGTCCTTTTTACATGGCTTTGCCATGGTATATCATTGTTAACCTGACTTTACCATGATGTACTTGGAATTTACAAGGGTATGTCCATTTATGGCCTTCACATGGATTTCACCAGAGTATATCATTGTTAACCTGACTTTACCATGATTTACTTGGAATTTACAAGGGTATGTCCATTTTATATGGTTTTTACCAGAGTATATCATTGTAAACCTGAATGTAGACCATGGTTTACCAGGCTTTTACAAGAGTGTTTTTATTGTAAACCTGATGTTCTGGTTTACCATGCTTTTATCTGAGTGTTTTTTATAAGGGCGGCTTCTCCAAATTCTTTACAATATGTCAATATGTCATATCCCTTGACAATCAATATTTCACTATGAGATAGTAGAATTGTAAAATATATATTATCAGTGTGACAGGGACATGTACATGGTAATTGAAAGTATGTTCCACCTAAATTCCATGAAATCCTGGTATAATGTTTAGGTAGAGACCATATTTCAGGGTTACATTACTACCCAGTTATGATAAATTAATCCACCTATCACTGGTGACAGGTAACAAAATATTTACCTATAATAACAAATAGGCTGTCAGTGGCTGACATATGGATATTTTGATTAGCTTCCATCAACTGTTTTTGAGTGGTCTTCATATTCTTTGGTGTTATTTAAGTGACATATTATTTGACAGTTTTATGATTTTTGTTTGTTCTATTTGTTGCAGTTTTTCGACTCATGGAGACAGTGTAATGGTGAATAGTATGATGTCGGACCATCATAGTGACATTGTGAGTGTAATATTTTACATTAGCTGCATCATATCCCTCACAGTGGGCTAGCATCACCATATTCACCCTATGGGGAACTCATTCTGCTTAGGCCTCATCCACTGGGAAGTATCTATGTCTCAGAATAACATTGTTTTTAGTTACTTCTGTTCAGTTTCTATATCCTCAAATTTGCAAAATACATAATCGAGGTGACTAATGGGTGAACATCACCAACTTCAACTGGGAAACTTCAATCTGATACTAGGTCTCCCATAGCAGTTGAGGCCTCAGCAGAATGAGGTTTCCAGAGGGTGAAATTTGTGATGCTAGCCCACAGTGCGGGACAGCGTTACTAAATTCCCCCTCTGGGGGAACTCATTCTGCAAATGACAGAACACTATTTCAAGGCTTGGCTACAGATTCTAGAGTTTGTGTAATATACATGTATGCGATGAACGTAATACTTTGTGAGAGTCAGAATTTTTAATCAACTTGACCAAGGTTTTTAAGTATATGGTTTTTGAGAGGGAATTCTGGAAATGTAATATTTTAGGGTGTGAATACTGTGGAAATAATAATGAAGTTGGATGTTTGCCTTCTGGGGCCTATACTATAGAATACAATTTTTGTAATAGCAGGCTTATTTGAGCCGTACAGAAGGTGTCGAGTACTATGGACCACTGTAATCTAACAGCGAACGCGATTTCTTGTAAATCACAAAAAGACGGCAAATCGAGTACTATCGATCACCGTTCGTTGAACGCACATCTAAACATTTGTGATTTTGTCAAGGGAAATTACTCTAATGATATATGCGAATGATATGGCAA
Organism: Siphonodentalium dalli; assembly: GCA_032622095.1. Taxonomy (NCBI): domain Eukaryota; kingdom Metazoa; phylum Mollusca; class Scaphopoda; order Gadilida; family Siphonodentaliidae; genus Siphonodentalium; species Siphonodentalium dalli. Next base: position 53,591,855 of record CP136064.1, on the reverse strand, counting down.
TGCCTATTTGTGTCAGTTGGTGAGTGATTTAGTTGATGAATAAAGGTACATTATGTGTGACTAGTTTCTGCTACTTGGGTTATTTTGACCACAATTGCGCACGATGAAAAGTATTTTTTTCAGTATCGTGTGGAATACTTACCATTTTCAGATGTTTTATGTTACATGTTTATTTAACGGTTTGTCGAAAAAGGTCGGCAAACACACACATCGGTTGCCGTTCAAATGGCCACATCAACTTTATATAGCAATATTACCAAGGATGGTACCTAATTTGTCTAGCTAGCTTTGTCTGGCTGAAATATTAGTGGGAACATCTAGACCTTAATAGTTGAAAAGTTTGAGGTAACATGCAGCTGGAAAAATTCAACCCATGATGGGGGTGCGATGGCTGTTCTCGGACTTGGTATTTTCGACCTGTGTAAAGGATGGGTGTTCATTTGGAAATTCCAATGTGGACCAACACTCCCTCATCCAGGGTCTCCGGGGACACCCAACCTCGATTTTAAAACATATATATAGCACCATCTACTTAAACTATACCTAATTCTCAGTACCTTCCATTTATACCCAACTAAGTGGCTGAATTTAGGTAAACATATGACATTTGGTTATAACCAATACGCACTACTACATTGGTAAGTTAAGGATCGGGGGACCCCGATTTTTTCTAAAAATTCACTCATGGAACATTCTGTGCGGCACTATTGGCCAAATTAAATTGTTTATAGACCACAAGGTGAACGCAAACTTCTTGAGCACACAAATGCCATGCGGTTCAAATATATTACATAATGTCATGGTAAATATTTGGGGTCCACTGATTATTAACGCAACTTAGCCTGATATTATCAGCAACTGTTTCAACACGAAATGCCACCACCCCCGATTCACCGCGTATCCGTGTACCTTCGCACAAAGATATATATATATATACGTTTTGAGCCCAAGCCCGACAACTGTAACTCTTTAATTCCATTCATAATTAAAACCTAGGCCGCTGACATGGCTATCTCCTTTCAAATCCATTGAGCGTAAACCATCTCAATGGGTTAACAATTGAGATTCCGTGATCGCATTACAAAGAACATGTAACCAGCTAATCGCACTCACCATTTTCCGCACGGATATTCGTCGTGAAAAATCAATAATGTAGCCTGTGCATTTGTAATCTAATAATCAATTTTCACAAATATGGTATTATTGCTGTACTATAGAACCCGCTTAGCCAGTACTTTATCATTCCGTATTGCGAATTTTCACATATTACAAAGCTGTAGCGTTCGAGTACTATGAAAACATGAATAGATGAAACTTTCAGCCCCCCTGTTTCTCCACCAAATGCAAAGATTTTCCGGTCAAGTGAATCCCGGTATATAGATGGTTCGCCAAAAATATCATATAAGTCATTACATGTCAATGTATTTTGCATATAAAGAGTTTTGGGCATATGTTGAGTTTCAATCTACAATGAAAGAAATACACTGATAGAAATACAGTCGAATACTATATAACACAAAATATGTATTACAAAATTAGTAAATCACAATTTAACGCTGATATTACAAAAATTGTATTCTATAGTATAGGCCCCTGGTGTTACTGAGCTATCTACTCAAATACTAACTGAATGCTTTCAGTTTAAATATGTGTGCCATTAAACCCTCCATCAGTCAATCGACCAATCACTCTCCTCCTTTATTAGCCATCCCCATCCTTCTGGAAATATGGCTGAAATTTTTGTCATTTTTCTTAGTTTAAACATACTTTATTCCAATAACAATGCATACAGATACATCAGACAGACTTATTAATATTAAGACGAGTGATTAACATATAATTGCCATATTTTGTTTGGAGGTTTGGAAGTGTTGTATCGCTTGGAAACAGAAATGACAGTAAGCAATTAGCTGTTTATGGTCGTTCGGCCCGCTAAGGAAGATGATACCCAATTTTCTTAACCCTTTCATGGAGCTTCTCAAAATTTTGTGAAAATTCTGTACCAATGCATTCTCTTTTATATGCGAGTCTCCCATAGGGCGCCTCGCATATATAAGAGAATGCATTGGCCTAAAAATATTTACCTCGATCTTGTAAGCCAGTGTTTTCTCTTATATATGCGAGGCTTCCTATGGGAGACTTGCATATATCAGAGAATGTGCTGGCACAGGGTCTTTAATGCTGCACCAGCACAGCTCCTGTCATGAAAGGGTTAAGATGGTAAGATGTATTTATCCTTCACCAGGTGAGAGAGGCAGCTTACAGACTATACCTGTATCCAAACAAAAGTCAGCTAGACCTGCTAGAGAGAGTACTGCATGCTAGGTGGGAACTAGCTAATCTCGTTGGCTTTCCTACATATGCACACCGAGCGTTGAATGGAACAACAGCCCAGAACCCAGGTAATGCCCCAGTCCAATGAGTTATCTCAGCCATATGTTATTTGATCTCAATGAAATTGCAGTTCACTATATTGAGGCAATTTGAAGAGATAGGTCACGTTTTCTGAGCGACAAGTAGATAATTGTGCTTCCTGTCACATATGAGAGGTGAGCTGTAATATAATATCTACTTACAGTAATGCTCTTAATTAATCGACCTCTTAACCACAGCAGAATTATGGGTAACTTTTCAGGATTTAGTCGGAAATATATGGCTTGTTGCCATTCATCGGAAAGCTCTCAGTGAGAGCTTTCCAATGAATGGCAACAAGCCATATTTCCGACTAAATTCTGAAAAGTTGAGAGCTTTCCGATGAATGGCAACAAGCCATATTTCCGCCTAAATCCTGAAAAGTTACCCATAATTCTGCTGTGGTTAAGAGGTCGATTAATTAGAGCATGACTGTATGTCATTTTGAGACATCTCAGTCTCAGTTTGATAGTTCCAAATCAGTTTATGCAGACTGATGCTCACCATCATTCTTATTATTATAAATCAGAAGCAATTAATTGTGTGAAATTATTAAAGGTCCAAACTGAAAATTTAAAATTAAAAAATTCTTAAAGGTGCACTGTACACTAAATCTGGCCATTAACAGACCATCTCCTTTTATACTCAACAGAATATATGCAACAAATGAATGAATTTGAGCCATGTATTAGTGCAAAATACAATCATGTGCTCTATGAACGATGCAAACAACATGGTAATTATAATGATAATTTTTAATGGTAATTATAGTTTTCATTATAATTACTATGTTGTTTGCATCATTCATAGAGCACACAAGTGTATTTTTCACTAATTCATAACTCAAATTCATTCATTTGTTGCATATATTCTGTTGAGTATAAAATGAGATGGTCGCATAAAAGGTCGGATTTAGGAAACAGTACCCCTTTCATACAGTTATATTGGTTGTATTATGACAGATTAGAAAATGATTAATAAAGAATGAAATCGTTATAGCCCAGCTTTTCTTCACCCTGTTGCACATTCCCAATTATAGGACACTGTCATATTGATGAAACTAGCTCATCTTGACTCAATCATTTATTGAGTTGATAAATGCCTTGTTTCACAAAGCTTAAAGGGACACAATCCGATTTGATGGTCCCCATATCATCATATTCCAAAAACAAAATTCAGTTATCAGAATCGATTAATTGACAAAAAATAATGCTAACTGTCTGTCAACTATAGTACAAAATTGCCCAAACAACGTAATTTGGTATCGAGAGTATGTCGGTCGGCATTCATCGAATATTTGCTAGGCTGCTAAAGTCCAGATGGTGAAAAATAACAGATTTCAAAATCTCCTAGCTTTGATGGGTGGGTTCCTCGACTCAAATCAAATATTTGTTACTCCCGAAGCCAAAGAAATAGTAATTTAGTAGCGTTAATTCGGATTGTGCATCTTTAAATGGTAATGATTTCACCAAACTTTTGTTGCTTGTTTTATCCATGGAATAAATGTTTTCTCTTTCAGAAAATGTCTCCAACTTTCTGGGGTCATTGTCTGAGAAAATACGGAAAAGGTATGTCAACCATACATCTATAAAATCCAAGAGAAACCCAAGGGTAACTAATTACCCCAACTGCTCCTCTGCCCAAATCAAGAGATATGCTCTCCTTGAAACTTTCTAAACTGAATGGATTCTCCCACTCAACTATAAAAGTATACATTGGAGTGTTCTATTATTCATCTGGAGGGGTGTTCAGTTAATAAAAGTAGGTGACAGATAGAAAAGAAGATAATACAAGAGCGGAATGATTTATATTCATTGGATGGAAACGTTCAGATAATAAGTTCAACAAATGACCTATTGTTGTTTATTGAACTTATTTTTTAACATTTCCAAAGGGAACTACTTGTCAGTTGGTATTTAGTATAGAAGGGGCTAAACTCTGGAATAACTTGTCCAATCCCGTTAAACATTGAGGTTGTGGATAAGATTGACGATGCAAACAATTTAGGCTGCTACATTGCCTTTGACGAAAAAAGAATGATGATTTCTAGCTACAAAAAGGACTGAGAATATAGATGTGAGAGTATATATCATCTTTACATTTTAGGGCAGATGAGGACTATAAACAGATGACTGATTTAAAACGACAGAGTGGTGCCCAGTGTCAGGTGAGTTTATCCCCTTATTCACATGCTGTGCCGTCCAATTCATAACAATTATAAAAAAACTAGCTCCCATTCCCTTTATTCATTGGCGGTGGGGCCTGTGATCTTAAATATTTTGTTCTTAATTCAGCAGCATAATTTTGACGTTTAAACATTTTGATTAAAAAAAAATAAAAAATATTTTTTTAATTTAATTTTATGTATAGATTACCAATAATGGTTGACTCAATAAGAGCTAGTCATAGTGGGGGTACAGAGCAGTTGCTATGAAATGCAATCGTCTGCTAAAATATACATTCATTGAGTTTATAATGTGTGTGTATGCAGCAACACACAAGAACACACATTGTTTTCATCTTTAATGTGAAAAATATAATTAATGTCCTGCAAACTGAAAGACACTTTTATCATCATTGATATACATTAAGATATGACACAAACATTGTTTGAAAACAGCTAATTTAATATTGAAAGTATGAGTGGATATCCAAATTAGTGTGAAAATAGATGGCGTCAGAAGTTTCAATGCAGCAAACAGCAGAATGGTCGATGATTGATAGAACATATTTTAATAAATTCCAATTTTGAATTGAACTGAATCAGACAAAAGATTGTGAATACATGTAATACCAAATTGAGTCAATCACAGGGCACTAGCTTAATGTTCACAGTTATTCAAATTCAGGTGAAGAATAACTAATTTAATATGATTTGTTTTGTAGGATATTAGGCCATGGGATCCTCCATATTTCACAGCTTTTGCCAGACACCAAAAGTGAGTTTATAACAAGATATCTTTATTTGTTAATCAAGGTGAATAGTTATTAATTACAATGTCAAACATGGTGAACTGAATATATTAAAGCCTTTTGTTTGTGTGATCCGCATTTGTATGCATTTATTACATACTGTCAGGGATTGGTTAAATAACTATGCATTGTCTATCAATGCCGGAGATTACATCCCATCCCTAACTGTTTAGTGACCTGCCCCCATTCGTGACTTAGGTACAACAGTAATGTATTGTTGCCATTCATCGGAAAGCTCTTACTGAGAGCTTTCAGATGAATGGCAACAAGCCATATTTCTGACTAAATCCTGTAAAGTTACCAATAATTCTGCTGTGGTTAAGGAGTTGATTATTTAGGACATTACTTTACTTTGAAAACTTGTTTCATGAAGATACCTAAGTATAAGGGTGAAGGAAAATATAGAAATTTCCTCATCAATTTCAGTTCCCCATCCCTGACTCTGACAGTGCCACTTTGGCAATTTTTAAACCATACCATTATCTTTCTCGTCAAAATTTACCCTTGTTAGTCCCCTTCTGGGTCTTCTAATTCATTTGACTTTAATTTCTATAGCGGACAGAGAGACATTAAAAAATTATTATGCAACATCCTTTATTAAATATCTGGAAATTTGAATGATTTTGATGCTGTTATCGCTGAGTAATGTTCCCGCATCTAACAGACCAGTATGGGCCATTCTTCATTTCAAAGGCGATGATGTCATTCACATCATCAGCAACAGCATAGCAGATGGACCATACTGACCTATATTAAAAATGACCAATATAGAGCATTGGTAAGTTTTATAGTACAGGGGACCAGTCAAAATTCAAGCTTCATCATATCTACTTACCAGGTGTGAGTACCAGGCTTCAGAATTATCTCCCTTCTTCTCGCTCGGGAGCTGCATGGAAGGCCTCAACAATTTGTTCCAGCGACTATATGACGTCACTTTGGAAATGGAAGAAGTTGCAGATGGAGAAGTGTGGTCACATGATGTCCACAAACTAGTTAGTATACCAGTAAAGTTTAACCTTGACAATGGAAACAGGAACCAGCCTAGAGGGCAAACTGGGAGACATCTTCTCCCTAAAATGTGCCATTTCTCCCTATATTTCCGCCAAAGGAAGCCCTCACACTGAACTATATGGATAATGTCCTGCGTTTGTAAACCATAGCAGAAAAGGGTTAACTTTTATTGGTCGCCTACGGTAACTAATGGTCAGTGGCTTGCCTCGGTATCAGTCACGCATGCGCAGTCCCAATATAATTCACTGAATTAGCCAGTTTATTTTTCTGCTACCAACCTAACGGATCATAAGGGAGTATTTTTCCGAATTTGTCGTTTAACAATAGCGACAAATTCAATTTATCGATACAATAATTACTGGTCGCCTACGCGTTCGTTTTTATAATTATCGTTTCGAATTCACGGACCGTTTCGTTTCAAACATATAATTGTTCGTGTTTTTCGAATAGGCGGCTGACTTCAAAATTTTCGAATATGAAAATCGACATTTCGCCATAATCAGCCGCCATTTCAAGGCCTTACGAGGCGCATAGACTACTGTGAACAATTCATCTATGTAATTATTATAGAACCTATAAGGTATGATATAATTTGTCAGATATAAAAAAATGCCACGTGATTCGCTAACGGAAGTCACCTAATTTCGTGGGAATTTATTTACGCGTGGACATTTATTTAGCAATAATTACCATCGCTACTGACGCTATCTATCATAATGTTATGAACAACATTCTTTCTCATAATACTTTGTTGTTTTATGGTTCTATACCACTGATCCAGATGTGTTGGTCACATTCGAACTTAAAGTTGATAACATTAACATCTTGGTTTATCAATGTCAAAACCAGATACCATTTCAAGGCCTTACGAGGCGCACAGATTATTGTGAGAAATACATCTATGGAATTATTATAGCACCTATAAGGTATGATTGAATTTGTCAGATATCAAAAATGCCACGTGATTCTCCGCCGGAAATATCATAATTTCGTGGGAATTATTTTGACGTTTTAATGCGTGGAAATTTATTTAACAATAATTCCATCGCTACTGACGCTATCTCTCGTCATGTTATGAACAACGTGCTTTCACATAATACTATGTTTCAATACAAATGATCCAGATGTGTTAATCACGTTTGACCTTGAAGTTGATTACAATCTACCCAAGAATACTGACAGTTGATTAGATCTTGGTTTATCAATGTCACATGCATAACAATAACTTCATATGACAGTAGTACCGTAGTGCTACGAATAAATCTCAGCCATGTCATAGAGGTATGTCGATTAATAGCTACCTTGTATATACCGCTATTCTCAAAGTGATTGACCAGAGAAACGGGGTGATACCCCGGTCATGACCGCGGTGATACCGGTAATAAACGGTAGCGGTACCGAGACGGTCATGGCGTGAAGTTACGGTATTGGGTGATGATACAGTGGTCTTTTAGCGGGCACCGCATTAATTTTGTGGAATACCGCGGTGATTTTCATGGAACTCTTTTAGGGGAGGTATTTACTCGCGCATGCTTGTTCGCGTTAACAAGCGGTATCGGTGCCGCGGTGTTGGAGGATACCGCGGTGTGGTGCCGCCATGTTGGCTGGGTGACACCACGTTATTGGTGGTTAATTACTTTAAGTATGGCGGTAGGTCTAATGAACAATAGCTGCGATTATACACCAGCCGGTTCAGCAAGCCGGTCTGAACCGGTGGGCTTGTAAATTTCTGAGAAGGATCCAGGGATGTTTTTCTACCTGCTACAGGTTTGGGCGCTCAAACTCTGGAGACCCTGGGGATAGTAATTATTAAAGTGGTTCTCCATTATTTCAACAAATTTTTCTAAGAGAAGAATAATTCAACAACTAAACATGAAAATCGGATGAGATAGTCTACTAGTATGATATAGAGCCTTTATTTGCACCATCTCTGGATCCTTCCCAGGTAGTATTTATCGGTCGGATCTCTTCTCGGGCAGGAACAGTTCACGCTCCCCCGATTATGCCGCGGCATTAAATCAATTAGTGGGGAAGCGACCGGTGGCGATGCAGGGGTACTTGGGACCCCCAGGACATTTGGTCCCACACCGGCGCAAGCGGTTCTGTGTGCTGAAGTTGCCAAAAAATCGCGTGCGAACGTAACGACACCGGCTGGGCGGCCTACGGCGACTTCGGCATAGGGCAGTGGCCCTACCCATGAGGTAGCAAGCCCGGTCCCCTTGGTCACGATCTATATAAAGACACGGCCTTGCCTGCCTCTCAGCCGTCTTGGGGTTTCTGCTGCAATGGCCTCTACCCATCGTTCTGCTTGGACAGGACATTCAGCTTGGTCGGGACCACCTGCATTTGGGGGGGGGGCTCACCCCGGTCCGATGGCTCCACCTCCTTCCGGTTATCAGAAGAAACCAGTTTTGGCTATGGGATTCTTCATTTCGACACTGGACTCCAAAATTGGAACTCAGTTTATCAGCCTTAAAATTCCATGGGAGGTATTTACTCCTCGATTGAGCCATCGCCGGAATGGGCCTCCCTCTAGTGTTTTGTCGTCCATTATTGCAGGTCGTTCCGACGCTAGGGCAGAGAGCGACATGCTATCCTTACACCCCAAGGCGTCTGAGGCTTTCGATGACGACCCGTCTGCGCACAATACGTCAGACTGTGGGTCTTTTCGGTCGTCACAGTCTGGCATCGGTAAGGCAGAAGCTGCGGATCGTGATTTCCTATCCACGGATTATCTCATCTATATGCTTCTTCCTACTGAACTATGTACTCTCAAGCTCGCCTGGCTCGCCCTGCGCACTCGTACCACCGTCTTCAAAATGCATCGAGAACACGATCTATCTTACCTGTGATATACATTTCATAGGTAAGTGACACGAACCGCGACTGACACACTGGTCAATAGTATTCACACATGAATGAAGCACATTTACATGGAAAGCATTTCTCTTGTCACGTGCCACAACGACCCTGCCAATGGCCTGGCCGACAGAGTACATCTCATGGCTCTTCATACTACTATTACCAATATCAATTTGATTATCTGGCACATGGTAATAAAATTAACAGGGCACTGCACGCCTATAGACAATAGACAATAACGCGGGCAAAGACGTTTGCACTGTCCATCTCAACTTTCTAGGAAGCTCATTGACTAGCGTTATAGACCTTTCTTTGCAGGCAGGGGACCACCCAGTCCGAGTGGATCCCAACCCCATGGCACCCGATCATACGGGCCTGAAACCATGCTGCCAACTCTGCGCGCTTCGGTATATGCCGGAATTGTCCTATCAACATTCGACAATAAAAACAGGCAAAGACATTTGCGCTGTCCAGCTCAGCTTTCGAGGAAGCTCTTTGACTAGCCATCAAACCTTTCCTTGCAGGCAGGGACCAACCCATATGAGGGGATCCCAACCACATGGCACCAGCCGCCCAATCATAAGGGCCTGAGATCATGCTGACAACTCTGCTCGCTTCGGTCTATGCTGGATTTGTCCTATTTTCCTTAAACATGCCTTCAACAGGACCACTTAGGTCGGGGGAGCTCCTCTCCATCATGGCTCTTAAAATTCAATAAGTAACAACATTATAAAGGGATGTGTGTCCTTTACTAGGAGGATAAAAAATTTCATTTGTTTCCTTAATCAGCGAGCCTTTTTGGAGGGGGTCTTCCCCTAGTTTGCTGCATGCCTCACACTAACATATCACACACCTAGGTCGTTCTGCTGCATGTTTGGGGGGGAAAGTGACATGATGTTCTGGGCAGAGGCTCCGAACTGAATATTCCGCATGGTGACAATTTACCCGTGGTTATCATCTGATTACATTGTACATCATTTGAACTGGTTTCAGTTGTCAAAGAGCCAAAGGGCCTTCTGCAATGATCTCATTGTGACTTATAGATCACCTTGATATATAATTTTTATATCATTTTTATATATTTATATCAGTCCTTCCCAGGAGACGGGAGTGATTGCTCTCGAACCCGTATGCACTCGTAATATTCAATTCACGTGTGCTAAAATTCGCACCCGTCCTTCTTCACAAAATACTAATGGAGACTGTAATTGTTGGTTCAATATTGAACTATTTTAAGGTTTATTTAGATGCTTTACCATCTCAGTGCAACTATGGCATATTAAAGTGTAACTAGACATAGGTCTATTCCACAATGACTTTTGGTTTGAGCAAAAACCAAACTTACATGTACAATTATGGTATCGTATGGGTGCCATATTACACCCGTCTTCTGCATTACGGGAGCAAATAAATGCTCTCGGTGTGTTTTCCTCATGGGAAGGACTGTTTATATACTCGTAAGATTTGTATCACAGGATTTCTGTCGGATATCCTGTGATGCATAGGTACCTCAGAGAGGGCTCCCTCTGTTCAGATGGCTTGACTCCATTATCGTTGTACAGCCTGTTTGGCCTAATGGGTTCTCAACTCAATCCCTGTGCCACAAATTTGGCATCAGGTTCTCTGGCTTTTTCTTTGGCGAATAGCAGTTAGTTAACTTAGGTTGTCTCGCCATCGATGGAGTGGGCCTCCGTCTGCAGGTCGTTCTGTCGCTAAGGCGGAGAGTGAGTTAGTCTCCTTCCTTCATGATCCTGCATCATGGGACCTTGACGGGTGGGACCTTAGAACAGACAGCTGAAGAAGACGACACAGAGAGGAACGAAGAGTTTCTTCTAACGTTATACTTGCTCGGTTCGCTCGCAACTATGCATTGGATGGCACCTCATGGGATGTTTGTTTCAAAACAAGGGGGGCGGTACACATTTGAGCAATATAGCACTCTAACTATATGAGTTATTTCACGTAAATAATCCTAACAGATTCATTAAAGTGTTCATATATGGTACAATCTGTTTTAGAAGAGTACCTTTACTCAAAATTTGGCTATTAACTTTATTGCTCGTGCCTCCTCCCGGGGTTGCATTCTAATCCATATAGTTCAGTGTGAGGGCTTCCTTTGGCGGAAATATGATATTTTTAAAAATATAATATATATTTCCTTAAAGAAAGCCTGAACACTGAACTATCATAGGGCCCTCCCATGGCGGTGCCATTCCCAACCCCGCGACTCGCCAATCTTCTGATTGAGTTGAAAATAAACTGGCTAATTCAGTGAATTATATTGGGACTGCGCATGCGTGACTGATACCGAGGCAAGCCACTGACCATTAGTTACCGTAGGCGACCAATAAAAGTTAACCCTTTTCTGCTATGGTTTACAAACGCAGGACATTATCCATATAGTTCAGTGTTCAGGCTTTCTTTAAGGAAATATATATTATATTTTTAAAAATATCATTTTTGTCACAGGGAGAAGTGGCTACTCTCTCATATACCAGTTTGTATATGTCCCAACAGCATATTTAAGGTATATTTACAGATTATAATCACATTCTTACTGAATACAAATGGTGTTATAAATGGGCTTTTTTGTGTTGCATAATACCTATCGGATCATAGAAGGGTGTAAACTGAACTCCATCCATGGTTACTTTTCCCTGATAAAAGTCCATTTCTCCCTAATAACCAAACAGGGAGAAGTGACCTCTGGACTGGTCCCTGAATGGAAATGTGGTCACCTGATGTGGCCCTTAAAATAATCTATTCATGACCACAGCTCATCTTGAGTTGTTCGATGTTGTTGTGTTTTTTTGGGTGCAAATTGCCATTTTTATTGGCCACTTACCAGTTAGGACCAGTTAGGACCAGTTAGGACCAGTTAGGACCAGCGATATATACATGTTATCGCTGCAGTGAATTGATCTGGGGCGAAGTATCACATCGAGTTGAAGAGGTCAGATCTCTAGATCAAACGAGCCACCACAGGCGTCGAGTTTGATCCAGCGATCTGACCTCTTCAACGAGACGTGATGCGAATCCCAGATCAATTCACTGCAGCGATAACAGGTTTATTATATGACATGCTTTTTATTTAAAAAGCACAATTTCTCTCATTAATTATGAAATGAAACCAATTTCACACGCTCGCTATAGTATCAAAAATAAAGAAATAACTGTCCTGCTTTTTCCGGTCATGCGCAGTATGCGAGATAGAGAAGGGTGGTATGACATCGGATCAAACTGTAGCTAATCTGATGGTCGGGAAATGATCACTTTACTATAGTGGTATTGGGGAATGAAAAACGATAGTCATATAATAAACTTTATGTATTGTATTATATAATAGTGGCACAAGGAATGACCTTTTTTTGGGAACTTTATGTTAGATGTTCCTGTTTAACCTTTTCATGATGGGAGCTGCTCTGATTCAGCATTAAAAACCATGTGCCAGTGTATTTTCTTATATATGGACAGGTTTAGATGAAAGAATTCTAACTTCACCCATCAAGCAGCAACAAACTATAGTATTCTACATGGTGCAGAGATAGATCATGGAAAATGGTGGTCAAACTGTAATATGTTTATAAACTCAGAATAACACTGAATGTACATTGTTACACACGAATAGCTTTATTTAATACTGAGTATAATATATGTTTCATGTCCCAATGACGAGTGTGGAATGTTGCACAGACTTTCCTTGCAAATAGAGCATAGTTTCCCGCCATGAGCATAGAGTGTTATAGTCTGTTAGTGATTGATGGGTGAAGTTTATCAATCTAAACCTCGTATTTATGTCACAAAGAGTGACTAAAAATCTCCACAAAAAATTCTTTCATAATTCAGAATTCATAAGCTAGCAATCATCTTTCAAAACATGATTTTACATTTCTGAATAGTCATCATAATTGAGGCATACTTACAGTTAATTTAATATATAGCTTTTTTGTTCGTCAGCCATTGAGTTAAATTAATATAAAAACTTTTTCACTTTGCAGGCGGTCAAGCACAAGACAGAAGGTCTCCTCGGTTATATCTACTGTGATTTTTTTGAGAGATCCGGCAAACCAAACAATGTTAGTACATGTAAATGCAAATAATCGACTGACTTTCTAATGTTGTTGAAATATCTTAGCTTGTGAGGATATCTATGTGAGATGAGTTGTCCATGCAGTAATTCCCTAAATAATCGACTCCTTAACCACAGCAGAATTATGGGTAATTTTTCAGGATTTAGTCGTACATATGGCTTGTTGCCATTCATCGGAAAGCTCTCACTTTACTCTACATTCTGTCCCACAGAGTGTTCCCTTAGAACTGGAAGCAGCCTTATAATATGACCATACACTAAGAGTAATTAACAACTGCAGGTAAAATAATCAATATTGCAATAGTAATATGACCATATATGTTAGCTTAATCAACGATCAATTTCTAAATGACATGTATAATAAGGATGCTAGTTTTTGTTTTGAAATTCTTATCAAAATTACTTCGTATATATAGACACGCATTCTAATTAATTTAGAAAAAATATGGGAAATTTCCCATTATCACTATCGTCTGGCTGTCATTTGCTCATATATCCTTAACATCCCTCCAAATGAATAACAGAACATTCCAATGAATATAGTAACTGATTGAGTAGGAGAATCCATTTAGTATATAAAGGGTTAAATAGTCTGCAAGTCTGGAAATATTGTGTCTGTCATCTGCAGAATGAGGTCCCAGAGTGTGAATTTAGTGACGCTATCCTGCACAGTGGGCTAGCATCACCAAATTCACCCTCTGCGGACCTGATTCAGCTTTGTCCTCATCTTCTGGGAAGTATCTATAGTCTCAAATTAACATTGTTTTGTAGTTACTTTTCCCCTTCTGTTCAGTTTTTATATCCCCTAATTTACAGAAGAAAAAATGCATAATTGAGGTGACTAATGGGTGAACATCACCAACTTCAAATGGGGAACCTCAATCTGATCCTAAGTCTCCCATAGCAATTGAGGCCTAAGCAGAATGAGGTTCCCAGAAGGTGAATTTGGTGACCCTAGTCTACTGTGTGGGATAGTGTCACTAAATTCACCCTCTGGGAACCTCATTCTGAAATGACAGACACTTTATTTCCAGGCTGGATAGCCTGCACAAACTGCACAATTGATAAATGAATATTGTTGACAGGACTGCCACTTCACAATCCAAGGAGGACGTGAGAAAGAGGACGGTAGCTACCAGCATCCGATAGTCGTCCTACAGCTTAACTTCCCACAGCCAACATCAAGAGTTCCGTCATTACTTACTCCGGGCATGATGGAAAACCTGTTTCATGAATTCGGACATGCGATGCATTCAATGCTGGGACGCACCAAGTATCAACATGTAACAGGTAGGCAGCAGGAAACACAATAGATCATCACTCCGACTCACTCGACTGATGTACACCAGACAAGATATTTTAGTTGTAAACTTCTTTACTACATCTTACCCCATCTTACTCCATCTTACCCCATACTGAATGGTTCTCCCATCAGTTATGCAAGTATACATTGGAATTAGAGCCCGAAGCCATCGCACGCCACTGCCGCCAGCCATATTGGCAACAAGCCGCCGCCAGCCATAAATCTCTACGCCAGCCGCATAAAAAAATCTCAGCCGCCGGAATTGTCAAATGGCTGAGCCGCAGGCATGGGCTTATATTTCAAGCACAACTTCACTGTGAATACCAAAGAACTAAACCACACTGCCCATATTGGTATATATATTCGCAAGGACTCGGCATGGTTGTTATATTATCAGAACACCCGCGCCTCTCAATGTGGAATAGGCTATTCCAATGAATGCTTTCATATAACTGAATGGGAGAATCCGTTCAGTATTGAAAGGGTTAAAGTATAAATTGTTTATTTCGACATGACTCAGTCTCAGACATGCCTGGAATTTGTCAACATATGCACATAACCTGTAGAAGAGAATAGAAAATAGTTTGAAATATTATATCATTAGGGCCTACTATCAGATTCATCATTCAATGATGCATGCATATATCGCCAGATGCCAGTGATGATATAGCAATCTGAAGTCGACAAAACTTCCAATGTAACTTATACCGATTAGATGGGAATCTACATATTACATCCATTCATGTATTTTTGCCATATTGGAAAAGCCCAACAACAAAAAGAGCACATGTGGTCTGGGATTCTACGGGTTCACCACAAACGCTAAAACAAACGGGGTCTATAACCGGGGATTAGGAAAATTTTGTAAACCAAAATACGCTGATTGATAACGTCTCAGCAGGCTGAGCCACATATTTCGTCAGCCACGAACGTCGCGACTGAGCCGGCTTAGCTAGCTAACCAGTCACAAAATTGGTTGAGCCAGCCGCTCAAACCATTTGTCGTGGCTTCGGGGTCTAATTGGAATGGTTTATTCTTCGTCTGGAGGGATGTTCAAGAGATATATTACAGACAACAGATGAACAAACAGATAATACAAGTGCAGAAGGATTCCTATTCTTTGGTGGGAAATGTTCAGAATATAAGTTCACTAAGGCTGTTTGTTGAACTTATTATCTGAACATTTCCTAAGGGAACTCTCAACAATGAGTATTTAGTACTGGATTACATGCATCCCTTCTCCATCTATCTGTTATTTCATGCAGATGCCTCGCCATAAGTTATCAATCGGTTGATTAGTTGCGATTTTTACATATCTTTCAATGTTTTCGCCTATCATCACATTTTCAGATGATAAAGAATGATCCTTCAGTTAATTTCACTGGAAAATTTTGGCACTGCAAATTATGGAACTGTTTGTAGAAATCACCATGAATCTGGACACTGTACCTTTGTTTTAAACATCCAAGATTAGGCCAAATAAATACAAATGGTATGTTCTCAGGCACCTTCCTCATCACTAAAAAAAGAGAGCCTCATCAAAACTTTTTATTTGTAAATTTATCCAGAATTTTTAAAGATGGTCTATCTCTTCCTGTAACACATGTTTTATAGCTTCCTGGTTATAAAATAATAAATATGAATTGAAGACTCCTGTCCGGAAACGCTTCTATCAATTAATTTTGATTTTTTTTCCAAATATTCTGGTGTATGAGTGAATGATTTTTTTATTATAGTGACAGTATGTCAACAAACATCCAGCCCATATGGGCTATAAGTCACTTTTTACCTAAATACAATATTACTATTAACTTGTTTGGGACGTGTTTCTTTTGAGAAAACATTGATCACAGACGTGATTGTTTGCAGAAATGCTTACTTTTATATAATTTTATAGCAATTTATGCGATTATTCAATGTTGGGTCAGACAATTTGCCATTCTCTGCGTGACAACTCATACTATATGGGTGATCATCCGTAGTCTATAAATCTTCTAGAAATTTTGGGCAGATACCATCAATTGCGACCAGTTGCCATAGCAACCTACTTTCGGAAATTTATTCGTTTGGGGGCTGTAAATTCACTATGTGACGATATGTTTGCGACATTTTGAATCAAATATAAATGATTTCCAAAGTTAAATGATCCAGGAATAATTTGCCAACATCTGGAACTAGCCTTGCTCGAAAACCGCCCATCACCGACAGAGGGCGCCATTCAAAATGACCGCCAAACCCCCATTTTCTAACATTAAAATGCTTATTTTTATATCATTTTATAGCAATGTATGCGCTAATTTAAAGCTGGGTCAGACCATTTGTCATGACAGAATTCTCCACATGACAACTCATAATATATGGGTGTTCATCTATAAATCTTCCAAAAATTTTGGGTAGATACCACCAATTTTATTTCGTAACGACTTATTCAAACCAGATACCATTAGGATTCCAATCCAGCGTGTCCTTTTAAATCGCAATATATAAATAGAAGCACTTTTTCGTTATGCGCATGCGCAACGAAACTTCTGGATTCTAACGTGCTATTCCATCTTCAATTTCGGCATCCGCCAGAAACATCGCAATTTGACTTGCTCCGTTATTTTGAAACGGAATTAGTGTTTTTAACACGCTATTATTAAAGCAATGGAACTAAATCCGAACTGCTTGAAACGTGACAATAATGAACGAACGTTCGAGACAGTTCGTCGTCACAGCATACTTCATATTTGAACGATGCAATTCTGATTTTATTCTCAGGACTTCACTTCCGGCTTCAGAATCAGAGTTGAAACGTGTTTTTAAAAGAATTAACGACCGTTTCACGACAGTTAATTGTCACAGCAATCTTCAGATTGAAACATGAAATCTCACCTCGGAGATGAGATGAACACGAGTCCTGACTCAATCGGGGAAGACCTGGTATATGAGTACGACTCTCACTGGCAGATATCTGATGAAATGACGATTCTAACTCTGAAGTTTGATACAATTTCTTTTGCATTTTTTGCCAGTCCCATAACTTCTATCGGAGTACTAACGAGATTACCTCACACAGGGAAGGACCAGGACCTGAGGACTCTTGTCATCTTCTTAGTGTATAAATCATCACCATATTTATCGACAGATGATTCGCTAGTTGTATGGTGCAACTGTCGGAGGATAATCCAGACACTGAAATATTGTCCAAATGTACCAATCTGTCATGATACAGGAAAGCACGATACTAATTTCCAATCATTACGTGCATACAGAGTTTTGAGGCATTCATGTAGACCTGACCAAAACTACTATTTCTGTGACTTCGTCCAATGACAATTCTGTTGCATTTAATTTCCCGCGCATGGGTCATGACACAGAAGAATTTCGGACAGTGCCGTATTCTCAATCGTTTGAAGAGAATGGGGTACTTCTATAAATTTATAGATATTGTTCGGTTGAGCCGATGACTTTCGACATCCAACAGAACCCACATGACGAGATACTGATCCCTTATACCGACAACAGGTACGTAGTTAACTTTGGAATGTATGACTTCTTGAAATCACCAGAGGATGACTGTGGTCATCAGATCAAGATCATTTAGTATGTCAAATACGGGTGGGGCTCTCTGACACACAGTGTGTCAATATGCCGAGCTCTGTCAGACACTGAACTTGATGACGTCTTTAAACGTCGATGCTTCTAACCTTCCACTATCTGGGAGTATTTCTATGAAGGTTCCATACCATACTTTGTAACATCATAATAGAATTCTAGGCAACAGTAACAACAAGCTGTTAGGGAAAGGTTAACTCAAGGTACTGCACACTCTGACCTGGATATACTGATTGGACTTCCTCGATTTGTTGAATCCGACCAACTCGAGTGAACATCGACAATTGGTGGCACGGAAAATTCACAATAGAACCGGTTACGTCCCTATCAACTGGGTTTTACCGTCCACGGTTCCCAGTAAAACAAAATGGACCGATACGTTGTACGTCTAGTATAATGAACCATAAAATATAGTTCACTGTTCACCATTTCGAACTGGACACCTGATCGGAGGTGCTGCAATGATCCGGTATCAATAAATTGCTTTACTTGTACTAACACTTTAATTACAGTGTTACTTTTTTCACGTACCAGTATGTTCAAGACACACCGTCCATACGTGTCCATGTATTCTGTATCAGTTTCCGATTTCGAACCTGTTCGTGGCAATTTCTAGTACTTTCCTTTGGGGTTTACCCGAGTTCCGGAGTATTTGCCACATCGTCTCGGTCGCATTGACTTCTTTCGAACTCTCGGTATCAGCCTGGCAGCCTTTCTGGAAGATTGGATCTGCCTCAATTTATCATTCACTATTTACTCAAACGCGTCAGTAATTCCAATACGTCACTTGTTCATGTGTACATATTGGGAAATATTTTCCGATTACGGATGACCTGATTCTTCCGATACCGTATAACCCGGGACAACCATACCTGTAGCTTACATTGGGGTGAAGGAGAAGATCACTCGATCTTTTCGACCATCCCGGGCGCTTCGCGCCCATCTACTCACTCACTGTAGCTTATATATATTGGTTCCAGGAAAGAACGAACACACTGAATGTCTCAACAGAAGGTTACAATCTGGGAATACATTCGCTTTCTCGGGGTTATCTCTTGGCACTGATGTCGTACCACAATTATGTTTCCGAATGCGACCGATTCCGTTACATCTTCTCCAATATTATCTCCTTACCACAAGCATCCCTCTGTATCAGATCGGGGCTCGAATTCTGGTGAGAACAAGATCGAATCTTGATTCTTAGTTTGATTTTGTGAAAGCAATTGTTTCACTATCAGAAGTATATTTGATTCTCATAGCTTTCTGGGTTTTTAAAGGCCTGCATGTCACAATTTTTGTCCAGGCCTCTCTCTGACTTTACATTTAACAACTTTTATCGGGTACCGCCCAATCGGTCCCGGTAACAAGAATCTTATCAATAACCGCTCCATCTCGGACTTGGCGATGGGGTTGTTATATGGGTCAACAAATTAGTCAAACCCACTGGTAACCAGTGGAGAAATGTCAACATATCACTGACTAGAAATGACTGCAGTCTTGAGCAGGTTCCTGCTTTTATTATCTCAACTTTTTATTTGTCAAGTGACACAAGTTCGTTCTACTTCACTAGGTGCCTAGCAGTCCGTCAGTCACTCAGAATATCCACCAGCCGGGTGGGACGGAATGTGTATGGGTGTGTCGTCTGCCTATACCGTACAACTTTAGGATCTGAAATTAAGACACGACTATCTTCTAACATCAGGTAGAAGATTACTTTAGTCATCATTATTATCGTCCCACTGATGGGAATTCGATCAGGTAGTCTCGGCGATCTTTCAAATTTGAAAGATTCCCGGGATCGTTCTGCCTATCATTGATGAACGAGAAATGAGCGCATAATTGTCCGTGGACATCACAACCTCAAAGTTGAGTGGTTGTTATACTCAATCTATCGTTTGGACAATCTGATGGCATATGCATATTCACCAATACAGTTGAGACGACAGGTCCTCACTTATATTCCACGGACAACTTGCACAATAGTGCTTGCTCCCAGTTGACATCGTCAGTATTGACATACCCAACTTTCAACTTATGATTACACCGACCTATCATCTAAGTACTGAATTTTACCAGGTCTCTTATCTCAGAATCAGAATTGGGTGTTGTGACCATCTCAGCCAACAACTTTCAAATAAATTCTTTCAATGCATATCACTGCCTGATCATGGTAACATGGCTCTCACAGAAATTACAACTGCTGCTACACAATTCAATCGTTGGTGTATTTATCAACATATTGATTCAGGACTTAACTTTGGAGCGTCATGGGTAGGCTGTTCTAATTCCCTACCTCATCTCAATTTTGGCAGGTTTGAAATACTCACATTTGTGAGTTCTTGGTTCATGAAGTCATCGAGTTTTGCCTTACTTTGAGTGACATACATGTAACATATACCGGAGGTCTCCCGGTACACAGTCTTAATCCACTTGTTAAAATGTTATTTCCGTAGGCGTCCTCCTACAATCATTGTTACCATCATGGCCATTATTTATCGTTTACGAAATTCAATTACCCATATCAACGTCAATTGTGCCATTGTGGGTTGCATCATTGACCTTATTGCCATAGAAAACTTGTGGCTCCATAGTCATCACCTCGTTTCGCCGATACCGTGATTTACAGGCCCTTCGTGTGGATCGCAAACTTCATGGCAATCCAGAATCGAGGTATCAACTTCATCAACATATTTTCACTGAACTGAACCGATCTTTATTCCGAAGTCTATGTTCTGACCACATCTTGTTCAACTTCGACCTGTTCGTTCTTGTCGGGAGACAACTAAGTGTCATCCGTCTCTATCACGCTAAGTTGGCATCAGTTTTTAATCATGTTCAGTTACAACTTTTTATATATGGTTTGTTGTATGTCTCCAGCTCTATTTTGAAGAGACTAACCACACCATCCGGTATCTGTGATAAAAGGATATTCTCCATCTCGTGTACCTTATTTAGGTCATACTCTCCAACAGTTTCTCGATGATTGTCAAGTGATTCTACTTGTCCAATTTAATTATAGCCACAAGAAATTCACTGGGTCCTTTTCAAGCTTAAACCTGTATTGACTTTCGGATTATTATATTTGATTATTTTGGTCACATTCATCTGCATGTGGACTGCGCAATTTTACAGCTGATCATATACCGGTACCTGTTTATATCTTGCGCATAGTTATATACATGTAAACTGTGTATACATGTCTAATCCATGTATAAATCTATCGGTTTATATATATTCTTATGTAAGGTATCATTCTGATATATGTACCTTGCATTGTTATGAGACGTTTGGTGTTTTGTCTCCTAACCAATATGGACGTTTAATACATCTTGTACTCTCTTTCGACGAGTTAACACAGATGGTTATCCTAAGAGATATTGTAGATGCGTTCTTCATATTATACATACGTTAAGGGTCTCTATGGGAATTATAGTGAACATGCATCAAGAATCAGTGGTAGTCACTGGTACTATTAGTGGGGAAAAATCACTAATTGTGAGTGTATTTGATGCATGTTTGATTAAGCCCACCTCCAGATAAGTAGAGTGTTTATTGCTACGAAATCTGGTAGAATCGTAATGGTATCTGGTTTGAATAAGTCGTTACGAAATAAAAATGAAAATTTGATTATCAAATTGTAGTTTTATGAGTAACAAAGACTTATTCAAACCAGATACCAGCCCACCCTTCCTCCCCGCCGATTGTTATTCTTTGTTATGAACTTAATATAACTCGGTGTTTTCACCATCGTTTGACGTTTTGACGCCAATTGAAGATGGAATAGCACGTGGGATCTCGTTCCACGAGAGTTAGAATCCAGAAGTTTCGTTGCGCATGCGCATAACGAAAAAGTGCTTCTATTTATATATTGCGATTTAAAGGGACACGCTGGATTGGAATCCTAATGGTATCTGGTTTGAATAAGTCTTTGTTACTCATAAAACTACAATTTGATAATCAAATTTTCATTTTTATTTCGTAACGACTTATTCATCCTAAACGAGTTAATGCCTTTTTTTGGGCTATTTAGATAGTTTTTATTGTCCAATTTAATATGCCTGAGAAATAAACCAAGCAGTATGTATAACACAATTATTTACACAGTATAATACATACAATCAATTTGGTACACATTACATCCCCAAATTGGCTGATGACACAATGCATAATCGAGGTGCTCAATGGGTGCACATAACCATCTTGCCATCTAGGAACTTTAATCTGTGTCTAGGTCTCCCATAGCAGAAGAGGCCATGCAGAATTATGTCCACATAGGATGAATTTGGTGATGTTAGCCCTCTATGCGCCATACCGTCGCTAAATTCACCCTCTTGGGACCTCATTCTGCAAATGTCCAGCACCATATTTTGATGCCTGACTTTACTCACTTTGCCACCAGGGGCCTGTGTTTTTTTCACATCATATTAAATATAAACACAGTATGTATAATGATTGCTTGCTTTGAATCAGGTACGAGATGTCCTACAGATTTTGCTGAGGTGCCGTCTGTGTTGATGGAATTTTTTGCCTGGGATCCCAGAGTAAGTGGTATTATTACCCGAATCTTTGACTCAAGTCCATATTACAAACATAAGTTCTGAGGTCTTCATTCAGTATGAAAGGATGTGTAATAGCTTTCGTGAGCTGCATTCATTACAAAGGATCAGCAATCATGTTGATAACTGGTGATAAAGCAGTGATGCAAATTGTTTCTAGTGAAACATTTTAATAATCCACAATAAATATATATTGACTTAAAGGGGTACTGTACACTAAATCTGGCCATTTATGTGACATCTCCTTTTATACTCAGCAGAATATATGCAACAAATGAATGAATTTGAGCCATAGATTAGTGCAAAATACACTTGTGTGCTCTATGAACGATGCAAACAACATGGCATTTATAATGAAAATGATTTGTGGCTTCAGCCATTTATTCATTTTCGTTATAATTACCATGTTGTTAGCATTGTTCATAGTGCAAATAAGTGTATTTTGCATTAATACATGGCTCAAATTAATTCATGTGTCACATATATTTTGTTGAGAATAAAAGGAGATGGTCTCATAAATGGCCGGATTTAGTTACAGTCCCCCTTTAAAAACTTTTATGAACCTTGCTGATTATTAATTGCCAGTACCATTTTTTATCCTTGTCATAATTAAACTGGCTGAAACAGACTCATTGCAATATGTGTCTACATTTCACTACACCAGAGAGTATTTGATTTTAGTAAAATGTGTGAACCAATTGTGCAATAAAATAGCCACATATCCTTCAATCATCAATCACTCTCTCAGTTAAAATCATGGAGAATGAACAACCTTCCTTCCTATAAGAATTCAGCAACTTTGAATGATATTATTCTTTATAATGACATCTCAGTGAAAAACATTTGCATGAAAATAGATTTCGAATTGGAGATATTGCTAATTGGTTCTATTTCCTGCCGAGTATTTACTCTCATAAGGAAATTTCTTCTTGTCACATTTTTCCAGATAATATCCTCATATGCCAGACATTATAAGACAGAAGAACCATTGAATCCAGCAACGATACAGAGTCTCTGTGAATCTAAAAAGCTATTCTCAGCATCTGTGAGTAAATTAAATTATACTAACTTTTACTGCAATAAGTATGGATAGGCAAGATGAAACCTTGTTACCACAAATGTCAGTCTGTTTGAAAAGCCGACGACAATCCTATATCGGATGTACGTCTCTAGAACTCTCTATTAAAATTATGTTCTGTTTTGAAGGGATTCTCTCCATTTCATTGGAGAGAGGCGCAGACTTTGTACAATTTCATTGGTTTATGGCATAACAGATCACTTCACAGATCTGAGGTCAATGAAGCAATTTCCCCATGCATTATCAAACTCAACTATTGTTGGAAAAAAATTGAATACAGGCAATATATCCATAATTCGTTTTACTCATCGTAATATAGGAGACATCATCTTCGACTTTTTATCAGTCAACGATATTCATGACTGATTATTCTTTCGCATCTTGTTGTATTTATAACTATTTCTAAAACTATGATTCTCACAAACATTTGATATGCCAGGAATGCACTCCATATTTGGAAACAGTTTATTATGTCATGTTGGGAATGCCACGTCATCATAGAAATGAAATATAATGGACACTTCTAGCGAAGTACATATGTTAAGATATTCATCGGCTTTTCAAACAGACTGCACAAATATATAATGGGTTGATTATCTACAGCATGCAACTCACCTTGAGGTTGCCCATTTAGGTAGCTCTATACAATTTCATGGGTTGTAGGAGGTCTGAAAAATAGGTAAATAATTATCTGGGGGACTATACTGTCAGTGTAGCCCGAGTTAAATGTGCCATTAGTTGTTTGATTTTGTTATTTTTGAAAGTTCACAATAAAGTAATAAATTGAGATGCGTAACATGATTTTCCTTTTCAGTGGAGGCCAACTCCATGTGCTTGGCTATAGGAAAATAGCCAGATTTCTCGCCACTGAATTTTGTCATCTATGCTTGCAAGACAATTTTTTTAAATTGCTATGATAACTTTGTTTTCTATTTCAAATATTTCTCAGTTCTATCATAGCTCTGTCAAGTAGAAGAAGCTTATTTACTGACACTCGCTCTGTCATGGTCTTCTTTTGGGTTGAAAATGGTACATTTAAAAAAAAATTGGTTAACATCGTACGTTTTTTGTGTGCAAACCATGGGGCATAACTCAGTGGTTAATGGTACGAACAACCCTAAGTACAGACATTTTTGCTGTCCCATAAGTGAATGGGAGAATCTATTTAGTAAAGAAAGGGCTATACTTGTACCATTCTACCACAAATTCCTTGACTCTCTTGCAGGAAATACAATTCCAAGTATTCAATTCAATGATGGATCAAGTCTACCATGGCCACTTCCCTGAAGGAACATCAACAATGAGCCTTCTCAAGGAGGTCCACAACGAATATCAAGGAATTCCTTATGTCGACAAAACGGTGAGTATAGAGTAAATACTATGGAATTCTTTATGTCGACAAAACGGCGAGTATAGAGTACATACTATGGAATTCATTATGTCAACAGATCTGTGAGAGCACACAAGCCTGGATATAGTTTGTCTGACATTTGCAGAATGAGATCCCCAGAGGGTGAATTTAGTGATGCTATCCCACACAGTGGGCAAGCATCACCAAATTCACCCTCGGGAACCTCATTCTGCCTAGGCCTCAACTGCTATGGGAGACTTAGGATCAGATTGAAGTTCCCAAGTTGGTGATGTTCACCCATTAGTCACCTCTATTATGCTATTTATCTTCTGCAAATTAGGGGATATAGAAACTGAACAGAAGGCGAAAAATAACTAAAAACAATGTTAATTTGAGACTACAGATACTTCCCAGAAGATGAGGCCTAAGCAGAATTAGGTCCCCAGAGGGTGAATTTGGTGATGCTAGCACGCTGGGTGGGATAGCGTCACTAAATTAACCCTCTGGGGTCAAACGCTTAGAACAAACAGAAGGGGAAATTAAAAGACCATGGTCTTACTTTGATTGAATATATAGAGGAATGACTGTCACGTGGTCAGTCAGAATCGAGAATGAACCAGTTAGTATTTCCCGTTTGGTTGCTGTTTCCCGTTTGATTGTGCGCGAACGTATTTCATACCAATTTAAAACAAGAAATTTCTTCTAAAATGCTGAGCATGAAGGATATAACCAATAGTGTCCAATATACTTATCAGGAGTTACATATTTTGGGTAAGAAAATATTATATCTTGGCAACAGGGATCAAGAGGAACTACAAAAATAGACTAGAGATGTAGAAATGACAAGATACGCTCGTCATAATATATAATCCAAGATATCGCTCATCATAATATATAATCCAAGATAACGCTCATCATAACATATAATCCGGCTTTAGCTAAATTAAAGAAAATTTCAAAAGAACTGCAATGTATCATCGAAGGCGATCCTCTAATCCATTGGATATTTCCAGAAACACCACTAATGTCCTAGCGACAGCCACCAAATTTAAAGGATAAGATGAATCTTTTCATTTGGAAAAGCAACAAGCGACAACACCAACACCACTGCTCTTTTCACTTGTCTTCCTTTTCTTTTTGTAGGCGTGGCACATGAGGTTTGGACATCTCATAGGTTATGGTGCTAAATACTACTCATACCTCATGTCTCGTGCTGTAGCTTCCAGGATATGGAACAAGTGCTTCAAGGACGACCCATTTAATAGGTCAGTGTAGAGCTGGAAGGGTCCGGTTACTATGTTTTCAGATTTTAACAGTTTTGGACCAGGAACCAGTCTATTCAACAAGAGAGTTTGCGCAAATAAACAGAGTAGCAGAAACAATGACAGACGATAGCTAGATAGCAATTTTCATTCACTAAGCAATTATATCAATTTTTTTAGACAAAAATATGTTATTTATAGGTGCGTTAAAAGAGAGTTGTTCCAAAATTTCGCGAATTTTATTGGTCCTTATCGAAATCAAAACAGCCACCTGATTCATCGTAACCTGACTCTTTCTGCCAGTGTAGATGCATCATTAAGGTGGCTTTAAATATTTCCAAAAACCGTAGGTGTGAAATTTTATCAAATTTACTGTGAAATTTCCTTTAGTGCCTGCTTGAATTTGGTTTATATTTTACAGCTTGAGGCAGATACTATGAAATATGTCAACAAGGTAGCTAGCTATACATGAAATTCATTCGATAGTGTCTGTCAATATTTTTATTAAATTTATTCTTTTTGAAAACTAGGCTAAATAAAATTTTTATACAGATTTGCTGTGGAGTCTGTAATTATACCCCCACTTTCGAAGAAAATGGGGGGTATACTGTATTGACTGCGTCTGTCCGTCACACTTTCTCCCTCCATCCATCCGTCCGTCCGTCTGTCCGTCAGCCGACATCATAACTCGAACAACTATGAACCAATTTCAATAATTTTTTGAATGCAATCTCCTTAGGACTGCCTCTCCGCATGATGCTAATTGCGGTTCGGTTTTTAAAGTTACGCCTCATTTTCGACTTAGAAAATTTCTCACTTTTTCGGTTTCTGGATGATATCTCAAGTTTGGATCCTTTAATTGCAAATACCATTTTTTTGTAGATCAGTCATATCAAGATACAGGTTGAATTCGAATTTGAGTTTGATCCGATGATTTTTTCTAGAGTAATGGACTTTTTTCGACTTAGAAAATTTAATTTTCTCCTTTTTTTTTTGGTTTCCAGATGATAACTAAAGTTTGGACTGTTCAATTGAAAATTCTGGTTTTTTTGTGGGTCGTTCATATCAAAATACAGGTCAAGTTCGAATTTGAGTTTGATCCAATGATTTTTCCCAAAGTTATGGGCCTTTCGACTTTGAATATTTTTTTTTATAATTTATAATTTTCTGTTTTTCTGTATGAGGGTACCTTCATGGTGTAATCAACTCCTACAGTTTTGATCGTAGATATTTGAAACTTCCTTTTTTGTTTATGCTATCACACTCGACAAAAGCCATCTTAGATGTTAAGGTTGCGTTTCATTTTCTACCCTTTTTTGGGTTTCTGCAATCATTCGAACAAATATGAACCAATATCAAAATTATTAATCCAAATTTTTCTTTAAAGTTAAAAATCTTTTTTGTTGGGTTTACGGATAATGCGGGTTGAATTTGCCACAGTGGGGGTATGCTAGCACTCGAGTGCACACCTCTTGTTGAATGTTGAGCCAATGTGATCATACAAGGTTAATGGTGCAGCATCTTTATCTTACTATTATATAGAGCTACAATTTCATAGACACATCCCATTATCCAGAGGGAGATCAGAAACCTACATGAGTGAAGTTACAATGTCATTGATGGTTATATTTTGGTTATTTATAGGGAGATGGGAGAGAGATACAGAAATAGAATGTTGGCACACGGAGGAGGGAAGCACCCAACGGAGCTCATTCAAGGTGTGCTCACAGTTCAAGTAACCAAGCTTTTCTTAGCCGAGTAAATTACCTGTGATATTAGCAACCTATACATTGCCTCCAGACAGTGTGAGAAAACACTCGGATTTCTCAGCTGCATGTTAAGTTTAAAGAGGCAGCCCTAACCAAGCTTTTCTGAGCCAAGTGCATTGCCAGTAATTTGATTCTGTAGTGACCCCCCCCATAACAGCAAACCATAGGGAACCTCACACAATTAATCCAAACTGGAATTATCCTTCAGAAATATAGGATCTCACATGAGTTTCTATTTTATACGGAATTTATCAACCGAGTTCACTAAATTCGATTTGAGCCGAGGTTTACCGAGAATTTAGTGGACGAGGTTGATAAATTCCGTATAAAATAGAACGAGTTTGAGATACCTTTTATCACATGTTCAAATAAACGCAAACCAACATGAAGTATTCATCGAAAACAACAATCATAAACTTCAGCAATCGCAAGTAATTTAAATAATGGCGTGACGTCATCGTACGCACTAATATTACACGTGTGTCTTACCAATAATTATGAAGCTGGTTTTGTGGGTTAATTATGTGATAAATCAAAATAATAATGGATGGACTGTTAACATAATATGACCTTTTTTTTCAAAACGGACATAAAAAATGATACTAAAGGAACTAAAGGCACTCGCAGCGCGTAAATGTGAAAAAAATCACCACCAAGAACATGAAGAAGTAGATCAACTGTGTTCTTATATTATTTATTGATAGCTCTCCAACAAAAAAATTTTGCTTGTTAAAACCATTGTTATGTAAACAAAACTGTTATTGTGATTTGTCAAAAAGCATTGCTGATTACATTCAAGTTCAAATATTTGAGTCTAAATATGATTTTCAGAATATTTTTCAATGCTTTGACATTTTCCAATGTTTTACCGTCTAGATTTTATTAAACTTTGGTACGTATCTAATTGGACTTTGATCTCTAAGACTAATGCCATTGGTTTAGGTGCGCAAGATCTCTTAATTGGAGAGTAATATTAATAATGAAATAAGAACATACTCAATCTATTTTTACATATTGTACATGTATTTGTTTTACAAACTTTTATAAAACATTTGTGAACCGCCATATCAAATCCAGTCATAAGTCGGGATTTTTTTACCCTGTGCCAATGCATTCTCTTATATATGCGAGTTGACCATAGGTCGCCTTGCATATATAAGAGAATGCATTGGCCTAACAATTTTTTATAATTTTTTTAAAATAAATGTTTGACAATTTTTAGGACATAAAATAAAAAACATCCATTACCCTGCAGGGAGCCCCCACATATATAGAAGCATATAGAAGAGTGTCGTCTGCTCATGTTTGTCTCGGGCTCTGTATGGGTGAAATTATAAATTTGTTAAACAATACAAGAAAAAATTATTAAAATTGTAAAAAATTGTTAGGCCAATGCATTCTCTTATATATGCGAGGCGACCTATGGTCGACTTGCATATATAAGAGAATGCATTGGCACAGGGTAAAAACAATCCCGACTTACGACTGGATTTGATATGGCGGGTCACATTTATGCTATTTTGCATGAACCCACTTCAAGGTCTTGAGTCCCTTTGATTTTAGCATATATCCTCATGAGTCTAGCTGTATATACAGCTAATATTGTTATCGACCACAGATACAATTGAGGTTGATTTAATTGAACTTTGTACAAAAGCCATTCAGCAATGGTGGAGCTTGTTCGAATCCTAATAAGTCAGATTTTGTCGGTGACCTTCCAAGACCTTGTATCGGCAATTTTGTAAATTTTACAGGCGAGACAAAAAACTTCATTAAGTTGAAATAGTCACCCCACCATTGGATGTTTTATGAATAACTTGTCTGCCGATGTATTGAACGTTTCTTTGATAATAATTGACAGGGCATTTAAGCAAAATCTTTTAAATTCAGGTACGACATTTTATAATTAGTACATGCAGAATTAATACCTCGTACTGTTCTTTGTCTCTTTAGTTATATGAAATCTATAAATAGATTCAAACCTCGTATAAGAAAAAACACGAGCATGGAAAAAAATTCTAAGTGGACAAAACCTTGTATCGGGAGGGTTCGCTAGGCAAAAAAATGGATTTCTAATTGGCTGAGCGGCACAAGGATAATTACTCAGGTGTAATCAGCCCGTAGATTCCGAATCTGCAATACAAAATTTCCAGCCAATAGGAGGTCTTGGAAGCTCATCGACAATTTGTGATCCACACAAATGGAAAATAACCTGATTAATCTATCTTGGAAAGTTTGTCAGTTGGTTTCCAGGGGTCGTTGGTGTCCAGTTGCAGTGATTTCTCTGTGAAAATAACCCTTTGTTCATTCTTTCCTCCACCCTTAAACTGAGGTTGTGATATGTCCTATTGACAAAACACCCGAAAAAATCTCAACCTTAATTTAAACTTTATTAAATTTTTCAGATATGCTGAATGAGTCAGTTTCCATGGATAAACTCGTACAGTCCCTTGTCGACGAGATTAATTGATGTGAGGAATGGATGTGCAATAGGAATTCCGAGCATGCTACCTATGCTTCATGATCATGATCATAGTGGGCTCCAGCAGAATCAAGGCCATGAAAGTAACGGAAACTGTAATCGGCACCTAATTCAACAGGTCAATCTCAGTTAAATGGTGTGTTCAGAGACGCTTTCACCACTGATGTGATATTTCCTCAGATCGCAATATAAATTATACTTTTAACGAGAATTTTCTTCAACTTTCCTCCCAAGAACATATTTATTTGGGGACTGGCATCAGAATTGTACATGTTTCTTTTTATACCCCCATCCCCCAGCATATTTACTGATTACAATGACCTTTCTCACCACAATGGTTTTATAAATGACCTCTTGTATTACATAATACTTATTGGATCATAGAAGGGTGTAAAGGGTGTAAGTTTTGAAACTGGCCATCCGGGAGATTTTTGCAGGAGGTATGCCTAAATATGCTCATGTTCCAAAAGATTTTTTTATAAATTGATTTCTATCTTTTTATTTATCATTATTATGGAGATTACATAGTTTTATGAGTTTCTATTTTGTGCTTATTTAATAAATATATACACCTAAATAAAACAGAAATGAAAACTGAGTTTCAAATGGGGCGCTTACAATACAGCTGCACACTTGTGATTATACGTATTCGATACTATACCAACACCCTTACATTTGTGTTAATATGCGGGTATTTACGATACTGGAAATCCCTTTTTGAATGCTGGGTTTTGCTGAATCCGGGAGAAATTGGGGGTTATCTGTATCTGCGGAATTGCCATGGCTATCTGGGAGTCTCACGAACAATCCGTGAAACTTTAACAGCTCTGGTGTAAACTGAACTTCAGCCATTGTTACTTCTCCATAACAGTCCACTTCCCCCTAATAACCAAACATGGAGAAGTGACTTCTAATTTGAAACCTTCCGGCTGGTCCCTGCCATGGTGGTAATATATTACTCAGTACTGATACAGCAACTGATTACTTCCGAACGAAGTACATGTATGCAACATTTCACAGCAGTTTCTTTAGTCATCAGACATAATATATACCATATTTTTGTCATTATTAAATTAATCCGCCACTTGTGGGGAACAATGCACACTAGGTGTTTTTTGTGGACTTTTAATATCAACAGATTTTAATTCAACTATAGTACCACTGGACGTGTACTTCCGCAACACCCTATAAAATTTTATGATCTGTTAATCTTGACGAGTGAAGTTAGAAGATTTAAATCTAAACCTGTCTAATAGAAAACAGACTTGTGGGCTTATAAATCTGGGGCCATAACTATATTTTGGTGCCAATCTGATCACCCCTGACGCTAATAGAGTTAAGGATCAGGAGACCCCCCACTATATACTTTGAAATTGGGTGATCAGATGGCAATTGTTTTTTTTTCTCCAGAATTTTGTGCTCATGTTGTGTTCAGAACAATTTATGCTGGCCAATAGCTCTATTCAGTAATGCAAAGCCACGATATTTGATGAATATTGCATTGGTGAAATCTCAGGAAAATCGGGGTCCCTCATATAAGGAGATATGGACTAATCAAGACAATGGATTAGTTAATTAATTTATATAAATAAATAAACATTAATATTTTAACTATAGACAGTGAAATACAATATCAAACACTCACACATCTGAAAGAAATGGATTGTGCTCACTTACTGGAGAGTATTGTGTTAAGATATATTAATGTTGTGAAATATTCCCAGTTTGAGTAATGTGCAGACTGCATTATCTATTCTCAAATATATGGCTTGCTAACTAAATCTAGTATAAACTGAGTTCCTCAATTATGACGTCACCTATGAGGCTATGACATTGAAACACTTCTATGTTTGACAAACAGTTATTTTTTTGTGTCGTTCTCACAATGGCGTTTATGTTCCAACTCAAAAGCGAATTCCAATTGTGCTACCTGTACATTTGACTTGGTCAGCATTTTTATGACAACGGTGGGACAAAATGACCTTCCAATAGTATCTTGCCTGCCGTAAATAATGCCTATGGTTTTTTAATGACTATCAATTGATCTCTCTTTTTTTCCACTGAAAATAAAAAACATCCATTACCCTGCAGGGAGCCCCACACATATATAGAAGCATATAGAAGAGTGTCGTCTGCTCATGTTTGTCTGGGGCTCTGTATGGGTGAAATTATAAAATTGTTAAAGAATACAAGAAAAAATTATTAAAATTGTAAAAAATTGTTAGGCCAATGCATTCTCTTATATATGCGAGGCGACCTATGGTCGACTCGCATATATAAGAGAATGCATTGGCACAGGGTAAAAAAAATCCCGACTTACAACTGGATTTGATATGGCGGGTCACATTTAAACTGTATGTAGTTTGAGTGAGTTTTGTTGAAGGGTTTGGCACTGTGGCCCAATGGTCGTAGTGACATGTAGCTTTTTAATTATAAATTTCTATAAACTCAGCCAATTCTTTTTCTGAAATCTGTCTGCAGTTTGGATTTTATAACTGTCTGGGAGAATCCATTCTATATACAGGTCGCCTCGCATATATAAGAGAATGCATTGGCCTAAAAAAAATATGTGTTTAGCCAATGCATTCTCTTATATATGCGAGGCGACCTATGGTCGACTCGCATATATAAGAGTATGCATTGGTACAGGGCCGTTCTGTTGGGTAAAGGGTTAAACCATTATATGGCTCCGATCAGATTTGTCTCATCTTTGTGGTTGACTGGCATTGACATACAATTTTATGGTGGTAGAATAGAAGTTAGCCATATATTTCAGACTATTATATGCATGAGGACCAGTCATGCTGGAGTGTTCAGTGCATGCAATACAAAGTTGAATGATGTGAGAATGAGAACAGACAAATGAAAATTTGAGATGATGTAATCAAAGAACAGATATATCAGTTATCTTTAATTTAGAGTGCTCTGATCAAAGACCCCAGTTTAATACCGAAACCTTCCCATTTTTCCCAATTTGTCCAGATTTGTCACCCAAATTCTGCATATTATTTTCAACATGTTCATGTAAAATTACTACAAAATAATGACAATATTACAAATGATGATTTGCCAGCAAAATAAAGTTGAGTACAAATGTTTGCTTTCGGCCATTAACCCTTCCATGACTGGAGATTCCTGAAATTTTGCGAAAACCCTGTGCCAATGCATTCTCTTATAGATGCGAGTCTCCCATAGGAACCCTCACAATTATAAGAGAATACATTGGCCTAACAATATTTACTTGTAAGCCAGTGCATTCTCGTATACATGTGAGGCTCCTTATGGGAGACTCGCATATATGAGAGAATACACTGGTACACGATATTTTCTGCTGCACCAGCCCCTGTCATGCAAGAGTTCATACAAATGTTCACAATCTTAGGCATTTTAAAAGCCATTTTTTTTTTCAGATACAGATGATGATTTGATGACGACTGAATGGTTTCCTATTTCTGGTTTAATTTTCACTTAACTCTTTCATGACGGGAGCTGCGCTGGTGCAGCATTAAAGACCCTGTGCCATTGCATTCTCATATATATGCGAGTCTCCCATAGGGAGCCTCGCATATATATCAATGTATTCTCTTACATATGTGAGGCTCCCTATGAGAGACTCGCATATATAAGAGAATGCATTGACACAGGGTTTTCGCAAAATTTCAGGAAGCTCTGGTCATGAAAGGGTTAAATAACAGGAATTTTGTCAGAAAATATTTCTATTAAAAGATTTTTTATAATTTTACACAGCAAAGTTGCATTTTGCTATCCAAAATATGAGAACATGGTAGAAAACAGTTTTTCAGCTTCAGAAAAATTCACTAAAAACTTATCTGCCATAAAAACTAAGTCTAAAGCGCCAAAGAACTAAGTAGATTTATTTCAATTTCCTACTTGTAAGTTTATAATTAAGATCCACTTTTGTTGAAATATTTAAATTCTGTCTGAAATCAAAGTAAAATCTAAAAAAAAAAAATAACTAGCTAAAACACATCCCACATCTAAAAATCTCAGACATTGTGATCAATAGTGAATATCCAGATGAAAGAACCAACATCATTTAGAACTGAGATTTGTGGTTGTGGCATGTAGATTTGATGCATCAATCTACCATTCTTATCACTGGGAACTAAATTGAAAAACTTTGGCGATACCAGCATCAGGAATAGAGCAATAAAATTCCAATATCACAGCAAAATAGATGCACTACAAGAACGAGTGTTAAAATGGTCGGTAGCTACTCGGATGCTTCACAAGCAGCCAGTTAGCAAAGTGATGAGAGCAGTGATTCCAGCCAAGGTGCTCGTAAACCTGAAACAGAAAAGCAGTTATTACAGAGATATGCCTGATATGACAGTCCGAATATCGGGGACTAGCCTGGAGGGCGACTTGGGAGACATCTTCTCCCTAAAATGTGCCACTTCTCCTTATTTTTTTCCCAGTGTATTTAGTCAGGGTTAATGGTCGAGCTGCTGGACATTCATAAACTAGATGGTCGAGGGCATAGCCAGAGACCATTTAGATTATGAATCTCCAGTAGCTCATCCATTAACCAACCTTAACCCTTTGGCGAGTAGAACGACATATATGTCATCTATCGGTTGAGGAGTAGAACAACATATATGTCATTTCAGGAAGTGTTATTTTATGTAGACATAACTTCAATAAATCATCTGATTTATAAATGATTTGTACAGGAGTTATTTTAATTAATATAATGTCCCAAATGTATAAGTGCAATCGATTATGATAACACACGTTAACAAAAAATGCACATAAATTAAAACGAATTATTGGACCCTTTTGACCCGAACTTGTTAATAATTACTGCTATGACGTTGACGTTAAATTTACTCATGACGTCATGTATATGACGTTATAGATACTCTCCAAAGGGTTAAAACAGTTTTATAATATACAAGGAGAAATGACTCATCCATTACTCACTCAGTAGCTCTGGTGATGTTCCGATAATGAAAAAGCCCATCGGACCGATAACTGGAGGCACAATCGGATGATTTTCGATTCTGATGTTTATATATATTGTGCATTTGTTCCCATAATGGACCTATATACACCCATTGCACTCCATATCCCGGTATAGTTTCAAAGCCATAAAAAATATATACACAGTCGCGAAAGTATATCTGCCGACGTCAGATTCTGTCTCGTGGCCTCCTCTTCAAAGATTCTAATTATAACCATTAGTTCAGTGTCCAAGATACCTTCGAAGGAGATATAATATTTTCTTACCCAAAATATGTATCTCCTAGACGAGGTATCTTGGACACTGAAGGGGAAGGGCCCTCCCAGTTGGGGACCAACATCCCACCCCGCGCACTCGGTCAAATGCATCGAACAATCAGAGGGCGAAGAAAGAGAGTGAATACAAACTTCAAAGTCCTTTTGATGAAATGATGATCACGTGGCCAGGAAGTCAATGGGACATAACTCAATTTACTCAATAGCATTTCCGGTGCGCGAATACACGTACCGTAGGTATTTCGTACCATTTTGATACCTAAGGGTATAGAGCAGATTTAAGGGAAAACATTTGTGTATAGTTTTCCGCTTAAACTCTTCTACGATGGGTGAAGTAAGAAGGGATATAACCATTAGTTCAGTGTCCAAGGAGATACATATCGGTCCCTAAACAAAAACAACATGTCCACAGTTTATTACACCGGATAAGTTGATAACACAATGTTTAGGAGCTTCCTCTTTCAAATGTTATATAATATGGCATATATATTTTATATAATGTGATCTGGCGGTTCGAAAATTAAGTGGGCCTTTAATTGAATATGCACTGAAATAGTTTGATCTGAATATTAATGATATATTCATATCCTATATTCTCCTATATCCATAGCAGTGTTCGCGCTGCCAAATGCCCAAAAAAATATCGCCAATGGCCCAAATAATGGCCCAAATGATTTCTTTTATGCGCAAAGGTAACCATATCCCATTACGCTGTCGAAACATGCAGTTGAGAAACATGGTACATGTACCTGATTAATTGTAGAAACAACAAGAGGTTGCACCATGAGGGTGCATGGTGAAAATAGAAATATGGGCAGGTCGGAAACCAAATTGTGAAAAAAATGGGACGAACGAAAAAATTAATTGACAATTCTAATGAACGATTTTTAGATTGAGAATGAGGGATAACTCTTGAACGGAAAATGTGAACAATGTCAATGAACCCTCTTTTGAAAGCCCTCCTGATGCCATACCTAAATACATAAATTTCATAGAGATCTGATAACCCATGGTTCAGATATATATTTATACCCCCCCCCCATCTGTTGAATGGGGGTATAAAAACTTGCACCTTGCTAGCTACAGGCTTGGTAATTTTCTTGATCCAGGTGTTTAGGATTTCAAAATACTGAAATATATGTATAACAGCTTTTATGTAGATGAGAATAGCATGTAACAGGTACAACATACCATACACTCTGACATACGACAATACATGTGTAACAGATACAAGGGACCACAATTTGCACTATTGCTATACATAGCTCAAATTGCAAGGAAGAGTTCAGTCCCCCCCCCCCCCCCCCACTACGTTGGTCTGAACACTGCCACCACATATTGGTTAAGGAAATCTGATATTTTTTATATAAGACTTTTTACTGTCTTTATTCATTTGGAAATTGACCAGATCAAGTCAGAACAAATTCAAACTCACAAAAGTCTTAAATAAAAAAAAACGTCAGATTTCCTTACATTCCGTATACGTAGTGGCAGTGGTCAATCAGCATAGCGGAGGGACTGAACTCTGCCTTACCGTTTGTAAATAGTTATGAGAGGCGTGTGGCAGTTAATCTCTGCATACTCACTTCAATCATTTTCTTGTCCAAGTCTTTTGTGGATTTTTCATCAATCTGCTTCTGAATGAACTTGTGAGCTCGGCCGTACTGTTTATGAAGCTGTGCATGTCGAATGCTCAGAGGCAAAACCTGTATTAATTATAACATAACATTTGCTATAATTATGCATTTTGCCTTGATTCAAATCTGACATAGACTCACCATTCCGATATAGACATATCATTGAATCTCAAATAAAATTGAGTGGTGTTCATTAATTCAGTTTTCTCTCTAAATTTGCCCATTTTTCAGACTTTGTTGCCATAGGCCCCTAGATATTGTAGTTTTTTTGGTTCTGAAGCAACAAATTTTTCATACCTATATTCTGAATTTTTTCATGTGCTACTTAAA
The DNA here is from genome assembly GCA_032622095.1 of Siphonodentalium dalli. Lineage (NCBI taxonomy): Eukaryota > Metazoa > Mollusca > Scaphopoda > Gadilida > Siphonodentaliidae > Siphonodentalium > Siphonodentalium dalli. The sequence continues at coordinate 53,553,883 of CP136064.1, read as the reverse complement.
CACAAAGAGGTCATGGTGCCAAATCATATCAGTTTGAAAATATCAGATACAGAGTCCATGTTTTATTAATATAAAAATTGCCAATACTGTGTAAGCTATGTCATCATATTTGTATTCCACTGCATTTGATTATTGCATAATTTTTTATTCATATTGAAATCACATTAAAGATTGAAAATAAATACTGATATTACAAGACATACATATGAAACAAAACCAAATTTTGATCCAATATTATTCCAAATTCCAATTCCAATTCAAAATCTGCTCGAATTAATAATCGAAAGTGCATAAAAAGGTCAATAAATGACACTGAAATTGAAGCTGACATTGATGAGGAACGACCGTCAGGGTAAACAAATAAAAGTGTACAGTACGGTGTACCCATATTTTGTTACTGAAATTCAGTTATAAAAGTAGACATTGGAACGGCCTATTATTCATCTTGATGGGTTTTCAGGAAAACTAAGCACATGACAAACAGACGATTAGATATTACAAGTGCAGAAGGATTCCTATTCAGTTGAGGGAAATGTTCAGATAACTGTTATTATGAAGTTATTATCTGAACATATCTGAACCATCAATGAATAGGATTCATTCTGCTCTGCCAATGTATTCTTTTATAAGTTTATTAAGTGAATGGTTGAACCATTCAGTATAGAAATGGTTCAAGTTACTGACTTACTTTAGTGTCTGTAACATCAGCTAATTTTTGCAGATTTGTGTAGATTTCATCCACGTCTTTTATCGACACAACGATGTCTGGCGTATTATTTTGTATAGCATCAGCGTAAGCCAGTCCCAGTTTGACATGAGCTTCTATTAGTGTGCTCTTCTGTTTATCCATTTCACTGTAAAAGTTTCATGTTAACAAATGATGTAGTGTTACAATAACAAATCTCAAAAGTTTAAACATTGATAATCCATGGTCTCTTGAAAATGGCATTACAATGTTCATCAAGAATGCTTATCCTTGAAGTGATATATAGTGTTCACAACAATGAACCTGTAATGAACTGAGATTTCTGTGAGGGTGGAAAAATTATTCACTTGAACAGCACAAAGATGCATAATCCGAATTAACGCTCGCAAATTACCATTTCCTTGGCTTCGGGGGGTAAAAAATATTTTATTCAATTCGAGGATCAGATATCGATGTTTTAAATCTATTATTTTTCAACACCGATAAATTTAAGTGACCCAGTAATAGTCGACAAGATGCGGTCTCGGGCCAAATTGCAGATGAAGATGGATAACTCTAAAATCAAGTGGCTTTTTTGACAGATATTTGACAAATCGGCAAAATTTCGTTGAACAAAATGTTGATAAATAACAGGTTTCGGGCAATTTTATACCATAGTTGATTATTTTTGGGCAATTACTCGATTCTGATACAGTCAAACTTCGTTAAGTCGAACGTCGGTAACTCGAATACCCCACTTAAGTCGAAGCCATTGTCTGGTCCCAGCTGAGCTTGTGTGCAAAGCCAATAGAATAAAATCACAGTTAAGTCGAAGGTGGATAAGTCGAAATTCCGCTTAAGTCGAAACGAAATTTGGTCCCACCAGCCAGCTTATAACACTAATTACTATGGTTAAGTTGAAGCGCCGTCGGCGATGCATCGCCATGTGATTATAACTCAGTGTGCTTCTATTCAATTGCCTAAAAAGCTGTGAAGTTTCCGGGAGTCTTTATTTGTCCTAATGCATTGTTTCTTTAACATATTAATGAGGTGCGTGGATCAATTTCCCCGTGTGAGGATTAGAAGTGAAGACGAGGTCATAGAGTGCACAAAGCCCGACCCGACAATCGATGACGCAATGCATAGCTGCGACATTGTACTGCATTATCTCATGACCCAAGCAGACACGAGCGACTTAATGAAGAAACTGGGCATCAGCGATAAACTAAAGAGAGATTCAACAACTAATTTTTTGCAGAAACCACAGTCCTTGATAACCAGTCACTTCCAATCCTGAATCCCAATTTTTGTAAATACTATTGTAACCACTTCCGGGTCAAATGTACTGTTGTACAATGATTGTTGGTAGCTGGTCTCCAATTAGCACTGTATTGAACATACATATGATAAATAATATGATATGATTATGATATGAAACTCCAATACCTGCAATAATTTAGAGTGGTGGCTCTGTATATATAGTACATGTATGTAATGTAATGTAAAACTCAGCTGTCCTCCGCAGGAAATAATCAATATTCTAAAATGCTTCTATTTACTTATTAGCCTCTAAATGGGAGAATGAATTACGGTACTATTTATTTATTATACAGTAATGCCCTAATTAAATTGACTCCTTTACCACAGCAGAATTATGGGTAACTTTTCAGGATTTAGTCGGAAATATGGCTTGTTGCCATTCATCGGAAAGCTCTCGGGGAGAGCTTTCCAATCAATGGCAACAAGCCATATTTCCGACTAAATCCTGAAAAGTTACCCATAATTCTGATGTGGTTAAGGGGTCGAGTAATTAGGGCATTACTGTATAATCATATCCTTGAAAGTTATCTAAACATAAATGGCTCCTTGTTTAAGAGTGAAATAATCTCTTTTGATAATAATCCATTCAGTTTCTCTCTGGTTGGGTTCTTCCAATAGTATTTTGGTATATAACATTCACGTGTATCTTTGTGTTTATCACAGAAAAGCAGAAAGTGGTATTCATCACCTATTTCAGAATTACAGGCAGGACAGTTTTTACTGTCATTTTGGATTGGGTATGTACCTTTTAACAGTTGTTGCATCGGCACTGGGATCAGACTTCATTCCAAAGTAAGCCAGGAGATCTTTCTGGTCGATCTTGGATATCACAAGTTTGCAGATCTCGATAGTTTCCTTCACTTTCTTCTCTTCATCCTGTTTAACAGTCAATAAGTTTTTTATAGGATTTATTTATCTTAAGTGATAAAAAAGTACCATAGCTATATTTATGAAATGATTACCGGTATTAATAGAAATGGGTATTTTCTTATAAATTATCACCGGATAACCACCAGTGGAACTCGCACACATTCCAGGCAAAATTATTGCTAATTATTTTTTTATTGGCAAATATGCATTAAAGAGATTCTAGTGACTGTAACCTTGCCATAAATTATGTATAAGGCAAATGGTGTATGCCAAAAGGACCTGAAACTTATCATGGTGGCCTGCAAGATGGACCATTGAGAATAGCTATATACTAACATGAGATGAAGGGATATCAGGTTGACTTTGATTAACACCGACACCATATTATAAGACCCAGGGGGGATATTGAATTAATATGGGGGTCGATGGACGCCATCTTGTTTATTCTTGGAAGTTTGTCACTTAACCCTTTGATGGTGTGATGGGAGCCAAGCCTTGAAATAGGGTGTCTGTCATTTGCAGAATGAGGTTCCCAGAGGGTGAATTTAGTGATGCTACCTCTGCATACACCTCAGCAGAATGAGGTTCCCAGCGGGGTAGCATCACTAAATTCACCCTCTGGGGACCTCATTCTGCAAATGACAGACACCCTATTTCAAGGCTTGATGGGAGCTGTGCTGGTGCAGCATCAAAGATCCTGGGCCAGCACATTCTCTTATATATGCGAGTCCCCCATAGCGAGCCTCTCATATGTAAGACAATTCACTGGCTTATAAGTTCAAGGTAAATATTGTTAGGCCAATGTATTCTCTTATATATGTGAGGCTCCCTATGGGGGACTCGCATATATTAGAGAATGCTTTGGCACAGGGTTTTTGCAAAATAACAGGAAGCTCCAGTCATGCAAGGGTTAAGTATATTTACAGCATAGTTGGCACCAAGAAAAGGAATATCCATCAGTAATCATGTTCTGCAAATTACCAAAATCTGCATGTGATATATTTGACGAATTCCAAAGATGTTTAATTAACTATTCTACATCCATCGTGCATCACTGTGATGTTACATAATTAAAAATAGCCAATTAGCCTACAAGAAACTGATGAACTTTGACATACAGATAATTTAAATTCCCACATAGACATGATGGAAACCATGATAAAAATGTTATAGGGCTCTTAGTTGCTGGCTGAGGTGTCATGTGAGGCTCAGCGAGATTAATATCGGGCTCGGCTGATATTAATCTCACATGACATATCACCCTGTAACTTATAAAATAGAATAACTTTATTTGTCAATCATAGGAGCCTTCGCAGGCAGTGAATTAGGGTGGAATTCACAATATACCAACAAGCCTTGAAATAGGGTGTCTGTCATTTGCAGAATGAGGTCCCCAGAGGGTGAATTTAGTGATGCTACCCCGCATAGCGGGCTAGCATCACCAAATTCACCCTCTGGGGACCTCATTCTGCTTACACCTCAGCAGAATGAGGTTCCCAGAGGGTGAATTTGGTGATGCTAGCCCACTATGCAGGGTAACATCACTAAATTCACCCTCTGGGGACCTCATTCTGCAAATGACAGACACCCTATTTCAAGGCTTGTATACCAAAATGAAGCTCAACTTGGGAAGGAGCTAATTTTTTGCTGAGCAAAATGAATAGAATGATAAAGAAGAAGGAAAGTAAACTAGAGGTCACCCCAAAAATGGTGATGATCGCCTGAGGGATGTGGTCTGTTGTGTGTGCCAAAGGATTTAGTCATACAAAGAGTAAATTCCAAGATGGCCACTGGCACCATTTTTTTCAACAAATTTTGGTCAAAATAGGAGACTCCCATCCAGAGGTCACACCGAAGATCCATATGAAGTTTGGTGATGATCAGATGAGGGATGTGGATTGTAGAGTGTGCCAAAGGATTTAGTCATGCAAAGAGTAAAATCCAAGATGGCTGCCAGTGGCCATTTTTTTCATCGAAAATCGTTTAAATTTGATAGCTTCATTTACAGGTGATCGCAAAAGTGCCTGTAAAATTTATCTGGCCATAAATACGGGCTGTAGGGTGTGCCAATGGATTCAAATTTGAAATCCAAGATGGCTGCTGGCAGCCATGTTTTTCATGAAGCTACATATCTATAAATAATATAATATAGGGTGTGCCGAAGTAAATTGTTGATGCACATATGGACAGATGGATGGATGGATGCCAATCTATGGCAATAGCTCAAACTTACTTTATGTTGTAAAGTAATGGTCTACTCCCCAACATATGAAATTTGGTGAAGTTCGGATAAGGGATGCGGCCTGTAGGGTGTGCCGAAGAAAATTGTTGATGCCCATATGGACAGATGGATGGATGGATGCCAATCTATGGCAAAAGCTCAAACTTACTTTATGTTGTAAAGTTGAGCTAATAAAAACACAAGAATGGTCTACTCCCCAACATATGAGGGCTCCCCATGGGAATCAGATAAACTGAGATCTGAACCTACCGTAACAGATTCTAGTGACTGTAACCTTGCCATGTATAATGGAAGGTGATCACCATGTGCTTGTATCAGATCATCATACAAAGGATTAGTTATGTCCAACCTGAAACAAAACAAATATTTACAACTTAGGTAATAAGTTCTGCCTTCCAGTAAGAAATGACGTCTTTGATTGTTTAGAGAGCGGTGCTATAAATAATATGTTTACGTCTCAAACTTTTAAGATAAGATAACCAAGATAACCATTCCATTGTCTCTTGCCGGGCTGGTTTTTCATGGCGTCATTTATGTTGAATACCTGAGTTGCAGATTAACTCCAAGCCTTCAATGTCACACCATGTTACAGTCAATCAACCACAAAAACTTATAATGTGACTGGAAGACAAATGCAGGAAAACCTCAAATGAAGTGATAGAATCCAATCCATTAACCCTTTCAGTGCCAGGGGCCGATCTCATCGCCCTAATTTACGGTCTGTAAAAATCGGCTTAAGCATGCTATAGCGAATTTAAAAACAAACTGGATAAAACCTTAGGTGGATGTTATAACTCAAAACTATCACCAAGTATTCATAGTAATAATGTTGATGCCAATGAAAAACGCAAGATTCCCTGGCACTAAACCTACAAAATACTGAAAGAGTTAAAGGGGTACTGTACGCCATTTTCATTAAATTTCCGGTGACAACAACGATCTAATATCGATAATATATAGAAACATAAGTAATTTGAGTCGAAGAGGTATTCTGTAAACGCTCAGGTTAATAGGCTAACTTAAAATTTAATAATTTAAAAGTTAATAATTTGATATAAATTGAATTTATGACTGGAGCCATAAAATGGCGTCAATTAAATTACGAATTACCGTAATCAAAAATAGTAATTGAGGGATACTGGATTTTTAAACCGATCGCACACACGATTGCTTAAAATATTATGATGATACGGGGAGAACACTCAAGCCACTCACTGACTAGCGACGATACAATAACTTAAATGATTATATGGGACTAGTATGCATATAATATAACTTTTATTTGATTCATTTGGTTGAAAACTTTACAAAAATTACTCGACAACGACAATTTGTATTTTTGCATTCTGGTAAATTTGTCATCCGTAACATGACTTCGTACTCAACAGACTTTCAAATAATGGAAAAATTGTTACCTTATTCTCCGACTCGGAGACTATAGAAACCAACAACAACATGTGGTGTACAGTACCCCTTTAAAGAATATAAGAAAAAATTATTAAAATTGTAAAAAATAATAACAAATGATGAAAAATTGTTAGGCCAATGCATTCTCTTATATATGCGAAGCGACCTATGGTCGACTCGCATATGTAAGAGAATGCATTGGCACAGGGTATATGGGTTGATACAAAAATCGGATCTGGCACTCAAAGCGTTAAATCAATGTGGCTTTCTTCCCTGTACCTTTCTATATATTCCAAGTTATAAAATAGTAGAATTTTGACCTGAAGACACCACACCATTAACTAAAATTGTCTCACTATAATAAAATTTACTTCCAACAATTTTCTACACAATAACAAATTATGACATCAAATGTTACTATTTTTAGAACACTAAACTTTTTTGCAGTAATCCGTATGTACTGTTTCGAATTACTGTTAAGTTGAATATTTGTGACAACATATGTTAGTTTTCAGTTTATAGTTCACAGTGAAATTAACCCTCTATGGAGTAATATGCCCACCATGAAAACAGCAGTGTCTTGAGTTCACAATAGCTACTGAGGGCTCCATAAACCACCAGGATTCCCACAGGTCAGAATTGATTATATTCAAGACCACTGAAGGCCATTTCTCGACAATTTACAAGGATTTTCAAGGCCCTCAATTCTAAAATTGAAGTATATTGAAGGCCTATAAGCACTTATTATCGGAATTAGAAGAAAAGTTTTTTCAAGACCCTTAATAAAATGTGGTAAACTTTTATCGGAATAATTACAACTTAGTTGAATATTGTTAAAACTCACTCTGCCCCCCCCCCCCCCCCCCCCCCACAGCAATTAAAGCACTTTCCCAGACCTTGAATCGTCATTTGTGCAAATTCAAAGCTATTGCCTGGTTTAAAGACCCTGCAGTAACTATAACCATCAGCTAACAGAGCTGTACTCAACTTACTTAGAAAGCCATGATATTTGTAAATCTCTCATTGCCTCGCTGTACTCTTCCACTGTCGTCTTTTCCTTTGCTTTGTCTTTGGGAGATTTGGTAGATGAATTGGATTTCTTCACGTCTTCAGATATCATGTATTTAAATGGGAGAGAACTCTGTGAAAAGAAGGCATCTATTCCGATTTATCCACCACTCACTACCTCTATTGCCTACACATAAAGCCTCCTTGATAAACGTTACATTTATTAGGTGAATATATGTTTATTAGGTCAATGTAGCTTTATTAGGCTAGGACTATTTTCATGACATAAATTGCTCACATCATGAATATGCAAATTATGCAGGTAAACTGGGATCAATGTTCACCAGCCTAAATGACGTCATTATGATTCAGAACAACATCCACCAGCCAAAATGACGTCATTATGATTCAGAACATTTTCCAGTTCCTAATTCACTACAAATTGATACAAAATGTGGAAAACAGAAAATATTTTTCATTCTGAAACATCTATAAGCTATAGAAAAAGGAAAGTTTCAAACAAATATCAAAGAACCAATGAACTATTTCTTATTCTCTGCACTGCGGTTTATTTACTTCATGAATACTAACTAGCTTCCTTGGCTAATAAAAAATTCATTTGATTTGAACTGTTTATGACACATGTTGCAATAAATTTACAGTTAGAACACTTACAGCCTTTTTCATAGGATCTTCTTTGAATAGAGTGATATGACCTGTGAGATAGTAACCGGGATTTGCACACTTTGGTAATCTAAAAAGATGGAGAATTAGAGATTTAATATCACAAGTAAAGAGCCATATTGAGTCTTTTAAATTTAAAGAGTCTTAACATAACAGTAAATCATTACACAAAAAAAAGAGGCTTTTGTTTTGCATTATTGATTTGTAGGAAAACCATACAAGTAAAGCCCAACGAAGTGACAAAATGAAAAATAAAGAGAGTGTTATTCTCACATGAGCATGTAAATATAGGGGGTCATTGAAAATATTTTACAAATATGAAAAAAAAGTGTGAACAATAGCCAGACACAGCTTTAGTGTAAATATCACAAACACGTATTCAGTTTGGTCATGTGCTGGATATATTAAATTCAAATTAATTAAATCATGGTTACATTGCCATCCCCATTCACCAGTGTTCACAGTGTCGGTGGCCAATGGCCACTTTTTTTCGAAAGTGGCCGCAAAAAATTTCATTTGGCCAAACATTTTTCCCCCACAAATGGAGACAGAAATCAATTTTCAAAAAGCACTGAATAGATCAACGAAGTTAGGCCGAAAGTTAGACAATAGTAATTTTACCGGTATATACATATCTGGCCAGAAATGATCTCTATATAGTCGTATAATAAAATGTCATATCAGATGGGGAATCCTCAGATTACTTACTTATCATCTGGAATGGGTGTGAAGTAGAGTGGATATCGGATTCCTTTCTTCATCTGGAAACTACTGACTTTCTTGCAGCAGTTGATGGCGTTGGGCCAGCTTCCATATATGTCGCAGCTGATACTGGATGGTAGCTTGTGGTGTAGAAGTAACATCATGTCCTTAAGTTTCTCGAGCTGATCACGTTTCTCATGGCGCACATGTAGTAGAATTGTGTATTCACCTTTATCCAGTTTCGTAGAATACTGTAAAAAAAAATTAATACTAATTAATCTCATACAATAGACCATCGTTAAGTGCCTAATTACCATTATGTGCACTTTTTATTTGAGGACAAAATTGCTGTATGATCCTTATTTGGTCCCATACTTTTTTTAGTTCTCATCTGTCAATTTGCACATTATTCACTCTTGTTCACTGACCAAGTAGAAAAGTTAGAATCAGCTCGAAACCGAAAAAATAATATCAAGCATGTGGTTGCCAAAACCCCACACATTTGAGAATAAACAATTCTATAACATAAATACCACTCTTAAGTGGACGCTTCAATAAATTGAAATTGCATCATGCACTATTATTCATTTTTTTTTAAATTCCCATCCTGTATACTGCCCTGCACTATAATTTATATTTTGAGAATTTCAGCAATTTACTATTTATCATCACACACTGCACCATTAACCCTTTCATGGCAGGAGCTGCACTGGTGCAGCATTAAAGAACCTGTGCCAGTGCATTCTCTTATATATGCAAGTTTCCAATAAGGAGCCTCGCATACATAAGAGAATGCACTGACTTACAAGGTAAAGGTATACCTTGTTAGGCATATGTATCCTCTTATACATGTATATGCAAGGCCCCCCTATGGGAGACTCACATATATAAGAAAATGCATTGCCACAGAGTTTTCACAAAATTTCAGAGTTTCAATACATAATATCTGGCCGCTCAATTATACCAGTATACCCAGCTGGTTACCCAGAAAATTAAGGGGAAGTGATTCCTCCCTCATTAGGAAGAAGTGATGTGATGTAAGTTGATAATAATGACTTATTAGCTGAAAATGAATGAATAGGAACAAGAAACGACCCATCTCAAGAGTATCAAGAAAAGACCCATCTGTGAGTATCAAGAAAAGACCCATCTGTGAGTATCAAGAAAAGACCCATCTGTGAGTATCAAGAAAAGACCCATCTGTGAGTATCAAGTTATCAAAGAGTTAAATAAGTTAGAAAGAAGGAAATAACTTCACTGGCAATTGGGAAATATACTTCTGAACACTGAATAAGAGTGATTAGTGATGCTGAAGTCACCATTGTCATAAGGCATCAATCAGATTTGTCACAAGCTTTTCATTACGACCCTGGATTGGTGCCAAGTAAAGAACGTTAGGTCATATGATGTATGTATGGGTGATGGCACTGATAATTTACAAAGCCATGTTGTTGAAAATTTCAAGGTGGGTACACTTTTTTTTTCAGAAAAAATGTTGTCACTTCCGGAGAGGTGTTCTACATTGGGTGGTTTTTACAAAGACGTTTCAAAACCTCTGGACGTTCGTACCAGGGTTGGAGATGTTGTGTACTATGCCTCTGGGTGTTTCATACTGCGATTGTTTGGTCGAATAGTAACATGTGTCTGATAAGTTTATGAATATTTATTAAATCAGTAGGAACATTCTTTTCCTATGAACCACAAATGGTTTAAATTATCATGTTAATTTTGTATGTAGTTGTTTTTATTTGTGAAGAATTAATTCAATAACGATATGAATTGTTGAACAATGATTCAGAGTACAAATTTAGCTAGTATTCTTGCCGCCAGAAAAGAAGGATGCCACCATTTTGATCCCAAGTGTCAATGTATTGTCTAAAGCACATGGTCATGATGTGAATATTAAAAGCTTGCTACAAATGTGATTGCCAGTCAGAAGCTAGCTTCAAATGTACAGTAATGCCCTAAATAATCGACTCCTTAACCACAGCAGAATTATGGGTAACTTTTCAGGATTTTAGTTGGAAATATGGCTTGTTGCCATTCATCGGAAAGCTCTCAGTGAGAGCTTTCCGATGAATGTCAAAAAGCCATATTTCCGACCAAATTACCCATAATTCTGCTGTGGTTAAGGAGTCGATTATTATTAAAGCATTACTGCATCATGTTTGAAAAACTAGCTTACAAATGTGATTGACGCCTTATGACAATGACTCCATAAGTATTAGTGATTGTGTAGTTATAAATAATAGTATTATATAATAACAGCTGTAACCAGTGCTTATCATGGCAACAAGAGATGTGTTTGATAAAGAGACTCAGCAGAAATATTCAGTAATTGAGGGATTTCTAAGTATTAAATATTAACCAATACATTATTTGAGACACCAATGTAAATGGACATCACTTTGTAAGATAGCATATTAGAAGATTAAAATCTGCTAACTTTCTCTCATTTCTGAGTACAATCCATTAAGAATAAAACAATATTCCGGCTGATATTTTAATGATGATGCACACCCAGAATGCATAATTAGGCCAAACCAAAAAACTTATTGGTTTCCTATTATGGAGCCAAACAATTCCAGGTAGGTAGACAAGTAATTTTATGTTTTTTAAACAATTAATCGAGATCTGTAAATCTTAAATTTCTCAACTTATGTGAAGCCTGTCTATGTATTATGCGGAAAAGAACTGAATCCAGTTCAATAAGGTCATTAGTTATACCAATTTTGACAGGAAATTGGCTCACAGGCGGCCAACTATTACAAAATAGCAGATAGATATTAAAAAGTCTTCCAAAATCCCCAAGTAGAATAAGAAGTTACCTTGCCATCAAAGTTTGTGATATAAGTGAGTATTTAGAGTTCACTCCCTCACAGTAGCTATACCCATAACAACATGCTGTGTTAAAGAATGAGTTCCCTGTATGTGAACAATATTCAACCTGCTAAAAAAATCTCCAACTTCCCACAAATGACAAGTGATGGTTTCATGGGAATTCTCAACAGACTGTAGTTAAATTTGTCTGATAGGTAGGCATTTAAAGGTATAACCTGGTATGAAAATCAAACTCATTTAATTTCTATTAATGAACACCCCATCACATATCAAACAGAGTTAATAAACATGTATTGGCCCATCCATTGGCCCATATATGGTCCATAAGTCTAAAGAGTTTGTTTTATTCTGATTTAACAGTTGCCGATTTTCAAGGTCGTAATCTATTGCCAATTTTCGTGGTAGTTCTGTTTTGCGATGTTATTTTGCATTTTTTTAACCCCAGTTTGATGCGATTTATGAAGTGATTTTGCAATTTAATTAAGACTAATGTCTCATTGAATTAAATCAGCGACTGAAACTAATAGAAAATGGAACAAGTTTTTGCATATTCAGACTGGAAATATTTCACGGTCGCACAAAAATGTCCAGGCAGATCAGGTAACTGGAAACACACATGTTTTTTTTTGGCCTTAGTACCATCATCTATGACCTGGGTGATATTTTCGTTCAATTTTCATTTGAAGCTGACAAAAAAGTTACATTTGTATCATAATCACTCATCTAGATATTTATTAATTTTGATCTGTTGCCAGAAAGTATTTTAAATTTGGTTCGCGATTTCAAAATTGCTTTTTGCATGTGTACTACAATAGTACAAGTCCATATCCAACAAATGAAATTGTGTTCAGCTACCAAAAACAAAATCTTTTCAGTTACTAATTACAATATATACTAATTGGTCATACATGGTTCTTGATATACACAGGAATGATTTATCACATAACTTCAAGGCAATCAACTGCATTGGACATGGCCTTTCAACGGATGGGTTTATGTGAAATCATCATTGAATGATCTTGAATAGCAGATGCCAGACAGTCAAATGTATATTCCATGTTCGAACCAAAATATGTGATTCGCAGCACACTAATTTATGTATAGCCCCCTACAAAAACATGGAGCTAACAAAAATAAATGCCTGGTTCCAGTTACAAATCAGGGGGAAAAAAGGGTCGATATGTGTGGTTAAAATTGTATTTTTTCAATTTATTTGTTTTAATAATGGCATATTCTTATGGCTTTCCATGTCATCTGCATGATTGAGATAAGATTAATTTTGATTATCTGTTTGAACTGTCATAAACACAATGCTTTGACAGAAAATGACCCATTCTCAGACATTTAAAATTATTTCCTGTATTTTATAAAAAATAGTTCTTGAAAACTACCCACAAAAAAAAATTAATATTGGATAGGTAGGGAAATCTGAACCACAAATATTTTTATCTTAGCCGAAACTTCTGCCACCAAATTCACTGAATGACATATTTACTGGAAATACACCTACCTTTGGCTTATTGTTGACAAATTTCTGAAAGAAATTGATTGACAATGAACGGAGAAAAAAAGCACAACATGGTTGGTTAGTTGGGTTTTTACATTGCTTTCAAAAGCTTTACCATATCACAGCGCTGGCAGATTTAGTTGTGAAGGAAAGTCTGCATAGAAGGTTAATTGCACACCTGAGATACTTTCCCAGGACCCTATGTTATAGTTAGATTAACCCTTTTTATACTCAATGGATTCTCCCACTCAGTTATAAATGATTACATTGGAATGGTCTATTATTAATTTGGAAGTTTGTTCAGGTAATAAAATCAGAAGACAGACAGAAAAATAGATAATACTAGAGCAGAATGATTCATGATCATAGTGGGAAATGTTCTGGTAATAAGTGCAAAAAACGACCTTTGGTCATTTGTTGAACTTATTATCTGAACATTTCCAAAGTGAATTACTCGTCAATGAGTATTTAGTATAGAGAGGGTTAAATACATGCTAAAAGCAGAAAGGACCCAATACATTTATATGCAGACAATAAATAGTATCATATTTGTTATCATAGTATTAAGTAATCCATGATTGCATTAGAGATTTGAATATGTCCAATTATTTCATGGTTTTGATGCTGTAGAGGGAAAAATCAGCCCAAAATAGCCATAATTCAGTATTTCTAGTTGCTCAGGTCCAGTTATGTAAGCCAATCTTTAAGTGGAATATAGAGATTACATGCACATAAATTGACTTGTAATATAGGTGCAGTATATAGCCTATTAGTGGAGTGACATTCTAACTGCATTATATTAGGGACATCCACCTTTACAAATGAGATAAAAGTTGTCACAAACTTTGTGTTTTTCATTCATGTGTCAGAATCAGATCTAAAGCCATTCAAAGACATGTTCCTAAGCACTGGAATGTGTTTGATTAAATTCATGTGATGGTATGGAAATACAACCTGGTATTGTGATGGTTTAAGCCTTAGAAGGGCTGTAAGCTTGTGGTTTTGATACATGTGACAGTATGGGATAAAGCCTGGTGTAGGATTGCACCAACAGATCGCATGCGCCTTTGATACATGGGAACAAACCTGATGTGGGAATGCATCACCGGAACAGAGCAGCTGTTTATTTGCATCAAACAACATCCAGAACTGACTCTCGTACTCCGATTCATACAGGTAATCACTCAGCAATGAAACGTCTGGCATCACATCCGATGACTTTTTCTATAGAATAACAAGATTATCAAACAAAATTAATGCGAGTGAGAATCTATTTAGGGCTCCCAACTCTGCTCAAGTAGTCAACAGTGATCATTTCTATAGACACCAAATAGTAACATTATTACTACTATAAAATGCTTTTAACCCTTTACCCAACAAACCGGCCAAATAAAGCTTCAACAGCCTAAATTATCTTCGGTCTGTCTCAATAGAACCATACAAATATGGATATCATTGGAACCGGATCCTTGACCACATTGTGATAGTTACAGTTAGCCCTGTGCCAATGCATTCTCTTATATATGCGAGTCGACCATAGGTCGCCTCGCATATATAAGAGAATGCATTGGCCTAAAAAAAATCTTTTTTTAACACTTTTTACCATTTTTTCTTACATTCTTTAACAATTTTATAATTTTTAATGTGTTAAGCCAATGCATTCTCTTATATATGCGAGGCGACCTATGGTCGACTCGCATATATAAGAGAATGCATTGGCACAGGGCCGTTCTGTTGGGTAAAGGGTTAAGATTTATTACTGCAGTAAATAGCTTCAATGGGCTCAACATCATTATTAACATGGATTGAAGGATTTCATTAAAGGTACTCAATCCGATCAGACGCTCCTAAATTACTATTTCTTTGGCTTCGGTGGTAAAAAATATTTCAAAGCTCAGAGTGATCAGATATCAATTTTTGAAGTTTGTTAATTTCTCGAAAATCAAGTGGTTATTATTATCACTTGATTTTGGAGTTATCCATCTTCATCCACAATTTGTCCGTTTGACCCCGTGTTTTCTGGCCACATCTCGAGAAATTAACAAACTTCAAAAATCAATATCTGATCACTCTGAGCTTTGACTGGGTGGGTTCCTCGACTCAAATCAAATATTTTTTACCCCCGAAGCCAAAGAAATAGTACTTTAGGAGCGTCTGATCGGATTGAGTACCTTTAACCCTTTACCCAACAGTAATATGTCTAACGTCATTACCCACACCAATACTGATAGGAGAGAACGTCGTCACCCCCAGCCAACATAACTTTCTGGTAACGTCAAAGTTATAGGAAAAAATGTATTATTAAATCTTATGGTGGCTCTTGTTTATCTGCAAGGATGGTTTTTTTTATTTTAATTAATTGGTAACAATTGATTTTCATATTTATGAAAGTCAAGTCCCCCCCCCCCCCCCCCCCATTGGCAATGTGCAATTTTTTTTATTTAATTCATACTACATCCTTAGTATGGGAAGAGCCGGTAAGATGATTTGTTTGATCATATATTCCATCTGGCGATGGAGAACAAGGAGACACTATGGAGTTGGTAGGTATCTTTCCGGATTTTTCTTGACCCTGATTCGTTGCATAGAATTAAAATCAATTTCACATTGAAATGTATCAGATTCTGAATTTTATTGCTGTCATTTCAGCTGGTAATTTCCGAAAATTTATCGTATTATTGTGTTCAATTTATCAACAGAAATATTGCAAAACAAAAAAAAACGGAGATCTGGTTGTGTACGGTACTGCGTGAGACAACACAGTCGCCATAATTTCTTTACTGTTAGCAATCACTTTCAAATAAAAAAAATGAGATCGTTTTGCAGTGCATTCCTTTAAATTTTCACATCTACATGTGCACCAATCACTCTAGTTCATGTCCACATGAATGCGTACCATACTTTGACATCGTTAAACAAAATTATCCCCCATTATATATTGCATATATAAATTTGCAAAACAGAAAACGTCGTCGATTGAGTTGTGTATTACGTAAGACGGCAAGGCAACACAGTTGCCGTACTTTCTTTACTGTTAGCAATCACTTACTAATAAAATAATGAGATCGTTTTACGCGTGCATTCCTTTAAATTTTCACATCTACATGTGCACCAATCACTCTAGTTCATGTCCATATGAATGCGTACCATACTTTGACATCGTTTAATAAAATTATCCCCAATATTTTATCAACAAAAACACCGCGAAGATTTTGTATGAAGTTTGACGTTGTAACCTCGATTTCCAGAATTACCTTCACTTTTCCACAATCACTAGCAAAGTGTTAACCAACTTCTATTTATTTGCATTTAATAATGTACCAACGAAATTCAATAAAATGTGGAAATGCATTGTGAAATTGATTCCAGTATTGTAAAAATCTGATTAACTGTTGTTGACACGTGATCACAAATAGTAACCAATGTAAACAAAACACAAGCCATGATCGTGAGGAAACAGAAATAAGATGCAACGTCGACGTAAATACTTGGACAATTACTCCGTGTGTCATGTATAAAAAAAGACATAAAAACAGCATTAATAGACTAAAATTTCAATTTTTTAAATCATAGGTTAGAAGTTGAAATGCTATTCAGTAACAATATAATGTTTAATATGTCGGAATTGAAATATATATCGCAAGAACTATATATTCAGCGCTGACAACAACTCCTTCTGTGTACCTCACGAACGTAATGCGTACATACTTCGAACTTGACCCAGTTTATTACGATACATCTTGTCACATTTACATGCGTAGATCATGTCCATCACATATTGTCATTTGAAAAAGATTGAATGGCCATTAAGGTCGATAACAGTGCTTTTCTCTTCGTGAATATATGAGATGCCAAACTAAATAATAGTTAGCAAGACATCGTATTGAATAAGGATGACGAAATATACTAAAAATAAATCACATTGAGACACAGGCGTTACCTTGACCTTGATGTAATGATGATGCAATGTATATCACAGTTAGTGCCAAAACACAAGGTGTGTACACAGTTAAACTACCGGTAATCGATATATTGTTTGGCCTATGTTCAACTTGTAACAAAGGACATACTAATAGTGCAATTTTGTTCGATTAAATGATAAATATCTCTTGAAAAATTATTGATAACTATAAGATTGAAATTCGCGCCCAGCTTGGATGGAAGCCACGTGTTCAGAAATTGGTAAACGCGAACGCGCTGTTTGCTGGAAGCTTCTAATTAGTTCCTCGCATTGCTATTCAATACATTTTATACACTCTATAAAAAATATAATATTGTCAATATGATCATGTGAAGAATTAGGAAAAATAAAATAATAATTGGAAACAGTTTTATTTGGGAATAGGTCTACACAGCAGTAAGAACAAACACGGCGTCCTTAGTAACAAAAACTAACATCAGCATGCCGTCTTGCTCTTACCGTAGCTTCGTTAGTCAAATTAATGGTAGTGATTGTTTTATATTTGGATGCATATGATATAAAAACATAAACAAGTCAAGTAAATATTTTATTGGAAATAAAAATAAAGTTCGAAAATAAATAAATGTCAGTTAGACGACCGTACACAGTTGCCCGATTACGCTGATTTCTCTAGTCGACTTAAAAAAATAGCACCGCCGCATTCCACTTTTCGTTTTATTGCGATTTTATTGACAACTATTGATTAAATTGTACAAAATCTGCCACAAAACCCCACAAAAACGTAACAATTAATAATGTAACATATATTTTATTATTTACATTAACAATGAAAGCAATTTGTTGTGTTATAATGCAATAGTTTTGTTGTAAACTATGACTGAAAAAAACGCAAAACTCCGGGCTCTCTGGACGCTACGCGGCAGGGCGCTCTAGGGCTTTATGGACGCTACACGGCAGGGCGCTCTGGGGTGTTCTGAACGCTAAAGGGTTAATAGATGGCATCAATTCAAAACTTTCCCATAGCTGAAATTATTGGCTTCATTTACACTAAAAACAAACTAACAATATTTGAGCCAAGGATTGGCACCTGTAACAGATTATCTGGTTAGATGCAGAAGTCTTCACCAGTTTATCTCATATAATTTCAGTTACAATTACAAATTGTAATTACAATTACAACCAAGCCTTGAAATAGGGTGTCTGTCTATTTGCAGAATGAGGTCCCCAGAGGGTGAATTTGGTGATGCTAGCCCACTATGCGGGGTAGCATCACTAAATTCACCCTCTGGGGACCTCATTCTGCAAATGACAGACACCCTATTTCAAGGCTTGATTACATTTGGTTTACATTTTAAAATGATAATGTATGAGCCTACTATAACAGGTTTTCATGTTGGACACCCCCGGTATTGATGTAAACTTAGATTCCATAAAACACAGTATTGTTCTTGTTGTAACTGGTTGTTTAAAAGCCAGAATAAGAATAAGTTTTTTCACTAACATACCTGTGTGAATGTATATTTGAGCTCAATTGCATAAATTTGTCTTGAGTCTGGTAAGGTGTCTCGTGATCCATGCAAACATTTTATCTTATGCTCAATCGGCCTAGATAAAGAAATAAATCAATTTCAACATTAGCCTTTATTGAAAGAAATCACTATAATTTCAAACATAATGAAGATACGATAATCCTCAGCTCTCAAAATAGGGTGCTCGACATTTACAGGATGAGGTCCCCAGAGGGTGAATTTAGTTATATTACCCTGCACAGCAGGCTAGCTTTACCAAATTCATCCTCTGTGGATCTCATTCTGAATGGTACCATCTGTTATGGGAGACCAAGACACAGGTTTAAGTTACCAGATGGTGAAGATGATGATGTGCACCTATTAGGCACCTCAATTATCATTGTTGTCTGCCAATCTGGGGATATAGAGAAACTAAACTAAAAAACATAATCAATCTTTCCAAAGTTTCTAAAGAAAATAAAAACTTGTTAATTGATAATAAAGATACTTTCCCCAGATGATAAGGCCTAAGCAGAATGAGGTCCCCAGAGGGTGAATTTAGTGAAGCTAGCCCACTGTGTCACTAAATTCACCCTCTGGGGACCTCTTTCTGCAAATTTCCAGCATAATATTTTGAGGCCTGATAATCCTGAATGAAGGACAGCAGCCCTCAGAAGGTGTATAAATTGAAACTTATCTTTCTTAGTATTTATTTATTTGCCGAGTTAGAATTATCGGGTTATAAAATGTTACTAACTTAGAACCAATATATCAAGACACACATTATAATTTTTCGAAGACTTTCTTTCATGAGCATTTAGCAAATTCAGTACTATACAGATTTGCTGTGACATAAGAATTGCAATTTTTATCAGAATGAAGGCAGGGACAAGCCTAGAAATTTCAAACTGAGAGAAGTCACTTCTCCCTCTTTGTTCTTCAATGAGAAGTGGACGGTTGCCAGGGAAAGTTATAAACACTGAAATTTGATTTATGACCACCATAAGCCTTTAATGAATCAATAAGTATTGTGCCATACAAGAACATTTTAAAACCATTGTATATATATATTAAATCAGATAACACACAATTATTATCAGTAAAAGGACTTTAACCCTTTGAGTGCCAGTTCCGATTTTTGTATCGACCAATATACCCTGTGCCAATGCATTCTTAGGGCACTCTACAGACCATAACTCAGGTCCGATGAGATCGGCCCCTGGCACTAAAAGGGTTAAATACAGTTTGGACAAATACATGTTAGAATAGCAGGGAGAAGTCAATTCTCCACTGAGCAAAATAGGGAAAAGTGACAAATTATATGGATATATTTCCCATGTCTCCCTCTAGGCTGGTCCTGATTTAACCCTTCCATGACTGGGGCTTCCTGAAATTTTGCGAAAACCCTGTGCCAATGCATTTTCTTATATATTCGAGTCTTCCATAGAGAACCACACATATATAAGAGAATACTTTGCTTAACAATATTTACCTTGACCTTGTAATCCAGTGTATTCTCTTATATATGCAAGGCTCCCTATGGGAGACTTGCATATATATAAGAGAATGCACTGGCACAGGATCTTTAATTAATGCTGCACCAACACAGTTCCCATCATGAAAGGGTTAAGGAGTGTAATAATACTCATTAAATAACAGTAGAGTTCTGGGTACACTACCTGAGGGGCTGTACGAGGTTCTTCAGACTGATGGTCGGTGTTATGTCGTCATGTTGGTGACAGGACATAGCATTAAGTCTATGCACCCCTCCTGATGCTTGCTGCAAAGAAAAGAGATAATCAAAGCTGGAAATATAACAGCAGCAGTGAAAGCCATGCTATTTGGGGCACTGTTAGTAAAACAGGCTAGGGCATATAAAACCTGATCATGGTGATCGCAGGGTGCCCATATCAGATGTAATCAAATTTTAAAATTTGATGTTGTCCAAGGACATTCATGGCCATTTATTGACAATGTTCAATTCAATTCTGTCATTAACCAAAGCAATTCATGGCATTTAAGTGGATAATTGTCAGATTCAAGGTCACGCAGAAACCATGGATCAGCACGACTATTGTTAAACGAGAGGCCGATCACGATCGGCAGATGTTTAACCCATACCTTGGCGATAGTGACTAGCCATAACTGATAATTTGTCAAAGATATGATCACAGGAATTAATCCATATATCAGTACCCAACTTGAAATCAAAAGCTCAAATAATTTGTCTTAAGAAAGGGTTAAAGTAATTGGGTTGGGGGAGGAGTAGTTTTAAATCTCATAACTCTGTCCCTATTCACACAAGGACCTCTCACTGTGAGATCCAATGGTTTAATGATTTCGGAGGACATGTTTAGGAGTTTAAGTTAATTCATTGGAAGCAAAAGTGATAAATCCCTATCTTTGCCACTTTTGACATGCCAGATATTCAAAATTTATTATTCACTTCTAAAGAGAAATTATAATTGTTGACAAGCCAGACTGCTTAGAACGACATATATGTAGGGGATTCCATCTCGTATTTAAATGGTACTTTAATTACCCCCCCCCTTCCCGCATTCTCCCCAGTTATTTGTTTATCAAACATGGACAGATATAAGATCAGATCTGACCTGTGTATTAAATAAGATTAAGTGTTTCATAACAGGGGTGTATGTTTTTCAAAAATATATGTAGTTTTATACAATTCAAAAGTATTATCTATATAATGTTATACAGACATAATATGATGGGGATGACCACTAAATCGTTCATATAAAAGAAAGTAAGTTAGCCCTCATTTGAATGGTTTCACACATTACAATGTTTTACAAGTAGCTTGGGCACTAAAGCCACAACCTTCAATGTTAATCTTCTAAGTGCTCTGTGGCCCCTAAAATTCAATCAACCATAAAAATGTGAACAAATGGGAAAATAAGGTTCCTGGAAATACTAACATCTACCATATTGATTTTCAAAACAAGTCATCACTTACAATAGTCATGTATATTTATCTGCCTGTTTCCCCATTGCATAGATAAATCAAATTGGCTATCAGCTGTTGTTTTAATTTAGAAAGCACGTGTCTGAAGGGTTAATATATTTTTCAAAAATCAATTAATCAGTCAATACCAAAATTGATAGAAGTGTGCAAAGATACCCAATATATATTAAGAGATATGAGGAAGAGTCCATGTACATTATAGCATGTGTCTATGGAAACCTTGGAAAGGGTTAATTATTTTTGAAGCAAATTAATGGAATTTAGAAGACACTTATATAGGTGAGGGGGCCCTTATCTCATCCTGTAATGAAATTTCAAGAATAGGAAAAACACCTGTCTTGTGCTGCCATTAATCAATTTGACAGTTAGAATAAACAAACAGCCAGCCACCAGTGTTGTTTATCTTGCTTGACCCACCAGAGCTCTGTATCATATGTCATCACTCATTTCATAACAGATTTCACTTGGAATGACAACATCTATAAAAATCCTCTGATATACTCTGGATGTTGGATTACATGGTAATTTATTGATATCATTATATTACATGAAACTATTGCAATAAAATCTTCATATTTTCAAAACAGGATATCACACGGATTCACACCTAATTAATCGTATAAAACTAAAATAAATGAAAGTGTCAATTTTTTTTTATTATTTAAATTTTTTTTTTATTGTTATTAAAGTTCAAACACAAAATTTAATATCTGTATATGCTAAATTTAGCAAGGAGCTAAATCTAAAAAAAATGAATTTTTTTTTAAATTTTTTTTTTCTCGAAAAAGGGTCATAAATCCTTTAAAATTAATCGGATCAAACCCATATTCGAACTCGATCTGTATTATGGGCTGTGAAACTAACATACCAAATTTGGTTCCAATCAGATAAAAAATGTTTGAGTTATGGCAGAATGCGTGAATTCTAAGTTGAAAAAGGGCCATAACTCTGTAACAAAATCGGATCAAACCCAAATTCGAACTCGATCTGTATTTTGGGCTGAGAAACCCATATACAAAATTTGGTTTCGATCGGATAAAAAATGTTTGAGTTATCGCATTACTCGTAAAGTGTCTACGGACAGACGGACAGACGGACAGACAGACGGACCAACGACGAGTGGTCAATCCGGGCAACGACACTATGTTTACCATACTATGGTATGGGTAAACATAAAAACCATTGGATTTGAGACAATAAATGAAAAAATCGTCGTAACTTTACATCATATAAAAATTGGAAAGGAATACAACATGGTAGGATGTCCTGATTTGGGCTGATCTGGTCATCCACATACCCCCAATGTTTTTATAAGAAGAAGAGCCTTTGACAGGAAATTACTTCATTCGTTTATAGGTATATAGGTGTTTGCATGATGTGTACATTTACTGAATGGATTCTCCCATTCAGTGATAAAGGTATGCATAGGAATTATTTATTATTATTTAGAGGAATCATCAGGAAGTATAAGCAAACGACAGACAGATGAACAGTCAATAAGTATTTAATAAAGGGCTATGTTCAATAAACAGCCTTTGGTTGCTGGACTTATTAGCTGAACATCCCGGCACAGTATTCCTAAAGGTTTCCTCTGCCTGTCATTCGTTTATAAGATGTAAACATTCCTACGATTGAAGATTATGTAATCTTATTATATATGTGACCCGCCATATCAAATCCAGTCATAAGTCGGGATTTTTTTACCCTGTGCCAATGCATTCTCTTATATATGCGAGTCGACCATAGGTCGCCTCGCATATATAAGAGAATGCATTGGCCTAACAGTTTTTTATCATTTTTTTTAAATAAATGTTTCTTACAATTTTTAGGACATAAAATAAAAAAACATCCATTACCCTGCAGGGGAGCCCCACACATATATAGAAGCATATAGAAGAGTGTCGTCTGCTCATGTTTGTCTGGGGCTCTGTATGGGTGAAATTATAAAATTGTTAAAGAATACAAGAAAAAATTATTAAAATTGTAAAAAATTGTTAGGCCAATGCATTCTCTTATATATGCGAGGCGACCTATGGTCGACTCGCATATATAAGAGAATGCATTGGCACAGGGTACAAAAATCCCGACTTACGACTGGATTTGATATGGCGGGTCACATATGTAGAATTCACAGAGGGTCATACTGTATTTTGAATGAACGAAGCATGATCACATGTGAGAGAGCAGTTTTGATCATTGCTCGGCAAGCGAGCTATCACCCTGGCTATAGTCTTTACACTGTTAACTGCATGCTGACTTCAAAATTGTGGCAAGTGAACTATCGCCTGGTCTATAGTCTTCAAACTGCAGCCTCAGTCCAAAGTGCTGCTTGCTGTTCACAATACACCACCTTGTGAAAATAGTTCTAACTATTCCACCCCACTGCAAGGCAGTCAATAGGTGCACACCATTGCAAATATTTATAATACAATGAACAAGCCATGGCAATTGCTCAAACTTTACAAGTAAAGATGAGCTGAAAATTCATTCAGCAATCATTAACCCTTTGATTACTAAAATACTCAATGATGTGTAGCTGCCTCACGAAATATTTAGGCTCCCATAGAGAGCCTCGCATATATGTGACCCGCCATATCAAATCCAGTCGTAAGTCAGGATTTTTTTACCCTGTGCCAATGCATTCTCTTATATATGCGAGTCGACCATAGGTCGCCTCGCATATATAAGAGAATGCATTGGCCTAACAATTTTTTATCATTTTTTTTAAATAAATGTTTCTTACAATTTTTAGGACATAAAATAAAAAACATCCATTACCCTGCAGGGATCCCCACACATATATAGAAGCATATAGAAGAGTGTCGTCTGCTCATGTTTGTCTGGGGCTCTGTATGGGTGAAATTATAAAATTGTTAAAGAATACAAGAAAAAATTATTAAAATTGTAAAAAATTGTTAGGCCAATGCATTCTCTTATATATGCGAGGCGACCTATGGTCGACTCGCATATATAAGAGAATGCATTCGCACAGGGTAAAAAATCCCGACTTACAACTGGATTTGATATGGCGGGTCACATATAAGAGAATACAGTGGCCTAAAAATGTGGGTTAACCCTTCCATGACTAGAGCTTCCTGAAATTTTGCGAAAACCCTGTGGCAATGCATTCTCTTATATATGCAAGTCTCGCATATATAAGAGAATGCACTGGCATCATTAATGCTGCACCAGTGCAGCTGCAGTCATGAAAGGATTAAGGATCACTCACCATGGTTATAGATGAGCCAGCATCGAGCTGTACACAGTTGAAGCTTAATGAGTAACACAGCTCACTCTCACCGAGATTACTCCACCATTTGGCAACACATAATTCTAACGTACTCTGGTCCTGCAATAATAATTAGTTTATGATAATTAATTTTATATAGAGTTTAGTCCATCAACGTGCTCCAAGATGCTTTATATATATTATTACTCCGGGCGATAGGGCACTATGATACCAATTTCAATGGTCAATCATCTGAGAAGGATGCAATCTTTGTTGCATATGCATCAGGATAAATCATACTAACAGCATCCATCGTCACGCCATTGAGTACTCTTTTAACGCATGAGTTAACAGTCTTGCTCAAGTGTAACACTTTGGCGCCAGGATTTAACTTCATGTTTGCTACTTACTGTTCATTACTGAACATTATGTTTTATATGAGACTAATTTTGCAACACCCAGTTCCGCTGTGAACTCAGCCATGATATGCATTCTAAATAATGACCGATTGCTCTCATAATTGATACCTGGTTAACAATTGGCAATAGGTAGCCCAGTGGTTAGCACATTTGGCTTGTATCATTGCCAACACAGTGATAAGAGTTCGCTGCCCACCAATTCCTCACAACAGTGGCTTGGTCAGATTAAACAACATGTGATTGTCCCTGTCGTACCATTTATTTTGAATACACATTTTAATACAATCATTGCTTTATTTTTGACAAAATATATTATTTTTAAAAGTATAATACATTTTTCCTTAAAGAAAGCCTGAACACTGAACTATATGGATATATGTCCTGCTTTTGTAAACCATAGTAGGAAATGGGTTAACTTTTTGGTCGCCTACGAACGCTTATCGGCTTGCCCGGATAAGTCACGCATGCGCAGTCCCAATATAACTCACTGTACAGATTGAATTCCTCAGTTTATTTTCAACTCAATCAGGAGATTGGCGAGTTGCGGGGTTGGGAATGGCACCGCCATGGGAGGGCCCTATGATAGTTCAGTGTTCAGGCTTTCTTTAAGGAAAAATGTATTATACTTTTAAAAATAATATTTTTCCGCCAAAGGAAGCCTTCACACTGAACTATATGGATTAGAATGCAAGCCCAGGAGGAGGCACGAGCAATAAAGTTAATAGCCAAATTTTTAGTAAAGGTACTCTTCTAAAACAGATTGTACCATATATGAACTCTTTAATGAATCTGTTAGGATTATTTACGTGAAATAACCCATATAGTTAGAGTGCTATATTGCTCAAATGTATACCGTCCCCCTTGTTTTGAAAGAAACATCCCATGAGGTGCCATCCAATTTATAGTTGCGAGAGAACCGAGCAAGTATAACAGAAGAAGAAACACTTCGTTCTTCTCTGTGTCGTCTTCTTCATTCTTCATCTGTCGGTTCTAAGGTCCCACCCGTCAAGTCCCATGATGCAGGATCATGAAGGAAGGAGACTAACTCACTCTCCGCCTTAGCGACAGAACGACCTGCACAGGAGGAGGCCCACTCCGAAGATGGCGGGACAACCAACATTATCTAACTGCTGTTCGCCAAAGCAAAAAGGCAGAGAACCTGATGCCCAATTTGTGGCACAGGGACCGATTTTAGAACCCATTAGGCCAAACGGGTTGTACCACGATAATGGAGTCAAGCCATCGGAACAGAGGGGCCGCCAATGCCCGTCGGCCGGTGATGATTCATGCGCAAATGCCTCTGAGGTACCGATGTATCACAAGATATCATTGCAGAAACCCTGTGATACAAATGTTTCGTGTATATAAATATATAAAATGATATAATATATATATCAGGGTGATATATAAGTCAGCATGAGACCATGTCAGAAGGCCCTACCAAAGCGTCCATCAATCCAATGGCGGAGCCAGAGCACAGATCCCTAGCATGATCCAATGTATCACTAAATATAGATATATAGCCCCTCAGAGAACATGACTAACAGCCATAAGCACCGGGAGCTCATGTCCGAACACCGCAGGTGACCAGAGCAGCCACCGGGAAAGCAAACCGCTACTCTCAGCCTAAATCCCCACACTATTAGTAGGCCCTCACGACCATTAGACACCTGAGAGCAGTCCACATTCCCAGTGGAATACCCACCGCAATCTGATTTTAAGAAATGAAGGTGCGCAGACCGTGTCGATATAATGTACTCAGTGAACCAATCGTAGCGGAAGATTCAAATACATGTAGTTGTCTCTTTGACAACTGAAATCAGGTCAAATAATGTACAATGTAATCAGATGAGAAACACGGGTAAATTATCACGGTCACCATACGGGATATTCAGTTCTGGGCCTCTGCCCAGAACATCATGTCACTTTTTCCCCCAAACATGCAGCAGAACGACCTAGGTGTGTGATAGGTAGGTTAGTGTGAAGCATGCAGCAAACTAGGGGAAGACCCGCTCTAAAAATGGCTCCCCTATGAAGGAAACAAATGAAATTATCATCCTCCTGATAAAGGACACCCATCCCTTTATAATGTTACTTATTGAATTTTAATAGCCACGATAGAGAGGAGCTCCCCCTACCTAAGTGGTCCTGTTTAAGGCATGTTGAAGGAAAATAGGACAAAATTAGCATAGACCGAAGCTAGCAGAGTTGGCAGCATGGTTTCAGGCCCTTATGATCGGGAGTCTGGTGCCATGGGGTTGGGATCCACTCATACGGGGTGGTCCCCTGCCCGGAAGGAAAGGTCTGTAATGCTAGTCAATGAGCTTCCTCGAAAGCTGAGCTGGACAGCGCAAACGTCTTTGCCTGTTTTTATTTTTATTTTCTATGTGCCAGATAATCAAATTGATATTGGTAATAGAAGTATGAAGAGCCATGAGATGGACTCTTTCGGAAAGGCTATTGGCAGTGGCTTGGTGGCACGTGACAATATAAATGCTTTCCATGTAAATGTGCTTCATTCATGTGTGAAGTCTATTCACCATTGCATCAGACGCGACTTTATTGTATCTTACCTATAAAATGTATATCACAGGTAAGATAGATCGTGTTCTCGATGCAGTTGAAGACGGTGGTACGAGTGCGCAGGGCGAGCCAGGCGAGCTTGAGAGTACATAGTTCAGTAGGAAGAAGCCTATAGATGAGATAAACCTTGGATAGAAAATCACGATCTGCAGCCTCTACCTTACTGATGCCAGACTGTGACGACTGAAAAGACCCCCAGTCTGACGTATCGTGCACAGACGCGTCGTCATCGAAAGCCTCAGACGCCTTGGGGTGCAAGGACAGCGTGTCACTCTCTACCCTAGCGTCGGAACGACCTGCAGTGTCCGAAAAGGACAACAAAACAGTGGAGGGAGACCCACCCCGGCGATGGCTCAATCGAGGGGTAAACACCTCTGCATGGGGATTTAAATTACTGCCAACTGCCTGAGCGGAAGACTGATAACCTGAGTTCCAATTCGGAGTCCAGGGTGGAAACGGGGTTGAATAACCGGAAGGGGTTGGAGCCATCTGACCCGGGTGAGATCCCCCCCCCATGCAGGTGGTCCCGACCAAGCTGAATGTCCTGTCCAAGCAGGACGATGGGTCGAGGCCATCGAACCAGAACCCCAAGACGGCCGAGAGGCAGGCAAGGCCGTGTCTGTATAAAGATCTTGACCAGGGGGACCGGACTCTCTACCGCTGTACGTTGTGGTAGGGCGACTTCCGGTAGCGAATCACGTGGCATTTTGATATCTGACAAATTCTATCATACCTTATAGGGGTACTATAATAATTCCATAGATGTATTTCTCACAATAATCTATGCGCCTCGTTAGGCCTTGAAATGGCGGCTGATTATGGCGAAATGTCAATTATCATATTCGATAAATTTTTTAAGTTCGCCGCCTGTTCAAAAACACCGACAATTGTCCGTGAATTCGAAACGATAATTATAAAAACGAACGCATAGGCGACCAGTAATTATTGTATCGATAAATTGAATTTGTTGTCTAGTTGTTAAACGACAAATTCGGAAAAATATTCTCTTAGACTTCCGTTCGGTTCCGTAGCAGAAAATAAACTGAGGAATTCAATCTGTACAGTGAGTTATATTGGGACTGCGCATGCGTGACTGATCCGGGCAAGCCGATAAGCGTTCGTATGCGACCAAAAAGTTAACCCATTTCCTACTATGGTTTACAAATGCAGGACATATATCCATATAGTTCAGTGTGAAGGCTTCCTTTGGTGGAAAAATTAATTGACCGCAATATCCTTGATTTCACTGTAACAATGAATATTCTATCTCATGGGAATATATTACATGCTTCTGGGCACAATGCTGTCACAAAATCCATGGGAGACCAAGAATCACTACCTGATATAGGATTAATGAAAACTATATGTATCAAAATTGCATATTTGTTTTTAATTCTACTGTCTGCATCTTCTGCTATAACTGATGTCATAGTTATTCTGATCTGTATATTACTAGGGTGTTGACTTAAACAACATATTAACAATTATTCAAAATAAATGGTCTTCATATATGATAACAAAATAATATTTTCACCATGCTACCTTTTTCCTATCAACCCATAGACTTGATTATGTCACATATTGTGTGAATAAACTTTCAAAAGGTGTAAAAGATTCCTTTTATTAATTATATAACTATTTTTAATTTTATATAGACTGACCTGCACAGGAAATGCTTGTTTTGTTGTGCCGGCGTCGGACAGCTGGATAAATTTATCAAACTCATATTTCTTGTATGCTGAATCTGGACACACCTGCATAGCATGGATCAGTACACGAAAGTTCTTTTCCTTATCACAGGATGACATGTTTAATACTGAAAACGCAATATGCTAATTAATAGATAGAACCACACATGTTAACGATATTGCATTGTGGTCAAACGGACAAATTGCGGATGAAGATGGATAACTCTAAAATCAAGTGGTTATTATTACCACTTGATTTTAGAGTTATCCATCTTCATCTGCAATTTGTCCATTTTCTGGGCCACATCTCGAGAAATTAGTAACTTCAAAAATCAATATCTGGTCACTCTGAGCTTTGATGGGTGGTGTCCTCAACTCGAATCAAATATTGTTAACCCCAAAGCCAAAGAAATAGTAATTTAGGAGCATCTGATTGGATTGAGTACCTGTCAACTGTTCCTAAACAATCAACTTGCATATTTATTACATACCCATTGTTGTATTATCACTATAAGTAATGGCTTTCAACTGTGGTAATTTTCGACAGAAAGCCCTAGAGCGATCCTGATGTTTATAGTGTGGCAACCTACTTCATGACGTTGCTACAGGCGACGTAACGAGAATTTCTTATGTTTGTGATGCCAAAATTGTTGCAAAACAATGAGTTTCATCAAAAAGACTTCCTATAATTAACAATTTCAATTGTGATTGGGTATGTAATATATAAATAGAGCCTTTGGCATCCTTCCACGAAACGCTCTCATGTAATAATCACTTCCCCCATACCAAAACTGTCAGCCTCTATTGATCACATAATTACCTGCAATATTTGCTCCTTGTGGGACCTGAATGAAGTGGCGTTGGATGGCTCCTGGTTTGAAGCTGTTTTTGAATGATACTGTCATGTCCGATGGATCTTTTAATCTGAGGAAATAGAGGCGCGGTATTAGATAATGTTTTATTAAAAAACGGAAGGAACCCTTCAGAGATTCTCAGTTGTTGTTTACTAATAGTTTATTCATGAGTGGACAAAAATACACAATAGATTTGATCTTTGAATGTGTCTTGACACCAAATTGATGTAAGTGCTCAGTGAACCAATATAGGAAAATACTTATTGTTTTTGTTTTCATTGCAATGCTAGTACTATGTTATATATCCTCAAATTGTTACAAAATCACCAACTCAAACAAAAAACGTTCTTCCATAGAAACAGTTATTTGATAAAATTATTGTTTATAACATCTTCTTTAGGAATAAAAATGATATGGTAACTGTTACACACTGTAACTATCTTTTTATAACTTACGCTGTGGGCACCATGACGGTGATTGGGACCCTGAATACAGGACCTTTATCAACACAATTCACATCATATGCATTCACCTGGAAAACAATGATATTTAAAGGGAGACTAAATATGTGACCCGCCATATCAAATCCAGTCGTAAGTCGGGATTTTTTTACCCTGTGCCAATGCATTCTCTTATATATGCGAGTCGACCATAGGTCGCCTCGCATATATAAGAGAATGCATTGGCCTAACAATTTTTTATCATTTTTTTTAAATAAGTGTTTCTTACAATTTTTAGGACATAAAATAAAAAACATCCATTACCCTGCAGGGAGCCCCACACATATATAGAAGCATATAGAAGAGTGTCGTCTGCTCATGTTTGTCTGGGGCTCTGTATGGGTGAAATTATAAAATTGTTAAAGAATACAAGAAAAAATTATTAAAATTGTAAAAAATTGTTAGGCCAATGCATTCTCTTATATATGCGAGGCGACCTATGGTCGACTCGCATATATAAGAGAATGCATTGGCACAGGGTAAAAAAATCCCGACTTACAACTGGATTTTATATGGCGGGTCACATATAGCCATTTATGTGGTCATCTCCTACGTATACTCTATTCAACAAATAAATATGCAACTAATGAATAATGAATTTTAGTCATGGATGAGTACAGAATACATAGAGGATGTCTAATGAATGGCAATTCTATACAAAATGTATTAAATTAACCCTTTACCCAACAGAACGGCCCTGTGCCAATGCATTCTCTTATATATGAGAGTCGACCATAGGTCGCCTCGCATATATAAGAGAATGCATTGGATTAACACATATTAAAAATGATAAAATTGTCAAAGAATGTAGAAAAATATTATAAAAAGTGTTAAAAAATTATTTTTTTAGGCCAATGCATTCTCTTATATATGCGAGGCGACCTATGGTCGACTCGCATATATAAGAGAATGCATTGGCACAGGGAATAACTGTAACCATCACAATGTGGTCAATGAACCGGTTCCAATGATATCCATATTTGTATGGTGTTATTGAGACAGACCGAAGATATTTTAGGCTGTTGAAGCTTTATTTGGGCGTTTTTGGCCGTTTTGTTGGGTAAAGGGTTAATCAAATTTAGTGGATGAGGTTAGTAAATTTGCATATAATTGCACCGAATTTGAGTTCCATTCTATCAAATAAGAAGTAAAGACACCTTCAAGTAAAAATATAGTTCCATTTTAAATGTGTCTTTTCATGCTGACAAAATTTTTCAACCACCCTGATCACCCAAGTTTATCTCATCGTCAACACTAAATAACCCAACACAAATCATATATCACAATTATATTCTAATTAACATAATAATAAAGTTCCGGCATTGACATCGACATCATTGCGTTAAGCTATTACATCACTGCGCATGCCGATAATACATGCATATCTTAATAAAATATATGAGGCCAGGTTTCCTACCCGTACATCATATAGGGATTACCTAGAATGATATATATATTGATATGATTTTAATATTGGCACAATCATTTTTAACAACAGCAGATATCCGATTCATATAAAAATACAGAGCGTAAATACAGTCGAAACGAAAAATAAAGAGATCTTCCAAACTATCATATAAAGTCTTGTTTCACTTATTCTGCTGACTAATTAGAGACTGTATATGCACCGCAATGGATGATGACAATAAAACTTTTTAAAAAACATGGCCAATATACAATGATTGTCAAACTGAGTTTTGATTGCGTTCCGGTTTGCATACCTGAATTTGATTGATCAATATCCAAGTTCCTGCTGACTACAGATCAAAATATTGAACACATTTTACCAATAAACTGGGGGGGGGGGTTGGACATTTAGCTCCTATACAATATTTGAAACATAGCTAGTTTCCGTGGTAGTTTCCTATTTTCGTGTTACGCGGTTAACAACTACGATGAGATCCAAATGGTAATAAAATGGTCCAACGCGAGCCATTTTTTTTCGATGCGGCTATAGCTGAGAAACAAAACCCTTTTTTTTGTTGGCATTATAGTTTGGTATTAATATCAATGAGCAAACTAAATTTTCATCACAATATATAGTATTTCTTATCATAAAGATCTTAACATCAGTAACTTACTGTTGTGAAGTGGACACCTTCCGCTAGCCCCCTAGGGTCGACTTTAACTGAGAACATTCTCTCCATGTTCATTAAGTCCAAATGTGTCGGAACTTGGACCCAGGAGGAATCACAAGTGAGACACAACCGCATATTGAACTGTAATTTATCATCAGGGCCTAAAAAAGAGAAAAAAAATTAAATTCTCTAATAAGGATATTACTAAAGGACAGTATCTGATCACATAATGATAAGGACATTTTCATTCTATCAATTTTGAATATATACTAATGGTTTAAACAACCATTTAAACAACTGTTCCATAAAAGTATAAGAATTGCAAAACTTCGAGATAGCGATCATGAAAAGTATCATCTCCGCTAATGATCAATCCACACCGGGCGCGAGCGCGGGATTTTTACAGCCGTTTTATATCGTCCGTAGCGGTTCAAAGCGTGCGATTTTTATATTCACACCGAAAGTGACTGGATCACTTTGTCGCACACGATGGTTTGGGTAGATAATCATTTGAGTGCATCAATTACAGGCAGTTCACAAATACTGTGTACATGTATACATGCAGGGTTTCCGCCAGGCCGCCTGCGGGTCCGTCCCACGGACCCATTCCCCCCGTCGGTAGTTGCATGAAATCCCGCTCATACACAAATTGACAAATATTGACAAAATGAAATCGACACAGTCCATCTCCCGAAAAAACAATAAGAGCATGTCAAATAGCGACATTAGATACAGCGTAATACATGTCGCGGTAACATCAAAGAAAATGCCGGACTGTTGAGTGCGGATATTTTTATGCACGGGATTCCATGGATGAAACTATTCACGCTCGAAGACCCCGTGCTATTGTACGATTATGACCCCGTGCTATCATACGATTACATAATTGGATCAAAGAACACCCAATTGCTGAGTCGGGATATTTTTATGCACGGGATTTTCGTGGATGAAACTACTCAATGTTGATCATTTATCTTATTGCTGTATTACCATTTGTTTTTTATTTTGATGTACCGGTAAGCGAAGTTCCTGAAGTGTGTTGATTATTATACGTATATTGACATGCATACTTAACAAAATCCCAAAGTGATTTATTTCACAATACCCCCCCCCCCCCCCCCCAATATGGAGATAAAGTCAAAGTAAGGTCAATAATAGTTTTGTTGTCCCGCCTGGGTCCCCAAGCACAATGATCAACGACGCACATGTTCACATTTCCCGCCAAAAACTCAATTATATTTTATAACACGCTGGCTAAAACTATGTTCTATAGCTGCAGTCATCAGTTGTTGGACTAATACAGACTATTGAACAAGCTACGCATTCTGGGTGAAAGATTTGCTACCATTCGTATTTCGTCGCTATAAATATCTCCTGCAGACAAACCCTGCAGTATGACGTCACCGCGCAGAAATAGTTTTACGATTGACAGAATATATAATCCTGTCACTTTCATTTTCACTGACGCTACTTGAAATTCTAAGAAATACTTTATTCAATTCTCCTTGCTAGGTATTATTGGTCAATGCGTAGATGCTTTTTAGTGTTTAGATTCATTATATATACTAGTACCTGTTGGAATCTTATTGTAAGTTATAAATTTGTAAACACTGTATTAAACTCGTAGCTCGTTCATTTATATAGTCTTCAATCAGACGGCAGTCTTACATACGTAATTAAATGACCTAACTATTTGGATACCATCAACAGAATTAATGCACCCACGGAAATGATCGACTTGCATAATATACGTAGCTTTGGATTGCTTTGTGGGACACTCAGGTGCAAGGAAATGGCTTCTTTTCAGTGTCAAATAACAAAATTTTCGCCCGACGGAACGAACCATGGTCGTCCCGTCGCGTTATTTGTTTCCCCAATACGGACTCATTAATTCTCCCCTGGCGGAAACCCTGACATGATATACATTTTAATCAGAATTTGCTAAACATATGTCAAGTGGAATGGTGCACGGGCTTGGAATAGATTGGGACCAAAAATTAATCAGATTGGGACCAAAAATTAACCAGATGATGTTATTACGTCGAGCTCTTGCCAGGCATTTTCTCTTCTCATTTATCCTTGCACTTCAGTTATCAGCATGTCGCTAAAGTCCCCCTTTGTTATCGCGACGACGAATGCATGTGTCGCCTTCCAATAGGAGGAATTTCGGACGTAAAATATCCTATTTGACAGCGACCCATTTATCCCGCTGGTTTGCCACAAAGCGACAAATCGACGAAGCATAAAATCACTGCTGTGATCGCGTCGTGGTCAGTCGCTTGCAGTGTGAATATAAAAATCGCGCGCTTTGAACTGCTACGGACGACAAAAAACGGCCGTTATAATCGCGCGCTCGTGTCCGGTGTGGATTAACCTTAAGTGATGAGGGGGAGGTGGGTGCAAATGCAAACGGAATCCTACAAAGTTGGACAGTTGGGAATTTGGAAGGGGACAAACCTAAATTAACATTCAACCCTTTCTTTACTGATGGATTTGCCGTTCAGCTATAAAAGTATACATTGGAATGGTCTATTATTCATCTGGAGGGATATTCAGGAAATATTAGTAGACGACAGACAGAAAAAGATAATACAAGTGCAGACGGATTAATTTTACTTGGAAATGTTCGGATAATAAGTTCAAACAAATTTGTTGAACTCATTATCTAAACATTTCCTGAGGGAACTACTCGCCATTGAGTATTTAGTAAAGAGTGGGTTAAGATTACTTCATTGCTTCTTCATGATGACAATGCATAGTTGAGGCTGATGATACAGTAAAACCCTAAATGATCGACTCCTTATCCACAGCAGACGTATGGGAAATTTTTCAGGATTTAGTCGGAAATATGGCTTGTTGCCATTCATCGGAAAGCTCTCAGTGAGAGCTTTCCGATGAATGGCAACAAGCCATAGTGAGAGCTTTCCGATGAATGGCAACAAGCCATATTTCCGACTAAATCCTGAAAAATTACC
Source organism: Siphonodentalium dalli (assembly GCA_032622095.1). NCBI lineage: Eukaryota > Metazoa > Mollusca > Scaphopoda > Gadilida > Siphonodentaliidae > Siphonodentalium > Siphonodentalium dalli. Next base: position 53,517,878 of record CP136064.1, on the reverse strand, counting down.
CATAATTCTGCTGTGGTTAAGGAGTCAATTATTTAGGGCATTACTGTAACTGCGATATATTTTTACTGTGACATACATGATCTATCCTCCATGTATACTGGTTCCACATTGATGTTGACAACTTTGGGTTTCTCGAGTTCTGATGGTTCCCTCAGATATATTCCTCTATCATTGCCGTTCATTCTGACTCCGAATCGCACTAAACATTCCTGGTGTCCACTGTACTTGACAAGATTGTCAAATGCTTCAGAGACCTGAAATAGTTATTAAAATCTTCATGTAACAGAGTTTAAAACTTAATAAGTTAATTCCTTGCGCTGGATTTGATTCAGTTTGGAGTTTATTCAGGATTTAGAGCATAAAATTTGCATACCTTGAGATATTTCAGCATCCAATTCACCTTCATCAGTCGAATTCCTTCAAAATTTCTCGAAGGATATACTTGTCAATGAGTATTTAGTTTAGAAATGGTCAACACTTTGGGGGAGAATAAATATTGTTTACACTAGAGCTCACCTGTACAAGGCCATAACCTAAGGTAAAGACTTCTACACCGTCAAGTTTTTGTGCAGTGTTCTGTAGAGCCCTCTTCACACTGAAAGGGGAGTACCTCACTCCACACGCCTTCAACCCTGAGAGAATCAGAGCTGAAACACAGAACAATGAATGGGTTATGTGGCAGGATGCTGAATTGGCAACAAGAAAAATATAATTTTTAAAATTAAAATTAGTTTTTCCTCAAGGGAAGCCCGAAACTGAACTATACGGATCATTATCCTCGGCCTTGTGTTATCAGGAGGGTTAAAATTTATTGTCCGTTTATTGCCTACTCCGGTCAATCAGCGCTCGGATTAGCCCATGCATGAATGCGTCCCGTGCAAATCCCGCGCTCTAACAATTCATCCAGCCAGTTTTATTTCCGACTTTTAATAATAAGATTTGCGAGTCGCGGGGTTGGGAATGGCACTGCCATGGGAGGGATCTATGATAGTTCAGTTTCGGGCTTCCCTTGAGGAAAAACTAATTTTAATTTAAAAAAATTTATTTTTCCACCAAGGAGAAGCCCTTCAACTGAACTATATGGATTAGAATGCAAGCCCAGGAGGAGGCAACGAGCAATAAATTTAATATTCCAGTTTGACGGGAATGTAGTCTTCCAAAACAGATTTCATGTAAATGTGATTTAGTCATGAATCAGCTTTGATATGTTATGTGAAAGAGCTCATAAATTCAGATTCCAGCATTGCTCAAGCTTGTACCTCCCCCTTGTCTTTTGGAATAAACATCCCAGGCAGTGCCATACCATACGTGCCAGCTACTAGTAGAAACCGAGCAGTAGAGACTTCTTCTTCTGCTGCTTTTTTCTCGTTTCATACGATGAGAGTGATGTCTGTATTTACTATTTATATCTTCCCAAATAGAAAGCGCTATTGACGGTACACGATAGCGAGTCTTCCCCACACAGAACAGCCTCCAAAGGATTGGTTGCCCGAATCTCAGAGAACGGCACTCTGCCTGCCACAGTCTGCTGATGCAGGACCAGGGGGGGGCGCGAACTGGTACAGCCCGAGGACTGGTACAGTTGTGCAAAGTTTGTGTAATTCATTGTAACAAGATTTGACACATATCCTGTGATGAAGTTTTTTACAAGAGATTGACCCGTGTCGTTTCCATACGCAAAGCGAGATCCCTAGGAACGACAGAATCCTTGACCGACAGTGGGAACCACCGTCGGCCCGAGATCCTTGCTCATCGTCGTCAAAGCCATCAGACGCCAGGAGAATTATAGAAAGCATGTCAGGATCGACGCCAGCAACAGAACAGCCTGCAACAGGTTGAGGTAAGGTACTAGAGGGAAGCCCACACTGTGAATGGCTCGAACGAGGAACAATTGCGCTCGCAGTTAGATTTTAAGGTGTTATTTCCCACCCCCAAGGCCAGAATGGCAGAAAAAAGGGAAATTGAAAGGATCCATTTGACCAGGGAAAGCCCCCCACCGAATCTCCCAAATGCAGGTGGTCCTGACACGCTGACATAAACGTCGATGACATACCACTAGGATCCCCTGGCTGCAGAGGAGCAGGCCTGGACGTATCACTTGGGATGACGTTTCCAGGGGGACAAGACCGACCCTCGTAGTGGAGTGGGCCACATGGCCGTGGGGAAGCGTCAGAAGGCCAGTTAGCTGGTGCGCTTCCCCACCCAGTCGCCAAAGGCGCGGGTGCTTGTGTCCTGGAGGATTGGTTGCCCGAATCTCCGGAGGACGGCACCCTGCCTCCCACGGTCTGCAGAAGACGGGGCTTGCAGCATGACCAGGCCCCAGGGGGGACCGAATGGTTCCTGCCCGAGTTAAGACTGGTACGTTTGCTCAAAATGTTTAACCATGAACCAATGGGCCCTCAACCAACTATGACAATATCGCGTATATTCATGAGCAACCCGCACGGTGTGTGGCCATCAAAGTCGAATCTCGTTCGACTATAAGCAAGACAAGACATTCTGTTAGTTATTAGCCAGCATAATATACAAAACATTTGTTAGTTATTGCAAAACAAGGTTAATAAGGTAAATTCCGTTATTTACTATGGCCATGTGATCTTACCTGCTAGAAATTAAACCGCAGGTAAGATACTGATACTGTCTTTTCTCGGCGAAGAGGACGATGAGATCCGATTTCTCCTGTGCAAGAACATAGCGGTGTCCTTGCTTACGGTGAGGAGAACGTTTTGTACACTTACGGAAAGTCCACAGATGGTGGAGCAGGCCTGGAATATCCCGAGGGAGTATGATTCCAGGGGGACAAGACCCACTCTCGTAATGGAGTGGGCCACGAACCGTGGGGAAGAGTCAGAAGTCTCAGTCCTTCCCAGGAGACAGGAGCAATTGTTCTCGCAGCCATATGCAATTGTAATTTTCTAATTCACAAATATTAAACTGTGCACTGTTCACTCTTGACAAAATGTGCATGGTCACAGTAATCGTTGATTCAATATTAAACTATTGGAAGGTATATTTAAAACCGTTCCCATCGCAGTTAAATTATGGGAATGTGAAAGTGCCATGGAACATGCATGTTTTGAGGTCTATCCCACAATGACATTGAATTTTAGAAAAACACAACTGATGATTATACAGGCGCAAGTACATCCGTCTTCTGAATTGCGAGAGCAAATGAGAGCTCGAGCTGCGTTTACATCTGGGAAGAACTGAAGTCTGGTTGGCTGGTGTGCTGTTAGCGGCACATGATGAGTCTTCCCCACCCTAAGGCTCAGGAGCGGTGGCATTCGCCCTTGAAGATTTGATTTCCGAATCAACGATGGTAGCACCCCGCCAGTCACTGGTACTTGGCAGTGGTCATGCACAATATAAAGGCTTCTTGCGGAACGGCGCTTTATATGTGTGATGATACAAATGCTTTCATTTGTGTTATTCATTTAGGTTTTCTATTTACCAGATAATCATATGGATATGTAGTAATAGAAGGAGAAGAGCCATGTTTTGGACTCTTTTGAAATTGGCACTGGCAGGCCTGCCGAATGCAAAATAAATCGTAAGCCGTAACATATTTGTCGGTTATCTGGTTGTGCTTAGGTACCCATAGGTTACACAAACTGTTATATTCAGTATCACGAGAGCCACATACAACTTTGACGCGACCTAGATTTCACAACCTCCAGGTGAACCGAACAGTCGTTCGCCTCCAATATGCAGGCCTGCAGTGGTCGTGCGCAATATAAATATAAACGCTGTTCATGTATCTGCACCTTATATGTGTGACAATACAAATGCTGTCCTTTCTGTTATTTGCCCGATAATCAATTGGATATGAGGCAATAGAAGGAAAAGAGCCATGTGTTGGTCTCTGATGGAAATTATAGTGGCAGCGGCCCTGCGCAATATAAATGCATTTCCTGTAACTGTGCTTAATACGTGAGTGAAGGCTATTTGACATTTGATCTTTTCTATATGTGGAAATAGAAGGTAGAGAGCCAAGTGAATACTGTGATGGACTCTGTTGGAAAGGCTATTGGCAGTGCATCGGGGGCACATGACAATATAAATGCATAGTAGTTCACCTTGACTATTCACGGATTGAAAGCGCAGAAGTATGTCGGTATCAGTGAAAATTGACGCACGCCATATTGATATAGTCAGTTCGTATGTCATTGAGCCTTTGAGGCACTGACACCCTTGTACTAGTATGGAACAATTATGGCTGGCCATACATGTTTTTAAGCTCACCATTTTGTATCATGTTAATTCGTAATTTGAATGTATCGACAAACACTAATGTCTGAGGATAACAGTTCAGATGTTGTCTATTTGTTACAGTGAACACGTGGAAATGTGAAACATCAAAATCATCAAAAGTATAAACATTGATTGACTGAAAATTTATTGAGACACTGGCTAGCCAATGAATCATTTCAACACTGCAACCATGCTAGGTCACACGGATATGGTGACTTGCCACAAGTAGGCCAGCCAAAGGCTCTCATCCAAAATATCTCCAAAGAGTTCTGACCACGGACGGAAGTATCCTTGGATATTTAAGCAAATTATAGCTGAAGGTTCAGGCTACTGCACTTGCATATCTGTGTAGTCATGGAACAGGGAAGCCCATTCAGCAAAATACATTGAGTGATTGCAAAGAAACAGACACAATTGTCGCCGAAATAACGACAGAGTACCGGTATGAATTGATGGAGACTGCCATTCGACAATGGGAACTCAGGCTTCAAGATTCGACGAGAATCACCGAATCGATTCCCGTAATGATTCTCACAAAACTTTACAATTTGCAGTGCTTTATGACTAACATGATTCAGCATTTGATTCTCATAAAATTAAATGTATTTTGAGCCCTGGAACTTGAAATGAAAATCCTTGGTGCCCAATCTTGTGTCAGATAATCCTAGTCCCCAATCAAACCAGTTGCACGATTCGTAGCAACCGGACACTGTCAGTAATACTGGACAGGCATGTAAAGAACGAGACTATTCAAGAGACACAGCATTATTTGAACACAGGCCATATAATACTATATGTTATAACAAACATAATCTCATTGTTTCTAACGATTGTTCCGATGATACAATGAGGGAAAGAAAATGGAATCGCAAGAACAGGGTCAAAATTTCAAATAAATATCTTGAAGTCGATGTAACGTTCGCGACGTTCCAAGTATCCAAATACGAGCCCTCATGTTAATAGTAATACATTCGGGCTAGCTAAGATTTGCAAATATTAATCGGTAAGCACAATTAATTATAACGACATGTTGTTTATGTACAATGATGTTCTGAGATAATCATTATCCAAATGTCGGTTAAGTTCCACTCGCTCAACTTCAACTTACAATTAGTTGAGGCAAAAGAAATTTCATTGGATTACAAGTTCTATCTTGTTTATGAATAGATGTAAATTATCGTCAAAGGAGACATTTCTGTCCTGGCCAACTTTCTGCGCACTAACAGAGCTGTTGCATATATGATGAGGTAGTGTATATGAAATGAACGTAGCGAGAAGTCGGCTTCATGAAATAGAGTTAGCACAAAATTAGGAGACTTCGCATACCGTACCACGTGGACTCCGAAATCGGACGATTCATGCCACCGTATATGTTGCACAATAATGCAATATAGGTTTGCTACAAGTAAACGATGTGCGACTGTAGTCATTGTCAAAATGGCCATCAATGGCGAAGTTCTCAACGTGATTTTGTCGATTCCAATCCCAAAATTTTCGAGATAAAATGTGTCGATAAAAAACACGGAATTTTTATAAATTGCGTTGCGCATACTATGAAACGAAGAGTTTCTGCGCGTACTTAAAAAATATTAAACGACCGGGTAAGCAACGGATAAATTGCAAGTTTGTTATCAACAATAAATATTGAGTTGATAAACTCGCAATAGAGAAATACTTCCTTTAGTTAAAACCACGTCTGATAGGTCCAAGGAGAGAAATAAAACTGGCTAGATGAATTGTTAGAGCGCGGGATTTGCACGGGACGCATTCATGCGTGGGCTAATCCGAGCGCTGATTGACCGGAGTAGGCAATAAATGGACAATAAATTTTAACCCTCCTGATAACACAAGGCCGAGGATAATAATCCATATAGTTCAGTTGAAGGGCTTCTCCTTGGCGGAAAAAGTAATATTTGCAAAATTTCTGGAAATGCAAAAAGATTTTTAATATAAAAGCATCTCCAAACATTGACAAGTTGAGAATATAACATGAAGATATCATCGGATAAAATCAGATAGATGTTCATTGGTTGTGTAATGAACACAGATCCACATAATCTGGCTATATACAGTCACTTGTGTTCTCAAAAGGGTAACACTTGAGGTAGGAATATAATAAAATAGGAGCCCAGTTCTATCTAATTGGCTGTCATCTAGGGAATGCGATAACACATTGTGCCTCGGTAAACATTTTTGTGGAGAAGTTTTGTATTTACCTTTACCCCTACACTACTACAATTTTCAGACAATGGTTAAACAAATATTTAGTAGTATTGTAACTCTCTAATAACATAATTCGGTGGTTGCTGGCGGCTATGTTTTTTCAAATTTCATAGCTCCAATCTAGAGGTAATCAGATTTTCTAGACTAAAAATGTCCCATTTTTTCCAAAAAACAAGATGGCTGCCATTGCCGTGATTACCATGACATCAGAGTTGGGTGGATAGCTTCAAAACATTCCGGGGAAGATCCTATAAGTATATGCCAAGTTTCATGCTTTTATCTCAAAATGCATGATTTTTAGGGTCTTAGAACCTCTACTACTTGCCAATTTTGTTACCAATGTAGATAAATTTGGACGACTTCTTACCAATAGAGCATATGGGGAACTGATGACACTCACCGATACAGCCACAAGCATTAGGAGAACTCATGCTGGTCCCGTTCATCAACTGTGATCCTCGTAGAGTCCAGTTCGGCACTGAAGCAATAGCACCACCCGGAGCACTGATGTCCACACCCAAATCACCGTCATGTCTGTGGAATAAATAGAATTAAGCACTGATTAATGATGATATATATAGGTATCACCCAATTCACAATACTGTCTGCAGAAACCAATGTCATGGTGACTTATATAGGTATCACCCAAATCACCATCATGATAATTTGGTTCTGGTGACTTAGTTTTTTTACGTTTTTTCTTCTTTTCTAGTTATTAAATCTGTTCAATCTATTGAACCTATTCAATTATTGGCAATGTATTAAGGGTTGACTACATGTGTTTTTCACCAAAATGTTAAAGTAATAGATCATAACCTTTTTAACCCTTTCATGACTGAAGCTCCCTGAATTTTTGTGAAAAACCTGTGCCAATGCATTCTCTTATAAATGCGAGTCTCCCATAGGGTGCCTCACACATATAAGACAATACATTGGCCTAAAAATATTTACATTAACCTTGTAAGCCAATGCATTCCTTACGTGAGGCTTCCTATGGGAGACTCTCATATATGAGAGAATGCACTGGCACAGGATCTTTAATGCTGCACCAGCGCAGCTCCCGTCATCAAAGGGTTAAATGAGAACTGCAGTTAGATCAACTTAAAACTGTTTTCATGAAGATCATGTATAGTTTGTACCTAGAAATGAAACATCCATATGATTACTTATGCAGGTTCTAATGAATGACTATGTAATGTTTGTACCCAGACACCCCAACCACCAGAATTATTACTTACGCAGGTCCTCTTGATGACCATGTATAATTTGTTCCAGGAAGTTTTTCTCTCATTGAATATTCAGCTTCCATCATGGCTGGAGACACATAAGCACCAACACCTGTTAACAAGGAGAACGAAGTCACTTTAAACTTTGTTAACTATTTGATGGTAGTTACTTGATTCCCATTCATTCATTGATAGGGTTGTTTAGTTATTATAAAGATGCATAATCCGATTAAGCACCCTCAATTACATCTCGGGGAGCCCACCTATCAAATCGATTCTGATAACTGAAGCGGCATTTCTAAAAATGTTGTTGTTATTGGAATCTGATTATATGGGGACCATCGAATCGGATTGAGTACCTTTAAGGTAACAGGCAATATGATTAATAAATATTGCCTATCATTGCTTTTTAAAGATGTATTCAGGGTTCCAGGCCATTGTTTACTAAACTTGGTTATTTTTAGATTCTAATGTAAAAGAAATAACACAGTTGGAATAGGATACTACCTGAAAGACATTCTACTGTTTGAATTTTGTATCCATTTAATAATATAATATCACCAAGAGCGAATATCACGTTAATTTTTCAATAACAAAATTACATTTGGTTTTCATTTTTTTTTAGTGAAACAAAGATATAAGTGATGTTGTATTTGATTTGTTATGTTGTTGTTGTCATAACTGAACATCTTGAACCCTCAGTACATTTTTAGTAACTAATCAATATAAAATATAGATAAATTATAAAATTTCTTGTAATTCTCAAAATCTGTCAATAGAGTACCAAAGAAAACCCTGGAATTTTTGGGGGGATTTTCACAGTAAATACTAACCTATAATCACTGAAGAGGACCATATAATCCAATTGGTTTTTGTTGTTGGATTCTCACAGTAATTACAAACCTATGATTGCCGAAGAAGGTCGCTACAATCCATTTTTTTTTTGTTAAGACTGTATAAACCAGTTGTTTTTGGTTGGACTTTCACAGTATATATTAACTTACGATTGCTGAAGAGGACCCTACAATCCAGTTTGTTTTTTTCGGTTGGATTTTCACAGTAATGACTAACCTATTATTGCTGATGAAGAACCTCCAGGAGTACCAAGTGTAGATAAAGCCGGCCCATTATTCCCAGCGCTCGCAACAAATATGATTCCATGTTTGTTCACTGCTTCACTCAATATGTCAATCACTCTCCTGGGAATACAAGAACATAACATTAAAATATTAGCTGTTTACTCAAAATCACTTGCTCGGGGTGAATCCTCCATTTGCCACGTGGAGGTAAAAGTTGAGAAGCAGCATCTATTTTTAGTATGTGTCATCCAGTTGGTGAATTCCCAACATAAAATTATCAACAATGCGGTGCCGTATCACTAAACCAATTTAAAAGCCACCCTGAATACATACGAAGTAGGTTTCGCGAAGTATATAAATGCAAAACCGTACTTACAATCAAAATAACTAAAATACAAAAAAATTCACCAAGATGTGGCACATCTGCTGCCTTAAAGCTTGTACCAAGTTGAAGATGTCTCTCCCTTTAACTAGAATAGGGGCCCACCTTTTCCTCCCATGGTTCTCTGTAGACGTTTATGGAGGTATGAGTAATAGGAGTATTGAGTGGTGAATAATCTGGTTTATACATACCCCGAGTTAGGCCAATAAGAAGCCTCGCCATAACTGTAATTAATCAGGTCACATTTGTGCTCAATTACTTTGATCATCTGAAAAAAGACATGAAAATAAGATATGCTCTAAATTAACCCTATCTTTACTAAATACTCAGTAGCGTTTAGCAATAGGACTCACAGCATGAACATATTAACCCTTTCTTTACTAAATACTCAGTAATGAGTAGTTGTAATAATACTTATTATCTGTAAAGTTCTCCCTTTATCTGTTGTCAGCTCATTTTTCCTGAACAGCCCTCCAAATGAATAACAGACCATGGCTGTGGGCGGCCATGTTTTTCATCGAAAATCGTTCATATTCAATAGCTCCTGTAACGGAGTTACCTTTTATGTTCGCCGAGTGATCCAAATTTAAGTGCGGCTTTGCGCTACTTTCAGTTTCGATCTTTTTCTCACTCTTATTTTCCAAAAGTATTGCATTTTCTGGCTCAAAAGTACCCTTTTATTTACTCTTTCCTGTTAACTCCATTATACCACTCCCAATTGATGTCATTCCAATTTGAATCAATTCGTTATCATTGTGTATTGTCATGTATTTTCATGGTAAATCCAGCGATTGTTTTTACGTCGGCCATTTTGGCATATTCTATTTCCGGTGCAGAATGTTGACATTGGAACCTGGCATATTTCGTTCCAATGGCACCATTCTTGTTGCCTATTCATCATATTTATATTTCTTTAGACAGTCGGCGTTCCAACTGGCTCGGGTATAAAAGGGTCCGCCCGACCGTTAGAAAAGGACCGCCTAAACATAAGTTGAATAGAATTGGGTATTTATCACTGAGAGAATTTGTAAACTTGATTGAAGGTTATCGGAATCGACTTTGAGGTAGTTTGAGTGCGCATATTGGGGAGATATGATTTATTAAAGAGAGAGTAAACTTTTGGTTAATATATATAGAGTTATCTGACTTTGTAACTAACGAATGTTTACGGTTACTACGGCTAATTTATTGCCTATTTTCGGGATAGTTTTAAACGTCAATTGCTGGACTTTGACAATATTCCATAATGACATATTAATGTGGTATCTTATGGCAATAAATTATTGACTTGATTAAACCTCAGATTGTATCTCATATTGGACCTCATGGGAAGAATTTAATACTTGATAATACATAATAGAGCCTGCCAACATAAATAGAGGGATTCAACATCAAGGGATTTCTGGTACCGGATTCAAATATCACCAGCACTACCATTAATCATTAGTGACTCTACCATTACACAGGCGGTCAAGCAGGCATATAACATTTGAGTGTAACGACCCCTCAACGTTACACTCCCATCTAGAGGTGATCCCAAACATGTCTATGCGTTTTCAAAATTTTTTGCCAATAAACGTGGACTGTAGGGTGTGCTAATCGAGTCAGATGTAAAATCTAAGATTGCTGCTGGCCGCCACGTTTTTCAACAAAATTTGGAAAACATGGTATGCTCCCTTCTAGGGATCACCCTGAAGATCAATATGAAGTTTGGTGACGATCAGAATAGAGATTTGACCTGTAGGGTGTGCTAATGTAAATGGTTGGGCTAATGAGTGTCTTGTGTCAATATCTCCCAAATATGGTTATACATTAATAGCATTTAGCAATAGGACTCACAGCTCGAACAAGTCCCGTGCCAGTTTCCATAGAACCCAGTCTGGTATCACCAATCTTTATCCCAATGATCTGAGCACCGGGGGCTACACCATTCTTATCTGGATCGTCTGGGAAATGGCCAGCAGCAATGCAACTTACATGGGTGCCATGTGAACCTATAGCAATAGGAATTATAAATCTCAACAGCAATGCAGGCTATGTGTTCTGTATGAACAAATAATCAAATCAAAGTAAGGATCATGTGAATTTCATAAAACGTGGCAGTATTTAAATGCAGGCTATGAAGGTGTTATGTGAATTCAAAGGCCCACTTAATTTTCGAACCCCAGATCACATATATAAAATAAATGCCATATTATATACCATTTGAAAGAGGAAGCTCCAAAACATTGTATTATCAACTTATCTGATGTAATAAACTGTGAACATGTTGTTTTTGTTCGGTTACCAATGTGTTTTGTTCATCTAGATTGTAGGAAAAAGAGTGTATATTTTCAATGGAGGGGGGGAATAACTCTATATCTTAAAGATTCTGTTGCATTATGGAAGCCAAAAAGGGGAATCTAAACTGATTTCAGCTGTTTTCTATTTCTCTATGGGCATCTTCTAAGACACAGATGTTTCAAATGGTGATGAATTATAGTATTTTAATCATATTTTATGGCATAGATTGTTATTAAAACCGTATATCAAGTCACTATAAAAAAATAATAATCGGTGACTCGAAAATTAAGTTGGCCTTTAAATTAGAATCCGATATAAACACATTGTATAAATTTGAAGCAATAAAGTGAGAACATGGGAATTAATCGTGTTTCCTCTCACTGCAGATATATTCAACCAAATATTTGGGAAATATAATATAATGTAATAAATGTGGAGATGTAAAATTTAATAATTATTCCACATAAAAAATTATTGAAATCGGTTAATATTTGTTGAGTTATTTTATTGAGTTAGGGCGCTGACAATAAAAAAATGGTGAGAAATCGTCAAACTAAGGGGCATAACTCAGGTAAGAAAAATCAGACAAAACTGGTTTTCGAACTCGTCCTAGATATTGTGGGAAACAATTCATAAAATAAAAAAATGAAATTGGTTAATATCTGTTCGAGATATTAAGCTTACAACAACAAAAATGGCGAGAAATCGTCAAACTAAAGGGCATAACTCAGGTAGGAAAAATTGTACGAAACTGGTTTTCAAACTATTCCAAGATATTGCGGCAACCAACTCATAAACAAAAAATTATTGAAATCGGTTAATATTTGTTTGAGTTATTGTGCTTACGACAAAAAAAATAGCAAGAAAATGTCAAACTAAGGGGCATATCGCATGTAAGAAAAATCGAACGAAACTGGTTTTCAAACTCTTCTGAGATATTGTGGCAACCAACTCATAAACAAAAAATTATTGAAATCGGTTAATATTTGTTTGAGTTATTGCACTTACGACCAGATTTTGATGGACACATGGATAAACGCACGGATGGACAGTGCTGATTTCTAAAGTCCCCCAAAATTTATTTTCAGGGAACAAAAATATAGATAAACTTACCAGCATTGGTAACAATTTCCAGAACATTCCCCTCATTGTAGATATTGATGGAGAAATTGAGCATATCTGAAAGCATAAGAATGAAGCAACATTACTATCAGTGGATCAAACAAAAACCGGAGCAGTTCAGAGCCAGATTTGATGAAGACCATAAACCTATATGTCAGTGTCCTATATTTAAAAAGATAATTTATTTTCAATGCAGACTAGAGATGTGACTGTCTCAAAGCTAAGGAATACCACCCCTCCAATTTGATGGTACAAAATCATATCTACAGGCAACAGTTGAAAATTGAAGTTAGACTACTTTTTTCTGGTTACAGTAATATTGTGGAATGCAAGTGAAGAATAGGAGAGAAGATGCCATATAATTTGTTTGAAGAAGACAGTATTACAGAATCCGAAGATACTTTCTAACTGCAGAACTGTACGAAAATTAAGTTCTCATAAATGAGTTAATATCAGGCCTGATGCACTAATCCCTAATATCTGTAACACAATAATTCAAACATTATTCTTACATTTAAAATATTTTCTTTAACTTAATCTTGGTCAAAAATGAAGAGGAACCTTGTTACATAATACTAAAAAACAGACAGAAGCATAAACTAACCTGAATCACCAAGGCGACTGAACTTTTGATTTTCTGAATAACTGGACAAGAGATCGCACGAACTAAGATCACCTCTCTCACTTCTGTCCACACAAGCTCTGGAAGAAAATATTCATTCAATTTGAAGTTAACCCTTTACCCAACAAACCGGCCAAAACCGGCCAAATAAAGCTTCAACAGCCTAAAATATCTTCGGTCTGTCTCAATAGAACCATACACATATGGATATCATTGGAACCGGCTCCTTGACCACATTGTGATAGTTACAGTTATGCCCTGTGCCAATGCATTCTCTTATATATGCGAGTCGACCATAGGTCGCCTCGCATATATAAGAGAATGCATTGGCCTAAAAAAAATATTTTTTTACCATTTTTTCTTACATTCTTTAACAATTTTATAATTTTTAATGTGTTAAGCCAATGCATTCTCTTATATATGCGAGGCGACCTATGGTCGACTCGCATATATAAGAGAATGCATTGGCACAGGGCCCTTCTGTTGGGTAAAGGGTTAAAACAGTTTCTTTATTGGAATTGGGTGAAATTCGAAACCCAGCCCATGACGGTGAGCATGCCTTGTGACTCCAAGTCCAACGGCCATCAAAGCGACCCCAAAAAAGGAAGGTTAAATGGCCACTGTATTCCGAAGTAGCACTTAGGTCATGTAGTATTGGTATGAAGTAGAAATAATGTTAATGGTGTGATAATCGTGAAATATATTTTTAATTCCCAACAAAAATATCGCATTTACATTGTTTCACTCATTAGTCTGAATCATTTGATAGTTTTCATGGTAACTACGGTTGACACAGATGATTTGGGCATATGACGTCATGATATTTCTTTTCATTATCTATAGTTTTCTCTGTCTATTGATGGTCGGCTACCTTTGATCTACCTCAATGGTTGTACATCCCATGTTAAGCTGTCATAATAAGAACAGTTACCAACTAGATGAAGTGCATGCGTTTATAGCCGATTAATCATTATGTAGTTAGCCATTGCGGACATGGATACTTACAATACCTGATACTGACTGTTCTGGTTCCAATTCCGTGGAGGATCCGGAAGTGCCTTCTGAATCAACGGACCTTGACTCGCTTGAGTCTGATTCATAACTTTCCAAAATTTGAGCATTCGGTGAAGGATTTAAGTTCATTTAATTCAGTTATACATCTTATCTTTCATAACAGATGTCCCTCTTTGATAATAATTATATAATTTGATTTCCAAAACAGCGCTCACAATCTTCAAAATAGCCACGCGATCTGCATCACACCTGACGTTTTCCACAATCGAAGGACTGATTTGAAATATATTTTGATTATAAAAATTTACAATGTTATGTTTCACCATTTAAGTAATTAAACTGGGCTGTTATTTTAAACATTTGCTTGTGAATTTGATCACATGTCGAGCCAATGGTGAACAATAAAATCATAGACCGGTCCATAGTCACTGTATTTCTTACCTTCAAGTCAAGCAATCGTGGAAAACAATATAATCACAGACTGGTTAACAGTCACTGTATTTCTTATAGATCTACAGGTCAAGCAATTGTGGAAAACAATACAATCATAGACTGATTAACAGTCACTGTATTTCTTACCTCCATACAGAGCCATCATGGATAACAATACAGCCCTCAAAATTAAGAACAAGAGCATCGCTAGGGTGTGGCAAAATACGCCTGTTAGTCATTTTGAATTGTACTACCGCAAAATACAATAACAATTTGAGCTTACAAATAATATCTGATATACCCTGATATACCCCTAATTTTCAATGCCAAAAAGCATGTATGAGCTGAACCTGTATTTTCCTGCTTCAAATTCTAAGTCGAAAAAGGGCCATAACTCATGTAAATTAATTGGACGGAACCCATATTCGAACTTGGCCTGTGTTTTTAGCTGGGAAATACACATATCAAATTTGGTTCAGATCAAATAATCCAAACTGGAGTTATCGGTTGGAAACCAAAAATGTTTAAAGAATGGTCAAATTCTAAGTCCAAAAAGGGCCATAACTCATGTAAATTAATTGGACGGAACCCATATTCGAACTTGGCCTGTGTTTTTAGCTGGGAAATACACATACCAACTTCGGTTCAGATAAAATAATCCAAACAGGAGTTATCGGTCGGAAACCAAAATTGTTAACAGACGGACAGACTAATTACAACCTTTTTTTTCAAAAGGGCATATAAAAATGTCACAGGGCAAATTTCATGCTGTGGCATGTTAGATTCCACATGTTACCACAGCGTTTCCCTCGGCATTGCTTGTTGCTGTGGCCTGAACAATACAATCATAGACTGGTTCACAATCACTGTATTTCTTACCTCCACGTCGATCCATCATGGAAAACAATACAATCATAGACGGGTCCACAGTCACTGTATTTCTTGTCAAGGTTTGTCAATATCTCAACTTGAGATTGTAGGTCTTCCAAAATGAGCTTCTCTTCCTGAAAAAAAAACAATGTTATGTTCCATTGGAAATCCAATTTATGCTACAAGATATTTGGCATAAATAATAGTGATATTACTCAGATTATTCCTTCAGCCCTTTTGTCTTTGAGGCATACATTAGTGCTTGCATGCAAATGGAATTGAAAAGTAGGCTACAAAAAGGTGTGGCTCTCGTGATCTTAGTTGATTTGACAATACTTGACAGAGAAAAGAGAGCATAGAATTGTCAGGGTAAGCGACAATCCATTCCATGGACTCATCACAGTATCAAAGGTTATATATATTTATTTTAACCTGTCAAGGAGCTCAGCTGTAATGTGTGGATATGTTTTCAATCTCTATATATATGTCTGGCTGTTTGCGATTATTCTCCCAGAAAATAGGGCCAATTTCAACAATATTTGGTGTGGTGACTCGATGTAAAAAAATGTAGTTATTTTTTTGTGTGTTAAATTGAGCAAATAATTTTTTATTTTTTTTATTTATTAATTATTTGTTTTAAATAAAAATGTTTAAAAGATCAAAATGTGTATGCACAAAGGGGCTATAAAGGTGCATTTGTACATGGGCTGCAGCCCCTACGCCACTGAATAAAGATCTCAAAAGGAGCCTGTTTCAGCTAGATTAATCTCTTCCAATAACAAGTCTTATATAGTTTCCACACTGAGGAACCGATCCCGGGAAAACAAGGATATCCCGGGAAAACAAGGATGGCCAACGCGGCAACAAGTTGTGTTTTCCATGGCGGTGAAATTGAGTTTTCCCGCCAAAGTCCGTTTGTTAGGACAATGGAACGGTACGTATCACCTATCATTGATTTATCCCAGTGAACTGGTTATTGTGAAGAGTGCTGGCAGTGGTTAAATGTGTGAGCAAACGAAACACGCTGCTGTAGTGGTGCCACCAACTGGATACCCTTGGCCAAAATACCGGCATTGTTGACAAAACATCCATCATTTTTTCAAAAATATACACTTATCGGTGGGTGTGATTGAGCCGATTCGAAGCCAAACATCTCCCAAGCATTTCCACAAAATTTCAGTGCAAATGTCCCACAAATAAGCATTTTATTGAGCATAACGTGAAGGTGGTGCAACGATTATTTGACAACGCGGGTGACGAGGAAGTGCCAACGCGGAACACAAGATACGAATGTATTCAAATATGATGTTCGAAAATAGGTCTGTGCAGCTATGTGGTACATATATCACTATTGTTGTTGATATATATGCCGTAAGATGCAAATCAAGTATCATAGGATTATTCAGCTATGGAAATGTAGTAGTTATATAGCTATGTGGTATATACAACACGTGTACGCTTTGTCAATAACCCATATATATGCGACCAAGTTAAATATGTTAACTACTTTTATATTTACAGAACGAGATAGAATAGTGTCGATATATATGTCCGATATGGATGGAGTCGCTCCACTTCAAGACATAGACGGGATAGATGTCGAGGGAATATTCCTTGATCAAACCAATATTTACAGAACGAGATCGAATAGTGCCGATATGTCTGATATGGATGGAGTCGCTCCACTTCAAGACATAGACGGGATAGATGTCGAGGGAATATTCCTTGATCAAACCATTCCGTTTGAGGATGAAGTTGTTATGACATCAACACCAAAGTCGTCAAAAAAGTCAACCTCTGAGTCTGAGCCTGAGCTTGAAAGTGCGTTAACATGCGGATATGTGAGAAATCATTCAAATCGGAGATTTGATTAAATCGACACACGAAAAAAACATTCAGGGAAAATGATGGCATGCGAGCATATCCATATCGGCACTATTCGATCTCGTTCTGTAAATATAAAAGTAGTTAACATATTTAACTTGGTCGCATATATAGGGGTTATTGACAAAGCGTACACGTGTTGTATATATACCACATAGCTATATAACTACTACATTTCCATAGCTGAATAATCCTATGATACTTGATTTGCATCTTACGGCATATATATCAACAACAATAGTGATATATGTACCACATAGCTGCACAGACCTATTTTCGAACATCACATTTGAATACATTCGTATCTTGTGTTCCGCGTTGTCACTTCCTCGTCACCCGCGTTGTCAAATAATCACAACCTTCACGTTATGCTCAATAAAATGCTTATTTGTGGGACATTTGCACTGAAATTTTGTGGAAATGCTTGGGAGATGTTTGGCTTCGAATCGGCTCAATCACACCCACCGATAAGTGTATATTTTTGAAAAAATGATGGATGTTTTGTCAACAATGCCGGTATTTTGGCAAAGGGTATCCAGTTGGTGGCTCCACTACAGCAGCGTGTATCGTTTGCTCAGACATTTAACCACTTCCAACACTATTCACAATAACCAGTTCACTGGGATAAATCAATGATAGGTGATACGTACCGTTCCATTGTCCTAACAAACGGACTTTGGCGGCGAAAACTCAATTTCACCGCCACGGAAAACACAAATTTTACTTGTTGCCGCGTTGGCCATCCTTGTTTTCCCGGGATATCCTTGTTTTCCCGGGATCGGTTCCTCCGTGTGAGTTTCGTGGGTATAAAATAATAAATATGGGATCGAAGACCCCTGTCCGGAAACGCTTCTATCAATTAATCTTGATTCTAACTTGAATTTTCTGGTAGAATACATACAATCAATTTGTGACATTTTATGGCTCGTGGAAATGCTCAGAGTGTAGCAAGCGGGAAAACTCTTTCTTTTTCTTTTTTTCTTTCTTTTTTTTTTTTTATAATTTTTATGCAGGTCATAAACATATATTTACATACCCCTAATATCTCTTCCGATTTCCCCATAGCGTTACGGTAGACACGCCCCCTTATGCAATGCGTTCATAAACCTATGAACGTAACGTGACGTCACTTCCAATGTCGTTCATAGGTTTATGAACACATTGGTCCCGGAAATCACCGGGGATTGTCGGACATTACCGACTGCTTGAGTATCTAGTCAGCCAATACGCCAAGGATTTGATAGCAAACAATATGTAATCGAGGTTCGAAAGATCACGATTGGATGGCTAGTGGCATCTAATCGCGAACACGGGTGGCACGAGATGTTCAATTGACTATCATAATGTTGGTTATCATATAATCCCATATCCCATAATATGTCAAATATAGCGAATTATCGAAATATGAAATACAACGAAAAAGCGAAATATAAAAATACAGCGAAATAGTACGAAAAATCGAAATAGGAAAATACAACGAAATAGCGAAATATAGAGCGAAATATAGAAATAGGAAATTAATTTTATAAACGAAATAACGGAGATATTTGAAAAAGTGTTTTTGACGAAATAACGGACATATTTGGAGAAGTGTTTTAAAGAGCGTAAGTATATAAATATAAATAATAAACGGCAGATTCAACGTGGTCATGGGTTTTGACCGCGATAAAAAATCAGCAAACTCCGCATGAACCCCTTCAGGGTTCATGCAGTTTGCTGAATTTTTCTCGCGGTCAAAATCCCATGACCGCATTGAAACCGCCGTTCATTTCTTATGAATACATGGTATATAACAGATGATTATAATGGTAGCTAAAATGTAGTGTCATCCACTTATAAATATACTATAGCTATTCGTTTAGAAATTTCTTTATAAGTCGTGGGCTTTCCTCAGAATAAGAGAACAAAAGAGATAATATGGGTTTTATATTTTTATTATATGATTTGTTTGTATGTTTTGTTTTTGTTTTTTTTTGCAATTATGTTATCTTGTTTATTTATCATTGCAAATTTTTGCTTTTTGCACCGTGAACACTTTTTGTAAAAAGATTTTCTATTCTGTGCCATCTGTCACAGAAAAGTTGGTCTTTTTTTTTTTAATGTTTGACCTTTTGGTAATAATAAGCTTGTAGTTTCAATAGCTTTATAGCTCTTAATCCATTCTAATAGTCCATTGATACGTAGTTCAATTGCTCTCATTCTATTTGAATATATATATCTTTTGTATAAAAGTATACATATGCCTATTAAGTTGTCATCTACTTCATTTCCTGTAATAATGTCGATTCCAAAAATTATTTTTCAGGGAGTATTTCAAAGGTTAGATCACACCTATTATTCAATAACTGTTGAAAATTTAATAAAATTGATTTTGTCACTGGACATTCATCAAATAGATGTAGAATCGTTTCTCTTCCTGTATGGCAAAGAGGGCATATTTCTGACAAATTACATTGTAGAGCTTTGTGTTAGTATATAAAATGTTATGATTTATTTTAAACTGAAAAGATAGAGTATCTTTAACCTTTCTACAGTAATGCCATAAATAATCAACTCCTTAACCACAGCAGAATTATGGGTAATTTTTCAGGATTTAGTCGGAAATATGGCATGTTGCCATTCATCGGAAAGCTCTCACATAATTCTGCTGTGGTTAAGGAGTCGATTATTTAGGGTATTACTGTATACTAAATATTCATTGACAAGTAGTTCCCTTAGGAAATGTTCAGATAATAGGGCATTTGTTGAACTTATTATCTGAACATTTCCCACCAATGAATATGAATCATTCTGCTCTTGTATTATCTGTATTTCGCCTGCTTTTATTACCTGAACACACCTCTAAATTAATAATAGATCATTCCAATATATACTGTTATAACTGAGTGGAAGAATCCATTTAGTATAGAAAGAGTTAAGTTTCTGGATTTCCCAGGTTCACCTATGAAGTATGATCACAGCATCACCATATACTGTAAATACCTGATTCGGAGTAATTACCTGATTCGGAGTAATTACCTGATTCGGAGTAATTACCTGATTCGGAGTAGAATGTTCTTTCTCAAACTCTTCTAATTTCTTAGTAATTTCAGCGAGTGTAG
Source organism: Siphonodentalium dalli (assembly GCA_032622095.1). Classification (NCBI taxonomy): domain Eukaryota; kingdom Metazoa; phylum Mollusca; class Scaphopoda; order Gadilida; family Siphonodentaliidae; genus Siphonodentalium; species Siphonodentalium dalli. The sequence continues at coordinate 53,497,389 of CP136064.1, read as the reverse complement.
ACCTGTGTTGAGGGTCCCATGTCTGCTCTCTTCGTTCCCGATTGATTCGATCTTTCAAACCTCTCGGAAACAAATCGTATGCAAACTTCACACCAACATGATAATTGCCACTTGGACAATCCCATGATTCTGGAATCTGAAAACAATTGGATGAGAGAAGTTAGACCAAAAATATGTCAGTCCATGTTACCATTAGTAAATAAAGGTACCTGTACGTTTATTAATTTTATGAGAAATATATGCCCTGCACAATGCTTATTTTGGTCTGCACGTTATTTAAAAATTGATGGCACTGTTCCAAGTTTGATTACTAAATGCTGCACAAATTGTTTAATTGATTTTTATTCGAGATTTTGCACACATGGGGCATGCATATTTTCCTGTGCATGTAAGCGCGTCAATTGCAAAAACTTGCTTTATACTCAAGTCTACAAAAATAATTGTTCAAGTTATTTGTTTGTTTGCACCACACATTTCTATTCCGCACTGCACTATTATTAAATATTTCAGATATTTCCACCCTGCACTTCTATTTGGCAGACAAGAGTAGGTGTACAGTACGAAGATCTAACTGAGATGTATGTTGCGATGCATGCAGTTTGTTGACTGTAACACTGGCATTAATTGAATAAATATATAATGCTTGTGGCTATAGTTTTGTTGGTCAAGAAAGTACATGTATAATCTAAATATAAAAAATTGAGTACTTCCAAATTAAACAGGCTCCATTAGAAAATTAAAAATAAAATCTTATAGAATTGTTCTATAAGACTATAATCGATATGAATAGCAATCTGTACAGCTCCAGATAACCTAATCAGACAACAAAATATTGGTATATCTCCCTCACTCCCTAACTCACGTATATGCCTATTTAGGAACTGAAAGATATACATTTTGGACACATTAATGGAAAGAAACTATATCAAAACTATGGTGAATAATAATTCAAACCAGAGGTGGGACTTTCTCAATGGGACTAAATATACACCCGCAGTGAAATTGGGCTACATTAAGGGAAGCCATATTAACGTATTTGTTGTTTTTTTAATACAAAAAATATAAGCTCAGACAAAATTGTGCACGTTGCAAAAAATTTCTAAGTAAAAACAGGGAGATAACTACACAAAAAAGTTGTTCCCATGGTACTAAATATCTGTACTTGTTAACTTACTAAAAAATTGACTGAAAAATATCTAAAACATGAAATTGATATGGAATAAATGCATAGAAAATATCAAATAATACATGAGGTTCCCGGAGGGTGAATTTGGTGATGCTAACCCGCTATGCGGGGTAGCATCACTAAATTCTCCCTCTGGGAACCTCATTCGGCAAATGACAGGCACACTATTTCAAGGCTAAATCCGATGAATGGCAACAAGCCATATTTCCGACTAAATCCTGAAAAGTTCTGCTGTGTTTAAGGAGTCGATTACTTAGGGCATTACTGTATAACATAATGGATTGGCCTAACACTATTTACGTAATTATGTTGACCTTGTACAGTAAGCCAGGCAAAATAGGTTTCATAAAAATTAGCATGGAACCCTGACTGTTCTAGCATAAAGAAATATTGCATAATTAACACAAACCGTAAGGGACCTCCCAGTGAGACCTTTGATAACTCCATCTTTTACTTGAACCACAACTGATGTATCCACGTCTCCGGAACCAGTGGCATCAATGAGGTCAATGACTTTAGGCTTTCCATCTGTTGTGACCTGTGAAAGTTGAAGACATATTATGTACATGTTCGGGTGCGTGGAAATCAGGGTTCCCACGGACCCATTCCCCACGCAGATGATCTGTTTGATTCATACATGTACCAAAAGTCAGTAGCAATATGTCATAAAAAATCCGGCTGCAACGGGAGTTCGGGGGGTTAAACAGAATACTGGTGAAAAAGCTATTGTACTATTATAATACGGAACCTGTCCCAAATCAGTCTTTATAGCGGGAATTCATAGTGACAACACCATTCATTTTACCCATATTACATGCATGGAGGATAAACACAAAAAACATACCCCCCCCCCAACATGGAGATAAAGTCAAAGTACCGTACAGTCAATAATAGTTTCGTTGTCCCGCCTGGGTCCCCAAACACAAACAACGGCGCACATGTTCCCATTTCCCGCCAAAACTCAATTATATTTTATAACACGTTGGCTAAACCTATATAGCAGCGGTCGTCAGTTGTTGGACTAATACAGACTATTGACAAGCTACGCACAGCGCACAAATAGTTTTATGATTGACAGAACACATGGAATATATCAGTTTCACGGAAGCTACTTGAAATTCTAGGAAATACTTAATTCAATTCTCCCAGCTAGGTATTATTGGACAATGCATAGATGCTTTTTAGTGTTTAGTTTCATTCTACCTGTCGGAATCTTATTGTAAGTTATAAATTTTTAAACACTATAACTTGTAGCTTGATATAGTCTTCAATCAGACGGCAGTCTTACGTGCGTAATTACATTATTAACAAGAGATGGACTGTCGTCTGGTACATACCCCTAGTGGCATACCGCCTAGTGTGGGCATATCTATATAACTTATGACTGCTATACTCAGACAGATAGACCCAAAAATCAGCATTTTCATATAAACCAAGATGAATAACTTTAGCACAAAAAACAAAACAAAACAGTTGAATATGCCATTAAATGTCCTCATAGTGGTGAACATCCCTACAAAATTTCATTGAGATCCGAGCATTACTGTTCAAGTTATGACCTGAACAGACATCGGATGGACCAAACAGCCAACATGTTCAGATAAACGAACTTGAATAACTCTAGAATGGAAAAGCCAAACAGAACAATGGAACCCTCTATTGAATGTCCTCACAGTGGTGAACATCCATACCAAATTTCATTGAGATCCCAGCACAACTGTTGAAGTTACGACATGAACAGACACCAGACGGACCAAAAATCCAACATTTCCAGATAAACAAAGATGAATAACTCTAGAATGGAATATCCGAACAAAACGATGGAACCCTCTATTTAATGTCCTCATAGTTGTGAACATCCATACCAAATTTCATTGAGATCCCAGCACAACTGTTGAAGTTACGACATGAACAGACACCAGATGGACCAAAAATTCAACATTTCCAGATAAACAAAGATGAATAACTCTAGAATGGAAAATCCGAACAAAACGATGGAACCCTCTATTTAATGTCCTCATAGTAGAGATCCGAGCACTATTGTTCAAGTTATGACATGAACAGACATCGGACAGACATACGGACGGACGGACGGACATACGCACGGATGCACGGTACGACGCACGGACGGACGGACAGGTGCAAAACAGTATACCCCACTTTTTTTTTAAAGGGGGTATAATTATCTGGATACTATCAACAGAATTAATGCACCTACGGAAAATGATCGACTTGTGTAATATACGTAGCTTTGGATTGCTTTGTGGGACACTCAGGTGCAAGGAAATTGCTACTTTTCGGTGTCAAATAACAAAATTTTCGCCCGACAGGACGAACCATGGTCGTCCCGTCGCGTTATGTGTTTCCCCAATACGGACTCATTAATTTCCCCTTGGCGGAAACCCTGGTGGAAATGATCAGTTAGTATGCAGGTGCTATACCCACTGGAGGAATGTAGTATTCTACTAACATCGCCGAAAATCTGAAGTAAATCAACCGTACCACTCCATAGAAAACATCGACTGAACTATGCTCAATTTTAAATATTTACTACTCGATTCGGGACGCATCGATCGGCTATAAACTAACGGAAATGATTTCGCCATCAAAAGTCACTGCCTTAATTAATATATAAGAATGACGGTGTTTGATCTCAATTTAGATATAATATTTGTTTAAAATAACTACTTTGAACAAGATTATTCTCCATTTCTATGATCACCCTATCAGAGTGTTTCACATCACTTTAACAAAGTTGAATTGTTTGTGTAACTTCGCCCTTGGTCTCTTCTAATTATGCCAAGACATCATCATACACTTACATAGGGATGGGAGTTACAACTGGTAGACTTGTGAAGCAAGATATGGAATGCTGGGATACACATATCACATCGGGTCATAAAATATTGTGCATCTTAAGATGCCCAAATACTGTTTGCATTGTGCATTGTATAATGTTGCCTACAGTCATTTTATTGGGCTCGTTTCCCATTTTCTTTCTCATTTTATTAGGAAATTTATTGGCAATATGGTTAAGATATCTTTAAACTAAACTACTCATTAGAGTTCTGACAAGCTGTCTACTGTGTGAGGTTAGGTTTAGAAAATATTTAAATGAATTAAATTAAATTTCATCGCCATGGTCAGGGTTGGCACTGGACGAAAATTTTGTCTTGCCAAAATTTTTGCCAAATGAAATTATTTTTTGCCAAATTAAAAAAATATTTGCCAAATTTAATTGCGCATATAATTGGGGAAATTATCGTGTTTTTATATTTGTTATAAACTAACCACAGACACAGGTAAAATGAGCAACTATAAAAGCAAGTTAGTATTATTAATAAATATCAAAGTAGCAATAAATATCTAAGCGACACCTACCTGGAAACTACATTTAATGTTGCTACACAGTCATCAAGCTTACATATTATTTCGCCTTGTATTACTGCTGAAATCAACGAGCCATAAATTAATCCGTCGTCATTCACATTCGGCTGATTAACCTATTGTCTTATACTCGCTGGTAATATAACGCTGACATCATAAATATGTGCTATATACATTCGCCATTATTATGCATTGTTACAATGACTACATGCGTCCATACTCCAAACGGACAAAGGGAGGATTAACTGTCAAAACAAATTAATAATTACCTTTTGTGGTATCTACGTTGAGATCATATTACAAAGTACTTATAACTGGCCTCAATGAAAAATTTACACCACATCGTTTTTTTTCCGACTCACATTTTAACCACGGTCGATTAGCTGTTTGATGAAAGTTTGATCATGACAGAAAGATGGGATTACCATTTTGTAAAAACTAAAGAAGATTACATATACATGTAACTGTCGACATAACACTGCTGACTGCGCTACATGTAAATTGATAGATTTCATGCTTTGGTTTCCCATTGTATTGTCTGTAATTCGGCACACAAATAACCCACGTTCGATATTTATGACTAGATAGTTCACATCCCATAATTAAAAATTCACTTGCCAAAATTTTTGCCAAATGGAAATATTTTTTGCCAAATGAAAATATTTTTTGCCATTGGGCCTAAACAATAATACCTTTGTTTCCGCTAACGAGCTAAAAAAAATTAGGGTAGGTAGGTAGGGTTAACTTCTTTTTTTTTTGTTAACTTCTTTTTTTTCAGTATTAATCTTTAAAAATAACTGTATAATACTTGTCAATAACCCAAACTATGCACTTCTTAGCCCCAATCAGTTTAACCCAGATGACAGAGGAACTAGAAACTCCAATTCAATCTTACATATGCTTTAATATTTACATATATACTAGTCTATATACTAAGATAGTCTTTGATAATCCTAATATTTCCTATATGGTCTGGCGACAACTGGAGTCAGTCCAGCACCACTGCACTGTACACATATTGGAGTGACCGTCTTGTACCGATCTCTTAAGGATGGCTTCACAACACCACCTTCTCCGCATTCAGTGAAGGATCTAGGTATTTTTTGGGGACACCTGTTTTTGGGCAATGATATGCCAAAGGCATAACCTGAAGGCCTGATCGGAGGAATGTTTGGGAAGGGTGACCCCCTGATGATGGTGGGGGTTCTTCCCCTGGAAATTTTTTGAAAATCCATTGCATTTAGATCTAATCTAAGGCTCTTTGAGTCAGTATTTTGAATTTTACAGAGAGGTCAATTTTATCAAGTTTCTCAAGCATAACTTTGGAACTTTTTATATATGTATGGATTGGAAATGCTTATAAGTTATTGTCAGATAGCTTTTGGTTCTATGGATTATGCTTATCGGAAGCCTTATCCTGCTTGAAATTAGACTTGCCATCATCACTCTAATTCATAAATAGGCTATTTTATAAAATTCAAGTGAGACACATACCGTACATAATATACTACATGTACATGTAATACAGAAATCCTACATGTACATGTAGTACAGAAACAATGTACATGTATTAAGATAGTAATGACTATATATGGTACTAATCTCTATGTTAATTTTTCATTTGGTATTATGAGATCCCACTTGATAACCAGGTTGATTTGATCAAATTGTTAATGTTCCTGTGCTGTAATTGATTGAAATACTGAAGTCTGAACGCTGAATGATAACATACCGTACCTGAACTCAAATTATTTGAAGTTTTCACAGATGAAAGCTAGATAAAGCCAAACATACTTTACAGTATGATTCCAACTGTTAAACTTAAATCTTTTTGTAAACTTAAATTTCTTATGTCAATATATATAAATATATAAATGTTTTGCATCTTGTTATGATATGAATTGGGACCTAAATTATTTTTTTTTTTTTTTTTTTTAAATAAATAAATTTTTTTTTTTTGGTCCAATTTTTTTTTGTTTTGCAATGGCAATAAAAAGTTTAGGGTCGGCGGTTTAAAATAGGGTCGGTCGGGTTAGCGGAAACAAACGTATTTTTTGTTTAGGCCTTGGCAAATTTGGCAAGTGGCAGCACGAACCCTGGCCATGGTTTCGACTAGAGGGGCAGTGGGTCCTTTTTAGGGTCCATTTCCCCTGGTCTAAATTTCCCCTTGATACTTAAGTATGTCTATACCCCTGGCCCTCAAAATTAGAAAAAAATGTCCCACCGCAAATTTAATGCTGTGGAATGTTAGATTCCACATGTTGCCAGGGCAATACTTATTGCCTGGCCAATTTCGAGGACTGTACCCATACCTGATCCACAGAAAATTGCCTACATCGCCCTCTCCCAACCAACAGGGATTGATAATTTAATGAAAGATATTGAAGTGGACATCACTAAAAGCCATGTGTTAAAGTGACCAAGCCTTGAAATAGGGTGTCTGTCATTTGCAGAATGAGGTCCCCAGAGGGTGAATTTAGTGATGCCACCCCCGCATAGCGGGCTAGCATCACCAAATTCACCCTCTGGGAACCTCATTCTGCTGGTTGTAAGCAGAATGAGGTCCCCAGAGGGTGAATTTGGTGATGCTAGCCCGCTATGCGGGGTAGAATCACTAAATTCACCCTCAGGGGACCTCATTCTGCAAATGACAGACACCCTATTTCAAGGCTTGGTGACCATAAGATGTGTTGAGTCACGATTACGTTAATAAATAGCACATGCTCCGATATCGATTTGTACTGATTATGAAGAACAGATGTTAGCTGGTCAATTTGTCAGGAATATTTCACGGTGTAAAAGGTCCATGGTGAAGTCAGACATAGAAATAAAATGCACATTTAACAGATTCCTCTGCAGTTGTTGGTAGCAGTATGAAACAAATCTCAGTACACTTGTTCTACATACAGATTCAACTTGATGTTTCCATTGCAAAATTTCTACATATAATATCAGTTTTACATAGTGTCAAGTGACAACCCCCTTAAGTACATTACTTAACTTTAAAGATATTTTCCCAGAATTTGGCTTAAATTATTGGATAATTTACTGTTATTACCACTTTATAGGGCATTCTCTAGGCCATTGATAATGTTTTTCGGGGCGTTCCAAATAGCGTATTGTTACTAAAACACCGGGCCATGGGCCGATAATGAAAAGCTCTGTTCATTATCGGCCAGCGGCCCGGCAACTGACAGAAAGTTAGATCTCATTTATTATCACGCGAGTTACGTCCCTTCAACATCAGACTTACCGTGTTTATTTCAAGAAAATAATGGGAAAATGTACCATATTTTCCTCACAATGTAGTGGTTTTATGATTGGAAATCACGGTATATGGTTGAATTATTGTCTCAAGTGTAAATATGCATAAATAACTTTAGCTGTCAAACTCTCATCGTTTGTCACTCGTCTTCAATGCTGGTTTTTATTTATTTATATGTTCTTGGAATATCTCTCTCTTAATCTAGGCCTACTTCATTATTCCACTTGGTCAAATGTCCAAAAATGTGGCAATAATAGTAATAACATGATCTTAATGGGCATTATGGTTTATTAACGGCCCTCTGGAATGATTATCAGCCCTCGGGCCTATTAGCGGCCCTCAACTTCGTCTCGTGCCGCTAATAGGCCTTTCGGCTGTTAATCATAATGCCCTCAAAATTCATGTTATTGTTATATTAATATTAGATATTCGTAGTTGGTTGCATGGTCTGAGATCTTCCCTCAGCGGCCATAGCAGTCCCAATCCCTCCAACACAAAGCGAAAACCCTGCCATATCATTTTATAAGCACAGATGAATTTTTTCTAGGAGACTAGGACTCAGTATATTCACCTTACATGTTAGATATCTGGATGCGTATTCATATCACGAACCTTGTATTGCATACATATCATATTACAACCAGAAAAGTATCTCCCAGGCCTACACATAAGTACTCTATAATATAGTAGGGCCATATGATCAGCAATGTTAAATTGATATGAAATTTGATACTGAAACAGGGAGTTGCTGGCCATGCTCCAGTTACCAGCGCATAATATGTGGTATTATTGGTTAATATTGTGAGCTATGCATTGCTATACCTAATCACTGCAGCATACCCTCTGTTGTGGTGGGTGCAGGTCTTTTGCACAAGAATATTTATCGCCTCATGGCAATGAATTTGCAAACCTTATCACATGACTTGACAAGAAGAATGAAATTGTCAATGTCACTGTGGCTCAACTTGGGTTGGCATTAATTTTATGCTAAGCCTGAGCAGGGTTTAATGGTCACCCAGAAGATCCATATAAAGTTTGTTGACGATCATATGAAGGGTGTAGTCTAGTGTGCCAAAGGATTTATGTGAGGATTGATAGCTCCCATCTAAAGGTGATTCTAAACACGTCTGTAAATTTAAAAAATATTTTTTCCGATAAATGTGGGCTACAACGGTGTGCCAATGGATTCAAATTTGAAATCCAAGATGGCTGCTGGCAGCCATGTTTTTTAACGAATTTTGGAAAAAAATTATGGCTCCCATCTAGAGGTCACCCTGAAGATCCATATGAAGTTTGGTGATGATCGGTCAAGGGATATGGTCTGTAAGGTGTGCCAAAGGATTCAGTCATGCAAACAGCAAAATACAAGATAGCTGCCCACAGCCATGTTTTCATAAACAAGACAGTCAATGACTGTGGGTCGCTCACCAGACTGTAAGGACTGAGAAGACAGGGACTCTGAAGACTACAAGAGTCAGTACTTGATAGAATCACTTAAGTTCTAAACATGGACATAGCAGGATGTTCTCAAATGAGCAGGGCTCTTCACCTTGAAATTTCTAATTGCACATCACTGACAAATTTCCAACCTGTTACCTTTTAAAGAGGACAACCATACCACAGTACTAAGTTCACAAAAATCACTTTGTACATTCCTCTTAGGTTGAATTTTACGACTGGTACCAGTACTTCAAGCTTTCAAACGTTTGATAATTACCAACCTGACAACCCCATAAAGTTCAAATTTGTGGCCAATTCGGTCCAACAGTTTAACCTGAAGTAGAAACATATGGACTGATGGTTTAAAAACATACATGTTAGAAAAAGCAAACCAAACTACGAGAACAGTTCTAACTTATTTTTGGTGTGAACATCTAATCTACAACTAATTTAGTATCGGGCATGAAATTTTTAACTTTTGATCAAAATAGGGGGTCAAATCTCCACCCCTCTACACTCCCTCCCCATTGCCTCAAACATTCAAGCCTGGATATAAGAGGTCGGACACGGTCATTGACCGAGCCAAATACACCGATGACCGGCGCCGCCTTATCGTCTGTCAGTTTGTCCGGCGCCCATTATCTTCACAAAAAATATATAATTAAGGGGAAAACAACAAGTAGATGTATTATCCGCGGCAAAGACATTCAATTTCAATTACCACTACTGTGCACTAAATATCAAATCCCCCCACCGATACAACGCGTTTTACCGAAAACATGTTAATGATCCGTTCCGTATACAGGACCTATAAATGTAATTTTAATGCAACCTCTAACCTAAATTGTCCGCGATTGATGATTGATCGCAAACTGCGTATTATCGCTGCCTTCACATAATGACAATTTTATTATCCATCTTCACGTCCGCACTATTTACGACTTTCTATTTTTAGAACGTGAAAAACCCAGAAAAAATGGCTGCCACTGGGGGGGAAACTCCAACCAAGAAATACACTTCGTCGTGTTTTTCTCGTTTGACGTAAGATACACGGAGATGTCACAAGTTAAATCAGCACAAGTGTAATATATTCCACAAGTTAAGGGTGTTAGTTGGAGATATAGCGGAAGAAATTCCGAAAAAAATTCATACCGGGTAGTTTGAAACATGGTACATCAATGAATCTAATTTGTGCATTGGAATGGGCTAAAAAACAACTAATTGCTGCTATTTATTGATACCAGATAAATGACAGACACACTTTTCAAATGTCAGACGCCGAATCTTTGGTGCCTGTCATTTTGTCAGACACTCAAAAAAAAATTATATCCAGGCTTGCAAACATTGCCCCCACCCAGCCTGTCTAGAAATCAATATTATTATACCAGTACCAAACAGCATAGAGGAGAGTTAAATCTCTTATCTCTGCCCCTATTAGAACAAATGTGAGATCCATTCATCTAGTAATATCAATATACCCCCCAATTTTCTTTGAAAAATCAGGGTATGATTTCACCTGGATAAGTGCTGGTTAAGAAACTAATATTGGAACAGCCGAGTCTGTATTTAGTGTCTGACCTTTGCATGTGAATTTAATGACAATATTCCGCAAGGTGGACTAACATCACCGAATTCACCCTCTGGGGACATCATTTCCTAAAATTGACCCCATGAACAAATCTGAACCCCAGTCACCCAAGGCCCCTTCATACCAAATATAAGCTATATAGGCCTAATGGTTCTTGAGAAAAAACTGTTTTAAGACTTACTATGGAGGGAAAGAGTTATGGCCCTGGCTTGGCACCTACATGTATTTGATGTGATGAACTTAATTGAACAAATCTGATTGTGAGACACCTAGGGAACATGCACACTGAACTATATAAACACATTCCGTCTTTAATATGGAGAAGAAATCAATTGTTGATAGATGGATGGATAGACATCTCAACAGGCAGACGGGTGGAAGCCTGACAGATAGAAGAAAAATTTAATCCAATATATACCCCCCCCCCCCCCCATTTTTCTTTGAATATTAGTTGTATGATTTCATCTGGATAAGTGGTGGTTAAAACAATAATATGAAATGGCCAAACCTGAATTTAGTATGTCTGACATTTGCAGAATTAGGTCCCAACAATGTGGATTTAATGACAATATTATGTAAGGCAGGCTAGCATCACCAAATTCATCCTCAATCTGATTAGGCCTCAATGGCCAATAAAACCAAGGAACAGATTGAAGTCCTACCGTTGAAGTTGGTGATACACACCCATTGAGCACCTCAATTATGCATTTTATCTTCTGCAAATTAGGGGGACATTGAAACTGAACAGGTGGAAAAAGTGACTAAATCAATGAAGTCCTACAGTTGAAGTTGGTGATACACACCCATTGAGCACCTCAATTATGCATTTTATCTTCTGCAAATTAGGGGGACATTGAAACTGAACAGGTGGAAATAGTGACTAAATCAAACTGTCAATTTGATACTTAGGATACTTCCCAGAAGATGAGGACTAAGCAGAATTAGGTCCCTGGCAGGTGTATTTGGTGATGCTAGCATGCTGTATGGGGTAGCAACACTAAATTCACCATCTGGGGACCTCACTATGTAAATGTCAGACACACTATTTCCAGACTTGAAGAAATCAAAGCCATTCACAGTATCATTGAATGTCAGTCATCACCTAACCATGGGAGCACCAGTTTGTTGTTAAATTGCTACAGATATGTTTAGATTAGAATAATACATGTCATCTGGCCAGTTTATATAATTAATGACCTGTACCTTTACATATATGTATGCCTCTGTGGTGAGAAGATTAAATTGAGAGGTGATATGGCTTGGAAGGGATGTTGGTTGATGGCAGGGTTTGGTCTGGGCCATGTGGGAGGGGGTGGGTGGGGGAGGGTGGAATGTTTCCATAATTTCATTAAAGAGTAAAGTTTCATAACTCTGCAGATGTTATAATGGTGTCACTTTTTTCAAATTTTAAAACATGTTTTAAAAACAAATTGTCCCAGAAGATGAGACCTAAGCAGAATAAGGTAATTGAGGGTGTATTTGGTGATGCTAGCCTGCTGTATGGGGTAGCAACACTAAATTCACCATCTGGGGACTTCATTCTGAAAATGTCAGACACACTATGTCCAGGCTTGGAGAAATGAACAATGGACTATTCCTATTTATTCTTGTAGACTCTGGTAGAATAGTTGTTTAGCTAATGTCATGTCTTGTAATGACAGATCTGAACTGGTCTGAAGCAAGCAGTCTTCAACAAGAGTATCAGGTGACCACACTATGATAAATTGGCTTTTTCAACAATACAGGCTTCAGTGTTCTCTTAAAAATTAATAGTGCATAGCAAAGAGGTGTGAATTATAAAGGGCCATTACACTGTTAAAATATATCGGATCAAACCCATATTTTAACTTGATCTGTATATAAGTGTCAAAAATTCATATACCAAATTTGGTGTTGATCAGATGAAAAATGTTTGAGTAATCCTGTCTTGGATGAATTCTATATCAAAACAAGAGTGGAAGGGGTTAAATAAACAATACCAAAATCCATACAGATGAAGAACAAGCTAAGAAAAATCTAGGTAAGAAATATGAGGCTGTGATGTGTCCTAAACAAAAATTAAAGGTCAAAATGCAAAAATTTAATTTTTTGTTTTTAAAGTTATGTCCCTAGCTCTGCCCCTATTTGACCCAGTGACCCCATTTGAACAAATCTGAACCCCAGTCACCCAAGGTCTCTCTGTACCAAATATAAGCTAAATCGGCCAAATATTTTTTTAGAAGAAGTCATTGTAAGAATTACTATGAGTTATGGCCCTGTTTTCTCAACTAATTGACCGGGTGACCTCATTTGAACAAATCTGAACACCAGTCACCCAAGGACCCTCCATACCAAATATTAGCTAAATCGGCCCAATGGTTCTGAACAAGAAGTCGTTGTAAGAATTACTATGGAGGAATAGAGTTATGGCCCTGGCTTCGCAACTATTTGACCCAGTGACCTCATTTGAACAAATCTGAATGAGAGTCACCTAGGGAACATCCACACCAAATATGAACCAATTCGGTATGATGGTTTCAGAGGAGAAGATGTTTAAAAAAAAGTTGACGGACGGACGGACGAGGAGTGATGACTATAGCTCCACCGGAGACTTCGTCTCAGGTGAGCTAAAAATCATTCAAATTTGATAGCTGAATAAGTATAGGAAAACATGGATGGTGACGAGTCACTCGTCGCTAATGGTGAAAAATGTTTTAAACTCCGTTAATTTGGCGTCAGAAACAATTTTATCGCTGCAGAGTTGTAGCTGAGTATGTTATCACAGGCCTTCTAAACAGTGATAATTGAGTGATATTATATATTCTTAAATTTATTAGTCCACTTACCTTAATAGATGGACCAGATATGCATCAAGAATTTTGGACGACATTTTGTCATATCGATCAAGAAAATAGGTTAAAGTCGATTTTATAATACAATTTACCATTAAACTGCAGGGTTTTTACAGCAACTGGTGTCTCTATTTTTGAAGAAACGTATGCCGTTGGCAGAATCAATGTATCTCACCTGTATCATGTCTATCATTCAACAAATATGACTTATTTTTTCAGCCATTTGCAGTGCACATCGACCTATAATATAATCGCGTGATATATGAATTGGAAATTGAAACGGTCGCTCAAAAGAAGTCCGTTGAAGTCCAACGTAGACAAGCGGCTTAAAAAAATAAATATTATGCTGGATTTCAAAAATCCAGTCGTCGACAAACTCACTCTGCTTTAGTTTAGCCGTAGTTGTTTATTTTTTGTGTCATTAATAACAAAGAACTCATTCTGTTTTACTCCTACGGGACTTCGCCGGTATTCGACGGCCTTCGTCGGTATTCCTTTAGTGAGACCCAACATTGGTGACGTCATTCTTCGCTTCCTGTAGTGGAACACGTCGGAGCCATCTTAGTCAAAATAAAGGTAGAAATATACCATATAAAATGTCGGATAATTCAAGAAGAGGGCGTCCTACTACAATTTTGACAGCGGATTCGTGTTTCTCGTAATTAGAATCACATGCTGGAGTATAAAATAGTGGTAAAGTATAATATTTGAAAAGTTTTGAAACACTTTGAAAACTCTTGGGTCGAGCTCAGTAAATTTCCAAACTTTTTTATTCATACCTTCTCTTTCTTATACTAAGTTAGAAGGCCTGTGTTTGAGATATGTTTGTCCGGGCACCTGGTTAAGCCTGCATAACTTGAGTATATTATTATAATATTAGGATACCGAATTATAAACTCGATGAAACCCTTATTTTGGGACTTTATCAAGTTTATGTCAAGTAACCAGGTCGGGCACAGGTGCCAAATGAGCTAAATAGCTCATTTGAGCTCACATAGCAGAATGATAGCTAAATCGAGCAAAATTTTTAATGTGATTTAAGTCCATTTCCTCAGTTCAACACATGCATCAAATTATCGCATTGCGAATTTACATTCATTAGTTAGTCCCCATGTCAAGCTTCACATATACTCCTTCCGTACAAGTAATTAAAACAGCAGTGGCGTGATCAAAGGCAATTTGATTAACACTTTTAGGAGAACGATTAAACATCTTTTTGAACTTTCGAATTGTGTTTATAAAACTGCAGCTTCTGCATATTAATTTACCTGGAATATATTTCTGAAGGTTAAGGACACAAGGTTACAATGTCTTGTCCGACTGGATAAACCACGGGCATCGATTTACGATAAATCGATTGCCGAACGTACACTGATCTGCCATTAAGAGAAGAAAAAATACGGAAGCGCGAGTGGTCAGTACATTCATATTTTACGCATCGTTTACTGTTTCTTCTATTGTGTCGATGTGGTAAAAGCGCGTGGCTTTCCGTATCTTCCAACCAGTGAAATTCAATTAAAATCATGCTTATAAACACATAGATGGAGCCTGTTTTGAGCAGCCAATCAGAACATTTGTTTAATTTTATCTTAGGATAAGCTTAGACATAGCGGAGCGAATCTGACACAGCACGATTTGCCGACTGAAAAGTCAATTTAAAACTATTTTCTCTCACAAATTTTAATGAAAACAAATGGATAAATCCTTAAGCAAATGTCACGTAAAAGATATCAAGACTGTTACATGAGTAGATGAGCACACAAAGTATTTGTGAAGCTCAATACCGGTACAATACTTAGGTTGGTCCAGTAGAAATAAATTTGCAATGCGATAATTTGATGCACGCGTTGAACTGAGGAAATGGACTTAAATGACGTTAAAAATTTAGCTCGATTTAGCTATATCACTCATAATCATAGCAGCTATGTGAGCTCAAATGAGCTATTTGGCACCTGTGCCCGACCTGGTAACTGTGCTGTGTTTTTCTCATGGGAACGACTGTCACTGTGTACACTGCATGGGTAGGATTGGGTAGTATTTTTGTTGTTGTCTTAATTATTATTTTTTTATTGAGTTTGAATTCAGATGATGACGATGTCAATAATATTAATAATTTAATATTGTCATCGCCGCCAGTACGGCAGTAGTTGTTGAGTGTTGTTATTTTTTGTATGCGCATATTTTCCATATTTTGTCGACTGATTGTCCGACTTTGTCGTGTTTCATAAGACTTACCGGGTAGAATATATTGCTGAATTCTGCTAGGATACCTGATTTCAGCTATTGTAGTTTAATTGTCACATTTCTCAGACCTGATCAGCTGATCAGATGACTTCGCAAAATTTCAGACCAGTTCTCCTCAATTTGACAGACGATTTTTGTCCAATCGTGCACTCACCTGTAAACCTGGTGCACCGGGATCCACTCCTGTGTCCAATATTGCAATCTTTATATTTCTTCCGTCATAATCGGGGTATTTATTCAGAAATGAATGAGCCCCAGTTTCTTTTTTAGGTAATAAATTGGCTACCGGGAACTGCATGTCAACGCTTGACGCCATTGCTCAGAGGTCAGAGTTCGCACGAGACCTTCCGGTCACCTCGTATAATTAATAATTGGCAACTCCGTGTACTGCGATTGCACGTCCGGTGCCCTATTATGTTTTCGCGTGTACCTGAACATAAGTTGAACACGACCAATGCAACAAGCTGTCGAGTTATTATCAAGAAAACTGGGCCTGATTCTACAATTATCCTCGACGAAATATATGCGTATACTTATTAGAAAAGACGATTCTTAATATAGGCCTAATTTTATTTTTGAAATGCATGCATGCATGCGAGTATATGATATATACGTACTTATATAACTTTATCATGCTGGCCTATTAGATCGACCAATGAGAATGAAGATGGACTGACAGGAGATGAGGGCATATTAATTAGGTTCACATTGATTGACACCGACCCCATATTGAAATCCCCATGGGGTAGGCCTATATGGATTCATATGACTCAATGCGTTGGCGTTCAACGTCCATGGCGCGTCACTGCATGTAACGTTACATAAGTTAATGGTCATATACGACACATTTAACTTACTAGAATCTTATGAACCTCGTACAAGTAATTCAAATTACCAGCTGGAAAGCATGCATGATAAAATCATTACAGGACTATTAGTTCCGGCTACGGTGACATATGAGGCTCAGCGAGATAAACATCGGGCCTCGCCCGACGTTAATCTCAAATCGCCTCACGTGACACCGTATCCGGCAACAACTCGCCCTGTATATAACGTATAGCCTACTCGTATGGATCATAATGTGTCTTCGTTGAGTAGACTTTCCCATTAGGCTTATACCTTTCATTATCTGTTAGTTTAGGCAAGTAACCAGATATGATTGTTACATCGTCATCTGCAAGAAGCTTTTTTTTTTTTTTAGAAGACTTGAAATAGACGCTCATTGGCATATTAAGCGAAAATATACTTAACTTTCACGCGACAGTCCAAAATCTGACTGAGTGTAGGAAAATATTCTACTCTTTGTCAAAAACCCCACACCCCTGCCACTAAATATTGCTGAATTGGTCACTCTCGTCGGTTTTCTGTGTTAATGTTACCCAGCCTGGTTCCAAAAAATGCGATAAAGTTACCCAGGTTAATCAAATATACAATATGAACGGGAATAATAATTGAAATGCGACTGCATGAGGGAAATTCAATTTTCTAACTGATTGTCCTTGAGCATTGATGGAAAATTTATAAATATTATTGTTGGCGGTTGTCATTTTGATCAAAAAAATAATTACGTGGTTGATATATATAGGACATTTTATTAACCTCTGTAACTTTATCAAAATTTCCCTCAACCTGGGTAACGTTATCACAATTCTGGAAACCTGAGTAAAATAATCAACACAAAATCCAGTGAGAGTGACAAATTCAGCCTAAATATTGGTCCAGATATTTGCTATAAGAACAGTTTAACAGAGCGTTGTTTATAACTGCTCTTGATTCAGTGAATTACAAGTTATCGACATTAAATATGACCCGTGTACTAATTCAAGATTTATCACCTGTTCCATGAGAACAACCCACATATTTACGCGGATCAATTATTTCGGGGCAATTGTCTGATGTGCCGATGTGGGTGTTTTGTTTGACTATTGTTACAAAATCGTGCAATGATACTCGTTAGGTTAGCGGGCATAATGGTTCAAGCGACCTCGTCATAGCTAAAGCAAAGGTCTACTATGATCCTAATTGTCCATTTAAGTTTAAGGCGGGAGACAACGTCATTGCTTATAATTATGTGCATCTCTAACGGCAGGGGAGGAGTTATAAGGTGCATCACTCCTAAATTCCTACTGGTCAAAAATTCAACTGGTCAAAATTTCCAAGTCCGAAACAATATATAACTTAAGACTGGAAAATACATTTTTTTTCCAACTTTAAATTAATATTTAGACCGAAATCTGCTCAAATACTCTCATTTTGTAAATTCACCAGAGTACAGAATTTGGTCCCGTGCATGAAAGGAGCCGAAAATCTTCTGGTCATCTACCTAGCTGATATTCGGTTTCATTGACATGTTTTGACATTTTAAAAAGAGGTGAACACTCGCTAAAAATATTAAATCTAGTCCACTTATTATTAAAGATAAATTTTATTACATGTAATAAATAACAAATTATTAAGCTGAAAATTGAAACATTTTGATAGTTCAAAGAATTGTTTGCGGTTGTTGTTGGCGACGTTGGGAAGTTGACAGCCTCAGTGCCTGGTTGGGCTGCATAAGTAACCGGAACACATGCATTACTGGTTCTTCATTGGTCAACTGGAACATCATACTGCAACATATCTGGAATATAATAGGTGTCAAATAGCTATATAGTGAATACGATGTAACCACGGCACCCATGCTGAGGTGGGACAGATGTGCAATTTGTCTGAACAACGTCTACAACAGTTATACTAGTGGTTTCCAGCATTTATAATTATTGCCTTCTATTATATATTTTGAAAGATCTGTGTGTTTGTGTGTGTGTGTGTGTGTTTGAAATCGATGGACTCGAAAACGACTAAGCCAATTTCGATGAAACTTGGTATTTGGATGTATTTTCGGCCGGAGACGAACATAGGCATATTGATTTTCAGATCCGAGGTCAACTTTTCACGTGCCGAGGTCAAATCTGTTTTTACGCCGTTATACGCTAATATATTTCAGTTCGGTGCTCACAAATCGATTCGATATAGCGCGAATAATAAATTGCCAGTCATATAATTTGCACGATTAGAATCTGTGGCGTTTCATCTTTCCAACGATATATAATATGTATGTATCTGTTTTAGTTATCTGCCTCAATTATTAAGAAGAAGTGGTACGATCTTCTATCAGGGTAAAAAGAATGCGTAACTTCTATGACGTCGTTAGAGGTCATAAAGTTAGATCACGTTAACTCTCACCCGGCCGATGCATTTGACTGTTTCAGACGTCTTGGCGATATCTCGGGCACCGCTTTATCTTTACGTTGAAACTTGATCATTAATGAGCGTGTGTAAATGTGGCGCGTTTATATACTTGAGTGGAAATCAAATCGGGCTAAAAGGTCAAATCGGGTAAAACCGGATGGATTTCGACGGGTACTTTTGTCGGGTACTTTTGTTCGGGCAGTGTTTTGGACGGGTCAAATCGTGACCCCACTTGACCTTGGCCTTCAAAATAGACAATTCAAGGTCAAACTCCGGACGAAGTCGGGTCACCTTCTAGTATTATATATAACAAAGCTTAGTATTACGTCATGGGACTATTTTAGGCAACAACAGCTGACAACAGGGGCCGAAATTGGAAATAGTTAGGTTTATTCACAATTTCTGCCCCGATATTCCCAATTCACAGAAAGTTTCTTGTTTTTTTTATCAAAATATAAGACTTATACTTTACTAATTGGAGAATGATTTTCAAGTCTCATTCTATTTGTATAAATAGAAATAAACAGTATAAAACATAAATTAAATTATTTAATAACAGTGTGTGTTTAATTCACAATAAAATCTTGTCTCTATATTCACAATAATAAAATCCCAATGGTGCCAACTTCCCCATCGTATAAATGACCAGAGACCTTTCCCAAAACGGGTAGAATAATCCCTGACGTCGGATTCCGGATCGAAATGTAAATTATATAATAGTGCCACTGCCATACCTCTTCCACAAACGACGAAATGATAGTTTCTGCGATCTTCCTGCCTGTGGGTTAGAATATTTTTACAAAAATTTAGTAACAATAAATGGAATACTTTACATATCTATAGTAACTCTTTATAAATTTCACGAAATATCAATGCCCAGGGCCTTTATATCTTAAGCTCATTTTGTACGGAATTAAGATAATATCGACTTAGTTATAGGCCTAGGATACTAAAGCATTATCGGATAATAACACACACCCAATTTTGTCGTCGTCGCTGTTAAAAAAAGGAGAACATCGTAACAATTTGAGCTTGATCGATGGTACTAGTATGTGGATAGACGAACTGGTGACAGATCAGTGGATGGCCAAATTCGTTGTGTGTAGTGCATTCGTGAACATGTGAAAAACATACAATACGCATGCATCCATTAATTTATTATATTCTGGTCGTTTAGGCGTACCTATGCATGCTCGCTTTCCAAATCCAAAAGGCACATTCTGGCTGAATTGTTGGAGGCGATGATCCGGGTTGATCCACCGCTCTGGTCTGAACGATTCTGCGTCAGGAAATAGACCTTCATCCCTACCCATCATTAACGTCGACACAAAGACCTGTGTCTGAAGAAAACGATAAAACGATAACTACAGTAATGCCCTAATTAATCGACTCCTTTAACCACAGCAGAATTATGGGTAACTTTTCAGGATTTAGTCGGAAATATGGCTTGTTTCCATTCATCGGAAAGCTCTCGGGGAGAGCTTTCCGATGAATGGCAACAAGCCATATTTCCGACTAAATCCTGAAAAGTTACCGGTTAAAGGAGTCGATTAATTAGGGCATTACTGTACATATAAATATTGAAGGCAATTCCAATGTCAATAGCGGGAAGTACCGTAGCTATATATGCTTGATCTGGGTGTCCAACTCTGAATTTCCAAGTAATTATGAATTATCCCATGACCCATTAAGTTGTAAAAATATACAATGGAATAGTATATTATTCACTTGAAGGGGTTTTCAGGAAATGTAAGCAGACATGCGAAAAGATAATACAATAGTGCAGAATAATTTATGTTAACTGGTCGGAAATGTTCAAATAATAAGTTAAAATCGACCTATGAATTTATTATCTGAACATTTCCTAAGGGAACATGTCAGGAAAACAATTGCAGATATAAAGCTTTTTGCAGCAGCAGCAGCAGCACTCCGAGTATCCACCATTCCCATTTCTCCTTATAGGTTAGAGTTGGGGTCAGGGTTATAGGGTTAGTGTTATGGCTAGGGTTAGGATTAGGGTTAGGGTATTCTTAAATGAATGACATACCCCGGCCTTGATGACACTGTCAGCCACTTTTGCATCGGAGTTCAATTTCCTGCAGCTGAAATAAGCCGGCGGATGTAACCTGAAACAAATTCAATGCAACGATCACAATGACGATTATTTTCCGATCATGCAGACGAACGGGTCGATATTTAAAGCTCGGGTATATATATATTATAAATTGATGTCTGAAACTATAACCGAACAACTAATTAAATGGCGCTCCAAAATATATATTATTTAATTTAGCACAGAACCCGGGACGGAGGGTTTGTGTGACGATGATCTCGTGGGTGTGTGGGTGAATATTTAGAATATCTTGGGGGGCCCCTACAACACTCTTTGTTGGACCTAACTCGATCAAGGGTCCGAGAACTGGCATGGGTGCCATATATGAACCAATACAATATATACAATATGTTTATTTCCCATTAAACTGTAAAAACAGTGTTTGAGATATAATACATAATATAACAGGCGGGATATACATTGAAATAGATAATAAATACATATTCACGTGCATATACATATTCATAGGGATAACAATTGTTACGAGGTTACAAAAACAAAAGTGGATTCTCTCTCCTTTAAGTTTTAGTATATAACTTCGACTTACAAGTAGTTAACAATAAAATTTAGAAATGACCAATTTTCATTCCATCACGACAGAGTTATTATTGATAATTTTCAATAGCAAGCATATTCATCCACTTTATTTTTGGATATGTGCAACACATTTTGCTGATATAATCATAATATCAATACAATTTCTGGTATAATGGGGAAAATTCAGATAACTTATTTGTCCTACTCCTTCGTTTTATACTACATATATGTCGTTTTAAAGGAAACAAGGAGAGAGAGAGAGAGAGAGACCACATTATAAGAGTAAATTCATCAATATATAATCACACACACATAAACAAATAATTATAATTCAGTTTTCACAGTGAAATATTTACCCCGGGTGAAAAATTATTTGGTAGGGATCACTCGATCCCACTGATGTAGTAGTAGTATGTATATATATATAGGGTATGTTTCTGATCTAAATGATTAATCGATGAGCGATGTATCACCATATAAAGTAAATTCGAAGTGGGTTCAAACGAATAAAATACAGTTTATAAGAGTCTGTGAAATAAGTATCTCCAAGTATACATGTAAAATCAGCAATTTAACCAGATAATTATACAGTTCAGTGCCGATGCGCTCATAGACTTCTGTTTGATTGCACCTCATGTACCCACTGCGAATGCGTCAGGTCCCTTTAAAAATATTTTGTTATGCAGTGAACCGCTCTGGACGGCACCCATTTTGGCCGGGGTGCATGGAGTGTGTGGGATGAATATTTAGAATGTCACACTACAGCAACCTTTGTTTGATCTAAACCGACCAAGGGGTCGAGAAATGTCATGGTTGCCCTATTTGAACCCCTTTGGATGGCGGCAAGTTTGGATCGGGGTGGGTGTGTGGGAGGAATATTTATAATGTCTTGTGGTCCACCTTACAACACCCTTTGTTTTACCTAAATCGGTCAAGCTTAGGGCCGATAAATGGCATGGGTGCCCTATTTGAACCCCTCTGGACGGCGGCCATTTTGGATCGGTGTGGGGTTTGTGGTGTTTCAATATTGTGCCCGCAATAACATGACTTGCATATATTTATAATATTTTCAAAATATACGTAATTAAATCTTGAAAATAGTTCATGGGCGATCTGATACATGCATCTTTTTTTCTTGTTCTGTGTTTGATATAAGCGAGATCACCGAGTCGCTATATATATACCATATATTTGATCCATATCCAGCCCACCCCCCATTCCGCGGTTTAAGTGCCATAGGTAAAACTGCTGGAGCAGCATTAAAATTCCAGAGTTTTGAATATTCATGAATTCCATCACGAAAGCTCCATATAGGGAATGCTACTCCAGGACTTTGACCTGTAGCAATGATTGCGAAGAACTGGGGCTGGATGGATCAAATATGGTAGCGAATCAATTATCTCGCTTATTCACTGTGTGTGGGCGGAAGTGAACGCTGGTTTGCGGTAATCAATCATAAATAAAAGTCGCTCGCCTCAGACTGACCACAGTACGTATATTTTCGTCTTTCCCTCAAATTGTGTCAAAATCGCAGCCCGGGTGGCAATCTGCCTCGATGAGGGGAGTGTTCCGTTACATTTTCGTACTAATTTCGTTTCAGTGTCGTGTCTAGTTCTCTTTCGTAAATCAAGGTTAAACCTCCTATATTCGTGCTAAAAACACGTCACGTTTGCGACCAAAAGCACATTTTTCAAACTATACGATGTCTTATTTTATAACAAAGATATGTTTTGGATGCCTTAATATCCCATTGAAAGCCACGCTTAGCGATTGTCCACTGTTTCCTGTGTTTTCTCGACATACGACCCGATTTCAAAGCGTGATGCTCCAACAAAATTGAACGTCCGGTAAAATCTGACAAAAAAGCATTGAACGCCCAGTAATGTTTTTATAATTTGTATTGAACGTCCGGTCAACTTTCGATTACACCCTGTAAAATGCCTTTTACGGCCTGTTAGCATCATATTGCACGCTTCTAACTTGATTTTCACATGCCACAAATGTACATTTTTATATTTCCACAGTCAATATTGCTACTTGTGCTAACAAATGTTTATTAAAATGGTCAAATGTCACAGTAAAGATATGAGATGCATTAGATCATCCTACAAATAGTCCTTGAATGTCCAATGTTTGAGATTTTCCCTTGTTTGTTATCTTAACTAGCACTTTAACTATCATGAGTAACCATGAAAACCCCACACTCTTTTGTCAGTGGTAGTCTGTTATAGTTTAAAACTATAGATTAACTATAGTTTACAATGTGCTAGAATTTATGGAAATAAGTCACATGATAGCATGTTCTAGAAACTAACACAATATAACACAGTATAAGCTATATATATACTAGTATTTTTATAAATGTCAAATATTACATTCGACCAAAGATGGTGGGCTTCCAAGGTTACACTCGAGAAAGCCAACCCGTTTATTTGCACATGATGGTCGACATACAAAGTTGTATTCAATTGATCCAACCATATAGTAGTGTCGCAAATAGAATTGATTACATCAGTGTCATTCACAGTTGGTTATTAAGCATTTACAGAATGAAACACAGTCTGAGAATAATTTCATTCATTGTATATAGCACATATTCAACCTCACATTTCTACCAGAACGAACAATACTATTTCACCTTTAATGTATGTGCACAACTCTTCCACAGAAGTATTCCCATCGAATAATGAACACATATAGTTGATATCTTTTCTTATGTTATCTCGAAAATTGTAAAGTATTTAATAAAAAAAAAATAAGGAAAAAACACAATTTCTCATGTTTCGGCCGCCATTTTGGCATTCATCTAGACTAGACTAGAGATGCCGTCCTACAAAATACTGAAATGGCGCTTTTATCCGACTTGTATCGATCCGAGCATTTTTTGTCGCTAACTACCTACACTATTGTGACAGATTAAAATATATCGAATATACTTGAAGTGAGTGACTGGTGTTTCGAGTATAGTTTTCAAGGTTTCGAGTTAAGTTGATAGAGTGCCTGCATGGAATGTATAGAGTGCGTGGCTATACAGATCCTAAAGCTGAATGTGTCGTCGCCATATCTTGGTGTGTTGGGTACTCAGCTTTACGAAATGGTGGGTTTTTTTTCTTTGTGCGATTAAGCAATATAAATTATCATATTTCTTCGGGTTATGTCGCCGATAAAAAGCAAATGTGAGCAGGAAAACAGTTTTAAAGATGACTACATTTGCGCCATGTTATCGGATGCAAGAGTTTGGTGTCAAACGTGTGCTGAAAACACAGCAAAGGGTGATGACCCCTGGGAAATTTACAGACCTCATCGATTCTTTGATGACAAAGGAGATGTATGGTGTATCTAATTTCCTCTGGGTTAAGTGATTTTCGATCTCAATATTCCTGTCTAATCCTTCTCGCTGAAGATTCTCCAGTTTGCACAACCTGTCCTGCATTTCGGGTCGTAGTGAAAGCTCGTACATTGTCCACGTGATCGTCAGTGTTGTCTGTAATATGTATACTAGTATATAGTTATTCCAATGCAAGATCATGACATGAATCTCTACTCTGCATGGCTAACGCCCGTATATATAGAGATCATGTTCCACCAGTACAAAACCTTCGAACCCTTTGAAGTTTTGACAGGGAAACTTATAAAGTCGAAACATTAATGCGGGGAATATATTTCTTTGTTATTATATGTTCCTTATAGTAATGTACCTCGCTGTAGGTGAAGGTCCCAACTCGAAAGTTCACGATTTAAGTGACTGTGAGCGATTTTGCTTTGCGCCGCTTATATACTTGCAGATATGGAATTTCTCCTGGATAATTAAATCAATGTTTATTGAGATATCGGCTCATAAAAGTCACAGTAAAGCATGCGATATCGAGTTGGAACCTTCACAATGAAGTACATTATTAAGGAACTGATGATAGCTAAGAAATATATTCCCCGTGTTATTTTTTCGACTTTATAAAGTTCCCTGTCAAATCTTCAAAAAGTTCCCAGGTTTTGTACTGGTGGAATATGATCTCTATATACGGGCGTTAGCCAGCGTAGAGATTCATGTCATGATCTATTCCAATGCAGACAAACATGACTATAATGACTGTGTCTGGTACTATATATATCCGTCGACCGTAATATGCTACATGTATATTTATATATGGCCGTATATATATAGGTGATGGATGAAATATTATTACCATGGTTCGAAAATTGAACTCATTGAAAATATAAACTCATAAACTGATTGGAGAAAGTGTGATATCATTGTGTAGGTATAAACGGTCGTACATATAAAAAGAATGTGTATATGGAACAATCTTAGTCCATGACCCTCCTACATCGAATTGATACCAACGACATGTGTCATGACCTATATACGTATGACATGTATTCAGCGTATATAGGCTGGCACTAACCTACCGTTTCAATTGCAGCAAGGATGAGGTCAGTTACGTTGATAAACAGATCAGCATCATCCATAGTGTTATTCTCAAGTAGTTGTCCCATTATGCTGTCTGTATCAGCCATTCCAGCTTTGTAATCGTCCACAAAAGATGTCACGGCGCTCTCAGCTATATAGGAACAAGAAAATCATAGTCAGAAATGGTAACGCCACCAAGATTATAGTATTACATATAAATAGAAATTATAAAAAATACATAAAATATTTTGATACCAATTGCGTTTAAACAAGTAATCCTTCAAATTATTACTAACAAAGCAAGTAAACGACTGTGGGGTCACTCAACAGATTATAAAGACTTGGACTTAGTATACTGTAAATACTAAAATTTAAATGAAATAATTAAAAGATAAAATTTAGCAAGTAGTAAAACTTAATTTTCTCATTTAAATTTTTATTTTCGTTAAATAAAGCAATAATTTAAATGTAACATTTGGTTTTTTAAAAATGATTGACCTGTGGCTCTTCCAATAATTGCGCGACTGACCTGGTCAATTGTTCTTAAGAAGTTGTTTTGAGAATTACTATGTAGGGAAGTAGTTATGGCTGTGGCTTCGCAAGTAATTAACTTGGTGACGTGATGTTAACAAATCTGAACTCCAGTAAACCAAGGACGCTCCATACCAAATATAAGGTAAATTAATAATTCTTTAGAAGTTGTTTTAAGATTTACTATAGAGGGAAAGAATTGTGGTGCTGGCTTCGCAACTATTTGACCTCATTGTATCAAATATAAATATTAGTCACTCAGTCAGTAGATGTATCTATTCTGTATATTAAGTTATTGGGTCTTACGTGTCTTGAGATGTCTAAATAGTTTTCGATGGACAGATCGCACAAGGGACCCACGCCAATCTTCTCTGTTGGGATTCTAATTGTTGGCTTATTAAATATGCACATATGCTTAAGATACAGTCGCACGCGAAGCACGCTCCCGCAAGTCGGGTTTTGGATCCCAGTTAATGAAAATATCATTGAAATAATCGGTTTCCCCCAATAAACATCCATATATTCAATATACATGTTTTGGAGCAGAATTAGGCAGTCCATATTGGAATTTATTTTGTTTTGTTTTAATTTTCACACATATTTATTAGTTATGTGGATGGAGTTCTCATTAAACCTCACATTCTTATATTGGTTACAGTAATGCCCAAAGTAATTGACCACTTAACCACATCAGAATTATTGGTAATTTTTCAGGATTTAAAATCCTGAAAAATTACCAATAATTCTGCTGTGGTTAAAGGTACTCAATCCGTAAAGAGGTTCCCCATCTCAACAGATTCCAACAACAACAATCCGATCAGAGGGTCCTATATTACTATTTCTTTGGCTTTGGGGGTATAAAATATTTGATTCGAGTCGAGGAACCCATCAAACAAAGCTCAGAGTTATTAGATATTGATTTTTGAAAAATTTTATTAACTCGAGATGAGTACTAATAACTGCTCGGGATGTGTACTCCAAATCTATTCAAACAGACAAGGATGGATAACTCTAAAATCAAGTGGTAATTTTAACGCAATTTTGACTGAGTTCTGGGCCAGATAGTATTCCCGATAATGAAAAATAATAGATTTCTAAAATCGATATCTAACAAATCTGAGATTTGATGGGTGACTTCCTCGACTTGAATCAAATATGTTTGACCACCGAAGCCATTGAAATAGTAATTGAGAGGAGTTTTATCGGATTGAGTACCTTTAAGAGGTCAATTACTTTGAACATTACTGTATGAGGGTTGAGTTATCATTAAACCTCAAATCCTTATATTGGTTACAGTAATGCCCAAAGTAATTGACCACTTAACCACAGCAGAATTCACTAGTATGGGTATTTTTTCAGCATTTCAAATCCTGATAATTACCCATTATTCTGCTGTGCTTAAGTGGTCAATTACTTTGAACATTACTGTATGAGGATTGAGTTATCATTAAACCTCAAATCCTTATATTGGTTACAGTAATGCCCAAAGTAATTGACCACTTAACCACAGCATAATTATGGGTAATTTTTCAGGATTTAAAATCATGAAAAAATACCCATAATTTTGCTGTGGTTAAGTGATCAATTACTTTGGACATTACTGTATGTAGATGGAGTTAAACCTCACAACAGTGTGTTGGGGATTTGGACCTTGACTTGGGACCTTGGTTTTTAACGCAACAAATGCGCGTACACCTTATACACAAATTTCTTATGTAACCAGAGTTTTTCTTGGATAAGATGAGTTTGAAGCCTGCTTACATTTCAAAATGTTGTCAGTTTTGTATTCTCTGCAGCGGAACTCGACGCATTGAAGCAAAAGTTACAAGAGATAAAATGTGTACGTAACGAGACTATAATACAAATGAAAAAATAAATTCAGGGAGGGGTGGGCGATACAGAGAACTAAGGGTTGAACCGATATAAATTTATAGAGCGATAATGACCAATGTTGACATATTATGCATCTCAACTCTACTGAACATTGCAACAAGGCTATAAAATAGGGGGTGTCAGAATCTTATTCATCTCTATATAGTGCCAGAATAGTCATTTATGGATTCTATAAGATGTTGGGTTGGTACGTTATATGGACTCGGAGAAAAAGGGGTTCGTACCGATAAACTGACATAAATTATTGGAGCGATGTTGCCATGTAATGTATCGCGACTGTACTAAAGCAGCAATGACATAAAATGGGGGGGGGGGGGGTATGAAATTATCTCTATCTCTATAGATGGCACCAGGATTATATACAAAGGAATAGCAATTAATATACGTATACGGTATACTATAGTAATACCATAGATATATAAGTACAAGCATCACGCGATAAAATATTAAGTAACGTGACTATAGCGATGAAAAAATTAAATAAATTGGACCGGGATTAGAGGTTGGGTTGGTTATATATGTGGATAATTGGATATGGAATTCATACCGATGAAACGATACAAATTACTGGAGCGATAAAGATCAATGTTGACACTTAGTCAGGCTACGCGGGAGAAAATAGGGGTTGATACGATAGGCCGAAATAAATTTGTCGGGTGATAATGACCAATGTTGACTTATAAAGTAACGCGACTGTACTGTCGCACAATTATCAGATATAAAATTTATTTAACAAGGCAATTGGCATCTGCCATATACAAATCGATTTATGTCGATAAATCTCTTATTTTTCAAAAATTTTAGCTCACACTTGGTGTGTGTGCGTGGGATACTTATATATTTCTAAAATGACAGGGTACAGCACGTAATTATTTTATAGATCGAAGAAATGATTTTCTTTTCGATGATAAAATTTAACACAGGATTTCCCATTAAAATCGATTTATGTCTATAAAACTGTCATTTTTCAAAATTTTGAGCTGAAATTTGGTGTGTATGTGTGTAATACTTATGTATTCTTAAAATGACAGAGTTCAGCGCGTAATTATGTTTTAGATGGAAGAAATTGAATTTGTTTTCGATAATAAATTTACACTACATCATCAGTACATGCAGTACAGCGTGGACCGTGGACGGGTCATCGAGTAGACGCATTTTTGTAAACAGGCTTTTGTCAATTGCCATTTTGGTCAAACTAAACCCTTTTCGACCGGGACAGCAGATCCGAATAGTAGCTAAGATGTATTTAGATAGAATTATCAAACGAATTTGACCGATTCGGGGGCATTTTAAGAGAATCGAGTGGAGAAATCTTGGTGATAATTCCAGAAAATAAAGATGGCGGAGAATCACAATGAAACTACCCACAATTCACTTCACTACACAAGGGGTTCCCAATGGGTTACACATTATTTTCAGTCTATCAAATTATTTATATTTTCAACAACAAGTGACTTTAAGTTTACAATTTCAGCCTGTCCTGACTCTATCGATACGATTTATCACATTTTCAAAAACATATTATACACCGGTGACGTTAACTTTACAATTTAAGGATCTACGTGATTCTATCGGTACGATTGAGTAAGGTACAAATAAAAATATCCAAGAATACACCAGGAGCTCCCAATGGGTGATATATTATTTTCAGGCTATCAGATTATTTATATTTTCAACAACATATTATTACACCGGTGACTTTAAGTTTACAATTTCAGCCTGTCCTGACCCTATGGATACGATTTATCATATTTTCAAAAACATATTATACACCGGTGCCGTTAACTTTACAATTTCAGCATATACGTGACTCTATTGGTACGATTGAGTAAGGTACCAAAAAAAATATCCAAGAATACATTCGTCCATTCCACCACACAATATCAAAATCACCGAAACTAGATACACCACCATGTGGCGTAATAATATACAAAGTTATACCAAGTAACACATACTGTTCGGTGCCTGTAATATCCCCAACAATACAGGTAAGCCTGTGCGTGGAGCTTGGCATGGTATACCAAAAACATGTGCTGACTATATATTAACGATATAGAGAGCTTCGAATTGCGTGTACCTTATTTAGGACATATATTACACAAAGACACGATCAAGATTGGAATCCAATTTATTTATTATTTTTTTTTTTTCACGACAGAACGGCTATAACAATATAGGAAATTCCATACTTTGCCGAATTGTAATTAATATCCCAGTCCAGTAGGCTTGAAATCCCATTATATGGATCGAGCTCTTTGAACATATATCATATTTGGTCTAAACAGAATAATATTCAAATTCACACAATATTCAAATTCACACAGAGTCACAGACCTATGCTATTTTACAATACATATTGGCTGCATTATGGACACTCAAAATAAAATAGTAATCTCAATTTATACCACGATCGCCTATCTTACTATATAAATAAAGCCATCTGTTTAAGTTTTACATTTAATCAAACACCTGTTGATTAAACAGGTGTCTACTGTTCGTTAAACTTCGCACAGTGGATTAAACTTTCTCCATACAATTTGAACGGAAAAGTGTTTATCCATCGCATTGTAAAGATCGTGGCATAAACTTCGTAGAGTGGATTAAACTTTCTCCATACAATTTGAACGGAAAAGTGTTTATCCATCGCATTGTAAAGATCGTGGCATAAACAAAATATACGCATAGTGTTTCTGAATAACAAATTTAATCCACTCGTGGGATTGGCGATTTAAACCACTCGTTGAAGCTCGTGGTGTAAATCGCCAATCCCATGCACTCGTGGATTAAATTTGTTATTCAGAAACACTATGCGTATATTCTATATGTAATCTATACGGTCTAGAATTTCCAGCTTTTTTTTTGCTTCAGACGTGCAATCTCATTTGACAAGTACATACATTCCTCTGCATACATATGGGTCTTATACATATTTTATTACAATAGGTCACTTACCATGTGCAAATAGAACTCTTCTAACGGCTTTAAAGTGACCAAAGGTCTTCGAATTGGTTTCAGGCGAAATAAAATACAAGTCTGTAAAACAACTATCATAAACAAGTTCATGAAAAAAAATAGATTGAATATATTCTTATTTTCATTATCAATATGCCGATAAACAGTGGAATTACAGATAAAAGTCCAATTATTTCAATAAGATACCGAAGTTTAATCAAAACTTAAAGGTACGGTTGGCCTTGGCGGTGGGTATCCTGTGAAAATATTTCCACCCGTCAAAAACCGCCACAAACAGAAAGAACAACAAAATGTAGACAGACTTTGTCCGTATACAAATAAGAAATATCGCATAACAGTATGTCATTGTCATATCTTTGACCATTGTTATGTAAACAAAAGCATAAAAAGTTACTTTTCTGGTGTTTGTTTATATTATGATGGTAAACATAAAGAGCGTTCTTTGTTGGTGAATTCCTGATATGGAACTAATAAAGAGCGTTTATGCCATTTGTGTGTGATTAGCCAGCAGCACTGTGCTGTCTTCTGTAACACAATCAGGCTCTTGCTTAGGTAAAATATAGTAAATCTTTATGATATAACATGCTGTTTACGCGATGGTCATGGTATATATGAACGAAACTGTATGCGTTTTAATGTTTTTCTGTTTACGGTGATTGGAACAAATATGAATATTTTCGACAACTAAGGCCTCACGTGCCTTTAACGGTAACATTGTTATATTATGTCAAAACATCAGAATTATTCTGAGAATCATATTCAAATTAAAATATTTGAACTTACTATAGGATTGGCTATGTTTGTTGACAAATCACTAGTTTTTTTTCAACTATATAACATAACAATGGTTTGACAGCGAAATTTAGTTATTGGATCACTTCCAATAATGAATATAACAACAACGTGTATCTATTTCTCCATGCTCTTATGAAGGACCATCACACCTATATGTGTTTTACACATTTGCCCACTGCGATAGTCCCAGTCTTCTTGTACTAAAACCAGCTAAGATATTGGGATGGCGATTTGCTGTTTTTAGTCCCAGCCCGCTTGCATACCAATCCTATCACACGAGTTACGCCCACGATCTGTGGCGGGAATCTGTGGTGTATTTTACTCGATTTACCTAATGAATCAATACATGATGCTATATACATCGGAAAGAGAGACATATTATGGTCATAATGGTGTATAATAATCTAACTTTCATGTTAAATTACGCATAGAATATTCCGGTTGATTGTCACCAACATCGCTGTTTTTTCTGTTTGTTTACTTAACTGAAAGCCGAACTCAGGTTCCGAAGAACTTCGGCATTGTCCGGTGTTTGTTTTGGCCGAGATTTCGATACAAACAAAATGGCGGCCCCCATGATATTCTAATGGTCATTGTGTTTACACTGTTTTAAACTGTGAGATGGTTATAATTCCCGTAATTTATTTAATGTATTACATTTATATCTTCAATATGTATTTAATCTATGTAATAATTTATTTATTGTCACGTATAATTACGATTACAATGGAGAATTCATCGTGCGTGGTTGATTGAAAATCTACGGAATATTTTCACCGGAAAATGCCGAACGCAGTTCGCAAGGTCAACTGAGTTCGCATACTTTAAAAAATATGTAAACACTGCGGCAAAAGTTTCTTTTCACATTAAATTACCGCTTTCAATTCACAACCGATGTGGGTTTCAGATCAAATAGCATGTCTTCTGCGGAAACTATCCGTTTATTGTAGCAATTGTGATATTTTATTTCATATAATTGTGGTTTTATTTGAGCGGGTCACTAACGATTAACTCGTGTCAAAGGAGACCATGGGCCTGGAACTCGGACTAAAGACCGGCACCTCCATCCCAATATCTTAGCCGGTTTTAGTACGAGAAGACTTGGACTACCACTGCGAGTGCATTTGGTCCCTTTAAGGATTAGTTGACACATGGCAGAATAGTACTTACTTGTTCTCAGCATGAAATTCCAGTTCTTGTTGTGTCGCTTCCATGCTGGAGAAAACGGCAACAACCATTCTGGCAGAAGCATCAACTTCTTTGCGTCTTGAAAATTTTTCCTTTAAATGGTATAGAAGTGTTTGAGCTCGCTTTTCATATACATTAACGGGAATACCATAATCTCTGTAATGTCGCCAGACAGAAAATTCAGAACGGACATATGTGACCCGCCATATCAAATCCAGTCGTAAGTCGGGATTTTTTTACCTTGTGCCAATGCATTCTCTTATATATGCGAGTCGACCATAGGCCTCGCATATATAAGAGAATGCATTGGCCTAACAATTTTTTATCATTTTTTTTAAATAAATGTTTCTTACAATTTTTAGGACATAAAATAAAAAAACATCCATTACCCTGCAGGGAGCCCCACACATATATAGAAGCATATATAAGAGGTCGTCTGCTCATGTTTGTCTGGGGCTCTGTATGGGTGAAATTATAAAATTGTTAAAGAATACAAGAAAAAATTATTAAAATTGTAAAAAATTGTTAGGCCAATGCATTCTCTTATATATGCGAGGCGACCTATTGTCGACTCGCATATATAAGAGAATGCATTGGCACAGGGTAAAACAAATCCCGACTTACGACTGGATTTGATATGGCGGGTCACATATTCGGTGCTTATATAATATGAGCAGGACATGTATAGAGCCCGGGTCTTTGTTGTATGGTAATATGAGCAGGACATGTATAGAGCCCGGGTCTTTGTTGTATGGGCCAGATTTGTCTGCACCATATTTAATTATAGACAAAAAATCTGCTCTGGAAACTTCATTTGCACTGCAGCCCTTGAGTTGGATTCTTGGAATTTCCAACTGATGCCTTAAAACGTTCCAATTGGTTAGAAATTACCAAATTAACGCCCGCCTACGGTTGGAAATTGTCCAGCTGAGGCGTATGGCTATATAACGACACTTTGATTGAAACTAATTTGAAAGGTGAAACATATTGTAATCTTGGTTTGCCCCATTATCTATTGGTGAGAAACTCAAACAATATGAAAAAATTTCGGTCTGAAATTTTCAGCTATATATCGCAGATTCAGGCACGGCATTTCCAACCGTTCAAAAATTGACCAAAGCTGGCCGAAGAGACAAGCTCAGACAACAAAGAGACCGAAGAGCCTAGTCCAAGTTTCATTAGACGTAAACCAGCTTGTGACATCGGTTGGGATATATAATGCTATACACCTCGTCAAGTGGTCCTGCTAATTTGCTATATGATGTTGATGTTCCTCGGTGATATGGTGCTGGTAGAGCAAAACTGATGCTGTTAAGAAAAAGTACCGATTTTTTTTTTCTAACGTTGTCATTTTGACGTTCTGGCTAATCTGGACGAATCAAAGAGAAACCAACGGACGTATGAAACATTCAAGAACAGATATATATATATACACTTTAAACAGTTCAATGGCTGAGTTGGTTCTTGCAAACGACAGAAACAGACATCTTGTTTATGGTCGGTTTACAACAACCAACACATCCATTTTTAAGAAAAAAGTTTTTGGATTTAGATCAAACAAATGGTGTGGTAGGGTGGCCCCCAAGCCAATCTAAAAAGTCACCCCACCAGATCCAAAATGGCCGCCTTCCAGAGGGGTTTCTCTGCCCCTTGACCGATTCAGGCCAAACAAATGAAGGGCGTTGTAGGGTGCCACCAATCAGATCTAAATATTCACTCAACACACATACCCCGCCCTGATCCAAAATGGCCGACGTCCAGATGGGTTCAAATATGACACTCATGTCATATTTCTCGACCACTTGACAGCATTAGGTCAAACAAAGGGTGTTATAGGATGGCCCCAATACACTCTTTCCACACACCCACACCGATCCAAAATGCGTTTAGATCGAGGGGTTCCAATAGGCGACCATGCCATATCTCGACCCCATGACCGATTTAGGTCAAACAATTGGCGTTTTATTGTGCCCCACCCCAATCAGATCTCACCCACACCCCTTTATATATACACATAATGGCTTTTCCTCGATGTATTTAGATTAGCACAACACCGCGAAAATCACAACTTTAGATAAAATAAGTAACGGTACTTTTAACAGCATCAGTGCATGCCCTACCAGCATCATAGCAAACAGAGCAGAACCACTTGGCCAGGGGTGATACAGGCAAAAGCTAGAACACACATATATACACAAATTCCATTGGGTGCAAATGGAACAACTGTGTCACAACATGAGTCAAATCTGTTATTATGCATGCATATGAACCAACCTTGCGATTTCGAAGAATTTATCGAAGTCTTGGCTGAGCTCTCCACATATGTGACGAAATCTCCTCCCAAAGAAAACTTGACATATCACTATAAGAAAATATATTGTCAATTTAAATAATATTATAATAGTATTATGCACGCGAACTATGTATATAGGATATATACATGTATATGTATACATGAACCTATACTGTTCGGAGATTTCAAGCAAATACCCCCCGTTTAGTTGGCAATTTTCTCTAAATGTGTATTTGAAGTTCTAAATTTAAATAGAAAGTGCTAAAATATTCAACTGTATGTTGTTGTTTGTGTGTGTGTGTGTGGGGGGGGGGTGAGGGTGTGTGTGAGGGTGTGTGTGTGTGTGCAATGTGAGGGTGTGTGTGTGTGTGTCTATATATTAGCTGAGATTTGACCTCTGATTGCGTACAGATCTAAGTGAAACGACTCCATGGGGCCGCGACACGTATATATATATATATGCGATATTTGGACACTGACCTGTTATGATGTATTTCTTTAGTACGGTGTTTAGATCCATAATGTCATCCCCAGTCGAGTTTGACAGGTCGCCAACAAATGCTGATGTTGTCTAGAATAGGAAATGTTGAGTTTGAGAAACAATCATCGAACGTGTGTTATATTGGGAACGCAATTTGTAGTCTGTGATTTGGTTGCTTTATTTGGGAGTTATCGATCGTTCCAGTCGACATAAGCCAGGTTCGAACAGCCACCCGTACGTGTATAATTGTTGCTATGGTATTGCTATGGAGATCCACTTAATTTACGGTAAAAGTCACATGATTTTAAGGCACCATACAAACCCCACACGTTACTATATACACATCCGACCAACGTACGTGTAGCAAAGCAATAGTCGGTGGCGAAGATGCGAGCTCCCCAGAATGCGACCACCGATACACCAGAGACGAGGTTAGAGGGCCTCTGTAGGGGGTATCCATCTTGGAATTAACAATTGCACCCCATTAAACCATATATAGCAAACTCACAAATTTGAGCGTAAATCCATTTGCACCCCGCCCCTTTTCGGATTAGATTTTTCAACAACGCGGAATGGGGGCTGGTTAGATCCAACATGCTATAACGACTCAGTGATCTCGCTTATTCGGTGCAGAGCCAACTCCGTGACCAAACTCCATGCAGCGCCCTCTCCGTTATCACTGCGATAGATCACTGCCACAATTATGGTACTTTGTTATGTTATATAGTCACCTGTTAATATCTTATTTTGACACCACAAGTTTGCAATAATAGTAATTCATTCGGTATTGATAGGAACAATATGAACTGAGCCCGACATAGAAATTTTAATCCTATAAAACATAAGAACTAAGATCATGTCAGAAATCCTTACCAAAAGTCCTTGTGGCAGTGGTATCTCAGAGGAGCGATGGGAGATAACCCTTCCTGGAGTTTGCTTCGTGGTGTGTTTGGTTAGTAGAAAAATTGAAGTGTTAGTTAAAAATGGGTAAAACTGGGCGTTTTGTGGGTGAAAACCAAGGGGCATATAACTCAGTTTTTTGTATAGGAACAATTAAGCCAAAGTTCAGACATTTGTTTCCACCTATTATTTCCAATCGGCCAACTTCGGTGATTTCCGTACGCAAATAATACTATTTCTGCCAAGTATGATCATCCGAGAAGTTGCGATTCACGGGGCGTCATGTGCCCCGCGAGAATCGGTTCGAAATCTGCAGACGACCCAGCGCGAAATCGCACGTGTCTCGGCGCCCTTCCGGTCACAAATGTCAGGGTCGACTCCAAACTTGAATTAACCAGCGACAAAGGTGAGTTAATGAGGAATATAACATACAATGCATACTCCACAATGATTACTAGTATCGAATCAGTAGCTTTTATGGAGTATTTATATGCGATAAGATTTGTTTATTTTACATGTTTACAACAGTCATTATTTCCAAGTGCATTTTCAATGGAATATTCCACCAATTTCCACGAGTGATTAACCGCAATTCTGGAAGCTACGCTTGAGTATACCGTTGCTCAATGTTAGATACATACATTTCCTAGCTCCCAAACCACAAGTAAGTTTAGTATTATACTTGTATGCCACAAAAAATGAATCTTAAAATGACCCGAAAATGTCACGGTTCCCTTCCGGTCAACTGTTAGCATTTGGGTTCGCATCGGTTTGATCATGCCCCAGTTCCGAATCTGCACGTATTTAGTTTTCGCATTATTTTCGTGCTCGTTGGAGACTTATCACGCATATTTTATTTCCATATTTACTAGTAATGACTAGCACCACATATAACACTATTTATACGGCGATATCTTGTTAAATGCACCTTGCTAGGCGACATCGAAGCACGAACTATTATTTTATTTAAAAGGATGTCGTTTTTATGTGTAAACAATAAGTGGGAATACATATACACACCTGCATGACATTGATCCGATATCACTCGTGTTGCGTACACGTCGCTAAAATCATAATAGGCCTACTGTCTACATTATATAATGTATCGTCTCAAACTTACACAAGTTTGTTTCTGTTATCTGACCGAATAATGGTTGTTTATGCCTGTTCGGTGGCTTCACATACATGTCCAAGCATACACCATGCATATTGCATAGCAGGATTTAAATTCATTTAACTTGACAAATCTGACACCCAAGTAGTGGTGGACTTTTATGGTTGCAGTTATTCAACATTACAATCAATGGATCTTACAACGTGCGAGCTCCATCCTCACTAGATTCGGAAAACTTCTTCTCGGAGTTTCAGGAGTTAGACCCGAAAGGCTCCGGAGTCCTGTTGTCTGATGACATACCCAAAGCGCTGGGTGCTGCGAGTTACATATTGAGTGCCCGAGTAGATCCAGATAGGTGTGTATATTACTAATTATTACATGATTGCCCCTATATATATCAGTTCAATAAACCCATTCTGTAAATGTTGGTACGCAACATGTTGCGTAACATGAAAAAGTGCCCTATATGCATATTCATTCGCACACGCGTTCATTTGTGATCGTAATAGTGTGAGGTAAGACGAAACATTAATTTCCCATTGTAGCTCATTTGTGTACAAGAGTTAATTTAAATTTATCATGTTTAAGTTGATTAATTGCAACTATATTCCCTGACCAAATCACCCACCACTTCAATTCCTACAGAAGCCATTGTGTTCATGAGTGCATTATGCACTGTTATCATCACTTTTTATGTAATTTAATACAGTTTTCGATCATGTAATAAATAGAATATCCAACTCGTCCCCAGTTTATATACAAATTTACAAAACTCGTCCAGCAAATTAGGTATGGACCTCGCCA
The DNA here is from genome assembly GCA_032622095.1 of Siphonodentalium dalli. Lineage (NCBI taxonomy): Eukaryota > Metazoa > Mollusca > Scaphopoda > Gadilida > Siphonodentaliidae > Siphonodentalium > Siphonodentalium dalli. Next base: position 53,458,187 of record CP136064.1, on the reverse strand, counting down.
AAAGGCTCGGTCCATACCTAATTTGCTGAACTCGTTTTGTAAATTTAATAGTATATAACATGAGGACTTGTTGGAGATCCTCTATATAATTTGGATTTGACTACGCAAATGTATAGTTTCCATAAACAACCATTATTCGGTCAGATAACAGAAACAAACTTGTGTAAGTTTGAGACGATACATTATATAATGTAGACAGTAGGCCTATTATGATTTTAGCGACGTGTACGCAACACGAGTGATATCGGATCAATGTCAGGTGTGTATATGTATTCCCACTTATTGTTCACACATAAAAACGACATCCTTTTAAATAAAATAATTAGTTCGTGCTTCGAAGTCGCCTAGCAAGGTGCATTTAACAAGATATCGCCGTATAAATAGTGTTTTATATGCAGGGATGTGGCTAGAGGGTCTCCGCTGGGGGGGGGGGGGGGGTGTCCACCATGGGAATTTCCAACTGCACCCCCCCCCCCCCTCCTTGAGGTCGGAATCACACCAACACAACTTTTTGCATAATTCCATTTGCACCCCCCCCCCCCCCTTGAGTCGGAATCACACCAACACAACTTTTTGCATAATTCCATTTGCACACCCCCCCCCCCCCATTGAGTCGGAATCACACCAACACAACTTTTTGCATAATTCCATTTGCACACCCCCCCCCCCTTGAGTCGGAATCGCACCAACACAACTTTTGCATAATTCCATTTGCATCCCCCTTGTACCTCATGCTCAGGCCTGATTTCCTATATATTCATAAGCCATGCTTCTATTTTCCCAGTATGAGAACATTAAGATATTTTAACCTGAAAATTGCCCCCCAAAAAAACAACTAGTGATCTAATTCCAGACAAATGCACACAGCTACCGACAACAGACCAGGAAACACCGGGCCGACCATGGTTGTTTGGCCCGGTGTGAGAATTTTTTTTTAAACTATACAAGAAAATCGCAAATCCTAGCATCTAGACTGGCCTCAACTGAAGCTTTCCTAGTGTTGGAAATTTCAAACCTCATGCTCCCCCTCAGGTTGGAAAATTCTTCAACTGATGACCATTTATGTCTACAAGTTTGACCAAATGTAGTAAAATATTGTTTTGCTAAACTAATTAGCAGTTTTGTATTGGCCATGTGGATGGGGCAATGACACACCGGGCCGACCATTTTGAAATCTGAAAAAGAAAATCGCAAAATCCTAACATCTAGAATAGCCTCAAGCCTTCCTACTGTTGGAAAATTTCCAACTGATGACAATTCCAATGACAATGTTGACCAATGTATGACAATATTGTTTTCTTAAATTAACTAGAAGTTTTTGACTGGCCACGGGGGAGGGACCAGGACACAAGCTTTCCAAGTGTTGGAAATTTCCAACCTGTCACCCCCCTAAGGTTGGAAAATTTGGAAAAACTGATGACCATTTCTGTCAAAATAGTTTGACCAAAAATAGGAACATATGCAAATATTGGTCGAAAAACAATAAATTCCCCCAATAAATTGTTTTATAATCAAACTACAAGAAAATTGTTCAACCTATTGTTGGTGTGAAATTTCGTTGTGGCAGGTATGAAATTTCCAACTATTGAAAATATAGCTCTCACACACCCCCCGCCCTATAGCCACATCCCTGGTTATATGTGGTGCTAGTCATTACTAGTAAATGTGGAAATAAAATATGCGTGATAAGTCTCCAACGAGCACGAAAATAATGCGAAAACTAAATACGTGCAGATTCGGAACTGGGGCATGATCAAACCGATGCGAACCCAAATGCTAACAGTTGACCGGAAGGGAACCGTGACATTTTCGGGTCATTTTAAGATTCATTTTTTGTGGCATACAAGTATAATACTAAATTTACATGTGGTTTGGGAGCTAGGAAATGTATGTATCTAACATTGAGCAACAGTATACTTAAGCGTAGCTTCCAGAATTGCGGTTAATCACTCGTGGAAATTGGTGGAATATTCCATTGAAAATGCACTTGGAAATAATGACTGTTGTAAACATGTAAAATAAACAAATCTTATCGCATAATACTCCATAAAAGCTATTGATTCGATACTAGTAATCATTGTGGAGTATGCATTGTGTGTTATATTCTGCATTAACTCACCTTTGTCGCTGTTTAATTCAAGTTTGGAGCCGACCCTGACATTTGTGACCGGAAGGGCGCCGAGACAAGTGCGATTTCGCGCTGTGTCGTCTGCAGATTTCGAACCGATTCTCGCGGGGCACATGACGCCCCGTGGATTGCTATTATATTATTTCAATCCAAGCTCCATGCATAGTTCAGTCCCCTACGCGTAGACAGGGAATTAACTCTGTTTTGCAGCTTGGTTTCAATCAGTTTACCTCGCATTTGGTAAACTGCTTCAGATTCCGTCACAGAGGTCATAGGTCGAGGAGTCCAAAATGCCTACCTCGGTGACTTTCTACGCAAATAGAACGATAGTCCGAGAAGTTGCAACTGCTACTATTTCTCAGTCATCTAGGGAGATAAACCCTGCATGGAGTTTGACTATTTATATCGAAAATAAAAATGAAAGTGTCCATGACACTGTAGCTCAACTTTTCGAAGTAGCTAAATGAATGGAATGGTGAGTTGAATTTTGAAATCCAAGATGGCCGCTGGTGGCCATGTTTTGTTTGTTTGTTGCCAACAAAATTCTGTTCCCATATATATGTCAATATCAACAGCCATGACAAATTTCATGATAATCCGACGAAAGGTACGACCTGTAGCCCACTCCGAAGGATTTAGTCATGCAATTAAAATCCAAGATGGCTGTCGGCGGCCATGTTTTTTGACCGAATGACCCCCAAAGTGACCCGTTCTCATCTAGATGTCAATATTAACATCCAAATTTCATGATGATCTGACGAACACTCTGGCCTGTAGCCCGTGCTAATGGATTGAATTTGAAATCCAAGATGGCCGAATGACCCCAAAATCACTCGCTCCCATCTACATGTCTATATCAACGGCCATGACAAATTTCATAAAAAATGATCCGACCAAAGGAACGACTGGTCGCCCGTGCCAAACGATTTAGTCATGGAAAGAGTAAAATCAAAGATGGCTGCCCGCGGCCATGTTTTTTGGCCGAATTACCCCAAAATGAATTGTTCCCATCTACATGTCAATATTAACATCCATGACAAATTTCATAATGATCCGACCAAAGGTATGACCTGTAGCCCGTGATAATGGAAATTGTTGACCGACGTATCCACACACGCATACACGGATACCAAGCCATGGCAATAGCTCAAACTTTACAAGTAACGTTGAGCTGAAAATGCTTGATGGGGCCTATATCAGAAAGATAATATATGTGAAGTACACAATACAGTGCGTTACACCCCCCCCCCCCCGGGGTCGGCCAAAATTTCTGGAAATGATGTATTGCTACTTTATTAGAAGATTGGATTTTCCTCTCTTTGCTACAAGTTCTGTATGCTACAAGTTGGACACAAAACTTCTAAACAGAATGATCGTGTACATGTAGGACTTTCATTGGCAACACACGTTACAAGTTATACACGTACGTGAGGTTGAACCTAGTTATTGTCAGTTTTATCACTGGTGAGTAGTTGATTGATTACAATTCCATTATTTCTATAGTTCGATGTCCTTCTATCTAATATATATTTTGGGACTTCTGTCTGTGTGTCTGTTAGCTATGGCCGGGAAAACTGCCGGACGGATTGAGCCCAAACTTCCTATCTAAGGGTAAAATCCCACATGAATTAAGTGTCATCGCACCGCTTCTGAGAACGTCAGAGCACTCCTTCTCCAATCCCCCAGTCACCAATATGACCGGCATTGGCACTGTGGAGTTAATCGCGTTGATAGTTAAAGAGCGTTCGTATACGCAGTGTCGTTGATAAAGAGCGTATGCGTGTAGTGTGATTCTTATGTCTGGGGCCAGACGTGAGTGTGTCTGTATCCAGACATGAGCGTGTTCTTATTTATGTCTTCGTACTTAGGGGTTCCAAGGAACGGGGGAGATTTTCATCGGGTAAGTTTTTCCGCCCGAGGTGATCTTCACCTTGAAACGGGTACCCACAAACGTACCTCTTTTATGGACGGGTACCATCACGGGCGGGTACCATAATTTCTCTTGATTAAAAAGGCAGAATTAACTCAAATTAAATTTAAAAATTAACGGATTTCGACGAAATTTGATACCTAGGGATACTTTTGTCGGGGGAGTGTTTTCGACGGGTCAAATCGTGACCCCGACCTGACCTTGACCTTCAAAATGGTCAATTCAAGGTCAAAACCCGGGTCACCTGCTAGTTATATATATAACTGATTAGGAGAATGGTAGTAGTTACGTAATTACCTCTTTGATAATATTGGTGTATCCCATTGTAAGTTTTGGCAGACTTCTCAACATGATCTTTGCAATTATCTGTCGGTTACGTCTCCACTCTTCTCCCTCTCTGAAATACGTTTAATTATAGAACGTGTAGAGATGTTGTTTTTTTTTCACAGCCCTTCTCTGAAATATTATTTACAGAACATAAAGGTACTCAATCCGATTAGACGCTCCTAAATTACTATTTCTTTGGCTTTGGGGTAGAAAATATTTGATTCGAGTCGAGGAACCACCCATCAAAGCTCAGAGTGATTAGATATCGATTTTTGAAATCTATTAATTTTCGGAGATGTGGGCCACAAGTTGGCAGAACCACGTGCTCAAAACGGACACATTGCGGGTGTAAGATGGATAACTCTAAAATCGATATATAATCACTCTGAGCTTTGATGGGTAGGTTCCTCGACTTGAATCAAATATGTTTTACCCCCAAAACCAATTAAATAGTAATTTATGAGCGTCTAATCGGATTGAGTACCTTTAATTGGCTTCTGTTTTATAATGGTCTATCTCTTCGATGCCACAATTACAAGAACAACATATTGTCTTAGAAACCGCAATTCTAAAACTACAAATAGCTGTTTTGTGAATAAAATACAGATAACACTGAAGATGGCCGGGGTATATTATTTATCTATAAAAGCATAATAAAGTGGTTTATTTCTGAAGTTGCTGAGCAAAATATAGGACATGAAACTTCAGGCGATCTCAGATAGAGAAAACAGTTCTCCCGCTTGTTACGCTACGAACGTTTCTGCGAGTCTCGCGATAACGTCCGGAGCGTAACAAGCGGGAGAACTCTCTCGATATATGAGATCGCATGAAGTTGCAGGACCGATCCGTCCTACAATATGTTATCGAAACAAAATCAATAAAAAATTATAGAAGCGTTTTCGGACAGGTGCATGTCCATGATTCATATCTATTATTTTATACGCTGGAATCTATATAAAACTTGCTGGGAAGAGATAGACATGCCATCTTTAATGCCAGTAAACCAACATACCTAAATTTGCCCAATAACGCCCCCATTCAGTCAAAGTAAAATGTCGGAATTATCCGGATATGAAACAAATATATTACCGCATTACCATAAATGAGGGCACATATAACTATTCAAACAAACCAAATTGAGAGCCTCCAACTTAAGTGTGCATTTAATAGTAAAATAATATAACAAATTCCATTCCATTCTATTCACAATAACTGTATGGGTATAGTTTGAAGATAATATGTTGCATTCGTTGCATAATATTACAAATCGCATACAACTAACGCTCAAAGGCTCATTGTAAAGATAAATACATAGAACACTAAATCTTACCCAACCAGCAACCCCATGGGATAACCTTTCTCCCTCCGATATTTCTTGAGGTGTTTGAAGTCGAAATGAATTGGACATGGTCCTTCGGCTTTTCGCACATCTTCTACTAGCGAGCTATCGAAAAGAAAAACAATCCTTTTCGAAAAGAAACTAAATTCATAAAAGGAACCATATTCTTTATTTCGACGAGTAAGTGTTCCTGCGTGGTCGGAACCGAAAACTGTTAGTAATTCCGACGGGTTCCCTATAAAGGGCCAGCCGACGGGTCCTCGTGGCTGCGAATCTATCCAGTAGTTCCAATGAAATTTATTCAGCAGAAATCGTAAAAATTCAAAAACTTTCCACAGCATTCTACTGATCATTACGAACTGAGATCTGAGCTATATTGAATGCTGAGATATTGACACAAATAACTCCTTGGCGCACCTCAGCTGGAAATTTGAGCTAAACATGCTGGTTATTTGAAGAGACTGCATGCATGCATCATGACCGAACCCCCGGATAAAATACTAAGATCATTAGCCCCAGTTTGAAAATAACAGCGATCGATATGTGTAGTACAAAGGTCACTCTGTTAGTCAATCTTTTCATGTTAGGTTTGATATGAATGTTAGATCAGAGCATGCATTGTGTCGGTTGTCCCCTTTTGTCCAGGTTGCATTGTCAATGATGTAAATGATATGCAGACTATGTCAAAGTCCTGGCACTATCTGGATTATCATCTCTTATGTATATATATACACCACGTATCGTTTGATGTTCTCTGTCGTTAAATTTCATTTGACCTGGCCGCAGATTCCTCTATTATGTTTCGGCATCATACTGTTGCCACGGGGGGTAAACCCCAACACCCGTGACGATTACATGACACCCGAAGTAATTATTATACAAACCACAGCTGCGAAGTCAATATCAAGAATAACCAACAAGTGCCCTGCATCATCAAGCGTGTCATAATATTATGCCCGATGATCAATTTAGAGGGTTGGCAATGCTCAAATTATATTTGCTGTTTTTTATTTTAAGTTCAAGAAGGTCCATAACTCTTGTAAAGTTAATTCGATGAAACCGCCCATATCGTATGCGTATATATATCCGTTCATTCCTCTAGGTGTCAGGGGCGCCGGAAGCATCCAAGGGCAGGGGGGCAGAGCCTACAAAAAGGGCATTTTCTCCGCAAACTCGGGAAAATAACCATAAATTCATTATGGCAAAAATCCCTATTTTAATGGTATTTGTCGGTTTTTATGGCCGTTTTGTGATAAAATTGACAAAAAATTAATATTCCTTGTGAAATTGGTGGTATTTGGACCAAAAAAGTCACATTTTGCTATAAAAACACGAGATTAAACACACAAAAAGCATTTTCTGTCTCCAGAAAAAGGGCAAGTCCTGCCCCCGCTCGCCCCCCCCCCCCTTGGTCAAGGGCAGTGGGGTCAGCTGCCCCCTCTGCCCCCTCTTCCGGCGCCCCTGCTAGGTGTATCACGATATATACCAAAATATACCCAACTCAAACTGCTGGCACTTGAGTAACAATGTACGGAAAATAGCTTCACGTTCCAAGTGACAACAATGCCAACGAGAGGTGTGCACTCGCGTTCTAGCATACCCCCACCGTGGCAAATTCAACCCGCATTATCTGTAAACCCAACAAAAAAGATTTTTCACTTTAAAGAAAAATTCGGACTAATAATATCGATATGGTGTCACAAGAAGCTTGTACAGAAAAATTTATTCAAATTGGTTCATATTTGCTAAAGTTATTAAGTCGGACAGAATTTTCTAAGTCAAAATAAGTCGAAAATGAAGTGTAATATTACGAAAAACAGTCTGAGCCAATCCCTAGCCGCACCATTTAGAGAGTGTATTGTGAGAAGCATGTATACCAAAAATTATTGAAATCGGTTCCTATTTGTTAAAGTTATTAAGTCGGACAGAATTTTCTAAGTCAAAATAAGTCGAAAATGAGGCGTAAATTAAAAACAAAAGTCGGACCGAACCGCAATTAGCATCATGCGGAGAGGCAGTCCTAATGAGATTGCATACAAAAAATTATTGAAATCGGTTCATAGTTGTTCGAGTTATGAGGTCGGACGGACGGACGGACGGACTGACGGAGGGAGAAAGCGTGACGGACGGACGGACGCAGTCAATCCAGTATACCCCCCATTTTCTTCGAAAGTGAGGTATAATAACAAATATATGTGGACGAAGAGTATCCTATATACCGCCGATGCTGGTCTACTAATCCTATACATGTACCGGGGGGGGGGGTAAAAAAAAATTCCGGCACGTGTGCCGGGGTGGGTGGGTGGTCAAAGCCACCAACAAGCAATTTTTTCCGCAACTAAACAAAAAAAAATCTGCTTGTTTTTTTAGTGTTTGGCAATGAGTTGGGCTTCAAAACCACTTTGAATGAGAGAAATAATGTAATTCTAACTGGTAAACTGACTGCAGGCAGTTATCGTGTTGTATTTTGTTGCAAATTTTGAAATCCAAAATGGCCGCTGGAAGCCATGTTTTTTTGGCCGAATGACCTCAAAATGACTCATTCCTATTTACATGTCCATGTTAACATCCATGATAAATAGTATGATAAATTCATATACAGCTGTTTACAGTGAATTTCCCCCGCAAATCTCTGTTTTAGTGTTAAAAGGGGGGGGTGTCAAAAAATGGTCGGAAAAAACTGCCGTAAACGGAAAAAAAATTGGCGGTGGGGGTGGGTGGGTACAAAAAATGATCGAAAGGGAAAAAATGCCATACGTGCCTGAAATTTTTTTCCGACCCCCCCCCCCCCCCCTGCATGTACTAGAATTTTTTCACTGATAACTGATCCGATCACTGATAATGGACTTAACATTGAAAAATCTCTGTGTTGAGTGTGCAAATTTTGAAAAACAGTGAAAGTTATAATCCCGTTATATATACTGTATATATGGACGAACTCCACAGTAAGTGGGAACGTGTCCACCCCCACAGACTTAGCTATTATCATATATATATATATATATATCAAAGTGCAACCAAATCCGAGTATCCATTCAAGAGTTACAAGTTGAAATGTTCTTGAGGTAAACAAAATTCAAATTTTATCAAGAGCCTATCCTTTTCCGTCGTATATATGTGGTTTATTATCACGGAGTGTTGAAAATTCCGGAAATTTAAGTATATAGTCTTTATGCGGCAAGGGTATGCACTTCAGTTTGTGCGTTACATTCAACAATTAATCACCATGGCGAGTGAAACTACCACGCACTGTGTGGCGGGACAATACTTCGTATGTTCCATGCCCGAAATTATTATTTTTGACCCGAATGTTGGATGTATTCTAAGCAACAACAAAACCCCAGAACATTTAAAGGCGCAGATAATTGGGTTTGATTTGCGTTGCAATGACCTATAAATCCTTCAGATGGATCTGTTTTCGTGAAAAATTGTACATTCAAGGCTATTTAACAAGAGACTTGTACATTAGCAACACGTATTGTCATTACACCACATGCGGTGTAAGTTGTTTCGGAGATTTTGATATTCTGTGGTCGACTGCATTGTGGGAGAAATTTGTTTGTACCTTACTCAATCGTACCGATAGAATCACGTAGATGCTGAAATTGTAAAATTAACGCCACCGGTGTATAATATGTTTTTGAAAATATGACTCAATCGTATCGATAGAGTCAGGACAGGCTGAAATTGTAAACTTTAAAGTCACCGGTGTAATAATATGTTGTTGAAAATATAAATAATCTGATAGCCTGAAAATAATGTATAACCCATTGGGAGCCCCTGGTGTAGTGAAGTGAATTATGGGTAATTTTAATTGGAGTGCTCATGCCTGTTCTGTTGGAGTAACCGCTATCTTTTATTTTCTGGTCATCAAGTCAAAATTGTATCGTATACACAATGTGTTTGTACCGGTGGATGTATCGTGACTCGACTCGTTTTCGTGGTCATATAGGCCCTATATATAACATATGACGAAAACGAGCAGAGTCGCGATATCTGATAGAATTCCAGGAATCGTACATTCACTTTCAATAGTATAGATTCTCTGAATCTGCCGCGGAATTCCCAAAATTGTAGGCTACTTTCATTTTCAATAGGATTTTCCGAATTTCCACTTTAACTTTTCACTTTTACCACGCAAAGCGACCTTAGTTGACACAGACATATGGCACACTGGCTGAGTCCATGACAGTCCATAATAGTTTATGTAGCATTGCTTCTTTCATTTAATTAAAGCTCACCTCGTTAAAACGCATGTCAATCGTATTTGTTTACAAATTGCATTGGGTGCGACGATTTGAAGTAGGGCCCTATTTGCGGAGGTCACTTTGCGAAAGTCCCCGAATTCGCTGAGGTCCCCTAAAATGGGCGATATATGTAGATTTTAATGAGGGAACGGTGCGTATATGTCAATTGATACGTATTTAAAAAATATAACGACACGATCATCATAATAGAGGTCTGTTCTATCAATTATATATGCGCCGAGTTCACTTGGTGCAAATCAAACGGCGATAAATATTCTCGTGTGCCATGCAGAAGGACTCCTTAAAGTTGTAAATATGATGAATATTTATTAGATGTTATTTAACAAGTCAATCAAATAATATTATTCATTAGTTAGCGCCTATGTTAGCGCTAACTAATGAATAATATTTTATATTATAATTATATTATAAATTATAATTTATATTTATGGCTAATAATATGATCTTGGTGGCGTTACCATTTCTGACTATGGTTTTCTTGTTCTTATGTGGTTATACAATATGTTGCATTCGTCGTGGCATGGCGTTGACAGCCATTTCACGGCCGCGATTACATTACTCGATTTTCAAACGAACTGGTATAACTGTGTAATTCCTATGCCCCAATATAACGTATAATGACTTATTTCAAGAACTGATGTAATATAGACAACCATGTTGGACGCCATCTTGGATAACAAAGTTTCCCCAAAGCGGATTTTATATATGTTATACTGAAGACTCTCCTGCGTCTGTTAACATCAATATCGCTTTCTTGCCAATTTCTTTCGGTTAACCTGGTTAACCCATCTTTTCGTATACCACCGCCACACTGTCAAATGTTTTGCAATCTGCGATATTTTGACCCCTGTGACATCTACAGCAAAATGATGTCAGCTTCATTCCCAATCGCGATGCAATTAGAAATTCATTTCCATCGTTTTGATATATGACATGGCCCATACTCCAAGCATACGTCATGATGGTGCGATTTTGTTACCCACATACACCTCAACAGAATCCACCGAAAAAGCACATGCATGGGTACTGCCAGGAAAGATGTCAGTTTTCATATTTTGCGCACAGATCTCGCAGAGGGTTTTTGACATGTGGTGTGAAAAGGGTCCCCGCACACCATGAACATAACTTAAATTCTGTAAAAAAATTGTCTAGGTTGCTGTAGGTTGGGCCACATTTCTCGTATTTTGACTGGACTATATTAGCTGCACATTCTCAATAAATTGATGGCATGCACAATGTGCAATATTGCACTATATCCAGGCCCATATACTGTACGGAAGCATGGAGCGGTCACATCATAACAAAAAAATTCCACCCTAGATCGGCGTATATATAAGACGGTCATCGGCGAAGATACGCCGACATTTACGCCGATCTTCGGCGTAGTTATGCCGACCATCGGCGTATATCAACCGATCATCGGTGTAGTTACGCCCACTATCGGCGTATATACTCCGATGATCGGCGTAACTATACCGATGGTGATGGTCACATACAGGGTGAATAAAGGCAAGGAGACCAAGTTTCCTCTGTATTAACCCACTCCTGCCCTACCTAAACATTTGCATTTCTGGTCATTAGTGCATTGAGAATGGTGTTTCCCTTGGCAATTGTGGACAAACTTATTTTTCAATATGATGATATACAAATTCAAAATAGGGGGTTGGAGATTGTTCAGTTCTTATCGGGGGGGGGGGGGTAAACATGATTTGTTTTATAGATTTATATAGACCTGCCCTACCTTTTAATTAAGGTCTATTCTATATAGGAATACTATATACTACTATGTAGATTATCTTTTAATATTCTTTTAGAAACACATCTCAAACAGTTATTTCGAAGTTTTGAGGCACACACATAGTGACTAAAAGGCAAGGGGGACCAAGTTTGTCGCCTTACCTCATACCTGCCCTATTTCAAAATATGCATTTCTGATAATTAATTTCTGAGTATCGTCTCTACCTTGGTCAACTGTAACCAAACCTATTTCAATATGATGAGATACATACTTAAAATCAAAACAGGAGGTTGGAGACTGAGATGCATTTTCTGATTATGCATCTGTATAATTTGAGTTAGAGCATGTATGGTAAGATTAACTAAATACATGATTCTAGATTATTCCCATATAGCCCTTAATATGAAAGGTAGGTCAGGTCTCGGCTCCCAAATCTATAAAAAAAAATCAGCTTTTTACCCCTGTTTTGATTATATTCTTTGTATATCAAATCAAAACAGGGGTTTGGAGACTGATCAATTCTCATCAAAGGGGGGGGGTAAAACTTGAGTTTTTTTTTATAGATTTGGGAGCCGAGACCTGCCCAACCTTTTACATTAAGGGCTATATGGGGATAATATAGAATCATTTATTTAGTTAATCTTACCATACATGCTCTACCTCAAAATATATATATGCATAATCAGAAAATGCATATTTTGAGGTGTATGTTAAGGCAGGGGAAACTTTGTCTCCTTTCCTTTAGTCACTCTGTATGTGGCTAAAAACTTTTAATGAACATTACTGTCTGAGATGTGGTTTGAAATGAATATCAAATGACTGAACTCATAAATGATTTATATTATTCGCATAGCCCTTAATGTAAAAGCAGGTTTCGGCTCCCAAATCTATGAAAGTCATGTTTCAGCCCCCTGATAAGAATGTGTCAGTCTCTAACCCCTTGTTTTGATTTTATTCAGTGTATCTCATCATATTGAAATATGTTTGGTCACAATTGACCAAGGTAGAGACGAAACTCAGAAATTAATTATCAGATTTGCATATTTTGAAATAGGGCAGGTGTGAGGCGGGGAAACGTGGCCTCTTTCCTTTAGTCACTATGTGTGTGCCTCAAAACTTCTAAATAACTGTCTGAGATGTGGTTCTAAAAGAATATTAAAAGATAAACTACATAAATGATTCTATAGTATTCCCATATATCCCTTTATGTAAAAGTTTAGGGCAGGTCTCGGCTCCCAAATCTATACAAAAAAATCATCCCCCCCCCCATTTAATTAGGCCTTTAATATATTCCAATGAATTATTGCCTGTTGATCAGTGAAATATTGGAATAGACTTAACCACTTATAGATCACATGTTCAGTTAATTACATATTATTATTGAATGGGTCGACAGACCACAAGTAAGTTTGGTTGTGGGACAGAATATCGGCAGCCACATTGTCCATCAATATTAAACAAGAGGTGTGCACTCGAGTGCTAGCATACCCCCACCGTGGCAAATTCAACCCGCATTATCTGTAAACCCAACAAAAAAGATTTTTCACTTTAAAGAAAAATTTGGACTAATTATATCGATATGGTGTCACAAGAAGCTTGTACAGAAAAAATTATTCAAATTGGTTCATATTTGTTAAAGTTATAAAGTCGGACAGAATTTTCTAAGTCAAAATAAGTCGAAAATGAAGTGTAATATTACGAAAAACAGTCTGAGCCAATCCCTAGTCGCATCATGTAGAGAGGGTATTGTGAGAAGCATGTATACCAAAAATTATTCAAATTGGTTCATATTTGTTAAAGTTATTAAGTCGGACAGAATTTTCTAAGTCAAAATAAGTCGAAAATGAGGCGTAACTTTAAAAAAAAAGTCGGACCAAACCGCAATTAGCATCATGCGGAGAGGCAGTCCTAAGGAGATTGCATACAAAAAATTATTGAAATCGGTTCATAGTTGTTCGAGTTATGAGGTCGGACGAACAGACGGAAGGACAGACACACGGAGGGAGAAAGTGTGACGGACGGACGGATGCAGTCAATCCAGTATACCCCCCATTTTCTTCGAAAGTGGGGGTATAATTAAATATGGAGGTATGCTGGGATAGCATTTCTTCAGGGGGATGTTTCTAGAGGGTCTCCATTGGGGGGTGTACAACTTGGAATTTCCAATTGCATCCACCCCCCCCCCCCCCCCCCCCCCCCCCCCCCCCCAACCAGACATTAGGATTAGGTCAAATGGATGCTTTGCGTATATGAACATAAGAGGGCAGCCTTTCCCAAGCATGATGATATCAAACATCCATATATCAGAGGTCTGTTTAATGTCAAAGAAATGAGATTTATAAGTAAACAAAGCTCGGTTTTCCAGAGAATTTCGATTTGTATGTAAACAATACATTAAACGATTGTATCATCACTTTACCTTTTTCTATCAAGGTAAGTGATATATCATTTCGAAGACAGATTTATTAATCGCAGACATTTCAGATGATTAATCACATTCAGGGGTTCAAGTGAATGCCTGGGCTCCATGCATACATGTAGTATATCTTTTGATTGAAAGTCCGTTATAGAAGAGTAACGGGACGGGACTCGGTCCAAAACAGCATCAACCCAATCAATATGTTGTGGACCGAGAAAACTTGGTTTACAAGGGACCTCTCTATCTACACAACCACAAAATTACATTATGCATAAATATATATGCCCTTTACAAATTCATTCTTTTATTTATCTGATATGTCATATATTAATATAGGTACATACATTGTATACACAAACTGAATTCAAGAGACTTATACAAAAAGTAACCCTAGGTATAAGTATGAAAAGTGTACTTTTTGGGAATATATTATATATGAGACAGGTGCAGCAAAGGTCTTTCCACATGACATGTTCTTGTACTTAACATGAAAGTGTCAGCAAGTGGGAATGAATTTGTCTTGTCCCATGTCTTATTAAATTATATTCGCGCAGTACTATTCTTGCTTAATTTTAAATTCACGCACTTTGGCAGGTGAATTCAAAACTAACACAAATATTTTCTATAAAGTTGTGTATCCGATGGCAGTTTCGGTGAAGTTAGATACAGGTATAAAGACCACCATGACATAAACCCTGATATATGATACAGTAATGCCCTAAATAATCGACTCCTTAACCACAGCAGAATTATGGGTAATTTTTCAGGATTTAGTCGGAAATATGGCTTGTTGCCATTCATCGGAAAGCTCTCACAAGAAGCCATATTTCCGACTAAATCCTGAAAAATTACCCATAATTCTGCTGTGGTTAAGGAGTTGATTATTTAGGGCATTACTGTAGCTGGACCATTGATTTGATTCTATTTCAAAGTCATTAAAACAAACAACATTGAAATCATATCAACTAGATGAGATTTGCCCAACCTGGGTAATTAATTAACCCTTTCATGACGGGAGCTGTGCTGGTGCAACATTAAGGACCCTGTGCCAATGCATTCTCTTATATATGCCAGTCAACCATAGGTCACCTCGCATATATAAGAGAATGCATTGGCCTAACAATTTTTTGTCATTTTTTATCAATTTTTCTTACGGTACACTCAATAACAATTTTTAATAATTTTTTCTTATATTATTGAATAATTTTATCAATTTTTATTACTTTTTCTTTCATTCTTTAACAATTTTTATAATTTTTTATCATTATTCCATAGTTTCTTTGACAATTTTTCTTACATTTTTTTAATTTTTCTTACATTTTTTAACAATTATAAAAAATAATATAAAATTTGTTAGGCCAATGCATTCTCTTATATATGCGAGTCGCCCATAGGGCATGTCGCATATATAAGAGAATGCATTGGCACAGGGTTTTCACAAAAAATCAAGAAGCTCCCGTCACGAAAGGGTTAATTAAGGACAGGCTTCAGAGTACCTGGGAAACAAACTACCACTTTTGTGAATCTGGGTAACTTTACAAACTTCGTACTCAAAACCATGCGATAATGACAAATTCAGTATTAGTACCTTCTGCATGGTTTTCAATTCAAGTGAATTCTTTGATTTCATGATGTATCAGATGTCACATGGAAAGACCTTTTAGAATAATACTCGATAAAAATTACTTTCCCAGACATGGGTGAGTATGTAATTTAATCCTTTCTATACTGTGTGGATTATCCCAATCAGTTATTAAAGTATATATTGGAATGGTATATTATTCACCTGGAGGGGTGTTCAGCAATATAAGCTGATGATATATAATATAAGAGCCGAGAATTGATAATTCAAGAACAAAAGGATTCATATTTATTGGAGGGAAATGTTCAGATAATAAGTTCAGCAAACGGCCTATGGTTGTTTGTTGAACTTATTATCTGAACATTTCCTACAGGAACTACTTGTCAATGAGTTTTTAGTATAGAACAGGTTAATACCATCCAAATTCAATTCAGACTACTGTTGGAGTCGATGAGGTCAAGTGTCAAGTGACCAATTATGAATAGATATATAACAAGACTCAGTGGGGGGTCGTTTGATCTCATCAGTATGCTAACCTTGATATGCAAACAAATTTATTGCACAAGCCTTGAAATAGGGTGTCTGTCATTTGCAGAATGAGGTCCACAGAGGGTGAATTTAGTGATGCTACCCTGCATAACGGGCTAGCATCACCAAATTCTCCCTCTGGGGACCTCATTCTGCTGAGGTGTAAGCAGAATGAGGTCCCCAGAGGGTGAATTTGGTGATGCTAACCCGCTATGCGGGGTAGCATCACTAAATTCACCCTCTGGGGACCTCATTCTGCAAATGACAGACACCTTATTTCAAGGCTTGTTGTTGCAGCTTGGGTTACTTACTCATTGGAGGATGGAAGTGACAACAATGTCACATGCCCTATTACTGATGCAATAATTTGTGTAACGCGCACTGAAACTTATTTACTGTATAATGCACCATATTTAAATTGACTGATTATTATACAATAACATGATTTTTGAGGACTTTGCACTCCATTATCGGACCTCCATTAGTGATTAGCAGCCTGGCGGTCCCTTAGACGCCCGATGTGATAGCCGAGGGCTGCTAATGACTGTAGGGCTGCTTATCGCTAATGGAGGTCTGATAATGGAGCGAAACCACCGAGAAAATCATGTTTTTGTTATTATTATCAAGTACCATATTATTGTTTGATGATGTTTGTATTCGCCAGCAAAGGTATTTAAGTTGAATAGGACTATCGGAAACTCCTTTTACCGGTCACGTGACGTGTATGGCCGATAATGAGTTGACAGCTCATATTATGTGCTGATCGTTACCATCTCTTAATGCCAGTAAAACAGTGATAATGTGTAGAGAACACCCCATAAAGTGGTAATAATTATTATTATTATCACCTGACTCAAATGGCTTTCATTGGCAATAGCAACATAAGTGACATGTTAAACATATAGCTGAACCTGCAATAAACAAGATCCAGTCAATCATTGGATATGACGAATGTAAAAGAAAATTAGTGACTGGTTTGTAAGGATATATATAGCACTGACTGTGACCAAAACTCACAGCCAAAATGGTAGGTTGATATATGTACATGACTAGTCAACATCTGGAAGAGACATACAGTAATGCCCTAAGTAATCGACTCCATAACACAGCAGAATTATGGGTAACTTTTCAGGATTTAGTCGGAAATATGGCTTGTTGCCATTCATCGGAAGCTCTCGGGGAGAGCTTTCCGATGAATGGCAACAAGCCATATTTCCGACTAAATCCTGAAAAGTTACCCATAATTCTGCTGTGGTTATGGAGTCGATTACTTAGGGCATTACTGTATCTTACTTATTTCTATTTTAAAAGTATTGAAATGTCAGGCCTGGTTTTTAATTTAAAAATGTTCTATCATTCCTAACAAGTTTCATATAGTTTCCGGGGTATAAAATAATAAATAAAGTATTTTGATGTGTTTACATATATGGGTAATTTTTAATATATCTGATTGAGTAATAACTCTCAGATAATCATATATTTATTTGAATTGGAGAAAATCATTAGGCCAACACGACATATACTCTATTCAGCCTCAAAATTTGGTGCTGGTCATTTGTAGAATGAGGTCCCCAGAGTGTGAATTTAGTGACGCTACCCCACACAGCAGGCTGACATCACTAAATTCACCCTCAAGGGACCCCATTCTACAAATGACCAACACTATACTTTGATACCTGACTCTAATATTTCATGGTGTGTATTCAAATCCACGGTCTTGGTTATTACCAAGGCTGAACCCCGAGAACAGGTTCTTCATGAGTTGAGCACTGATAACTGGCCCAGGAACTCTGAACTTATGTTCGAGGGTTCAGATTATCACTCCACAAATACCGAGAAGTAAGAATACTAATCAAATAACATGTTCTTAGTTTGTTCCTTCACTGTTCTCAGTGTTTGAGTCATCACTTGTGGATCTAGACCTTTGTATCCCCCCCCCCCCCCAATTCAAGTTGTTAAATGCTGTGTCAATATATTGAAATGTGCCAAAATAAATATGAGAATGAAATTTTTGCCATTGCATAGCTGTGTGCATGTATCTGTAGCACATGTACTGAGAAACACTGAAATGTTGAATTTCATGTTGATACATGTATCAACGAAAAAGTTATCTTGAAATCAATTATTGTTGTAAATCGAGTGCAACGATTTCAACTTTTGATCTCAGTTTAGAAATTTTATTTTCTAGCTAGAAGGCAGATTTGAACACATCCTCAAAGTAAAATTGGCAGTCAAGGTGTATAACTCTATCAACTTTGGAACTGATACATTTCCATTCTGCATAACACTGTGTATGACACAAGATGAAACAGTAAGTACATATCATTCACAACAACTTTGATAAACAATTTACAAGAGAAAGCAAAATGATGAGAGGGAGAGGGCGGGAGATAATGGAAAAGATACAGAAATGATCTAAATAATCGACTCCTTAACCACAGCAGAATTATGGGTAATTTTTCAGGATTTAGTCGAAAATATGGCTTGTTGCCATTCATCAGAAAGCTCTCGCTGTTAAGGAGTTGATTACTTAGAGCATTACTCTATGACAATAAATACATTTGCATATTTTGATTATTCACGGAAAATGAACATCAAAATAACTTTGAAGAGTATAACACGAGATAGTGGATATGCACTTCTATAGATAATTATATTATAATAAATAACATTTCCTGCGAGATTCATTTTTATGAGTTAGGCCACACAAAGTTTAAAGTTTTATTCTCTCATGCAATTCAGTTAGACTTGCTCATAGCTTCAAATGAGGCCTATCTAGCATGATAGGCAACACTATATCAAAGGCTTCAATCTCGAAGAAGTGATTGTATAGGCGACGTCAACCTTTCATAAAAGTTAATGAAATATCAACTTAACCCTTTTCATGACAGGAGCTGCGCTGGTGCAGCATTAAAAATCCTGTTTCAGTGCATTAACATATATGTGCGAGTCTCCCATAGGGAGCCTGACATATATAAGAGAATGTACTGGCTTACAATGTCAAGGTAAATAATGTTAGGCCAATGTATTCTCTTACATATGCGAGGCTCCCTATGGGAGACTCACATTACATGTATAAGAGAATGCATTGGCACATGGTTTTTGCAAAATTTCAGTAAGCTCCAGTCATGGAAGAGTTAATCCGACCATTAATCTCAATAGATGATAGAGGGGGTATGGTAGTGAAGCCCATCAACAGGTTCTCGGGAAGTGCAGTTTTTACTCTTCTTAGGAACTCTTTACACACGCCTCACTATCCATTGGTTAGCAACCGTATCTAGGTCCTATCAGAATTTTGAATTGACAATCACACAGTGAGCGTGACAATTCACGTCCATGCTTGGTATTATAATAGTATGGTTTTGACACAAACTTTCTTGTTCATTTCCACTTGAGTAAATCTTTACTCAATTACCATGCTATATCGTCTCGCTCGATGTGTTACAATCAAAACAAAACGCTGATATGACCTAAAAATATGACAACTAACCGACGGATAGTGTATCTTGCGAAGGGGTGTATTAGTCTCTGTAAATCACAGCATTAAAAAATAAAAATAAAATGTACCTTTGGTCCTTGGAGAAATCGCATTCATTAGGAAACATGCCATATGAAAGATAATATATACTGAATCAGTGTTTGCAAAAGATAGTTCAAAATAGTTTTGAGCAGAGCATAAATAATGTTGCATGTGATGAGTTTCAGGATCATACGGTAGGTCATGAGAAACAATTGTTTAAATTTGTGAGGCTTTAAATATAAGGAATCAAAATGGATTAGTTTGTTCAAAAACTTTCAACTGACAAGATTTGAAAGAAATAATGTAAGCAAGAAGAAACTTAATGCATCAGGATAGCATCATAACCAAGGTCTGGACCCAAACGAATGGAAATTCTATATAAACGATAATTCGTAAGGCTGCTCCCCATTAGTTAGGTAAAGACAATCCATTTATGATTGTGAGTCTGGGAGACAGGTAAAGACAATCCATTTCTGATTGTGAGTCGATCACATGAGGACCTTGAACTTAGTGAAATCTGATCACCATTAACCCTTTCAGTGCCAGGTCCGATTTTTGTATCAACCCATATACCCTGTGCCAATGCATTCTCTTATATATGCGATAGGTCGCCTCGCATATATAAGAGAATGCATTGGCCTAACAATTTTTCATCATTTGTTATTATTTTTTACAATTTTTTACAATTTTGATAATTTTTTCTTGTATTCTTTAACAGACTTATTTTGTAGGTTTAGTGCCAGGGAATCTTACGTTTTTCATTTGCATCAAAATTATTACTATGAATACTTGGTGATAGTTTTGAGTTATAACATCCCCCTAAGGTTTTATCCAGTTTGTTTTTAAATTCGCTATAGCATGCTTAAGCATACCCAAAAAAGGGCTGATTTTACAGACCGTAAATTAGGGCCGATGAGATCGGCCCCTGGCACTGAAAGGGTTAAAGCAATACATATTTAAAGTGATGTGCAACACTCTTGGGTGAACAAATGGGAATAGTTAATACAATGTACATTTAATTAGCTATTTTTCATTAATTTTAAATGAACATAAACTGCAACCTGTCAACTACAATATTAACTTACAATGTGAGGTTAATTCTGACCCTGCTATCGAGTTGCACTTCCCTTGCTCACCTTATTTCTTGACATGATACGGAGTATCAATAGAAGTATAATATAATTCAAGGCACTTTACAAGATTCAAATTTCAAACAATTACTCCAGTGTTTCAAATAAATGTTTTATGTACGTTAATAATTTCATTGAATATTTCCAACCTGCACGTTGATTAATTGGGTCTGCACAATGCACAGTTATTTTATTTTCTTATGCCGAAAACTACAAGATTAAAAATTCAAACAATTACTCTAGTGTTCCAAATAAACGTTTATGCATGTTTATTAATTTCATTGAATATTTCCACCCTGCACGTTGATTATTTGGGTCTGCACAATGCAGTTATTTTATTTGCTTCTGCCGAAAACTACAAGATTAAAAATTAAATCAATTACTCTAGTGTTCCAAATAAACGTTTATGTACATTTATTAATTTAATTGAATATTTCCACCGGTCTGCACAATGCAGAGTTATTTTATTTGCTCCCTCTGTCGAAAACTTGAGTATATTTTGTAAACAAAACTCGAGGTGAGGTGTTTGTTATTTCTCTGTTGATTCCAGCTGTATACGTTTTGATGCCAACTGTACATAATCACGCACCATTTGTATCACTAGTATTGACACTAAACGCCTGACGTATGTCTACCCCATTGCAAGTGCACAACAGGCAATGATGTTGTGTAATATTTCATATTTTACATTAACTTGTGCAAGAGTAAATTGGGTTTAATTTATTTCGGCCCTGGATTGAGCTCGTGATTTTACTTCTACTAGTTATATAACTCCATCAAGCTTGTTATGTTTTGACAATGGCACGGAAGGGGGACACAGGAACAGACATAAAAATAACCTTCTCACAGACTAGATAGGATCCATCCTTGTGTTTGGTTACGTACAATCCGCGAAATTTTTCTATCCCATAATTACAAATGTCAACAGATAAAATCCAACTGCATGTACCTTCCCTGCACATTTATACAGGCCTGCACATTTATAAAAAAAATTCAGGATTTTAACCATAAATGTTTATTTGGGACTACACGTTTATTTGGAACACTAGAGTACACATCTATAGCACTAAAGATGTGGAGATGTATCTAGTGGTTCTCCAAACTGGAAGTGGAGTAAAAAGAAATGTCTCTAAATCAATCCATTTATGCCACTTCCTACATTATTCAATTGAGAAGAATGTGACAGATGAAATAATAATGAGTTGAGGTTGCATGATAAATACACTCGCACAGGGACCAGCCGAGAGGGCGACACTTCTCTCTAAAATGGGCTACTTCTCCTATTTATGTTACAGGGAGAAGTGTCTTCTCTCTAATATACAGTAATGCCCTAAATAATCGACTCCTTAACCACAGTAGAATTATGGGTAACTTTTCAGGATTTAGTCGGAAATATGGCTTGTTGCCATTCCTTAGAAAGCTCTCAGTGAGAGCTTTCCAATTAATGACAACAAGCCATATTCCGAATAAATCCTGAAAAGTTACCCATAATTCTGCTGTGGTTAAGGAGTCGTTGTTTAGGGCATTACTGTACCAGTATCCATATTTCAAGTGTATCTAATGAATATAATGGTGTACTTACTCTTAATTGGTATTATAAATGGGCTCTTGTGTTGAATAATACTTATTGGATAACAGAAAGGTGAGGATGGAGAATAAATTGAACTTCACACATTATGACTTCTCCCTGATAACAGTCCATTTCGCCCTAATAATCTAATCGGGAGAAGTACTTGAATTCTCTAGCTGGTCCCTGTACTCGCATATATAGAGAACTGCATGTGGCAAGTATATAATAATTATGTCCAAAGTAATTTCTTTAGCATTGATGAAGATACTAGAAACAAGTGCACCGCTGGGCGGAGGTAACGTCCCCGACTGTACAATCAGAGAGGATTTTTCTTATTTTTGTGCAAATACTTATTAAATGGCACTTTGTAAAGTTATGTTATTCATGAGTATTTAGTGCGATAGAGGATGACTTGTTAAAATATGACAACACTTACAGAGACCTCACACGCACGCAATATTAATGATGAAAACCTGAATTTTCTAAGTCCAAAAAGGGGCGTAACTCTGGAA
Source organism: Siphonodentalium dalli (assembly GCA_032622095.1). Lineage (NCBI taxonomy): Eukaryota > Metazoa > Mollusca > Scaphopoda > Gadilida > Siphonodentaliidae > Siphonodentalium > Siphonodentalium dalli. The sequence continues at coordinate 53,435,196 of CP136064.1, read as the reverse complement.
AAAATGGGCGGACGAAACCGCAGTTATGGGGAAATCTTGTCCCCCCAGCTGGTCTATTAGCATACCAAAGATCAACTGAATTGAGTTAGCGAAACCAAAGTTATGAGTTGAAACGTTCGTATGGATGGACGGAAGGATGGACGGAAGGATGGACGGAAGGATGGACGGAAGGAAGGACGGACGGACGGACGGACGGACGGACGGAGGGCTCCACTATATACCCCCAAATCTCCATCGGAGATCGGGGGCATAATAACCAATGTAGTCAATGTCATTCAAGTAAACAAGCATCGTGAGGCAAGATATGACTATTTTTAATGATGAAATAATACTAGTCAGTAGTCATGCAAGATCTCGAGATTTTACATGAGTCTTTGGCAACATAATTTTATGAAGAGACATGGCTGACTCTCTGGACCCAGAAGTGATTCCACTACAACACAAGAAATTAAATTAGGGAGGTGTTAATCTCAGACATGTGCAATCCTTGAAATAGTGTGCATGTCAATTGCAGAATGTTGTCCCCAGATGCACAGGGCGCTAGCATCTAAACTCACCCTCTGGGAACCTCATTCTTCTTAGGCCTCATCTTCTTGGAAGTACTAAGTACCTACGGTCTCAAATTAAAAAAAAAAAAAATTCCCTTCTGTTCAGTTTCTATATCCCCTAAGTTGCATAAGATAAAATGCATAATCGAGGTGACTAATGGGAAAACATCACCACCTTCAACTTTTTGAGGCTTCTGAAAAATGAGGTTCCCAGAGTGTAAATTTGGCTATACTAGCCGTCATGCGTCTGGGGACCTCATTCTGCAAATGAAAGACACACTATTTCAATGCTTGGGCATGTGACACACCATTAATCACATTACCTGAAATATTCTTAATTTAATGGAGTTCTGTATGATTTTATAATATATATTAACTGACATCACCACATGTAAATAGCTCATTTCTGTAATCTGGAGTATTTTTCATTTTTAGATATTCTGATTCAGTAAGTAAACATTTACAATTACAGGAACAAGCACGAAACATTTAGTTACAGGAAAAATCTCTCAAGCAGTCAGTGTCATATCTCTGAACTTGTCGATACTTGGGTTAACTTCAGCAACTACACTGATCTGTTTGACAACGACAGGACGCTCGTGAATCTCGATGTCCTGAATGCCATGTTTCCGGAGCAGCCCGCGTAGGTACTCAATCTCACTCTCCTGAGCCGAGCAGTATTCACGGTATTTAGACAGTTCCTTCTCGCAAGCTTCCCTGAGGCACTTCTCCCGTTTGATCCTTTTATCGGCTTGATTTCGGACGGATATCACAATGCCTGTAAACAAGTCAATGTATTTAGTATAACCTTACACTACCTTGTCGGTTTATGAGCTTGGACAGATATCACAATGCCAGTAACTATATTTTAGAGCCCTGCGAACCTTGTGATTTTAGGAAAAACCGAACATTGAAACCGTATCGTCATCTTGGTATTGAATTGAACCGAACTTCGAACCTAATTACCAACTGTGTCGTAGTGGACTTGTGAATATAAGATAATTACATAAAGAATTAGATTATATTGGAGATGGCTACACAGCACTCATCACTGTACCTATTAGTGGGAACAGAATAAAGTGATTCTATCAAAGACCTCAATGAAATATCAACCCATGCACCTGACTAATGATCAATTTAATGATGTTCAATGTAAACTGGGTAAACAATATCTATAATTAAGCAATAAACAATTCTTAGAATGCAATCAGTTCTATTCTAGCTCATGACATTATCTGTGTGACATAGTGCTATATATTAATCATTAGGCCACCCTTCCATGACACGTAATGCCACAGTAATAAAATGGTGTGGCAAAAAGTGATGATTACTACTGCAATTACTACGCTACTGCCGAGACTAATTTCGAGGGCTGTTAGATATGACAACATTTTATGTGCGCGCATCGCTAGGATTGTGCATCTACATTTAGTGATTCATGATCGTTCTGTGGTGTTTAATTTTGCTCATTTTTCAGGACCAACAAAAACATTCGATACAACCCGAATCCCAGTCAAAGGTTGCGAACCAGACTGAATCATCACATCGGTTTCGAACCAGACTGAATCATCACATCGGTTTCGAACCAGACTGAATCATCACATCGGTTTCGAATCGAACTGAATCTAGAATGGTTCGCAGGGTCCTACTATGTTTAGTAAATGCTAATACAACCATGTGGGTTTCTGAACTGGGATGGACAAATAATAAAATATCACCGTTAATATGCCTGTAAATAAATGTATTTCTTACATTGTAATGAAGAAACAAGGGTTTTTGAGCCCTGACAGACATCATAATACTTACCGAATGTCAGAACTACCTTTCATTAAAGGCCCACTTAACTCTCGAACCCCCAGATCACATATACAAAATATATGCCATTTGAAAGAGGAAGCTCCAAAACATTGTATTATCAACTTATCCGGTATAATAAACTGTGAACATGTTGTTTTTGTTGAGGTAATGATGTGTTTTCTGTGCTTAAGTTTATGCAAAGTCTATTATTTTCAAGGGAAGGGGAATAATTCTATATCTTAGTTTGAATTCTGATGCACTCTGTGAGCGTAACGGGGGAAAAGTTTCTATGATTTCAGCTATTTTCTATTACTCAATGCACCTTCTGATACGCAGACATTCGAAACGGTGATGAATTGTAGTATTTTAATCATATTTTATGTCATAGATTGTTATTAAAACCGTATATCAAAGAACTATAAAAAAAAATAATTAGCGACTCGAAAATTAAATGGGCCTTTAAATAAGTTGATAAATACAATGTTTTGGAGCTTCCTCTTTCAAATGGTTACGTATATAATAATTATTAATATAGTATATATTTTATATAATGTGATCTGGGGGTTCGAAAATTAAGTGGGCCTTTAACTTAGACATTAGTGATTGTCATTGCAGTTCAATGCAATTCTACAGTGGTGTGAACATCATGCATATAGAGAGAGGTCACTTAACTATATCAAGAATACATCTGTATCTGTACATCAAAGTTACTAGTAAAATTTGCATTGTTTGAACTTGTTACCATACAAGAAGAAACAGGTATAGAATAGTGCTGAATTGGTGGTTATCTCATGGTTTTGAGTAAAAAGTCAACCAGGTTCCCAAAACAGGCAAAAAGTCACCCAGCTGAAACTGGTAAAAAGACTCGTAGAATATCGCTCATATCAACCATGATTGTTTCAAATTGATTAAATCAAATGATAAACATTCAAATCACATCAACTACATGAGACTTGATTCAACCTGGGTGTCTTTTGTACCAGTTTCAGGGAACCTGGGAGATTTTTTACCAAAAACATGGGATAACGCCCAATTCTGCTAGAGTTGCTCCCCTTCCTACCATTAATTATTCTTGTAATCCTCCACAACCGTAAGATTATGAGTAACCCCGTGCCTGCTGCAGGTCCTTCATCAGTTCGGAAAACGATGTCCAAGACGAACGACACAATAACAATTATAGCATCGAATATCTCCATCCTGTGTTGGAAGTACTCCAGTCTAAATGCATAAACCTTGAAGAAAATCTCTATCATAAACAACGAAAGTAGAGACAGACTCAAATAATGTAGAATATGTGGAGCGATGTGTGAATCATGGTTCGTCAGTTTGATGATCCGAAGATCGAGAAGAAGTTCTCCAATGACTAGTAACGCATCAAGGATGACTAGAGCGACAATGGACACTTGAAATCTGTGTGAGTTTAGAAACCAGTGCAGCTTCTGTCGGAAAGTTCTGTATTCAGTTTTAGAATCATCTGAGTCAGTTGTTATTGAGCTACTGGAGTCTTCCTTCTCAATAACTTTCTCCAAGTCATCCCGTAGTTTTCGGAATCCATCCATTTGAACCTGCAAAAGATAAATATATTGTGAATGAAGGATTTACCAGGATAGCCATAATATGCAAATTAAGCTATATCAATTTATCAATTTCATCAGTACAAAGATAATTATTTCTGGCACCTAATGTTCGATTTGAATATGTCGAAATGAGGTTAAGCACAATATTCAGCTGTAATATTCACCATTTCCCAGCAGGAACTATTTTTTAACCGAATATGGAAATTTAATAATTACTTTAATTTAATTTTTTTTAATATTCTCCAAGTTCAAACTCCATACAATCACTTTATTTTGAAAACTGATTATTCCCAACATCAATTGTTATCAAAAGAGAAGAAATCAATAACTGGATTTCAAAAGGAATGGCATTTGATAGAAATATAAAATGTCTACATATACATGTACAGTAATGACTTAAATAATCGACTCCTTAACCACAGCAGAAATATGGGTAACTTTTCAGGATTTAGTCGGAAATATAGCTTGTTGCCATTCATCGGAAAACTCTCGCTGAAAAGTTACCCATAATTCTGCTGTGGTTAAGGAGTCGATTATTTAGAGCATTACTGTAGCTCTATTTGCACATTATTGGTAAATTGGAATATAGAGTGAGATTTAAACATGAGCCAGATACAGTTAACCTTTTGATTCCGGAATGGATTCTCCATTCAATGTTCAATTTTACAACAACAACATAAGTTTTATAAAACCCAATTTTTCAAGACTACAAATAGCATTTTTTGTGAATAAAACACAGACAATATCTATATATATATTTTGGGACTTCTGTCTGTTTGTGTGTTAGGCCAAAAAAACAAACTTGTCTGTTTCCGATTTCTTGAGGAAATAAATCCAGGTAGGCACCAGAAAGTTTGGAGTGATCTGAGTTCCAAGAAGGAACACGAAAATGCTATCTCCTGTCACGAGTCCTGTGGCTCATGGCACCATGACACAATGTTGCGCAAACTGTACATGACAACATTTATACTATCGGCATTGCTAGCAAAAGTTTAGACAACTTCTGTGCCATGATGACATCATGTTGACATCTCATTTTCACCTGGTGGTGCGACTCTCAGAACAGATATATTCCTGAATTGGGATTCATCTGCAACAACAAATACATGTACGCATGTATCTTAATAGAAGTAAATTGTTTTTGAAAATTCCATCTAAAATTATTGCTGCTTTATGTAAACATAGTATATACTATATATATATATATATACTAGAATATCCATATAGTTTGACGAGAAACAAGGTTTATTTTCATGTGTATGATTCAGCAAATGGGGGACCGAGCTTTAGCGAGGTTCCCCATTTGCTGAATCATACGAGGAAATAAACCTTGTATCTCGTCAAACTTTATGGGTTTTGTTTTTATCGTTCGCCAAAGTTTAAAAGTCGTTAACATCTATTAAATTTGTTTAAATGGGATAAGAAATTAATGGGGAATTTCTTTAGGAAACAATTAAATCGATTGCAAGATTTTTGGTTGTAGTTCTGAGAGCGTGACTTGATTATGATAGCTGGAGTATCCGTTCTTGCTTTATTTTAGCACGTGCTAAAAATAAAGCCATGGTTTATTTTCCAGCCTTTATCTTTATAGTCGATGACAAAGGTGATAGACAAAAAGTTATATAGATGTGTTTTACATGTCAATTACATGCATTTTTATTTATATATTTTTTTTGGGAAAATTTTCGAAAACAAATCCAGGTCGGCCCAATTTCGGCAGGTAGGTCGGGAAACCGGAAACACAGATGTTTTTTTTTTTGGCCTTAGCTATGGCCGGGAAAACTGCCAGACGGATTTTGACCAAACTTCCTATCTATGGGTAAAAACCCACATGAAATGTCGTCGCATTGCTTTTGAGAAGCTCCAGGCACTCATTCTCCATTCCCACTGCCGCCGTCTTGGAATTGTGGGGGTTAATCGCGTGATAGTTAAAGAGCGTTCGTATCCGCAGTGTCATTGATAAAGAGCGTGCTGTGTCCAGACATGAGCGTGTTGTGTCTGTGTCCAGACAGGAGCGTGTTGTGTGATCCTTATGTCTGTGTTCGTACTTAGGGGTTCCCAGGAATGGGGGAGATTTTCATCGGGTCAGTTTTTCCGCCCGAGGTGACCTTCACCTTGAAACGGGTACCCACAAATTATATACCGGTATATGTATGTGTGTGTCCGTTATAGACTCGAAAACGGCCCAACCGATGGAGTCCAAACTTGCTACCTAGGGCCACTTTTGTCCGGGAACTCTCATGACCAGTCAAATTGTGACCCCGACCTGACCTTGACCTTCAAAATGATCAATTCAAGGTCAAAGCCCGGACGAAGTCGGGTCACCTGCTAGTATATATATAAAAGAGTAGGAATTGTCTGTCCGTCTGTCCAGATTTTTTCCCCCCGATTGCTGGTCCCATTTCAACTAAATTTGGAGTGGTGACTCGGGTTACCCTGCTAAGGTTATAATGGTTATATTAAAAAAAATTATAATTTTTTTTTTAATTAAATAAATGAAAAACAAAACACATAAAAAATAAGCTCACTATGGGCCTATTTCACAACCAAATAAATGTGAATATTTAGGTTCAATATGAACCTATCTGTAGACCAGCTGTACGCTCTTTACATTATATTATGTGTTTTCACTGTGGACCGTGCCATCCAAGAGAATAACGGATGTACATAATAGCACAAATTATTGGAATTTATGGGACAAAAGAGAAGGGTTAATATAACATCTAAACTATAGAGCCTGTCACCACTATCATACTGTAAGCTGTTCTGTATATATTGTTGTAAATTGCCATGTGAAATATCAAAATAATAAGTTATTTAATACTGAAAAAGGTTAAAAGACATGGAATGGGTAAAAGGGGTTAAATCTCCTATCTCTGGGCCTATTTGATCCAATAGTCTGTTGATTTAGCTTCGGAGCTGGAAGAAATTGTTACTGAATTGGTTGTTGTGTCATTCAAGGCGGATATGACTGCATAATAACACCAGAATATGGTTTTTCGTCATATTATCCCTAAATCATTATTGATCAGACAGGAAACCGACTAATCCGAAGAGAAATTGATGATAATAGTTGAACACTCATCTACGAAATCGAACAGATCTGTCAGACATGCTCATCTGACATTCAATTTCAGATCCACGGAAAACCGCAAAAACCATGATATGGTGGTCAAGATGTCGGCGATACCATCTCAAAGACTTGGCTTCCAGTCAAAGGACGATAAATCATGCAGTGATCACATTTGAAAATGAGTAAAAGGCAACACATTGACTATTTTTGAACTACTCACATGCGATTTTCTGACTGAAAGCATGGAGAAAGCAAGAAAGTTCAAAGGTCATCATCTGGGTCTAGCACCGCCTTGGCGTTCTTGCAGTTGTGCCATGGCAATCGCCGCAGGCAACAACACATTTCAAACCATTCTTGACAATACAGGAGCATGCTGGAGTGTTGCACAGATTTTTTGGAGGAGAGTTTACAGTTGCAGCATACAAATTTCAACAGTCCTTGTGGTGCTGCATAAAGGTCTGTCATAATTGGGAAAGGTTCAGACTTCTCAAGACTTCTAACCCCATGCAGTCGAGCGGTTCCATAGCGTCATTCTCCAATGTTTTTCAAATGATTTGCAAGTGTACCGGCATACTATGAAAGTATGGCTATGCGATGCGTTCTTTTGGGGGGAGTCTTTGATGATGAAGCAGTCCTTTACCCAAAGAAACAATGACAACATATTTGAAAAAACATAACTTGTTGAGGGAGTCACCATCTTTCCCACCATACAGACACATTGAACAGACATGACCCACTTCCTCTTGAATAGCCCTCTCATCGCACATACACTCTTATTTTTAATGTGTAAGCAGGTTTTACCATGACCATATGTTGCCAATGTGGTATCACAACCACTCCAAGAGTGAATGAAGAGATTGTGCCCACTGATAGTCTGTCCCGCTGCTGATCAACAAGATCGCCTATTCTCCATGGTGTGCTTTTACGACATCTGACTTGAAGACGTGAACCATATTTTGCTTCCAGTGGTACTTCAGTAGGTCAGTGTCATCAGCGATGACAACAGTTTCCTTCTTTTGTGATGCATAGTCAATGGCAGATGACACCATGAGAATGTCTGCATCCCCTTGCATGTTTATCTGACTGTGCAAGGAAGACTTATTGGTTACTGTCAGACATCGCGGATTCACTAAGGCGAATAACAGGATAAGTCTTCACTGTCCTACATCTAAGTTCATGATCTATCTTTGATGGACCCTGACAGTAGCTGTTGAAAACAATGCAGCTTCCCTCTTAAGTAGATCTCACATACTTCGTTCCGTATGCCCGACACAATTCGCACCAGTAGTGCATTTTCCTCTGTGGAGTACAGCTCCCCCATGAATAATGTGTGCATTCCTGCTGGTGGCTCACGAGGCTGATATGGTTCTAACAATGCTTTCACAAGCTGCGCTTTGACTGGTTTACGCATAGCATAATCTTTGAAGAGAGATGTTTGTAAACGTGGTCAGATCATGGCTGAAAAATGTGGCAATGTTGTGTTCCCGCTGCGCAATGGCTGTGAGGCGTGCAAACATCATCGGATCACAATCAACCCTTTGGTTATGAACCTTGACTCTGGGATACAGACTATCTACGGTTACAACTTGATCGCTCCTCTTGATTGAGGCATCTGTAACAACTAAGGTGTCCAATTTCGATTGGATCTTAGCAACAATTTCTCTCAAATCATACTAGTACATGTGTATATGTGATTACTCTATTGATTTAAAATAAATGTTTATTTGGTTGTATACAGTAATGTCCTAAATAATCGACTCCTTAACCACAGCAGAATTATGGGTAATTTTTCAGGATTTAGTCGGAAATATGGCTTGTTGCCATTCATCAGAAAGCTCTCGGTTTTAGGCCTGATTTTATGTGAGTAAATTATTTATCTATTATACATGTAGGTATCTACTACATGCATTTGCACACAATAATTTTACCTTCAACTCATGAAGTTCTTTCCTGTGCATTTTAATCCTTCCAATTTAAAAACAAATTATCAATGAATCTAAAGCATCAGTCACCAACCATAAACCAAACACTGTAAAAAAAACCTTCATGTATCCCTTTGTTCTATATAAGGCAGTAGAGGATTATTTATCATCAGTAATAACTAGCCACTAACAATGCTCAATTGAATTGTACATAAGTATTGGTTTCAAGTGTATTTTTCTTGTACACAATTAATATGCTTCATTTAGTTGATACCTGATATGGGGTAGGATAAGATATATGGGCAAGAGTAGAATTAATGAGGTCAGTTAAGTGTAAGATGAGTGTAAGAAATGCTGGAGAGGGCAATAGCTAGGGACAAAGTTTCTGCTGATGTGAATGTGGTGTGAGGGTTTGTACTCATATGTATGTCGGGGGGGGGGGGGGGGGGGGGGGGGGATGGGGGAGGGGGTATGTGTATTTGGTGTGAGGGTTTGTGTGTCGGGGGAGGGGGGCTGTAACGACTATTAATGACCGGGAGTCCGGGACTCTGAACACTACCACAGTCAGTACTTAAAAATCACTTTAAAACAAGTAGTTCTAAACAGGGACGTATATATATATGAGCTACCGGTAAATAGGCATGATGGCTCTTGAGAAGACGTTTTAAGAATTACTATGGAGGAAAGAGTTATGTCCCTCACCTGGCCCCTACCGCTATCATCAAAGTAATTGACTTGAAATACGGGATGAAATACTCCAGTAATGACCGCTTTATTACTGGTAATATACCATATCCACAGCGGTAATGAGACGGTCACTGCAGTGCAGTTACTGTACCATGCGGTTATGATACTGCAGTCATGGGTCGTCACACCATAAGTTGAAAAAAAAGTATGTGACGTCCATGAGGATCTCGTTAAGTTGCAAAGATATAAGGAGAATCACTGCACTTTATGTCAATGCCTGCATTGTCATGCCAATCAATGTGTCCTGACACCAGGCAGTGGGTGGAGTTTATAATTTAATTTGACAGCTGAAACATTATTGGCAACTTCAAAGTCGCGTAACGTTCACGGCATGCTACATTGTGGGGCACTCAGCTGGAAAATTAAAATAAAAGGTCAGCCGACCACAGTATCCCCCGAAAATGTGGCAAGTCGACGCCGCTTTGTTAAAGAAATTAAAAAAAATATTGAAATGTTCATAGTCCAAATAGTGTGGTCGTGGTACGCAAAAAAAGGGGTCAACCCAGAAGAAATTGGTATAGAAGCGATCTCGGTGTCATTCAACGCCGGAGAATCTCTGCTACAACATATCCAAAATCCGCTAAAATCCGCTTTGGGCAAAATCCAGGATCCAAGATGGCGTCCAACATGGCCGCCTTTAGTCAAAAGAGATTCTGACTGAGATTAATTCGACATAATGAGAACAAATGTTGCCATATTAATACAAATGTATACATTTTTGCGAAGGTAAAGTATTATGCCACATATCTATAGAAAAAATGGAACCCCTCGCCCCAGATGGCCGCCAAAATGGTGGCCTAAACTCGAAAATTTGAAATTTTTGCCTAATATCTTAAAGATCAATTCCTGTTGTTTGATAATGGTTCAGACTGGCGACATTGATTAGTCATATTCATGTTAATTCATCATCGGAGCAATGAAAGATACCATAAATGGGGTCCCAGTCTCATATACACCCTCACAAATTTGATTTTACAGAACGCGGTAAAAAAAATCCACAAAAATCGCCATTGGGATTCCAGTCGTATATCAACAAGAAATGGACAGAACTGTACAATGTAAGTTGGGCATACCATTATCTATAATTACTCCAATTCAATGAAACCCAAATTGGCGCTTTGTCTTAAAATGGCTGCCAAAATGGCGGTCAAAATATGGAAAATGGCAGATATTTAGAATGGTCGTCAGAGGGTTAGACCCAGAAGAAATTGGTAAAGAAACGGTTTTGTTGTCATTCGACGCGGGAGAATCTCGTGTATAACATATCCAAAATCCGCTAAAATCCGCTTTGGGGAAAATACAGAATTCAAGATGGCGTCCAACATGGTCGCCAATAATAATGAAAATGGCAAATATGTAGTTATTCACGAAAACCCATTCGACAAAACGCCAATTCGGCACCAATACACATCATTGATTGAAATCAATGTTTTTTGTGAGTATGAGTAGCCAATCACGATTCAAAATGCTAAGATGGCTACCAAAATGGCCACCGAAAATTGCCGAAATTTAAGTTCTGCTCAGAGGAAAGCCGAAACAAAACTTCGGTTGTGAGCTAACGATGACAGACATATTAAACATGTTGCCAATAATCTACTACCACAATCAGTTCAGCCCGAAATGTTCCAACTAAGCAGTATCTACTGCAGGATCCAACACGATGTCCACTTATTACGAGGGACTATCTGGAAATTAATTAAAAAGAAATTAAATTGCTACGAATCTGGATTATTTGAAAACACAGTGTCAACATTTCTACTTATAACGACTATTCGGAACATCAAATATATGGGCATCGGTGGTAGTCCGGAAGCATCAGGCTATAATAGGTTTTCCAGTGCTGGCGAAAGTGAAAAGGACAGGAGAGAAAAGCGAATAATCTGGGGTTTACTTAATTGGTGGGCAAGTTGGTTATTGGAGCTGGGGAGTTTCAAAGTAAAATTATTTTCTTCAATATCAAGAGGAAAAATGAAAATTCGCACGTACATTGTATACCCTTCACACTTTATGTAACAATTCCGTGTCATGCGATTGTGGGTATATACATGTGGATAGAAACATTCTAGTACATATATAGACGCACCTATATCTTCTACACATTTAGTGAATTTCATCAATGATATGTAGACACAATGTGCGTCACGGCTGGATCTGACCCGTAGGCGTAAAGGTATCAACCATTTAGCTTGATTAACTGGCATTTCAAGGTTGTCATTGGATAGAAATGCCACATGAACATGGTGATTAACAACATGTTTGTCTAAGAAATGTGAACAATGAACATGTTATTTTCCGGATGTTAGACAATCAAACTGCCACATAAGGCGTTCATCCATGCTCATCAGAGCACGAAATATGTGCAAATTAATGACACGAAAACTATTTCATGCGGACGACGTACTCTAGACCTACATCCAACTTTTATTGTTTGTACGGACGGTTTCGAGGTTTGAAAATCCCGCTTGTCCAAGAAAACCTCCACATACTTACGGAGTCGATGTGTAAACAATGTGTGGGGATAGTTTCTTCATACATATATGTATTTGGCACACGTATTTTCTAGAACATAAGAGATCACCATTTACCAGAGAGTTGATATCTGAGAAGAGATCAGAGTAAAACTACTTTTCTTACATGTCGAATGGGGAATCCATGGGCTACGTTTAGTTCCAGCTTGAAACTTGAAAATGATGGCCGAGCCCGAATAGTTAATATTTCGTCGCATCAGTGCTATAATGTAACCCACATTTTCAACATTCCGAGAAAATGAAGGTTGAAGTTTTTAGACAACATTTCTCCTAATGTTGACAAAGCATGACGTATTGTTGTATTTATCCCAATGAAAACTGACATTAGCTGTTCATTGAACCACATATTGTTTTCTGTTTATTCCCTCGTTTTCTTTTAAAAAGCAATAGCTTGTTTGGAGATATGACATGCCAGCGACGATTCGTTTCCGTGCTATAATGAAGTTGTGCTAATAAATGCAGATTAAGCTAAATATGGTGGCAATCGCATGTGTCTATGAACTAAAAAGTGCCTATTCTACACTATGAAAATTCACCCATGTGCATCATCATACAGAAATGTGTGGAACAATCACAAAATTTAAATCACCAAATGATCACGTGACTAACATGGAGATACTGCAATATAGCACACATTTTAGAATTCACAAACACAAAACAGAAGTCACGTGGACAACCTGAAGCGTCCGATTGGCTGCTGTTGGACATACGACCTCATAGCACGAATAATTGTAAAGATCGCTGGAGATACGACATTTGCTTCACTGGTTTGTGCGACTATCTGTCATCCAATGCAAGGACAGTTTGGCCCATCGGATTGGATTTTTTCTCACGATTCGAATGGTATCAAATACTCATTTCCCGCCAAAATGGATATACAACATTATAGCACTGATGAGTCGAGATTTTGTCAACCCGCGGGAAGCCACCAAAAGATTGAAAATAAATAGTTTTGATGTATATGAGCCACATACATGTATATGAGCCAACTATCAACTGCATCCACCACTCACAACTTCCATTATGTGATAAGCTGGCAGAGTCTACCATTTTCGTTTTGGAACCATATTAGATAAAATTTATTGTTTCTTTTGGTCTATTTGAGATGGAATGTTCACAAATAAAAGAAACGATCAATTATTTTGTAGACAAGATCTGTTCATCCCTAAATATCAAATGTGACCAGAACCCCAAAGTCGATTTTGGTTAAATTTCATACCACATTCGTTATAACTTATTAGTGAAGGACCAGAGTAAACTATGATCTAATCTATTAGAAATGTCATTGCTGTAATGATCAGTTGACACGATCATTGAAAGAATATACCCATTGTTTCCCAGTTCAGAGAGCAACAAGTGATAAACAGAAGTGATAGAAAATAGTATTTTTCACATCGGGTGGCCATTTTGGCAGCCATTTTTGGTACTGATTTTTAAGTTTTTACATAGAGCTAGCATAATGGCATCATAAAGAGGTATACATTCGTATTTATTTAGTCAATTTTATTCATCAACCACTACTTATAATGGATTGAATGACACTGTGATCAATATCCGCCATTTTCCATATTTTGACCGCCATTTTGAGACAAAGCGCCAATTTGGGTTTCATTGAATTGGAGTATTTATAGATATTGGTATGCCCAACTTACATTGTACAGTTCTGTCCATTTCTTGTTGATATATGACTGTAATCACAATGGAGAGTTTTGTGGAATTTTATACCGCGTTCTGTAAAATCGAATTTTTGAGGGTGTAGATGAGTCTGGGACCCCATTTATGGTATCTTTCATTGCTCCAATGATGAATTAACATGAATATGACTAATCAATGTCGCCAGTCTGAACCATTATCAAACAACAGGAATTGATCTTTAAGATATTAGGCAAAAACTTCAAATGTTCGAGTTTAGGCCGCCATTTTGGCGGCCATCTGGGACGATGTGTTCCATTTTTGCCATAAACAGGTGGCACAACATTTTACCTTTGCAAAAATGTATACATTTGTATACATATGACAACATTTGTTCTCATTGTTATCGAATTAATCTCAGTCAGAGTATCTTTTGACTAACGGCAGCCATGTTGGACGCCATCTTGGATCCTGAATTTTGCCCAAAGCGGATTTTGGATATGTTATACACGAGATTCTCCCGCGTCGAATGACACCAAAACCGCTTCTATACCAATTTCTTCCGGGTCGAACCCTCTGACGACCACACTAAAAGGGTTAAAAATTCAGTAAAGAAATAATTTTTCCGTCATCTATATACATGTTGCACATCTCCAATATGTGGGTAACAATACTCTGAAGTTTCAAATATCTACGATAAAAACTTTAGGAGGATTGATTACACCATGAAGGTACCCTCATACAGAAAATTATAAAAAAAGTTTTTCAAAGTCGAAAGGCCCATAACTCTGGGTAAAATCATTGGATCAAACTCAAATTCGAACTTGACCTGTATTTTGATATGAACGACCCACATAAAAACTGAATTTCCAATTAAACAATCCAAACTTGAGTTATCATCCGGAAACCAAAGAACAAGGGGTACGCATCTAAGATGCTTTTGTCGAGTTTTTTGGCAGTCGAACCAAACTTTTGCCAATAAGGTGCACAACTCCGGGAAAAAAAGTTGGACAGTGGTATATTATTGCAATAGACCTATATACCAAATATCAATTGAATCCGTTAATATTTCATTGAGTTATCGCACTAACGGTGATAAAATTGTGATTAAAATAGACAAACTAAGACCCATAACTCCAAAAACAATTTCGGACAAACCAGGTTTTCGAACTCGTCCGAGATATTGTTGCAATAGACTCATATACCAAATATTGTTTAAATCGGTTAATATTTCATTGAGTTATCGCGCTAACGGTGATAACATTGCTAAAAATAGACAAACTAAGACCCATAACTCTGTGAAAAAAAATTCGGACAAACCTGGTTTTCGAACTCGTCCGAGAGATTGTTGCAGGAGACTCATATACCAAATATTTTTTTGAAATCAGTTAATATTTCATCGAGTTATCGCGCTAACGGTGATAACATTGCTAAAAATAGACAAACTAAGACCCATAACTCCGCGAAAAAAATTTGGACAAATCTGGTTTTCGAACTCGTCCGAGATATTGTTGCAGGAGACTCATATAACAAATATTGTTGAAATCGGTTAATATTTCATCGAGTTATCGCGCTAACGGTGATAAAATTGCTAAAAATAGACAAACTAAGACCCATAACTGCGGAAAAAAAATTCGGACAAACCTGGTTTCGAACTCGTCCCAAGATATTGTTGCAAGAGTCTCATATACCAAATATTGTTGAAATTGGTTAATATTTGCGTGAGTTATCGCGCTATCGGTGAAAAACTTAACTAACAAGACAAAGACTGGGACTCTGGAGACCACAACAATCAGAACTTTTCATAATCACTTTAAAAGAAGTAGATCTAAACAGGATATGTGGCCAAATTACCAACTGTACACTACTGATCACCCCCCCCCCCCCCCCCCCAACAAGTCCCCTCCCGACTGGGCTCCAGACTCCCAAGTCTTAGGTTGGAATTACACAATTGACATCTCAAACTTTCCCAATTGTTGGAAATTTCCAATACCACAAGCGCCTTTTTATAAAATAGACCTGATGGTCCTTGTGAAAGAAGCATATTAAGAAGGAAACTGTCCTTCGCTTGGCCCCTATTTTTCCAGGTTACCCCATTAAAAATATCTGTATTGCAGTCAAACAAGAACATTCCATGCTAAATAAGCCAACTAGTTCTTGGCTCTTCAATACATATTTTAAGAATTACTATGTTGTGAAATAGTTATGTCTCTGGCAATGCCCTTATTCGACTTTGTGATGCCATTTTCACAAATCTGTCACAATTACTATGGAGAGAAAGAGTAATGTAGCTGGCCTTGCACCTACTTGACCTGGTGACCCTGATTAAACAAATCTGAATCACACATCACCAAAGGAGCCTCAATATTAAATGTGAACTAAATAGAGCTGGTGGTTCTTTCAAAGAACACTTTTAAAGTTTGCCAAATATGTTCTGGTGAAGTGGTGGGTGTGAGAGAGTTAAATGTCCTGTTGAAAGATTTGAACAATACATATGATAGATTGATGTTGTAATTGGGAATTAATGACCTCTAGCAGATCTCCAGCAAATGTTTATAAAAATGTCAGACTTCACTTGCAATTTTTTTTATTTTTTTGGTGTTATGTCCCTGGCCCTGCCCACATTTGACCCAGTGACCTCATTTGAACAAATCACCTAGGCAATATCCACACCAAATATGAACCCATACGGTCTTATGGTTCCAGAGGAGAAGTTTAAAGAATTGTTGACGGACGGACGAGGAGTGATGACTATAGCTCCACCGGAGACTTCGTCTCAGGTGAGCCAAAAACTACTGAAATAATAGAATGACTCCCCACCCCTTTGGATCCCAGAATGCAACAGAATTCAAACTTTTTTAATGGAAGGGGAAGAACTCCATCTTTAATATATAGAGTTATTCCCCCTGCATTGAAAATAATTTTGTTTTTTACTGCAATCTAGATGACAAAACTCTTTGGCAACTCAATCAAAACAACATGTCCACAGTTTATTATACTGGATAAGTTGATTTAAAAGGATTTAAAACAAGGATTTAAATTAATTTTTTTAAGAGTTATGTCCCTGGGCCCTGGCTCTGCCCCTATTTGACCCAGTGACCCCATTTGAACAAATCTGAACCCCAGTCACACAAGGACTCTCCATACCAAATGTAAGCTAAATCGGTCAAATGGTTCAAAAGAAGAAGTCATTCTAAGAATTACTATGGAGGAATAGAGTTATGGCCCTGGTTTCTCAACTAATCAACCTGGTGACCTCATTTTAACAAGTGCACCGCTGGGCGGAGGTAACGCCCCCGACTGTACAATCAGAGAAACTTTCTGGTTAAGCACTATAAAAATGCCACATGTTGTTCTATATTAGCTTCAAATTTGGTCTGGTGCCTGCTGGTGCCACAAAAATAGAAGGAAAACTGAATTTAAAAAAAAAATAATTAATTTTTTAAGTCGAAAAAGGGTCATAACTCTGCATAACTCTCACAAAAATTATCCGATTGAACCGAAATTTTACCTTGACCTGTATTGCGATATTGGTAATAAACAAAAAAACGGGTTTTGCAAATAAACAATCCAAAATCAAGTTATCATCTGGAAACCAAAAAAAGTAGCAGAAAACCTGAATTTTCTAAGTCCAAAAAGAAGCATATTAAAAAGGAAACTGTCCTTCGCTTGGCCCCTATTTTTCCAGGTTACCCCATTAAAAATATCTGTATTGCAGTCAAACAAGAACATTCCATGCTAAATAAGCCAACTAGTTCTTGGCTCTTCAATACATATTTTAAGAATTACTATGTTGTGAAATAGTTATGTCTCTGGCAATGCCCTTATTCGACTTTGTGATGCCATTTTCACAAATCTGTCACAATTACTATGGAGAGAAAGAGTAATGTAGCTGGCCTTGCACCTACTTGACCTGGTGACCCTGATTAAACAAATCTGAATCACACATCACCAAAGGAGCCTCAATATTAAATGTGAACTAAATAGAGCTGGTGGTTCTTTCAAAGAACACTTTTAAAGTTTGCCAAATATGTTCTGGTGAAGTGGTGGGTGTGGGAGAGTTAAATGTCCTGTTGAAAGATTTGAACAATACATATGATAGATTGATGTTGTAATTGGGAATTAATGACCTCTAGCAGATCTCCAGCAAATGTTTATAAAAATGTCAGACTTCACTTGCAATTTTTTTTAATATTTTGGTGTTATGTCCCTGGCCCTGCCCACATTTGACCCAGTGACCTCATTTGAACAAATCACCTAGGCAATATCCACACCAAATATGAACCCATACGGTCTTATGGTTCCAGAGGAGAAGTTTAAAGAATTGTTGACGGACGGACGAGGAGTGATGACTATAGCTCCACCGGAGACTTCGTCTCAGGTGAGCCAAAAACTACTGAAATAATAGAATGACTCCCCACCCCTTTGGATCCCAGAATGCAACAGAATTCAAACTTTTTTAATGGAAGGGGAAGAACTCCATCTTTAATATATAGAGTTATTCCCCCTGCATTGAAAATAATTTTGTTTTTTACTGCAATCTAGATGACAAAACTCTTTGGCAACTCAATCAAAACAACATGTCCACAGTTTATTATACTGGATAAGTTGATTTAAAAGGATTTAAAACAAGGATTTAAATTAATTTTTTTAAGAGTTATGTCCCTGGGCCCTGGCTCTGCCCCTATTTGACCCAGTGACCCCATTTGAACAAATCTGAACCCCAGTCACACAAGGACTCTCCATACCAAATGTAAGCTAAATCGGTCAAATGGTTCAAAAGAAGAAGTCATTCTAAGAATTACTATGGAGGAATAGAGTTATGGCCCTGGTTTCTCAACTAATCAACCTGGTGACCTCATTTTAACAAGTGCACCGCTGGGCGGAGGTAACGCCCCCGACTGTACAATCAGAGAAACTTTCTGGTTAAGCACTATAAAAATGCCACATGTTGTTCTATATTAGCTTCAAATTTGGCCTGGTGCCTGCTGGTGCCACAAAAATAGAAGGAAAACTGAATTTAAAAAAAAATTAATTAATTTTTTAAGTCGAAAAAGGGTCATAACTCTGCATAACTCTCACAAAAATTATCCGATTGAACCGAAATTTTACCTTGACCTGTATTGCGATATTGGTAATAAACAAAAAAACGGGTTTTGCAAATAAACAATCCAAAATCAAGTTATCATCTGGAAACCAAAAAAAGTAGCAGAAAACCTGAATTTTCTAAGTCCAAAAAGAAGCATATTAAAAAGGAAACTGTCCTTCGCTTGGCCCCTATTTTTCCAGGTTACCCCATTAAAAATATCTGTATTGCAGTCAAACAAGAACATTCCATGCTAAATAAGCCAACTAGTTCTTGGCTCTTCAATACATATTTTAAGAATTACTATGTTGTGAAATAGTTATGTCTCTGGCAATGCCCTTATTCGACTTTGTGATGCCATTTTCACAAATCTGTCACAATTACTATGGAGAGAAAGAGTAATGTAGCTGGCCTTGCACCTACTTGACCTGGTGACCCTGATTAAACAAATCTGAATCACACATCACCAAAGGAGCCTCAATATTAAATGTGAACTAAATAGAGCTGGTGGTTCTTTCAAAGAACACTTTTAAAGTTTGCCAAATATGTTCTGGTGAAGTGGTGGGTGTGGGAGAGTTAAATGTCCTGTTGAAAGATTTGAACAATACATATGATAGATTGATGTTGTAATTGGGAATTAATGACCTCTAGCAGATCTCCAGCAAATGTTTATAAAAATGTCAGACTTCACTTGCAATTTTTTTTTATTTTTTGGTGTTATGTCCCTGGCCCTGCCCACATTTGACCCAGTGACCTCATTTGAACAAATCACCTAGGCAATATCCACACCAAATATGAACCCATACGGTCTTATGGTTCCAGAGGAGAAGTTTAAAGAATTGTTGACGGACGGACGAGGAGTGATGACTATAGCTCCACCGGAGACTTCGTCTCAGGTGAGCCAAAAACTACTGAAATAATAGAATGACTCCCCACCCCTTTGGATCCCAGAATGCAACAGAATTCAAACTTTTTTAATGGAAGGGGAAGAACTCCATCTTTAATATATAGAGTTATTCCCCCTGCATTGAAAATAATTTTGTTTTTTACTGCAATCTAGATGACAAAACTCTTTGGCAACTCAATCAAAACAACATGTCCACAGTTTATTATACTGGATAAGTTGATTTAAAAGGATTTAAAACAAGGATTTAAATTATTTTTTTTTAAGAGTTATGTCCCTGGGCCCTGGCTCTGCCCCTATTTGACCCAGTGACCCCATTTGAACAAATCTGAACCCCAGTCACACAAGGACTCTCCGTACCAAATGTAAGCTAAATCGGTCAAATGGTTCAAAAGAAGAAGTCATTCTAAGAATTACTATGGAGGAATAGAGTTATGGCCCTGGTTTCTCAACTAATCAACCTGGTGACCTCATTTTAACAAGTGCACCGCTGGGCGGAGGTAACGCCCCCGACTGTACAATCAGAGAAACTTTCTGGTTAAGCACTATAAAAATGCCACATGTTGTTCTATATTAGCTTCAAATTTGGTCTGGTGCCTGCTGGTGCCACAAAAATAGAAGGAAAACTGAATTTAAAAAAAAATTAATTAATTTTTTAAGTCGAAAAAGGGTCATAACTCTGCATAACTCTCACAAAAATTATCCGATTGAACCGAAATTTTACCTTGACCTGTATTGCGATATTGGTAATAAACAAAAAAACGGGTTTTGCAAATAAACAATCCAAAATCAAGTTATCATCTGGAAACCAAAAAAAGTAGCAGAAAACCTGAATTTTCTAAGTCCAAAAAGAAGCATATTAAAAAGGAAACTGTCCTTTGCTTGGCCCCTATTTTTCCAGGTTACCCCATTAAAAATATCTGTATTGCAGTCAAACAAGAACATTCCATGCTAAATAAGCCAACTAGTTCTTGGCTCTTCAATACATATTTTAAGAATTACTATGTTGTGAAATAGTTATGTCTCTGGCAATGCCCTTATTCGACTTTGTGATGCCATTTTCACAAATCTGTCACAATTACTATGGAGAGAAAGAGTAATGTAGCTGGCCTTGCACCTACTTGACCTGGTGACCCTGATTAAACAAATCTGAATCACACATCACCAAAGGAGCCTCAATATTAAATGTGAACTAAATAGAGCTGGTGGTTCTTTCAAAGAACACTTTTAAAGTTTGCCAAATATGTTCTGGTGAAGTGGTGGGTGTGGGAGAGTTAAATGTCCTGTTGAAAGATTTGAACAATACATATGATAGATTGATGTTGTAATTGGGAATTAATGACCTCTAGCAGATCTCCAGCAAATGTTTATAAAAATGTCAGACTTCACTTGCAATTTTTTTTTTTTTTTTGGTGTTATGTCCCTGGCCCTGCCCACATTTGACCCAGTGACCTCATTTGAACAAATCACCTAGGCAATATCCACACCAAATATGAACCCATACGGTCTTATGGTTCCAGAGGAGAAGTTTAAAGAATTGTTGACGGACGGACGAGGAGTGATGACTATAGCTCCACCGGAGACTTCGTCTCAGGTGAGCCAAAAACTACTGAAATAATAGAATGACTCCCCACCCCTTTGGATCCCAGAATGCAACAGAATTCAAACTTTTTTAATGGAAGGGGAAGAACTCCATCTTTAATATATAGAGTTATTCCCCCTGCATTGAAAATAATTTTGTTTTTTACTGCAATCTAGATGACAAAACTCTTTGGCAACTCAATCAAAACAACATGTCCACAGTTTATTATACTGGATAAGTTGATTTAAAAGGATTTAAAACAAGGATTTAAATTAATTTTTTTTAAGAGTTATGTCCCTGGGCCCTGGCTCTGCCCCTATTTGACCCAGTGACCCCATTTGAACAAATCTGAACCCCAGTCACACAAGGACTCTCCGTACCAAATGTAAGCTAAATCGGTCAAATGGTTCAAAAGAAGAAGTCATTCTAAGAATTACTATGGAGGAATAGAGTTATGGCCCTGGTTTCTCAACTAATCAACCTGGTGACCTCATTTTAACAAGTGCACCGCTGGGCGGAGGTAACGCCCCCGACTGTACAATCAGAGAAACTTTCTGGTTAAGCACTATAAAAATGCCACATGTTGTTCTATATTAGCTTCAAATTTGGTCTGGTGCCTGCTGGTGCCACAAAAATAGAAGGAAAACTGAATTTAAAAAAAAATTAATTAATTTTTTAAGTCGAAAAAGGGTCATAACTCTGCATAACTCTCACAAAAATTATCCGATTGAACCGAAATTTTACCTTGACCTGTATTGCGATATTGGTAATAAACAAAAAAACGGGTTTTGCAAATAAACAATCCAAAATCAAGTTATCATCTGGAAACCAAAAAAAGTAGCAGAAAACCTGAATTTTCTAAGTCCAAAAAGAAGCATATTAAAAAGGAAACTGTCCTTCGCTTGGCCCCTATTTTTCCAGGTTACCCCATTAAAAATATCTGTATTGCAGTCAAACAAGAACATTCCATGCTAAATAAGCCAACTAGTTCTTGGCTCTTCAATACATATTTTAAGAATTACTATGTTGTGAAATAGTTATGTCTCTGGCAATGCCCTTATTCGACTTTGTGATGCCATTTTCACAAATCTGTCACAATTACTATGGAGAGAAAGAGTAATGTAGCTGGCCTTGCACCTACTTGACCTGGTGACCCTGATTAAACAAATCTGAATCACACATCACCAAAGGAGCCTCAATATTAAATGTGAACTAAATAGAGCTGGTGGTTCTTTCAAAGAACACTTTTAAAGTTTGCCAAATATGTTCTGGTGAAGTGGTGGGTGTGGGAGAGTTAAATGTCCTGTTGAAAGATTTGAACAATACATATGATAGATTGATGTTGTAATTGGGAATTAATGACCTCTAGCAGATCTCCAGCAAATGTTTATAAAAATGTCAGACTTCACTTGCAATTTTTTTTTATTTTTTGGTGTTATGTCCCTGGCCCTGCCCACATTTGACCCAGTGACCTCATTTGAACAAATCACCTAGGCAATATCCACACCAAATATGAACCCATACGGTCTTATGGTTCCAGAGGAGAAGTTTAAAGAATTGTTGACGGACGGACGAGGAGTGATGACTATAGCTCCACCGGAGACTTCGTCTCAGGTGAGCCAAAAACTACTGAAATAATAGAATGACTCCCCACCCCTTTGGATCCCAGAATGCAACAGAATTCAAACTTTTTTAATGGAAGGGGAAGAACTCCATCTTTAATATATAGAGTTATTCCCCCTGCATTGAAAATAATTTTGTTTTTTACTGCAATCTAGATGACAAAACTCTTTGGCAACTCAATCAAAACAACATGTCCACAGTTTATTATACTGGATAAGTTGATTTAAAAGGATTTAAAACAAGGATTTAAATTAATTTTTTTTAAGAGTTATGTCCCTGGGCCCTGGCTCTGCCCCTATTTGACCCAGTGACCCCATTTGAACAAATCTGAACCCCAGTCACACAAGGACTCTCCGTACCAAATGTAAGCTAAATCGGTCAAATGGTTCAAAAGAAGAAGTCATTCTAAGAATTACTATGGAGGAATAGAGTTATGGCCCTGGTTTCTCAACTAATCAACCTGGTGACCTCATTTTAACAAGTGCACCGCTGGGCGGAGGTAACGCCCCCGACTGTACAATCAGAGAAACTTTCTGGTTAAGCACTATAAAAATGCCACATGTTGTTCTATATTAGCTTCAAATTTGGTCTGGTGCCTGCTGGTGCCACAAAAATAGAAGGAAAACTGAATTTAAAAAAAAATTAATTAATTTTTTAAGTCGAAAAAGGGTCATAACTCTGCATAACTCTCACAAAAATTATCCGATTGAACCGAAATTTTACCTTGACCTGTATTGCGATATTGGTAATAAACAAAAAAACGGGTTTTGCAAATAAACAATCCAAAATCAAGTTATCATCTGGAAACCAAAAAAAGTAGCAGAAAACCTGAATTTTCTAAGTCCAAAAAGAAGCATATTAAAAAGGAAACTGTCCTTCGCTTGGCCCCTATTTTTCCAGGTTACCCCATTAAAAATATCTGTATTGCAGTCAAACAAGAACATTCCATGCTAAATAAGCCAACTAGTTCTTGGCTCTTCAATACATATTTTAAGAATTACTATGTTGTGAAATAGTTATGTCTCTGGCAATGCCCTTATTCGACTTTGTGATGCCATTTTCACAAATCTGTCACAATTACTATGGAGAGAAAGAGTAATGTAGCTGGCCTTGCACCTACTTGACCTGGTGACCCTGATTAAACAAATCTGAATCACACATCACCAAAGGAGCCTCAATATTAAATGTGAACTAAATAGAGCTGGTGGTTCTTTCAAAGAACACTTTTAAAGTTTGCCAAATATGTTCTGGTGAAGTGGTGGGTGTGGGAGAGTTAAATGTCCTGTTGAAAGATTTGAACAATACATATGATAGATTGATGTTGTAATTGGGAATTAATGACCTCTAGCAGATCTCCAGCAAATGTTTATAAAAATGTCAGACTTCACTTGCAATTTTTTTTTATTTTTTGGTGTTATGTCCCTGGCCCTGCCCACATTTGACCCAGTGACCTCATTTGAACAAATCACCTAGGCAATATCCACACCAAATATGAACCCATACGGTCTTATGGTTCCAGAGGAGAAGTTTAAAGAATTGTTGACGGACGGACGAGGAGTGATGACTATAGCTCCACCGGAGACTTCGTCTCAGGTGAGCCAAAAACTACTGAAATAATAGAATGACTCCCCACCCCTTTGGATCCCAGAATGCAACAGAATTCAAACTTTTTTAATGGAAGGGGAAGAACTCCATCTTTAATATATAGAGTTATTCCCCCTGCATTGAAAATAATTTTGTTTTTTACTGCAATCTAGATGACAAAACTCTTTGGCAACTCAATCAAAACAACATGTCCACAGTTTATTATACTGGATAAGTTGATTTAAAAGGATTTAAAACAAGGATTTAAATTAATTTTTTTTAAGAGTTATGTCCCTGGGCCCTGGCTCTGCCCCTATTTGACCCAGTGACCCCATTTGAACAAATCTGAACCCCAGTCACACAAGGACTCTCCGTACCAAATGTAAGCTAAATCGGTCAAATGGTTCAAAAGAAGAAGTCATTCTAAGAATTACTATGGAGGAATAGAGTTATGGCCCTGGTTTCTCAACTAATCAACCTGGTGACCTCATTTTAACAAGTGCACCGCTGGGCGGAGGTAACGCCCCCGACTGTACAATCAGAGAAACTTTCTGGTTAAGCACTATAAAAATGCCACATGTTGTTCTATATTAGCTTCAAATTTGGTCTGGTGCCTGCTGGTGCCACAAAAATAGAAGGAAAACTGAATTTAAAAAAAAATTAATTAATTTTTTAAGTCGAAAAAGGGTCATAACTCTGCATAACTCTCACAAAAATTATCCGATTGAACCGAAATTTTACCTTGACCTGTATTGCGATATTGGTAATAAACAAAAAAACGGGTTTTGCAAATAAACAATCCAAAATCAAGTTATCATCTGGAAACCAAAAAAAGTAGCAGAAAACCTGAATTTTCTAAGTCCAAAAAGAAGCATATTAAAAAGGAAACTGTCCTTCGCTTGGCCCCTATTTTTCCAGGTTACCCCATTAAAAATATCTGTATTGCAGTCAAACAAGAACATTCCATGCTAAATAAGCCAACTAGTTCTTGGCTCTTCAATACATATTTTAAGAATTACTATGTTGTGAAATAGTTATGTCTCTGGCAATGCCCTTATTCGACTTTGTGATGCCATTTTCACAAATCTGTCACAATTACTATGGAGAGAAAGAGTAATGTAGCTGGCCTTGCACCTACTTGACCTGGTGACCCTGATTAAACAAATCTGAATCACACATCACCAAAGGAGCCTCAATATTAAATGTGAACTAAATAGAGCTGGTGGTTCTTTCAAAGAACACTTTTAAAGTTTGCCAAATATGTTCTGGTGAAGTGGTGGGTGTGGGAGAGTTAAATGTCCTGTTGAAAGATTTGAACAATACATATGATAGATTGATGTTGTAATTGGGAATTAATGACCTCTAGCAGATCTCCAGCAAATGTTTATAAAAATGTCAGACTTCACTTGCAATTTTTTTTTATTTTTTGGTGTTATGTCCCTGGCCCTGCCCACATTTGACCCAGTGACCTCATTTGAACAAATCACCTAGGCAATATCCACACCAAATATGAACCCATACGGTCTTATGGTTCCAGAGGAGAAGTTTAAAGAATTGTTGACGGACGGACGAGGAGTGATGACTATAGCTCCACCGGAGACTTCGTCTCAGGTGAGCCAAAAACTACTGAAATAATAGAATGACTCCCCACCCCTTTGGATCCCAGAATGCAACAGAATTCAAACTTTTTTAATGGAAGGGGAAGAACTCCATCTTTAATATATAGAGTTATTCCCCCTGCATTGAAAATAATTTTGTTTTTTACTGCAATCTAGATGACAAAACTCTTTGGCAACTCAATCAAAACAACATGTCCACAGTTTATTATACTGGATAAGTTGATTTAAAAGGATTTAAAACAAGGATTTAAATTAATTTTTTTTAAGAGTTATGTCCCTGGGCCCTGGCTCTGCCCCTATTTGACCCAGTGACCCCATTTGAACAAATCTGAACCCCAGTCACACAAGGACTCTCCGTACCAAATGTAAGCTAAATCGGTCAAATGGTTCAAAAGAAGAAGTCATTCTAAGAATTACTATGGAGGAATAGAGTTATGGCCCTGGTTTCTCAACTAATCAACCTGGTGACCTCATTTTAACAAGTGCACCGCTGGGCGGAGGTAACGCCCCCGACTGTACAATCAGAGAAACTTTCTGGTTAAGCACTATAAAAATGCCACATGTTGTTCTATATTAGCTTCAAATTTGGTCTGGTGCCTGCTGGTGCCACAAAAATAGAAGGAAAACTGAATTTAAAAAAAAATTAATTAATTTTTTAAGTCGAAAAAGGGTCATAACTCTGCATAACTCTCACAAAAATTATCCGATTGAACCGAAATTTTACCTTGACCTGTATTGCGATATTGGTAATAAACAAAAAAACGGGTTTTGCAAATAAACAATCCAAAATCAAGTTATCATCTGGAAACCAAAAAAAGTAGCAGAAAACCTGAATTTTCTAAGTCCAAAAAGAAGCATATTAAAAAGGAAACTGTCCTTCGCTTGGCCCCTATTTTTCCAGGTTACCCCATTAAAAATATCTGTATTGCAGTCAAACAAGAACATTCCATGCTAAATAAGCCAACTAGTTCTTGGCTCTTCAATACATATTTTAAGAATTACTATGTTGTGAAATAGTTATGTCTCTGGCAATGCCCTTATTCGACTTTGTGATGCCATTTTCACAAATCTGTCACAATTACTATGGAGAGAAAGAGTAATGTAGCTGGCCTTGCACCTACTTGACCTGGTGACCCTGATTAAACAAATCTGAATCACACATCACCAAAGGAGCCTCAATATTAAATGTGAACTAAATAGAGCTGGTGGTTCTTTCAAAGAACACTTTTAAAGTTTGCCAAATATGTTCTGGTGAAGTGGTGGGTGTGGGAGAGTTAAATGTCCTGTTGAAAGATTTGAACAATACATATGATAGATTGATGTTGTAATTGGGAATTAATGACCTCTAGCAGATCTCCAGCAAATGTTTATAAAAATGTCAGACTTCACTTGCAATTTTTTTTTTTTTTTTGGTGTTATGTCCCTGGCCCTGCCCACATTTGACCCAGTGACCTCATTTGAACAAATCACCTAGGCAATATCCACACCAAATATGAACCCATACGGTCTTATGGTTCCAGAGGAGAAGTTTAAAGAATTGTTGACGGACGGACGAGGAGTGATGACTATAGCTCCACCGGAGACTTCGTCTCAGGTGAGCCAAAAACTACTGAAATAATAGAATGACTCCCCACCCCTTTGGATCCCAGAATGCAACAGAATTCAAACTTTTTTAATGGAAGGGGAAGAACTCCATCTTTAATATATAGAGTTATTCCCCCTGCATTGAAAATAATTTTGTTTTTTACTGCAATCTAGATGACAAAACTCTTTGGCAACTCAATCAAAACAACATGTCCACAGTTTATTATACTGGATAAGTTGATTTAAAAGGATTTAAAACAAGGATTTAAATTAATTTTTTTTAAGAGTTATGTCCCTGGGCCCTGGCTCTGCCCCTATTTGACCCAGTGACCCCATTTGAACAAATCTGAACCCCAGTCACACAAGGACTCTCCGTACCAAATGTAAGCTAAATCGGTCAAATGGTTCAAAAGAAGAAGTCATTCTAAGAATTACTATGGAGGAATAGAGTTATGGCCCTGGTTTCTCAACTAATCAACCTGGTGACCTCATTTTAACAAGTGCACCGATGGGCGGAGGTAACGCCCCCGACTGTACAATCAGAGAAACTTTCTGGTTAAGCACTATAAAAATGCCACATGTTGTTCTATATTAGCTTCAAATTTGGTCTGGTGCCTGCTGGTGCCACAAAAATAGAAGGAAAACTGAATTTAAAAAAAAATTAATTAATTTTTTAAGTCGAAAAAGGGTCATAACTCTGCATAACTCTCACAAAAATTATCCGATTGAACCGAAATTTTACCTTGACCTGTATTGCGATATTGGTAATAAACAAAAAAACGGGTTTTGCAAATAAACAATCCAAAATCAAGTTATCATCTGGAAACCAAAAAAAGTAGCAGAAAACCTGAATTTTCTAAGTCCAAAAAGAAGCATATTAAAAAGGAAACTGTCCTTCGCTTGGCCCCTATTTTTCCAGGTTACCCCATTAAAAATATCTGTATTGCAGTCAAACAAGAACATTCCATGCTAAATAAGCCAACTAGTTCTTGGCTCTTCAATACATATTTTAAGAATTACTATGTTGTGAAATAGTTATGTCTCTGGCAATGCCCTTATTCGACTTTGTGATGCCATTTTCACAAATCTGTCACAATTACTATGGAGAGAAAGAGTAATGTAGCTGGCCTTGCACCTACTTGACCTGGTGACCCTGATTAAACAAATCTGAATCACACATCACCAAAGGAGCCTCAATATTAAATGTGAACTAAATAGAGCTGGTGGTTCTTTCAAAGAACACTTTTAAAGTTTGCCAAATATGTTCTGGTGAAGTGGTGGGTGTGGGAGAGTTAAATGTCCTGTTGAAAGATTTGAACAATACATATGATAGATTGATGTTGTAATTGGGAATTAATGACCTCTAGCAGATCTCCAGCAAATGTTTATAAAAATGTCAGACTTCACTTGCAATTTTTTTTTTTTTTTTGGTGTTATGTCCCTGGCCCTGCCCACATTTGACCCAGTGACCTCATTTGAACAAATCACCTAGGCAATATCCACACCAAATATGAACCCATACGGTCTTATGGTTCCAGAGGAGAAGTTTAAAGAATTGTTGACGGACGGACGAGGAGTGATGACTATAGCTCCACCGGAGACTTCGTCTCAGGTGAGCCAAAAACTACTGAAATAATAGAATGACTCCCCACCCCTTTGGATCCCAGAATGCAACAGAATTCAAACTTTTTTAATGGAAGGGGAAGAACTCCATCTTTAATATATAGAGTTATTCCCCCTGCATTGAAAATAATTTTGTTTTTTACTGCAATCTAGATGACAAAACTCTTTGGCAACTCAATCAAAACAACATGTCCACAGTTTATTATACTGGATAAGTTGATTTAAAAGGATTTAAAACAAGGATTTAAATTAATTTTTTTTAAGAGTTATGTCCCTGGGCCCTGGCTCTGCCCCTATTTGACCCAGTGACCCCATTTGAACAAATCTGAACCCCAGTCACACAAGGACTCTCCGTACCAAATGTAAGCTAAATCGGTCAAATGGTTCAAAAGAAGAAGTCATTCTAAGAATTACTATGGAGGAATAGAGTTATGGCCCTGGTTTCTCAACTAATCAACCTGGTGACCTCATTTTAACAAGTGCACCGCTGGGCGGAGGTAACGCCCCCGACTGTACAATCAGAGAAACTTTCTGGTTAAGCACTATAAAAATGCCACATGTTGTTCTATATTAGCTTCAAATTTGGTCTGGTGCCTGCTGGTGCCACAAAAATAGAAGGAAAACTGAATTTAAAAAAAAATTAATTAATTTTTTAAGTCGAAAAAGGGTCATAACTCTGCATAACTCTCACAAAAATTATCCGATTGAACCGAAATTTTACCTTGACCTGTATTGCGATATTGGTAATAAACAAAAAAACGGGTTTTGCAAATAAACAATCCAAAATCAAGTTATCATCTGGAAACCAAAAAAAGTAGCAGAAAACCTGAATTTTCTAAGTCCAAAAAGAAGCATATTAAAAAGGAAACTGTCCTTCGCTTGGCCCCTATTTTTCCAGGTTACCCCATTAAAAATATCTGTATTGCAGTCAAACAAGAACATTCCATGCTAAATAAGCCAACTAGTTCTTGGCTCTTCAATACATATTTTAAGAATTACTATGTTGTGAAATAGTTATGTCTCTGGCAATGCCCTTATTCGACTTTGTGATGCCATTTTCACAAATCTGTCACAATTACTATGGAGAGAAAGAGTAATGTAGCTGGCCTTGCACCTACTTGACCTGGTGACCCTGATTAAACAAATCTGAATCACACATCACCAAAGGAGCCTCAATATTAAATGTGAACTAAATAGAGCTGGTGGTTCTTTCAAAGAACACTTTTAAAGTTTGCCAAATATGTTCTGGTGAAGTGGTGGGTGTGGGAGAGTTAAATGTCCTGTTGAAAGATTTGAACAATACATATGATAGATTGATGTTGTAATTGGGAATTAATGACCTCTAGCAGATCTCCAGCAAATGTTTATAAAAATGTCAGACTTCACTTGCAATTTTTTTTTTTTTTTTGGTGTTATGTCCCTGGCCCTGCCCACATTTGACCCAGTGACCTCATTTGAACAAATCACCTAGGCAATATCCACACCAAATATGAACCCATACGGTCTTATGGTTCCAGAGGAGAAGTTTAAAGAATTGTTGACGGACGGACGAGGAGTGATGACTATAGCTCCACCGGAGACTTCGTCTCAGGTGAGCCAAAAACTACTGAAATAATAGAATGACTCCCCACCCCTTTGGATCCCAGAATGCAACAGAATTCAAACTTTTTTAATGGAAGGGGAAGAACTCCATCTTTAATATATAGAGTTATTCCCCCTGCATTGAAAATAATTTTGTTTTTTACTGCAATCTAGATGACAAAACTCTTTGGCAACTCAATCAAAACAACATGTCCACAGTTTATTATACTGGATAAGTTGATTTAAAAGGATTTAAAACAAGGATTTAAATTAATTTTTTTTAAGAGTTATGTCCCTGGGCCCTGGCTCTGCCCCTATTTGACCCAGTGACCCCATTTGAACAAATCTGAACCCCAGTCACACAAGGACTCTCCGTACCAAATGTAAGCTAAATCGGTCAAATGGTTCAAAAGAAGAAGTCATTCTAAGAATTACTATGGAGGAATAGAGTTATGGCCCTGGTTTCTCAACTAATCAACCTGGTGACCTCATTTTAACAAGTGCACCGATGGGCGGAGGTAACGCCCCCGACTGTACAATCAGAGAAACTTTCTGGTTAAGCACTATAAAAATGCCACATGTTGTTCTATATTAGCTTCAAATTTGGTCTGGTGCCTGCTGGTGCCACAAAAATAGAAGGAAAACTGAATTTAAAAAAAAATTAATTAATTTTTTAAGTCGAAAAAGGGTCATAACTCTGCATAACTCTCACAAAAATTATCCGATTGAACCGAAATTTTACCTTGACCTGTATTGCGATATTGGTAATAAACAAAAAAACGGGTTTTGCAAATAAACAATCCAAAATCAAGTTATCATCTGGAAACCAAAAAAAGTAGCAGAAAACCTGAATTTTCTAAGTCCAAAAAGAAGCATATTAAAAAGGAAACTGTCCTTCGCTTGGCCCCTATTTTTCCAGGTTACCCCATTAAAAATATCTGTATTGCAGTCAAACAAGAACATTCCATGCTAAATAAGCCAACTAGTTCTTGGCTCTTCAATACATATTTTAAGAATTACTATGTTGTGAAATAGTTATGTCTCTGGCAATGCCCTTATTCGACTTTGTGATGCCATTTTCACAAATCTGTCACAATTACTATGGAGAGAAAGAGTAATGTAGCTGGCCTTGCACCTACTTGACCTGGTGACCCTGATTAAACAAATCTGAATCACACATCACCAAAGGAGCCTCAATATTAAATGTGAACTAAATAGAGCTGGTGGTTCTTTCAAAGAACACTTTTAAAGTTTGCCAAATATGTTCTGGTGAAGTGGTGGGTGTGGGAGAGTTAAATGTCCTGTTGAAAGATTTGAACAATACATATGATAGATTGATGTTGTAATTGGGAATTAATGACCTCTAGCAGATCTCCAGCAAATGTTTATAAAAATGTCAGACTTCACTTGCAATTTTTTTTTATTTTTTGGTGTTATGTCCCTGGCCCTGCCCACATTTGACCCAGTGACCTCATTTGAACAAATCACCTAGGCAATATCCACACCAAATATGAACCCATACGGTCTTATGGTTCCAGAGGAGAAGTTTAAAGAATTGTTGACGGACGGACGAGGAGTGATGACTATAGCTCCACCGGAGACTTCGTCTCAGGTGAGCCAAAAACTACTGAAATAATAGAATGACTCCCCACCCCTTTGGATCCCAGAATGCAACAGAATTCAAACTTTTTTAATGGAAGGGGAAGAACTCCATCTTTAATATATAGAGTTATTCCCCCTGCATTGAAAATAATTTTGTTTTTTACTGCAATCTAGATGACAAAACTCTTTGGCAACTCAATCAAAACAACATGTCCACAGTTTATTATACTGGATAAGTTGATTTAAAAGGATTTAAAACAAGGATTTAAATTAATTTTTTTTAAGAGTTATGTCCCTGGGCCCTGGCTCTGCCCCTATTTGACCCAGTGACCCCATTTGAACAAATCTGAACCCCAGTCACACAAGGACTCTCCGTACCAAATGTAAGCTAAATCGGTCAAATGGTTCAAAAGAAGAAGTCATTCTAAGAATTACTATGGAGGAATAGAGTTATGGCCCTGGTTTCTCAACTAATCAACCTGGTGACCTCATTTTAACAAGTGCACCGCTGGGCGGAGGTAACGCCCCCGACTGTACAATCAGAGAAACTTTCTGGTTAAGCACTATAAAAATGCCACATGTTGTTCTATATTAGCTTCAAATTTGGTCTGGTGCCTGCTGGTGCCACAAAAATAGAAGGAAAACTGAATTTAAAAAAAAATTAATTAATTTTTTAAGTCGAAAAAGGGTCATAACTCTGCATAACTCTCACAAAAATTATCCGATTGAACCGAAATTTTACCTTGACCTGTATTGCGATATTGGTAATAAACAAAAAAACGGGTTTTGCAAATAAACAATCCAAAATCAAGTTATCATCTGGAAACCAAAAA
This sequence comes from Siphonodentalium dalli, assembly GCA_032622095.1. Lineage (NCBI taxonomy): Eukaryota > Metazoa > Mollusca > Scaphopoda > Gadilida > Siphonodentaliidae > Siphonodentalium > Siphonodentalium dalli. The sequence continues at coordinate 53,401,751 of CP136064.1, read as the reverse complement.
AAGTAGCAGAAAACCTGAATTTTCTAAGTCCAAAAAGAAGCATATTAAAAAGGAAACTGTCCTTCGCTTGGCCCCTATTTTTCCAGGTTACCCCATTAAAAATATCTGTATTGCAGTCAAACAAGAACATTCCATGCTAAATAAGCCAACTAGTTCTTGGCTCTTCAATACATATTTTAAGAATTACTATGTTGTGAAATAGTTATGTCTCTGGCAATGCCCTTATTCGACTTTGTGATGCCATTTTCACAAATCTGTCACAATTACTATGGAGAGAAAGAGTAATGTAGCTGGCCTTGCACCTACTTGACCTGGTGACCCTGATTAAACAAATCTGAATCACACATCACCAAAGGAGCCTCAATATTAAATGTGAACTAAATAGAGCTGGTGGTTCTTTCAAAGAACACTTTTAAAGTTTGCCAAATATGTTCTGGTGAAGTGGTGGGTGTGGGAGAGTTAAATGTCCTGTTGAAAGATTTGAACAATACATATGATAGATTGATGTTGTAATTGGGAATTAATGACCTCTAGCAGATCTCCAGCAAATGTTTATAAAAATGTCAGACTTCACTTGCAATTTTTTTTTTTTTTTTGGTGTTATGTCCCTGGCCCTGCCCACATTTGACCCAGTGACCTCATTTGAACAAATCACCTAGGCAATATCCACACCAAATATGAACCCATACGGTCTTATGGTTCCAGAGGAGAAGTTTAAAGAATTGTTGACGGACGGACGAGGAGTGATGACTATAGCTCCACCGGAGACTTCGTCTCAGGTGAGCCAAAAACTACTGAAATAATAGAATGACTCCCCACCCCTTTGGATCCCAGAATGCAACAGAATTCAAACTTTTTTAATGGAAGGGGAAGAACTCCATCTTTAATATATAGAGTTATTCCCCCTGCATTGAAAATAATTTTGTTTTTTACTGCAATCTAGATGACAAAACTCTTTGGCAACTCAATCAAAACAACATGTCCACAGTTTATTATACTGGATAAGTTGATTTAAAAGGATTTAAAACAAGGATTTAAATTAATTTTTTTTAAGAGTTATGTCCCTGGGCCCTGGCTCTGCCCCTATTTGACCCAGTGACCCCATTTGAACAAATCTGAACCCCAGTCACACAAGGACTCTCCGTACCAAATGTAAGCTAAATCGGTCAAATGGTTCAAAAGAAGAAGTCATTCTAAGAATTACTATGGAGGAATAGAGTTATGGCCCTGGTTTCTCAACTAATCAACCTGGTGACCTCATTTTAACAAGTGCACCGATGGGCGGAGGTAACGCCCCCGACTGTACAATCAGAGAAACTTTCTGGTTAAGCACTATAAAAATGCCACATGTTGTTCTATATTAGCTTCAAATTTGGTCTGGTGCCTGCTGGTGCCACAAAAATAGAAGGAAAACTGAATTTAAAAAAAAATTAATTAATTTTTTAAGTCGAAAAAGGGTCATAACTCTGCATAACTCTCACAAAAATTATCCGATTGAACCGAAATTTTACCTTGACCTGTATTGCGATATTGGTAATAAAATAAAAAACGGGTTTTGCAAATAAACAATCCAAAATCAAGTTATCATCTGGAAACCAAAAAAAGTAGCAGAAAACCTGAATTTTCTAAGTCCAAAAAGGGGGGTAAATCTGGAAAAAATGGGCGGACGAAACCGCAGTTATGGGGAAATCTTGTCCCCCCGGCTGTTCTATTAGCATACCAAAGATCAACTGAATTGAGTTAGCGAAACCAAAGTTATGAGTTGAAACGTTCGTACGGACGGAAGGACAAGACGGACGGAAGGACGGACGGACGGAGGGCTCCACTATATACCCCCAAATCTCCATCGGAGATCGGGGGCATAACAAATCTGAATGTGAGTCAACTAGGGAACATCCACACCAAATATGAATCCATACGGCCATATAGTTCAGTAAAAGAAGTCGTTCTAAGAATTACTATGGAGGAATAGAGTTATGGCCCTGCTTTCACAACTATTTCACCCAGTGACCTCATTTGAACAAATCTGAATGTGATTCACCTAGGGAACATCCACACCAAATATGAACACGTTACGTCTTACGGTTCGTGACAAGAAGATGATTCTTGACGGACGTCCGGACATCCGGACGACGGACGAGGAGTTATGACTATAGCTCCACCGGAGACTTCGTCTCAAGTGAGCTAAAAACCATCTAAGATGGATAACTCTTGTTAAAAAGTTCGGACGTGACCCATTTTCTACAGGCAGTAAATAGTCATTGGGAGCAACTGCCATACCAAAATTTTTTTGAATCCGTTCACAAATGTCAAAGTTATAAGGCATTATTTAGGTCCGCCCGCCCACCGCCCCTCGTCAAACCATAAGTCGAGTTTTACTAAAAAACTCGACTAAAAACCATCTAAGATGGATAACTCTTGTTAAAAAGTTCGGACGTGACCCATTTTCTACAGGCAGTAAATAGTCATTGGGAGCAACTGCCATACCAAAAAAAATTTGAATCCGTTCACAAATGTCAAAGTTATAAGGCATTCTTTAGGTCCGCCTAAAAAACAAGAACGACTAAAAAACAAGAACGAGAGGCCGATCATGATCGGCAAATGTTTAACCCATACCTTGGCGATCGCGATTAGCTATAACTGATAATTTTTCAATTCAAAGGTATGATCACAGGAATCCATACATCAGAACCCAACTTGAAATCAAGAGCTCAAATAATTTGTCTTAACAAGGGGTTAAAGTATTTGGGGTTGGGGAGGAGTAGTTTTAAAACTCTGTCCCTATTCGCCCAAAGACCTCTTATTGTGGGATCAAATGGTATAGTGATTTCCGAGGATATGTTTAGGAGTTTAAGTTAACTCATTAGAAGCAAAAGTGATAAATCCCTATCTGCCACTTTTGACATGCCAGATATTCAAAATTCATTCACTTCTAAAGAGAAATTATAATTTGTTGACAAGTCAGACTGCTTAGAACAACATACATATTTGGGATTCCATCTCATATTTAAATTGTACTTTAATTATTACCCTCCCACCCCCCATTCTCCCCAGTTGTTATTTGTTTATCAAACATGAACAGATACTAGTAAGATCATATCTGAACTGTGTAATAAGGAATGGTTATATTGTTAGGTACATGCAAGATTAAGTGTTTCATAACAGGAGTATGGTTTTCAAAAATATATGTAGTTTATACAATACAAAAGTGTTATCTATATAATGTTATACAGACATAATAAGATGAGGATGCTGGCCCCTGTGACCCCTGAATCGAAACAAGATTACCATAGTTCATATAAAGAAAGTAAGTAGCCCTCAATCAAATGGTTTAACACATTACAATGTTTCACAAGTAGCATGGACACTAAAATCCATAACCTTCAATGTTAATCTTCTAAGCGGTCTGTGTCCCCTAAAATTCTATCAACCAGGACAATATGAACAAATGGGAAAATAAGGTTCCTGGAAATATTAACTACATCTACCATCTTGATTTTCAAAACAAGACATCACCTACAATTGTCATGTAGATTTATCTGCCTGTTACCTATTTCATAGATAAATAATATTGGCTATCCAGGGCTATCAGCCATTATTTTAATTTCAAATTGAAAGCATGTTTCTGAAGGGTTAATATTTTTTTCAAAAATCAATTAATCAGTCAATACCAAAATCAATAGAAGTGAATAGTGTGGAAAGATAACCGTAGATAAGAGTTATGAGGAAGAGTCCATGTACATTATAGCATGTGTTAATGGGAACCTTGGAAAGGGTTAATTATTTTCAAAGCAGATCAATGGAATATAGAATAAGAGAAACAAGAGTCTCATACTGCCATTAATCAATTTGACAGATAGTGAGCAGTTGTTTATCTTTACCTTCATCTAACCACCCCTAGAGCTCTGAACCATATGTCATCACTCAATTAATAACAGATTTCACTTGGAATGACATCTATTAAACCTACTCTCATATACTCTGGATATTGGATGGTCACATGGTAATTTTTTGATATCATTATATTATTACATACAACTATTGCAATGAAATCTTCATATTTTCAAAACAGGACATCACACCTAATTAATGGTATAAACCCAAACAAATGAAAGGTCAATGACAATTGTTTTTTTTTTAGTTAGATTTTTTGTTATTATTATTATAAAAGTTAAAAAATAATTTCAATAAATTTTTTTTTTGTTAAATTGAGCAAGGTGTTGTTCAATCTAAAAAAAATATTATTTAATAACAAAAAAAGGGTCATAACTCCTTTAAAATAAATCGGATCAAACCCATATTCGGACTCGATCTGTATTTTGGGCTGAGAAATTCACATAGCAAATTGGTTCCAATCAGATAAAAAATGTTTGTGTTATGGCAGCATGCGTGGATTCTAAGTAAAAAAGGGCCATAACTCCGTGAACAAAAAGTCGGATCAAACCCATATTCGAACTCGATCTGTATTTTGGTTCTGATCAGTTAGAAAATGTTTGAGTTATCGCACCATGTGTAAAGTGTCTGCGGTCAGACAGACGGACGAAAACGACAAGTGGTCAATCCGGACGTCGACACTATGTGTACCATACTATGGTATGGGTACACATAAAAATTTAATTTTCTAAGTCGAAAAGTCCATAACTCTGAGAAAAATCATCGGATCAAACTCAGATTCGAACTTGACCTGTATTTTGTTATCAATGACTCTTTGGCCTGGTTCCCTTCAGGAAGTCATCTGGTGGAAGAGCTGGTATATGACCTCCTGCTACTTTGAATAGGTTAGTCTCTGGTTTTTTTTAGGTCTTGTGGAAGTGTTAGGTGTTGTAGCATGTTTGTCTTATCTCCTTCCTCTCTAGGCCTCTTGTCATCTGTAATGAATCTGGCTGCTTTTCGTTGGATCTTTTTAGGATGTTGATGTTTTTCTGTTGGCATGGGTCCCAGATTATGGCTCTGTAGTCCAGGCATGATCTAATAAGTGAGATGTATGCTGTCCATTTTGATTTGTGTGGCATGAAGCGGATATTTCTTCTCAAGAAGCTAAGGGTGGAGTTCGCCTTTTTTGAGATTTTGTTGATATGATTTGTCCGCTTAAGGTCATTGGATATTTGCAGGCCCAGGTAGGGATTGTCTTCTACCTGTCCGAGGATTTTATTTCCCTGTGTGTAGAATTTGACCCTATTTGAGACAGTGTAACATCATGAGCTCACACAACATCACCAAACCTTTTCTGAAATCTTATACACTGTGTGGCATTGAATTGGAGCTGATCAATGAAACAAAAAAGACCCCTCACATAATTTGTAAAAGGCCCAATTCTACCCTGGGCTTCGATCCTACGCCTTATTTCGAGACAGTGTCCATAATCACTAATTAAAGTGTCCATGACACTGTAGCTCAACTTGGAAAGGGAACAATTTCATGTGTTACAGTCAATGGTCAATGGAGCGATTAGGAATGCGAAAGTTGAAATGTCTAAACTTGTAATACCAGATTATCAACATGAAGAGATACTGTTATGCCCTAAGTAAATGGCCCATCTAACTGAAGTGGCACCCCAGTTTAACTGCGTTCCGTTTTAACCTAACCGCGGTTATAAGATGCGTTTAAAACGCAAGAGAACCGAATAAATTGTGCGGTTAAAACGGATACGTCGCGGTTAAACCGGTATATGTCGCTCTTAATGGAACAGATACCATATGGCGTATATGGCATATCATGTTTTAGTTGCCATGCTCGTTAGACAATTAAGTTAGCACAAATAACATGCCAGTATATTTAAGTTTTCCGATCTTGCATTCGTTGCTATATAATCATAATTAACTACAAACGTGACACGCCAGCTAGATTCGCGAATTGCGTATGTACTATTACTAGTATTAAATTCAGCACTCTACTTTGCTTCAAACATAAGCATGTATTTTTTCACAAGCCGAACAACGGACGTATACTAGAACATATATGTCAAAATTATACAGTTTTCAACAAGTTGGGATCAAAACATAAAATATATCGTGTTGAGTACCGATGGTGATAACGAAAACATACAATCAACTCCTGGTCGATTATGAAGTTACCACTTTGCCGTGATCGCTAAAACACAAAACGATAACATACACTGGTAGATGCATGGTTAGTACCCCTTTCTTTCCCATTAAATATTCAAATACCGGAAGGTTAACGTTTACGTGCGGTGTAACCGCAGTTAAGGGTTATTAACTGCGGTAACCTAACCGCATGTAACTGCGATGCCACCGCAGTTACGGCAAATAACTGCAGTGCGGTTACGGTTTAACCGCAGTTGTAAACGGATTATAACTGCAGTTAATGGGTCATTTACTTAGGGCATAACAGTACCGGTATATAAATTAAATTCCAAGATGGTTCCTGGCGGCTATGTTTTCGAATGAAATTCAAAAACATTTGATAGCTTCCATCTACTAGATCAATATCAAGATTAATATGAAGTTTGGTAATGATCGGCTGAGGGAAGTGGACTCTAAGGTGTGCCAAAGGATTTAGTCATGCAAAGAGTAAAATCCAAGATGGCTGCCAGCAGACATGTTTTATGGCCGAATGACCCCAAAATGATTCGCTTCCCATCTACATGTCAATGTTAAAGTGATGTGAAACACTCCGGTGGGGTGATCAAATAGAAATGTAGATTAATCTTGTTCAAAGTAGGTATTTTTACATATATTATATCCAAATTAAAACAATAAACACCGTCCTTCTTATATGTTAATCAAATGCAGTGACTGTGAATCTCGATGGCGAAATCATTTTCGTCAGATTATCGCCGATTGATGCATCCCGAATCGAATAGTAAATATTTAGAATTGAGCGTTGTTCAGACGATGTTTTCTATGGAGTGGTACAGTCGATTTGCTTCAGATTTACGGTGATGTTAGTAGAATGCTAAATTCCTATAGTTGGCATAGCTCCGGGAGACTATCTTATCAGTTTCACGTACCCGAACAAGTACATAATACATCTTTAACAGCCATGACAATTTCATAATGATCGGCCAAAGCTACATCTTGTAGCCCATGCCAAAGGATTTAGTCATGCATCGAGTAAAATCCAAGATGGCTGCCAGTACAATACGACCTGTAGCCCGTGCTAATGGATTGAATTTTGAAATCCAAGATGGCTGCTGGTGGCCATGTTTTTTTCCGAATGACCCCAAAATGACTCGTTCCCATCTACATTTCAATGTCAACAGTCACGACAAATTTCATGATGATACGACCATGGGGTATCCACATCAGATCTATACTTGACAAAGCATGGAGTCGAGTAAATTTAGTACGTAAACACAGATTCAGGCTAAGCAAAGTAACGCTTGGAAAAATATATTATACAGTTATCCGACCAATACTGGAATATGCCTCCCCTGTTTGGGATAACTGCCCTGATTATCTTAGTGATGACATTGAAAAGATTCAGTACGAAATGGCCCGAATAGTAACAGGTGCAACCATCAGTACGAGTAACAGGCGTCTTTTATCAGAAACTGGCTGGGAACTCCTCTCCTCACGTCATAGAAAACACAAGCTATGCCAATTTTTGTAAATGATATGCAGAACTGCCCTATCAATTTTAAGAAACTATGTACGACCAATTCAGGCAAATAATTCCCGATATACATGTAACTTCAGATTTGAACATATAAGACTACCCTCGATTATTAACTATGACTATTATATGGATTCGTTCTTACCAGCGGCAATTACCGAATGAAACAAACTGCCGGAATCTACAAATGGCAGCAGTACAATCGAAGACTTCAAAAAGGAACTCAACAGTGACAATATGCGTCCACCTGCCAATTTTTATCATAGACTTAGTAAATGCCGTAAATCTCATATCCTTCATACCCCGGTTAAGACTGAACTGCAGCCACCTGAGTTGTGACTTGACAGATAATCATGTAAAAACTTTCCCCTTCTGTTTATGTGGGGAACTTGAGACAACTTACATGTACCACTATCTCTTTGAATGTACATTTTATCAACAGCCCAGAAGAGAACTATATGACTCCCTACCCAATGTTGCCCTATCTGAGAACACTCTATTGCGGGGATCAAGGGAGCTTAGCATTCGCGAAAACAAACAAATATTTAATGCAGTACAGACATACACATGTATCATGAGAACTAAAAGATTCCCATGATTCTATCACCTGTACAGATAACGAATTGCTTTGGATTCCGGTCGAGTTATGCGGCAGCATGATATTCCCCACTATATATGTTTATTTACTTATTGACGGATGAAACCAATTAACAGCTGCGATTGACCCCCTCCCATGGTGCCCAACACACGAAGAATACTATAGATGAGCATCATTTTTATCACGCCATCAACTCAATTATTGAAAACTCCTCACCAACGGTCCCCTCTTCTAGTATCTCATCCCCTTTATCTCTCTCTCTCTCTCTCTCTCGTCCTCTCTATATATCTCTCTCTTTCTCTTTCACTATCTCTCTCTCCCTGCTTCTCACGACATCATCATTACTATAATTATAATATTTTCATTCCTTCCCGTCCGACCCCCCCCTCTACACTTAAAGGTACTCAATCCGATCAGACACTCCTAAATTAATACTATTTCTTTGGCTTCGGGGGTAAAAAATATTAAAATTTGAGTTGAGGAACCCACCCATCAAAGCTCAGAGTAATAAGATGGATATCAAGTGGTTATTATTGTTAATAGTAACCACTTGATTTTTGAGTTATCCATCTTACAGCAACAATTTGTCGGTTTGAGCACGTGGTTCTGGACAAGTTCTGGTCCACAACAATAGAAACAGCAAACTACAAACATCGATATCTAATCACTCTTGAGCTTTGATGGGTGCGTTTCTCGACTCGAAGCAAATATTTTTTACCCCCCAAGCCAAAGAAATAGTAATTTAGATGCGTCTGATCGGATTGAGTACCTTTAATGAAGAAACAAAAAGGGAGCAAACTTAATAAAACTTAAAAGCCCTTGGGCTTGTTGTTTAATCCCCTTTCCAATCAATCGATCATCTATATTATTCTATTTTACTGTAAAATGTTGTTATGATTGGAATAAATATTGTGACCCGCCATATCAAATCCAATCGTAAGTTGGGATTTTTTTACCCTGTGCCAATGCATTCTCTTATATATGCGAGTCGACCATAGGTCTCCTCGCATATATAAGAGAATGCATTGGCCTAACAATTTTTTACAATTTTAATAATTTTTTCTTGTATTCTTTAACAATTTTATAATTTCACCCATACAGAGCCCCAGACAAACATGAGCAGACAACACTCTTCTATATGCTTCTATATATGTGTGGGGCTCGCTGCAGGGTAATGAATGTTTTTTATTTTATGTCCTAAAAATTGTAAGAAACATTTATTTAAAAAAATTGTTAGGCCAATGCGCATATATAAGAGAATGCATTGGCACAGGGTAAAAAAAATCCCGACTTACGACTGGATTTGATATGGCGGGTCACATATGTTTACACCACAAGAGTTAAGAGTAGGATATGGTCTACCGGTAGCTGTCATGTATGGGAGGCCAAATTCACATTTATTAATAATTGTGCTTCAGCGCAATTCAATTGCGCATCAGCGTAATCAATTGTGCTTCAGCTTCAGCGCTATTGATATGAATCAAGCTGGAAATTTCACTTCAGCGCAATTATTAATAAATGTGAATTTGGCCTCCCAAGGGGGGCGAGAGGGGGCAGGACTTGCCCTTTTTCTGGAGACAGAAAATGCTTTTTGTGTGTTTAATCTCGTGTTTTTATAGCAAAATGTGACTTTTTTGGTCCAAATACCACCAATTTCACAAGGAATATTAATTTTTTGTCAATTTTATCACAAAACGGCCATAAAAACCGACAAATACCATTAAAATAGGGATTTTTGCCACAATTAATTTATGGTTATTTTCCCGAGTTTGGGCGGAAAAGTGCCCTTTTTGTAGGATCTGCCCCCCCCCCCCCCCCCCAATTTTTCAGTCAGATTTGAAAATTCCTAATCGATTACACTGTTAAAGCGTATATAAGTTATATCCATATACCTTCATTTTCTTGTGTTTTATTTTCTTTACGTAGCACTAAAACAACATAATTCGTGGACAAAAGACTGACATCAAAGTCACAGAGTTGAATTATTTTCTTTGTTTACTATTTTGGGAGCATGTCTGATTTGTGGTCACTTTCTGGAAGGTATCTAGCAACCAATATAGACCACGTATACGACGTAAGTTACATGTATGTATGCACTATATACAGGGACGTGATGTATAGAGGGTCCTCGTTATGGGTGTGTCCACCTTGTGATTTCCAACTGCACCCTCCCTTGAACCTTTAAAACGCCCAAGTTCTTAAATACCAATTGCACCACCACCCACTGGCTTGAAAATCCCACAACTTGCATATCTCGGTAGCCAGTTAACTGGGACCTTGGCCCCGGCTAACTGGGACTTCAAGTCTGGCCAACTATGACATTTTGGCTAATTCGGACCTTAACTAACTGGGACCTTCAGATTTATTATTAATCATTTGTTAAAATCAAATGAAAGTTAATTTAAAACAGATGAAATATTAAAATTTTAAATCAATCACATAAACAAAGCTAACAATAAAAACACTGTACAAGTTTTTATCTGCGGGCCCGCATTGCAGTTCTGTGTATAACAATCTAGGCTTTCTAGCACTGTATCTGGGTGTATGTATATGCTGTCTTCAACCTGCTTCATGCATGTCTGGCTCTGGAACTGGTGACTCTTTGGCGTCGTATTGGACCCATAGATTGAATATCATATGGCTCTCTGGTTCAGTTAGTTGATTTGAAATTTAGACATTTTGTAATTTTGCTTTATCATTATATATTGTTTTTTTTATATTTATTATTTATTCATCATTATTTCATCAAATTATTTAAATTATATTTTGTTTATTTGATCTATACTTTATTATTACTATCCTAGCTTTACTATAAAAACTAAAGTTTTTTTGTATTTCATCAAGCTTGGTCTTTCTTGAAATAAAAATGAAGCACAAAGATAACTGCTTCATGTTGGAACCGGATCTCACAAATGCATCCAAAAGAACAAGGATGGATAAAAGCTGACTGAATGGTTTGTCTACAACATGGAAAGTTCCGTCGATGTACGGTACCATGTCTTAGTATTTGAAAGGGTCTGAAGCTGCTTCTCTGCGGCAAATATAAGATCTCTGGCCTGCCCAACGGGTAAGCCGTTAAACAAACTCGCGGAGCACTGATTACTGGTCAGTTGAACATTACAAGTGGACACAAGTAAGCTGCCAATGATTAGATCACAAGATCAAATGGACCACCTGATTATTAAAACAACATAAGTTATCACACAGTAATCGCTTTCCAAACAAACTCACACATTCACCGTGAATGCCCTGATTAACAATCATAGCATCTAGACTGGCAACAAGCTCTCAAAGTGTTGGAAATTTCCGAAATGACCCCCCCCCCCCAAGGTTGGAAAAAATCCAACTGATGGCCATGTCAGTCCAATATTTTAACAAAAAGCAGGAAAATATATCACTGTTGTTATAAAAACAACACATTTCTACCACTAGTATACGTTGGAAAATCAAACTACGAGAACAGTTTCAACCTATTGGTGTGATATTTCCAACCTACTGTTGTTCTGTTGTTTACCTGTAAGAAATTTCCAACCATTGAAAAAAATGACCTAAGTTGGTGTGAGACACCCACACACCCCTTGTCGCCACGTCTCGGACGGTATATATATTGATAGGATGGGATAAAATAAGATGAGAATCGTTTCAATGGTCTTTTAATAACCGTGTATGTTATGTAACATACAACAGTACAAATAAATATCAAGTACAAGAGGTAGGTTTAAAAAAGTATATATATATATATATATATATATATATATATATATATATATATAGTGAATAATGTGCTGTGTAGTAAATTTGAGTTACACGTAGGATACATATATATAGGCCTACACCTGGCACTTATTATACACATATATCATGAGTTTTACTAGAACTTTGGCTCTGGAAAGAGATTCACGGTTGTCCGTTGATGTTAGAGCTATCCATCTTCATCCGCAATTTTTTATAGTTTTTACTCGTTTTAACGACACGCCCCTGCGACCTGGACCATGCAGTGCGTCTATAACCAGAATTGGTTACTGCATTGGAATATCTACATTATCACCTTTAAATATATGAAATTCGTGTAAACACGGCTACTGGCGCGAGTGAATCGTATTCTGGGTACTCGTTATCTGGATGATTATATTATTAACTTTAAATATATGTGATCTATTTGTTATTTAAAAAGTCCAATATGAACACTGAACAACACAAAATTATGCGGCGCTGACAACTTCCAGAGATGGTATCTTTATGTCTCATTTCGACGTTGGTTGTTGATGTCACGAGTTATCTCCCACCACAAGCACGAAAATCTGAAAGATGGAAGTTGTCGACAGTGTCCGCGAGAAAGCTTTGACTGATTACAGGAAGAAACTCCTGGAACACAAAGAATTTGAAGCTAGATTGAAAGAGAGTATGGCCATTTTTTGTTGTCTTCCGTTTTCGCTTTCTTTTGATGTAATATGCCGAAATGTATACTTTATAATCGCAACTTGTTTCGCCGAATTCGGAAAAAAAATGCCAAATCATTGCCAATTCCAGTGGTCAGAAAGTCACATTCCTCTCAAAGTGCCATGGTTACAAATAATAGAATGGACGTGTAGATCATTTTCATTTTATTTTAGGTTAAGGGAAGGTCAAGTAACCAATTTTGAATGGGGATTTCCATCCAAATCTCCACACAAAAAGTTATTTATATGAACTTGAAGCAGTTTGCCACTTCCGGCTATACTATTTACCGAGACCAAGTCTAAAATTAATAATTAAGTGGTAATAATGTCCAAGTATAGTGTACACATATTCTCAAAATAAGTGTCCCTCTCGACCGTGTTGGAACCGCCTTGACTCGAGACCGCATTGAAAAATTACCATCAATGCGGTTTTAGTGTTAACGCAACGCGGTCGTAACGACTAACGTTACTCCAACGCGGTTGTAATTTTCAATGCGGTCGAGGTAACTGTCAATGCAATATAACGCAGTCGGTGTAACCATCAACGCATCAAAACGCGGTTGAGATAACCGCCAATGAAACATAACATGATGTAGGTGGCTGTAATTTGTAAACAAAACAGAAAGGTGCCGCCTTGGATCCCAAAAGCGATATGTCGACGTCTTTATGGCGGTCTGACAGGCATGTTTTGTCTACCGAGTGATATGATGGCCAGATATATTGTCATATAACGGCGATTTTGTTATGTCTTGTTTAGTGCTGGGCGGTTTCCCGATTAATCGTCAATACCCGGTTAATATTTCAATATCGTCAGTAATATCGTCTAAACTAAAATAATCGTAATATCGTCGGCAATAGAGGGTGCCAGACCATCATACGCGTATACAAACAAATAGTTTAACTCAAGCCTAAATCGAGTTATTTAAGTTTTAAATTCCAACTAAATCCCCGTGTCCTGACTTTTTCAATATTCAATAATCATAGTAAACAACGTTTAGGACGACTAACGAAATTAGGGGGATATGAAAACCCCGAATACGTCCCCCTTTCGCTCACAATATTACACAAACCCTCCGACTTCCCTGCGTACTTTTTATTACAAGAGAATTCACCAAATGATTGAAGACTGATCGGGTGATATGTCAGTTTTGCCACGCCTCTTCCTGCAGTACAATGATGCACATGCACCGTCAATCAAAATAGTAAATGAGCGAAGATACCGCCCCCTTCTCGTCTAGAAGAAACCACTCACGGCGATTGGTTAAAACCAATATTATAGAATTAGGGCTTCAAACACGCCCAAAATACATGGTGTCCTTGCTTGGCCGAATTCCAAAAGTTATGTACTACGTGTGTGTGTGGACTTTGCTAAAATTTGTCTTGACGGTAAACCATATTCCATTTGTCAAGCGACGCAAGTGTCATCGGGAACAACATATGTATTTGCTCAACATAGTTGAATATACCGAGTTAGAAAAGGATACTATATAGTATAGAACACTTTTAGTTTTGGCATAGACTAGATAATGGTTTTATTAATTATCGGTATATACCAGAATTTGTCAAGTCACCGGAAAGAAATTGTCCGAATAGCGGAATTTAACCGGTGAATTTACTTTTCATTCCGAATATCGATCGAGCATGAGGTTGTCACTGGTTGAAAGGTTGTGTATGTTATTATTGACGTCAACTTGTCAAAATTAATGACAATGATGTGATTCTAGCGAACAGTGAGAAACTGTTTAAGTTACTAGTATCTGATGTTTTAAAAAACCGCGATTATATCGTCAACCGCGGTTTTAATTTCCAAAAATCGCGGTTTTTATTTTCGTTAATATCGTCCAGCCCTAGTCTTGTTGGCTTATAAAATACATTAGTTTATTAAGGGGATGGTAAAGTTTGGTCAAGATGGCCACCGCGGATTGCACCCTACCTCCAGATGATCAATAATTACTCACCGGCCATAGAATGGATAAACTTCATATTTTTCACACATAATAATCAATAATAAACAAAGATCTTGTCATTAGTAGAGAAATGTTAGCTGTTAGAATTTACTCGCGGTATAGTGACAAAAAATCATGTCCCCAAACGGCGTTTCTCCAGTTCCAATGGTTAACTTTTTGTACAAACTGAACAGTCAAAATGGTCCTATAAGAATCTGGCTAGAGACAAGGAGACATCATTTTGAGGAAAAACAAGAACTTTCCCAAATACCCTGCCTGTGAAAATAGTACTGTCATCCTGAATAATGGCAAAATGTCCTCCATTTGCATTGTTTACATTCTTAGGAACTATTTTTCTTGGTATGGGAGACCATAATATCCTAACATTATTTTGCGATAGCCGATACACAAGCCATGGGGGCGGGGCGGCCATGATTACAAACAAACCCATCCGTCAATACTAGAATACGATTACGAATGGAAATCAATCAGTATAGACAATCGCGCATGGGATGATTATGCCCATCAATATATATGCGTTATAAGCTATATGATTGTACCTGATAACCGACAATTTCTTGATTAATTTACATTCAAATGTTATTAAACGTATTTTTCTTCACAATGTTTTTATCCCAGTGCACCAAAATAGAATTGACCGGAAGTGAACTCGGACAAGGAGTCCGTCGTAAAATATGACATATTTCGTCGGAATACGGTACTTTCCTATTCATAAATATGTTTTTATATTGGCTATTTGATTTTAGAATAATACAATATTCTGAAACATGTAAGTTTTCTATTTATGTGATTTGCGTAATAATACGACATCTTGTAATCTCGCTTTCGACTATAGACTGGTAATTCTAAAAATAAAATATCAACATTTCCATCTGTAAACAGCACATAACTTCATAAATCGTGGGTAATCAAGCAACTAAATTAATTCCAACAACTTAAATAAACTGAAAGCATCGATTTCATATCATAAACTTGCCCGATTGCAGGATCGAATTGCTTTTCTGGTCGATTTTCATGTACCTGCCGCGAATTAAAAAATGACAACAACATCATGAACATGTGTTTACAATAGAAATATGGCGACTGGCTCCCAAGAAAAACTGACACGTTTTAGCGGACGTTTTTCAAACGATACAGTGAACATTAATCTAAAGCATAGCTCCTTGGCTCTTAACGGTATGTCACTTATCATAATGGGCTGCCTAATGATACTGTTGAAGTTATAGTTTTTCACATTTGAATGCCAAAACAATGCCATAATATTGCAGATATACTCTGTTTCAAAGTCATTTTTCTGGTACAAAAAGCTTTTTAGCTCACATCTATTCGTGGCACCTCCTTTAACGATATATGCTCTATATATTATCTCCATGTTGTTATATCTATTTCTGTCTGCTTTTATGTGAAAAATAACAATTTTATCAGCCCGTTTCCAGACATTTTTTATGAAACAGACTTTGCCATCCCCTTAAGAAACTGGCCATAGTTTCATTTTATTTTTGAGTAAGATCGTCCTCATTTGGTTGAGGTCCTCCTGTAATTTCAGTTCGGTGAAGTAGCATATAGATACAGTGCACTAAAAATTCCTAGAAAAGGCGACCACATACTCGATATTGTACTTCACGAATTTGGAGCTATATACATGTACATGTATGCATCGGTAAATATACGTCAATATTTAACACATTTGCATTGTTTTATTCATGAACAAATGCCATTGTGATATATAAAACAATTACATGCAAACAGTAGAGATGGGCGGTACTTGGTATTTACCGTGCGGTATCGGTATCCGCGTAATACCGATTTACCGTACCGAATCAAAACTAAAAATACCGAATTTTCGGTATTGAAATTATTCATGTGTTGCCAACTTGTGTGTCTTATTGAGTAAAGTTTCTCAGTAAACAGTTTTGATTCGGTACTTTAATTAAAATTAATCTCAGAATTATACAAATCCATCAGGCCATCACAAAGAACTCGACTGGTAAAAAGCATCCACTTGATAAGAACTCAGCTGACCTTGACCTGTTATCAGTTTGACAGGCCTTGAGCGAGCAAAAGGAATAAACACTCACATATGGCTGACCTAGTTACGGGCCAAACATTCAATGCAGTTGTTAGAATAGATACACACTACACAGTGTATCAAAGAAGCTGTGCTGTGACGTATTGATACATTGTAACGTCGTCAGTGCCACACTGGCACAGTGACTGACACTGTGTAATACTCAGGTGGTGGCAGTCTGTATTGCACGTGGCTTTGGCGACTTCAAAGTTCCCTACAATGCAAGCGGCATAAACAGAAATAAGGTCCGATTTCATTTATTCAGTGAATCAGAATCTACTTTCACTTTCTAAAAATAGAACAGATCCATCAAATGATTAAATTCTAAGATTTATTTCGCGTTGCGGCTATTGATAGGGATTTGTGAATATTGATCACTGATCACTCACAATTCTATTCACTCGCGAAAATGTGATGAAATTGACACGTATATATTGTAGCCATGCAATGATGCAATCTCTTATTCTTTTCAAAAGCGGTGCGACGGCGTGCGTGTAAATCATCAAAGAGATGTGTGAATATCACTTAATTGAATAATTGTGTAGGTCATTGTGTTGCCTCATTTAGCTGTTGTCACGAATGTAGTAAATCCGTGGGCATATATACATGTATATTGTTCAGTTAAAAACTTGAATTACCGCAATTTACCGCGAATCTCTGCTCTGGTTTTGTAATTTAATAGCAATACCGATTACCGTACCGATACCGCGGTAAATCGACGAAAATTTACCGATACCGAGCTTGAAATTTCAATACCGCCCATCTCTAGCAAACTGATTCATTCAGGACCTATTTTCTGTAACATTGCGTAATCACACAGAGCTACCTCATACATAAAATCCCAGAAACTTACTTCATTTTCACTTTCAGATCCAATGTAAATTCGCCTTGTTTACATGTTTTGTGTACAATTTGTATTTCTGC
Organism: Siphonodentalium dalli; assembly: GCA_032622095.1. Classification (NCBI taxonomy): domain Eukaryota; kingdom Metazoa; phylum Mollusca; class Scaphopoda; order Gadilida; family Siphonodentaliidae; genus Siphonodentalium; species Siphonodentalium dalli. The sequence goes on along the minus strand of CP136064.1, from coordinate 53,384,180 downwards.
CGAATTATATGATAATAAAATTACATTTCCATTACAAGAATGATGCTCAGATACTTGTAGTTATGTTATAAAATCAGCACACTTTATGCTAGAAGTAGACCTCTGAAAATTCCGACATACATGTACCTATCTACCTGGAGTCTTTAGGTCAACAAATCGGAAACACATGTTATTTTCTTTCCCTTATAGTGTCAAACATTTTATATTATCTATATGATTAAACTAGTGCATTTATAATGTAACATAATATAACATAATGTTTCCGACTCCTATCCTGACATCGTTGTTATTTTGTATTGTATGCGTTACACAAAATATCCCATCGAGAGCCCCGGCCCTTTTATATGATCAAGCGACAAGCACGTGTTCATTGTCACAGAGTCAAAGGCTGCATGAAATATGCGGAAATGAAGTTTACATACAATGTAGAAACCGATAATTGTCAATAGTTTTCAACCACGCAAAAATAATAATAATTAAAATAGTAAACATTAGGCTACTTTCTTCATGTATTAACTAACAATCCGGGGGGGGGGGGGGGGGGGTAGAATATGCAAACCGAAGAACAGAGCTGTACGTGTCTCAGATTAGTGTTATCGCAGTTTGAATGTAATTGTCTCCTTTTATTGTGTTCCGGTGTCGGCCGAAACTGTTTGCTATAGCATGTAACAATAAAGAGCGTTCATATACTTTACCATATATTAAACCAACAATAATTATAAAATAAACACGATTTGTTGTTTATGCTGAGAATACCAGTACCAGGACGATTATTCTGACTTTAATTAGCCTTTCGTCGGCATAATTATATGCATGCATAAAGTTAAAACAAATATTATTCAGAGATCAGTGCCCTGTTTACTTTGCATGAAAAACCATAAACTTCCCCATCGTGAACCGCTGTTTGACCACATGCTCAAGTTGCGACATTGTCTCGTCTTTGATGTTATTATTAAATTTATGTCAAAGGCCATTCTGCATCCGCAGCTTTCTGGGGCAAGATATTATATTACAGTGTAGCAATTTGATGAAGATGACTCCTCCTACCAGCTTGTCTTCTGTATTGATTGACAGTATAGCCAATTTGCATGGAATGTTCAATCTCTGTTGTGTTCTGCGCACATGCGGGCGCCTCGCAAATAGATTGACGTTCCAAGTTTATTCCTAACAATGCACAGGTGTGTCTTCCTTTGATAGTGTGTCAGACGTTTAATTAGGGTGGTGGTGCTAATATTTTGTCAATTCTCTGTCATGTCTGGGCATTCCAATGCTTCCTCATAAGTATTTATATATCATCAACCGGAACAGGACACCTTATTTCCCTTAAAGGGCTTATTTATTGTGTCGTTATTGATATTTTTCCAACATCATTTTGAACGGTGTCAGAACAGAGACCAGGAGTTGGAAAATAACTTAATTATTGAAATGTGAATGTAAATAATTTAAAAAAAAAAAGATACTACAAAATAGGCTAACACAATTCAGTGCTGAAATTACGCAACCTCGTTTACTCCTGAGCAACGCGTTAAACTTCAACGTGGTCTGCGTTAAACTCCAATGCAGTCTGCGATAAATTAAAATGCATTGTTAACGGCTGAGGACAGCGTTAAAAGGGACACTTATTTTGAGAATATGTGTATATATCAATTTTAAGTGAATATTATACCATGTTTGACCTTTTAAATTACATATATGTAGTTATTATGGGTACCGGTATACCACAATCTTGAAACATCGCAGCAACCTTGTTCTCGGTTGGCGCTAACACAAAGGCATGAGCCGTGCCTAGGTGTTAATTAACCAAGAACTAGCGGCATGGTGCATTGGTGATCAAAATTCATTGATCTGTGTATACAAAGAGGCGTTTCTTCTTAAATCAGCAAGTGAAAGTGGATCAAACATTTGATGAGACAGCGCATAGAGGCTGATATACTTATGCAAAACAGACATATTTAAAGAATTAATTCATGCCAAGATTATGGACTAAATTATTTGAAGCTCGAAAGCAAAAAAATACATACCAAAATGTTGGACAAATAGCAATTGCGAGTTTATGAACAACATTAAATTATTGACGGACTGGAAAATTTAAAAACTGCCAGATCTAACAGAAAGACATTTTGATATTGTGTAAACAATCAGCTAAGAGATATCAGTCAGAAGTGCTGTAAAACTTACTGAGAACAAGTTTTAATTTAAAATGCCAAATATGCATTAAACAATGTGTTGTACTTAAAATATCAGTACATGGCTTCGGCGAACAAAATGCTATTCGCTATGGATTTGCGCTGTATATGCACTTAGATTCGCAGTGTATGGTGACTGTTTAATCCAGTTAGTGGAAAATGGGTCACTAGGTTTGACACTTACATGTATCATCATGATCATCATTTACGGACATTGTAAGTCTTAAGACCTGTTGTCCGACTTGTTATCATTACAACGCTTTGATCTACTCCGAAGTGGTTGATGCATGTGCTAAAATATGAAACAATTGCGCAATCATTAAAAGTCTCAATGTCACAGGTTTATCGCAAACTATTTTAAACAGTACTAGTAGCTGATGTCACCATTTGGGGGAACAACCACCATTCCTAAAGTGAGCTAATGTTCTATATTGTTGGCGGTCATGTGTCAGTAATCCTGTGCAGCTACAAAACAAATGTGTCAAAACGCAATGTACGCTAATTTAAGCATTCAGTACTGGTGAGTTCGAGGGGGGTAGCGCATTTGACTAAACTATTAAACATTGCCTTGTACTTAGCACTATTCATTATTACAGAAACATAACATACAGGTAGACGTTAACAGTTTGATAACTTTATCCAGAGATTTCTTAAAATACTTCTGAACTCAAAAACCGTTAAATCTTCAAAGGCAATATGTAAAGTTCTATATTAAGACCAGTTCGATTCTGTAGAACGATACACATGCTAGAACCAATGACTCTTAGTGAACGTTCAGACAACCACGATTCAATCGTAAGTGGAAGGATTTCCATTATAGGTAGTAACCGGTAGTTAGACTGCTCATGCTCACATCAATATCGCAAGTCAAAAAATAATATCAAGCACTGTTTGATTTTAGATTCGAAATCATGGCGTTTCCTTGGATACATCCACTTGCGACATCAGACATCATATTTTCTATGATTTGCTAATAAATAATGGCTTACAACATATCCATCATATAATTTCCCCCCACATAATGAAGGCAGTACGTAAATGTATGGATGTGTTCTTTCTCCTCCAAATATTGGAAAATTAACATCTTAACACCAAGACTTAAAACAACAACCCACAGTGTGTCATTTTTATTTTCAGTGAGAGAGAATTTGAAAGAATTAACAAAACAGTATGATAAATCAGAAAATGACTTGAAAGCTTTACAGAGCGTTGGCCAGGTCAGTATTGAGATACACCCTGCTCATTGAAATGTTGTCATTCAACAAAAGACTGACCAAATACAAGCACTGCTTGCTGAATGACTCCATTTCAAGAACAACTTTCCTCTTTGTTGATCAGCAATATTGGTTGAAATAGATTGTCTATTATGTCCGTTTTATACATCTCACCCAACATGTGTTATGTTTAATATCTTCACCTGGCTTGACAGTGGAGACTGAGCTCTAACATGTCCAATTTGTGCATGATTTTTACCAACACATTTTGACTGAGATTGCAGTCTCCACTCATTTCGTTTTTAACACATGTTTGAACAGAATTACCAATTACACTTATGAATTGGAAATCTGAACTCTCTGTCTGTATGTGGTACGTCCTTGTAACCAAATCTGGTTTTGCAGGATGGCAACATTTCTGGGAAATCAGTCTGTTTTTATCTCACTTCCGCGCATGTTAGCATAAAAAATATACGACAATTATAATATTTCGTACTGATTAAAATTTTCCACTAAATTAAATGTGAATAAATGGTTGTATGCGCAGGGTTTGGGGACCATGTGTGTGTGTCTGAAAAACGGGAAATTTACTTTGTGTGGCCCATGTAAGTGTTATTATAGATTTCTAAGGTGCTGTTTTCATAATGGACCTATCCGTACATCCCGCCCACCTGTAGACTGCATGGTTACTGTTACTACGCACCACAAGCCATCTCAATTCCGCTATCTCTTCAGTGCTAAAATAGCTTCCGATGTGAAAGGACTGTGTTGTTAAACGCCATGTAACACGATAATATAGCTCCATTCTAAATATCACGATTTTCAAGTTACCTTTGTGTGTATATATGCAACATGTAAAAGTGACTGTCATTAGATATAAACAAAAATAGAACCAGTTTTTAAACAAAAAACAGGTGTGATTGTTAGGCCACTTCCGGTAAACAACAAAGATAGATGTTTAGGCATACGTTGAATCAAACGGTGTAAATGAAGCCATTATGAAACTTCAATATCAAATAGCAAATTTACTATAGAAGCTATGCTAATGGTTCACACCTTGATGCAATAAACCAAACGGGGGTGTACATATGTGGTAATTAATCTATAATCCCTCTTTTGTCGAAATAAATATAACGATATCAGATTACCATACACGAGCGTCCTGAATGAACCCTGGTGCCATCAGGCCGGATGCAAAGGATTATCAAATAATGGCCTTTTAAAATTGCATATCCTATTTTCCCGTAAATAAAGTACATTAAAGAAAACGCCGACTATCATGGAGTCAGTTGCATGTTGCCATGTCGAGGCAACAATGGCACAAAGTGAACTTGTTCGGTGAAGGTTGCGTGTATACACCACAAAGCACGTGCAATGTGTGAAATTTCGTGTAATTCTCTTGGAAAACATCTGATTCTCATTTACACGTACATTGTCAGAGGAAGCTTTAGATCCTCAAATGGATTCAGTAAGATCGACGTTTGCACGAGATCCTACAGGTTAGTGCGAATAGCAGACAGTAGTCAGTAGAACTCAATATTACCACGATGTTATAACAGCAACAAATGTATACATTTATAACGAATAACACTTCACATAAAACACATACTCGCGGCACAATTAATATTCATAACGCATCACCGATCGGGACTACTATTTCCACGTTTTTGTCTGAAATCTGTTATATATAAATATTGAAATTTAAATAACACTAGGATCCGAGTGTGGTCGTTGGCATTGTTTAATCCAGCCTAAAGAGATGTCATAGTTACTTTTTTTTATTTAGGAAACCGAACTAAAACATGTATAAATATCGTTCGTCAATCGGACATGTTCCACATGCACATATCAACACCATTGTAGCTTTTTAAGACATATTTTGCTCCTGTGTTCGTAAATTCCCTATAGCTTACAACTGTAGTTAGGGACTGGCTTGTGGTGCGATTCATATCACTAGGCAGGCATATGTCGCTTCTGGTTTTAAGCTATCGGCTCATTGGCTATAATTGAAATTGGGGCGGTACCTACGGATAGGTCCATTAGAAAGCTTGGAATTTGGGGAAAATCTTTGTTTTACGCCAACGGGTAAGATACTGATTCCCAACAAGCATCGAAGTTACACATATTTCAGATCTTTATATTTGGAAAATACTGCTAGAACATTATTTTTGCAAAAGTCCAATACCACTTTCTATAGAATTTGTAAATATCTATTATTGTATATTATGTATATTGTTATTGACCAACATTCATATGATACAAATATTATGTTCCTGCTGTTTTACAGATTGTTGGAGAAGTTCTGAAGCAGCTCACAGAGGAAAAGTGTACGTTCATTTATAATTAAAGTACAAGTAGCTCATATCATGAATCTCTACTCCGGCTATGCCCTGAGAGATCGTATTCCACCCATTTAAAACCTGGGAACTTTTTGACTTTTAGACCCCTTATGACAGGTATTTTTATAACATTGAAAACATTCCCAAGATAGTATATTTCTTGGTTAATACCTGTTCAATAACGATATATTTCACATTATGTGAAGGTCCAAGTTCAAGACTGTATGATTATATTTTTTACAGTTGTATACATTGAATGTGTGATAAAAGTTATATCCCACCAAGACACACAGCTGTTTCATTGGTCTGTTTCACTGCACTGTAGCTGTTGCACTTTCAGTGTCTATTTCACTGCACTGTCTCTTTCACTGCACTGTATCTGTCTTACTTCACTTTAACGCATTCATTTAGAGACTTTTTTTCATTCTTCATTATCACTTCCATGACTAGAGCTTCATGAAATTTTGTGAAAACCCTGTGCCAATGTATTGTCTTTTATATGCAAGTCTCCCATTTGGAGCCTCGCATATATAAAAGAATGCATTGGCCTAACAATATTTATCTTGACCTTCTAAGCCTGTGCATTCTCTTATATATCTGAGGCTCCCTGGGAGACTCGCATATATAAGAGAATGCTCTGGCTCAGGATTTTTAATGCTGCACTAACGCATCTCCCGTCATGAACTTGGTTAAACAGTTATTGTGAAGACTAACATTTAATTTATTTAACCCTTTGAGTGCCAGGTCGATTTTTGTATCAACCCATATACCCTGTGCCAATGCATTCTCTTATATATGCGAGTCGACCATAGGTCGCCTCGCATATATAAGAGAATGCATTGGCCTAACATTTTTTTTGTTTTTTTACAATTTTTTACAATTTTAATAATTTATTCTTATATTCTTTAACAGACTTATTTTGTAGGTTTAGGGCCGATGAGATCGGCCCCTGGCACTCAAAGGGTTAAATATTAACTGGATTAAACATTTCATGTATATCTGCTACAAGATTTTTTTTCTTCATCTGAACAGTTATTGTAAAGGCTACAAATGGACCACGATATGTAGTGGGATGCAGACGACAGCTGGACAAAGCGAAGCTGAAAGCTGGCACAAGAGTTGCTTTAGACATGACAACTCTAACCATTATGAGGTATGCGCATGGGGAAAAATCTGTCAAATCAACTAGTACTGGTCTACTGGACATAGAAATTTGTTTCACAATGTTGATTGGGTGTGGAAAATCAAATTAAGTCATCTTCAAAAGTTTAAAACTGCTACTCTCGGGATCCAAATAAATAGCCCTACGTTCATTATTTTTATCAAAATAATCACAAGTTACAAATGCAAAAATGTTTCCATGTTCTCAAATATTGAGACTTAATTTCTTCTAAAGTAGGAAAGTGTATACCTGTACCTTATTACAACAACAACTCCCTGCCTCACAATATTTAACACATTTAAGATTTCCTTCTTTTGTGTGTGTTAACTTCGATGACATGGCAACTTCTTTCAGTCAAGCCTTGAAATAGGGTGTCTGTCATTTTCAGAATGAGGTCCCCAGAGGGTGAATTTGGTGATGCTAGCCCGCTATGCGGGGTAGCATCACTAAATTCACCCTCTGGGGACCTCATTCTGCAAATGACAGACACCCTATTTCAAGGCTTGGCCATGTTGAAATTCACCCGGGTGCCTAGGAGCCAATTTCCTATCAAAATTGACATATTGGCCCACTTATCATCTTATTGAAAGGGATTAATTTCCAATCGTGTACATCATTTCAATTTGCAGGTTATATTATAACCATTGTTACAAGCGCGTACTACGCTGTCATGCTGTATATGTTTATTAGTGATTTGTGCTGAAAATCTGAGTGGATATTTGAGAATATCCTTCAAATTAATTTTCACACCCATACTTTTATTCTGCCCCCTACACTTATTATACCCCCACTTTCGAAGAAAATGGGGGGTATACTGGATTGACTGCGTCTGTCCGTCAGTCCGTCACGCTTTCTCTGTCCGTTTGTCCGTCCGTCCGACCTCATAACTTGAACAACTATGAACCGATTTCAATAATTTTTTGTATGCAATCTCCTTAGGATGGTCTCTCCGCATGATGCTAATTGCAGTTCGGTCCGACTTTTTTTTTTCAAGTTACACCTCTTTTTCGACTTATTTTGACTTAGAAAATTATGTCCGACTTAATAACTTTAACAAATATGAACCGATTTCAATAATTTTTGGTATACATACTTCTCACAACACCCTCTCTACATGACGCGGCTAGGGATTGGCTCAGACTGTTTTTCGTAATATTACACCTCATTTTCGACTTATTTTTACTTAGAAAATTCTGTCTGACTTAATAACTTTAACAAATATGAACCGATTTGAATAATTTTTTCTGTACAAGCTTCTTGTGACACCATATCGATATTATTAGTCCGAATTTTTCTTTAAAGTTAAAAATCTTTTTGGTTGAGTTTACGGATAATGCGGGTTGAATTTGCCACGGTGGGGGTATGCTAGCACTCGAGTGCACACCTCTTGTTTGTTTTTGGGATATTTTCCACCCCTACTGTTATTCTGCACCTTCTTTTATTTGGATCCCGAGAGTAAACCATCATTGGGAAGAACCTCAACATGATCTTCACTTCTTTGCTAGTTATGGGCCTTGTTGACATAGAATATAGTGGGAGTTTTCTGTTGGTATAATTTGTAGCTTGGTTTTGATTAATGAAATTAGGTTGTCCCTGGGTATGCTGATTCACTGGCTACACTGTATTTCCAGCATTATGGGACTCTTGGGACATGGGGAAATAAGATTGTACTAGTGAAAGTTTAACCCCGTTGCTTTGCTGTTGATATTAAACTTTTACCACACTTTTTGTACCATGTTTCATCATAGTGGCAGAAGATGACAAATTAGTATAGAGTTGACACATCTGTTTACAACGTGTTCATACAAATTGGCCAATTTAATGTTATTTTTCCCAGGTACTTGCCACGTGAAGTGGACCCATCTGTGTACAATATGTCCATAGAAGATCCCGGTGATGTCAGTTATAACCAGATCGGAGGTTTGGCAGAACAGATCAGAGAGCTTAGAGAGGTATACGAGCAAGCCTGAATATAGTGTGTCTGTCATTTGCAGAATGAGGTCCCCAGAGGGTTAATTTAGTGATGCTATCCCGCATAGCAGGTTTGCATCACTAAATTCACCCTCTGGGAACCTCATTCTGCATGGCCTCATCTGCTATGGGAGACATAGACTCAGATTGAGGTTCCCAAATGGTGAATATTGTGATGTACACCCATTGGGAACCTCGATTATGCATTGTGTCGTCTGCCAATTTGGGGATATAGAGAAACTAAACTAAAAACAATAGAATCTACTAGTATGTGAAGAAGTATCTATAGAAATTTGATAATAAAGAAACTTTCCAGAGAAGATGAGGCCAAAGCAGAATGATAGCACCACTAAATTCACCATCTGGGGACCTCATTCTGCAAATGACATGCACACTAAATTCATAGTTAGAGAGGTATAGGAGTCATTTCTAAAAACTATGTTTATCACAGATGCTTCATTTATGCTTGAGAAAAAGAGCAACCTTGTTTTATGTGAAATCTCATTTAAATATTTATAGCTTGGTGATTACCAGTTTTTAGTATAATTATCAATGAGATGGTACACCGTTAAATGCCAATTATAAATTTTCATCCATTTCAACCAAGTCCAGCCTTTTATGGATGGTATTTACATCCCTCCTAAATATTTTCAGAAGAAAAAGTTGGCATCTTCTGAGAATGATTCCCATCTCAAAAAAAGAACTATTGTCACTATTGACAAATATTGACATTATTGACAAATGAATATCCCATAATGATAAGAAATAATTAACCAACCAGAATGTGTCTTTCTTTAAAATGGTCGATCAACCAACCAGAATGTGTCTTTCTTTCAAACGGTCAATCGTGCAAACAGCAAAGGCTTGGAGAGATGACACTCAAGGACAGTGTTGATTGTTTAATGGTTGTGGGATATTTTGTTGAATGTATTTTAGAATTGTCTTAAATTTTTGGAATGCAATGAAAACCTTCTAAAAGATGAAATTATTATGATTTTAATATTTACAGGTTATAGAACTTCCACTTCTAAATCCTGAGTTATTCCAGAGAGTGGGTATCACACCCCCTAAAGGTTGCTTGTTATACGGACCACCTGGAACTGGTAAAACTTTACTGGCTCGTGCTGTAGCTAGTCAGCTAGACTGCAACTTCTTAAAGGTAAGGTACAGTAAAGCCCTAAATAATCGACTCCTTAACCACAGCAGAATCATGGATAATTTCTCAGGATTTAGTCGGAAATATCGCTTGTTGCCATTCATCGGAAAGCTCTCACTGAGAGCTTTCCGATGAATGGCAACATGCCATATTTCTGACTAAATCCTAAAAAATTACCCATAATTCTGCTGTGGTTAAGTAGTCGATTATTTAGGCCATTACTGTATATTGTCTTACTATTTTAAGGCATATTATCAGTTATTACAAATATCGCGATTGCATGACTTCTATATTTCATCATCAACATGCGCAAAATGTCCAACATAGTGTCAATGATGGGGACAAATAGGATATTCAAAATTATTCGAATTGGGGGTCCGAACTCAAAATGTGAGGCCACATGGCAGTAACTAATTGTGTTTGTCTTCATCCATTTATAGGTTGTATACAGTGCCATAGTTGACAAATACATAGGAGAGAGTGTTCACTGAGAGCTTTCCGATGAATTCCGATGAATTCCAACAAGCCATATTTCCGACTAAATCCTGAAAAATTACCCATAAATCTGCTGTGATTAAGGAGTCAATTATTTTGGGCATTACTGTATATTGTGTTACTATTTTAAGGTGTATTATCAGTTATGACAAATATCGCGATTTCATCACTCCTATATTTCATCATCAACCTCAGCAAAATGTCCAACATAGTGTCAATGATGGGGACAAATAGGATATTCAAAACTATTCGAATTGGGGGTCCGAACTCAAAATGTGAGGCCGCATGGCAGTAACTAATTGTGTTTGTCTTCATCCATTTATAGGTTGTATCCAGTGCCATAGTTGACAAATACATAGGAGAGAGTGCTAGGTTAATAAGAGAAATGTTCGCATTTGCAAGAGACCATCAGCCCTGTATCATTTTCATGGATGAAATAGATGCTATAGGTAAGATCAGTAGAAAGTGTCATAAACAGGCCTGGTAGTTGCAGGGTTGGGGGGAGGGTGTTTGATCCAACTAGCTGTCATGAACTGCCTTAGAAAGATTATTACATGTACCTGCACTCTCACATTTATTTCATATGTGTAATGTGTGCCATGGATTTGCCCTGAACAGTGTCATATTAACTGTTCATTAATGACTTGCTATGGGAAAGATAAGATATGCAGATTGTTCTTCTCAGAATTCCCTTGTGATATACAATTTCACAGTGTGAATTTCAAAAGTCGAGTGTCTTACAGATGTGGGGTGGGGGTGGAAGAGGCTGAAGGAGAAAATTTTGTTGCGTTCATACCACATAAATGATAATTGTTTTGGGCAATGACTTCCATTCAGCTCAAAAGTGAAAAGAAATTTTGGTAACTGGCCTACCTTTATGTTGTCTACCACAGGGACCAGCATCGACCAGATTTTCAGGGCGAAATGACTTCGCCCTACTATAAAAATAAGGCGAAGTGCCCGTTCTATAGGGCGAAGTGAGTCTACAAAATTTAAATTGATCAGTACTATGACAAGAGTCGCTATAGAACGAAAATAGGAGAGATGAAATATGTCAATTAAACTTATGAAACAATGGTTGAAATATGGAGTCATTATGTTCACTTCATCACCCTAATAACTATTAATAATACCCAAACATAATTGTGAGAGGATAGCAGCATTTTATATCGTAATTGTGGGAGAATGACAGGATTTTATTTCATATTTTTCGGGTTGTTAAAAATGCCAACAATATTTATCAAACAGAAACGAAACGAAATCATGAACACTTTTACTGCGCTCTGTTAGTAAACCCGTTTGAAATTTTAATATGCTTCACAAATGAATTTGTTTTAAAATTTCTTTAACCAAACTCCATAGAGGGAGTGATGAATTGACACATTGTGAGAGGTGTGAGTTGTAATCTTTATTGTAAGGTGTGGTAATCACGGTAATCTAAAAATAACAACAACCAGATTAACACTTGAGGCCCGACGATGTTTTCACAGCTGCCAATAATCAGACTCCGTTGTCAACATGCTTCCAGATTGGAGCATTACAGGTGTTAATTGTTTTATAACACCATGATACACCCTGATAGTGGAGTATTGTGTGCAATCACAGTTGACAGTTGTAAATTATCATTAAATTATTTGGGGCATTTTGCCGAATTTCGTCAGTCAACTTTGGAATTTTTAGGGCGACTTGAACTTCGCCCGACTGCAAAAATAAGGCGAAGCGGACGGCGCTAGGGCGAAGAAGTCGCCCACGTCGCCCTCTCGGCTGGTCCCTGGTCTACCATCGATCTCCATTTGTAAGAAGACAAAATGTGGCAGTTCATAGTGGTGAACTTATATCAATTCCCTTTTACATTGTTTCTCTGATCATTAACCCTTTCTATACTGAATGGATTCTCCCAGTCAGTTAGAAAAGTATACATCAGAATGGTCTATTATTCATTTGGAGGGGGTGTTCAGCAGACAAGAGATAGACGAAAAGATAATACAATTGCAGAAGAATTCATATCCATTGGTGGGAAATATTCAGATTAAGTTAAACAAATGAGCTATGGTGTTTATTATAGAAAGAGTTAAATATTACAATAATTTTCATTTCTGAAAATATATTAAACAAGGCTTCCCTGATTACAGTGATAAGTTTTAATAAAATTCAACATACCAATTCATTAGTACAAATATTTGAGCAGAAAAGCCAGAAACCTCACCACAGATGTTACAAATTCTTGGAATACTTTAATTATTAGTAATTTTCTGACATTTTTATGATTTCACAGAAATATATCAAATTTTGTATGTTGAAAGAATCTGAAATAAGGTTCATCTTAATAAATGTGGTGGAGTAGCCTTAGAACGCACATTATCTTATGACTGGTGTATGATCTTTGTTTTGACTGGAGTTGATCTGGGAACATTGTCCAATATTCTGATGTAATTACATTATATAAATTGTGGCATGAAATTAAAAGAATGTATAGATGATGATAATTTTGTAAAATACGATGTTTGGTGAACTACAAACTAATAAAATCATGATGTAAAACACAAATCAAAAGCAATCTATTTAAGTTTGTGATAGGAACCATTGTGTTGGAACTGTTTAGTTTTATAAATAAATGATAATTAGTACTTTAAATTATATTAACCTGAAAAATATGCATATACAAGCCTGCAAATAGTGTGCTGTCGTTCGCAGAATGAGGTCCCAGAGAGTGAATTTAGTGATGCTATCCCACACAGTGGGCTAGCGTCACTAAATTCACCCTCTGGGGACTTCATTCTGCTTAGACCTCATCTTCTGGGAAGGAGCTATGGTCTCCAATTAACATTGTTTTCAGTTACTTTTTCTCTTCTGGAAAGTTCTTCTAATTTGCAGAAGATCAAATTATGCATTATGGCTAATGGGTGAACATCACCAACTTCAATCTGATCCTAGGTCTCCCACATCATGTAGCAGTTGAGGCCTAAGCAGAATGAGGTTCACAGAGGGTGAATTTGGTGATGCTAGCCTACTGTGCAGATACACTGTTTGCAGGCTTGTACATATATATTATGGGAATTTTTAAATCATTGTAACTATTTCAGCCAAACATGTCTGGAGAGATACCCACTCCCTTGCATCATGATCAAATTACATCCTAATATCTCAATAGTTTGGAGTTTCAGGCCTGAAAAACAAAAAAAGATGCAAGTTTCAGACATTTTCTTGAATTATTTTTTCCAGGTGGAAGGCGTTTCAGTGAAGGTACGTCATCTGATCGAGAGATTCAGAGAACACTCATGGAGGTAAGAGCCAAGGTCCTCTTAGATTAGGCCTCTTATATTTGAAAGTCATTTCGGCTTCAATAGGATATTTATACCTTCTTTAAAGGGGTTATACTGTTTTGCACCTGTCCGTCCATCGGGGCATCCTTGCATCTGTCCGTCCGTGGAGCCGGACAGGTGTGCATGCGTCAGTACAATGTCTGTTCATGTTATAACTTGAACAGTAGTTCTCGGATCTTAATGTAATATGGTAAGGATGTATACTACTATGAGGACATTCAATTGAGTTTTCAATCGTTTTGTTCGGGTTTTCCGTTCTAGAGTTATTTATCTTTGTTTATTTGGAAATGTTGGATTTTTTGTCAGTCCGAGATCTGTTCATGTCATAGCCTGAACAGAAGTGCTCAGATCTCAATGAAATTGGGTGTGGATGTTCACTACTATGAGGAAATTCAATCAAGAGTTCAATCATTTCCATTCTAGAGTTATTCTTCTTTGTTTATATGAAAATGCTGATTTTTGCGTCATAGATTATAGGTATACCCACACTAGGGTGTTATGCCATAAGGAGGTAGACAGTCCATGCAGTGTTTTATTCCCAATAAACACACATAACAGAACATAAACAAGTATTTTGTGAGGGGTAACTTAGTCATGGTTTACTCTCTTGATGGCGACCATAGATAGGTAGTTCCATGTACAAGGTGTGCATTAACTCTCTTTGTAGTTTTGGTGTTATTATGCCCTGAGATTCCAAAGGAGGATTCGGGTGTATATAGGGGAGACCTCCATGTGTCCTTTTGTCCGTAACAACATTTCAAGTGTCAACACAGCTCAAGTGTCGATAATCCAATTTGAATGTCCTTTGGTATGCCGGTAGACCAGCATTGTGGAAAGGATCTCCACATAGTGCAGGTTTTGTCCATTCTTTTTTTCCTGAGTTATGGTCCTTTGCTGGACTTAGTGTAAAATGTGTCAATGCCCCTTCTATCTGTCCTAACAAACATTTCACAACACAGCTCTCAAGTATCGATAGTCCAATTTGGATGTCCTTTGGTATGCCGGTAGACCAGCATTCTCGAAAGGATCCCCACATAGTGCAGGTTTTGTTTTCCAGAGTTATGGCCCTTTAAAGGCTGGACTTAGTGTAAAACTCGTCAACACGTCCATAACAAACATTATGCTGTGGAAATGGCCATTGTCAACTCATAAGAAAACAATGTTACATAAACTTATTTTGGTGCCATATAATTTGGTAATTCCTAAGAGAATTTAGCTAAATATATTTTAATTTGGCAAAACATGGATAAAGAAAATTTTGGATTTGTGCAGAGCATGTGCCACACACAAATACAAGTAGATGACTCTCAGAAGTACATAATTGTGCAGGCCTGGAAATAGTGTGCCTATCATTTGCAGAATGAGGTCCCCAGAGGTTGAATTTAGTGATGCTACCCCGCGCAGTGGGCTAGCATCACTAAATTCACCATCTGGGAACCTCATTCTGCTTGACCTCATCTTCTGGGAAGTATCCATAGTCTCAAATTAACAATTTTTTTAGTTACTTTTTCCCTTCTGTTTAGTTTCTATATCCCCAGAAGATAAAATGCATAATCGAGATGACTAATGGGTGAACATTACCAACTTCAACTGGGGAACTTCAATCATAGGTCTCCCATAGCAGTTAAGGCCTCAGCAGTTAACGCCTCTGCAGAATGAGGTCACCAGAGGGTGAAATTGGTGATGCTAGCACACTGTGCAGGATAGCATCACTAAATTCACCCTCTGGGGACCTCATTCTACAAATAACCGACACATTATTTCCAGACCTGTAAGTGTGGGGTTCCTAATGTGATGTTGTCATTACCTATACTGTGTCCACAGCAGTGTTGGCATATTCCCTATATTGATAAATGCTAAATAGTGAACAGGCGATAATATGACTGGTCCCATGCTATGTACAATAGACAAAAACTATACACAGAAACATATTCCCTATTCAGTCTGTGGTCTGTGAAAAGAGTAAGTTATAACCATATAAATTGCGTTTTTAAATTACCACATGTATAAACTGCAATTCCTTCTGAAAAATCATGGAATCACATGTGTAAATTCCTGACCCTCATAGTTCAGATGATTAGAATGGTTTACTGCCGGAATTCGCAGCCAATCACAAAGAGATCCTGGGACATGGTGCTTTGACCAACCTCTGTTAACACATGTGTATCTGTTTATGCCAACATAAGACAAATTGTATGATAAATGTGTTTTGGATGCGATTGATCTTAATTTTTGGAAAATTTGGGACTTATAGTTATTACTTAACTCTTTCATGACGGGAGCAGCGCTAGTGCAGCATTAAAGATCCTGTACCAGTGCATTCTCTTATACATGCGAGTCTCCCATAGGAAGCCTCGCACATATAAGAGAATGCACTGGCTTACAAGGTCAAGGTTAGGCCAATGCATTCTCTTATATATGCTAGGCTCCCTATGAGAGACTCGCATATATAAGAGAACGCATTTGCACTGGGATTCGTAAATTTTTAGGAAGCTCCGGTCATGGAAGTTTTGAGTGAAATGTGTTGACACCAGGTGAGATTTTGAAAGCATTTTGAAAATGAGATATTTTATACATTAATTGTGAAGGATTATATGAGGGACCTATTCAACTCCAGCAGGAATGTAAGTGACTTTGATGGAGTTGATATCAACTAGGGGTTCCCTATACGATGATGTATATATACTGAGTCTGTGGTATTCTGTTACAGCTGCTTAATCAGATGGATGGGTTCGATGCATTGGGACAGGTGAAGATGATCATGGCAACTAATCGACCAGACACTCTCGACCCGGCGCTTCTACGACCGGGCAGATTGGATAGAAAAATAGGTAAAATTTATTAATTAGTGAACTAGTGTGAGACATATTTGGGGGTTGACTATCTCTGAAATAATGACTTAATTTGTCAAGATTGCTTTAGGTGTTTTGTGAATTCAATGAAATGTGACCCGCCATATCAAATCCAGTCGGAAGTCGGGATTTTTTACCCTGTGCAAATGCATTCTCTTATATATGCGAGTCGACCATAGGTCGCCTCGCATATATAAGAGAATGCATTGGCTTAACAATTTTTTATCATGTTTTTTAAATAAATGTTGCTTACAATTTTTAGGACATAAAATAAAAAAACATCCATTACCCTGCAGGGAGCCCCACACATATATAGAAGCACATAGAAGAGTGTCGTCTGCTCATGTTTGTCTGGGGCTCTGTATGGGTGAAATTATAAAATTGTTAAAGAATACAAGAAAAAATTATTAAAATTGTAAAAAATTGTTAGGCCAATGCATTCTCTTATATATGCGAGGCGACCTATGGTCGACTCGCATATATAAGAGAATGCATTGGCACAGGGTAAAAAAATCCCGACTTCCGACTGGATTTGATATGGCGGGTCACAAATAAGGAGTGCAAAATGACATTGACAATTTCTATTCTAAGGTTATTCTTCTTTGTTTATATGTAATCAGCTGGGTCAGTCCATCCATGCGTGTGTCCGTCCGATTCCTTGTCCGGATGTTAACTCCAGTTCAAATTATCCTTTCGAAATAAAACTTATTATGAGCAATAACCATCATTATTGTGGTTAAGTTCGATTTTGGTCATGGTCCAATGAATTTTGATGGAGTTATTTTATACGCCCATTTAAAAAATGGGACGTAGTATGTTATTGGTCTAGTCGTCTGTCTATTCGCTTTTGGTTTCCAGATCATAACATTAGATAGTCTCAACTGAATGGAATGATAGTTGGTATGTGGGTTTAGTAGCACAAAATACAGGTCAGACTCGTATTTGGGTTCCGGCCACTTGTTGGACCACGTGCATTATTTTGCCACGCCGCAGCGATGCTCTTGTTTTATGTAGAAACTACAGTTTTTTGTTTTTCCAGATGATAAATTAAACAGAATTTATTTATATTTGGTATGTGGTTCTCATTTGAGAAGATGCAGGCCAAGTTCTATTTTGGTCATGATCTGATTATTTTTTACTTGAGTTATGCCCATTTTTATATGCCTGTTTAAAAAAAAACAGGATGTATTATGTTCTTGGTCTGTCCGCTTGCTTTTGGTTTTGTGACAAAACCAAAAGCAAGCGGATAGACCAAGAACTTTTGTCCACCAATTTTCACCAGTGTTATGGCCATTTGTTGGAATAACCACAGGCGTAATTTTCCATGCCCTAGTGATGCTCTTGTTTTACTTAGAAATCACAGTTTTTGGATTGTTCGGATGATAACTTGGCAATATTCAACAGAAGTTCTTGATAGTTGGTACATGGTTCATATTTGAGAAGACACAGGCCAATTTCTTTAATGATCACATTCGGGGGACATGGGTCTGTCCTGCCATAGTTACAAATTTTACACCGTGGGGGGGGGGGGTGTGTATGCAGGCACCTGTGGTGCAACCTCTTGTTTTGTCTGCTTTCACATCAGTAGTACTCTCAGTCAGATCAAATTGTCACAGGATGAGAATCCCACTAACATGGTATTCTTGTTTGGAATATTAAATCATATTACTATTTTGTTATATGGTAAATTTATGATTTCACAATAGCAGATTTATTTATTTCTGTAACAAATATTTCACCTGACCATTTGGATTTGGAGGCTTTAGGTTCTATTTTTAAATTAGGTGATATAGGCAGTTTAACACAGATACTGTTGCATTATCTTTGTACTGATAAACGAAACATTAACTTTGTTTGCCCTTGCATGAAATTGTTGGGTAACATACCACATCTAAAGGGCCTCCCAGAGCACTGATAAATATGAGCTTACTTAAAAAATAATAATGTGGTCTTTCAGAAATTTCACTGCCTAATGAACAGGCTCGACTGGATATCTTGAAAATTCATGCTGCTCCCATCGCCAAACATGGGGAGATAGGTAAGTGGATAGCACTACATTTGACATGTGACTAATAATTGGTACTTTCTTTCTCTGTCAAATGCTCTATCATGCATAAATGTTTTGTGTTGAGTAGTTGTAAATGACTGTTATGTATTCTCTGGAAACATAAACCTACAAATATTCTTGGACTCTTCATTATATTAAGGTGGATTTACGTGTTTGTAACTTATAATAAAAAGCCACTAGTCTTTAGTAAAATTGGAAGGATCTCCTCACAAAATAAAAATAACTACATCTTCAACAGATCCCAGAAAAGAGAAATTATATTTGTTTTCAATTATACATATTATTCTTGATAATTGTACAGAATGTCTTAGGTTTAACAAATGATTTAACTTTTGGGGTAAAGCTATGTGTCATTGCAATACATGTTTCCGTGTTGCCAAATGAGATTGTTTAGCTATAACATCCGTACAATTTTTCCACAGATTGGGAAGCTGTTGTTAAGTTGTCTGATGACTTCAATGGTGCGGATCTCAGGAACGTCTGCACAGAAGCAGGTTAGTCTACCAATTATAATTTTTTACCAGAATTAATGAAATATAAGTCTCTTTAAATTAGTTTGCACTCCAAAAAAACACCTAATATTCACATTGAAATTTTTTCTGGTATCAAAATTGGTCAATAAATACTTGAACTACCTTTCTATGAGCATTTTATGTCCCAGATGACGCATTGAAGTCATATAAAATAATTTTTGAACAAGATGATTAGATCCCGATCAAATATTGCGACATTTGTAATCATTGTAACTCTGAAATAGGAAACGGAATAAAGGTATATTTTCGTTATCTTAACATGAAACTATTTAAAAACTTCACACATTGCTTTCTCTTCATTTTAATCGTCAAGATTATGTAGTACCATAAACGTTTCAGAGCAAAGACAGATGTTCTTAGAGGGTTTCCCACAGGTTATATTATATTATTAAAATAAAATTTGAACAACAGCAACGTTGGCCAGTTTAACAAAGTGTTTCAAAATCCTGTGTAAAACAGCTAAGCCTAACCTATCATTCTTGTTAAATATCATACATCATGGATGCAATGTTTCAAATTTAAATTGATGCCATCTAAATAAAACAAAATTTATCATTGTTTCAATAATTTGTTCTTCCAGGAATGTTTGCCATCAGAGCAGAAAGAGATTACGTTATTGAAGAGGATTTCATGAAGGCAGTGAGAAAGGTCGCAGATAACAAGAAGCTCGAGTCCAAGCTTGATTACAAACCTTTATAAATACTATTTGTCTGAAGCATAGCCAACATCATTATTTCATCCATTTGTATATGAATATTATGCCATATAAAAATATTATTTGAGTCTCAGACACTGCCGCATTGACTTTTTTGTGCCGTGTTTGTCAAATTTATTTGGGGGTGACATCACTTTTTAATACTGAATGCTAAACCTATCATGAAATTAAGAAATGTGACCACCCAGAATCACCTTGATCTCCACATTACTAAAGTTGTTTTGCTTATTGTTAACACAGGAGGCTTGGGATATACTGTACAGTTGATCGTCTCCTAACAGCATCGGTGAATTTAGAAACATTTTAGTGATAATAGGATTAAAAATATATCAGTTGTTTAAAATTCCCGAGTTAGGTGATATTTGGTTGTCTTGAATCAGTTCCTTTGAGTAAAAATCTTTAATTATTGATCTGCATTTTTTATATGAATTCTGTGATATTGCTATTTCCTTAACTAGATGCAATTGTTAAGAGTGTAAACAATCATCCACATGTCATTGTGCCGGCAGCATGTTGCTGTCAATGTCAATCCAAAATATTTATGAGAACAAAATAAATAAGAAATGGTCAGGTGTTCCGATACCAGATGGACTAAAACTCAATACAATGGCAGAGAAATCTTGCATTTGTTTATTTTAAATATTTAATAAACTGGTTTGAGAACACAAAATAGTGCTCTTGCATGTTAAACTTGGCACTCTGGGCTGGCATTATATAATTCCTGGTATTGGGGAAAATAAATATTAAGTCATCCCTCCCTCATTTATTCAGAAAACAAATTGTCTGAGACTCAAATATTAATTTTGTTTGGCCTTAAGGCATACATTAAAAATTAATATGGCTGTAAATCCTGGGTTTCCTTAACAGAATATTTAATAGGTCTGCAATAATTTTCCTTGAGTCGAAATCTGGATTTTCTCTTTTAGAGATATATTCAGGATTCGAGGCCAAATTTTATGAAATCTTTTTTACTTCTTAGATTCTGGTGGATAAAATGACACATTTATAATGATAATTGCTATCGGAAAGAAACTGTCTTTGATATCAAATTTTATATCCATTTGTATCATATAGCTTTGATGATTTATAGAGACACCCATAATTATTTTGTTAACCCTTTCATTGTGGGAGCTGTGCTGGTGCAGCATTAAAGATCCTGTACCAGTGCATTCTCTTATATTTGCGAGTTCCCCCACAGGGAGCCTCTCATATATAAGAGAATGCACTGACTTACATGGTCAAGGTAAAATATTGTTAGGTCATTGTATTCTCTTATATATGTGAGGCTCTCTATGGGAGACTCTCGTATATAAGAGAATCCATTGGATCAGGGTTTTCGCAAAATTTCAGGAAGCTCAAGTCATGGAAAGGTTAACTTTCAATAGCAAAGCGACATTTTTTGGGATACATTGATAAGTAAAAAAAATTGTGTTAAGTTATATATTGTTGTTGTTCTAACTGGATGTCTGGAACCCTGAACACTTCTGTAAGTGAGAAAGCATTACTTTATAAATATTGTCAATTTATAAAATGTTGACAGAGGAGCCTCAATTTGGATCGAGACGAGCTTACGACTCTTGCCATAAAAGAGAGTGCTGTTTTAACTTACCGTCATGAGCATTTTGTCAGTTCATTGAGTAGAGTGAGGAAGCCGGATATTTAAGAGAGATGAGTACAAGGCATTTTATGTCACTGAGGGAGTGTTGTCTTGACTTATTGTAATGAGAATTGTGTAAATTTGTCAACTGTTAAAAAAAGAAAGCCTCATTTTGTATGATTGGTTCCAACATTTCATGTTTCATATTTATTTATAATAAACATGAAGAAAACTGTTTGTAGTGTTTATCTGAAAACCACCTCTATTAAGATTCTGTCCCTTGACTATAATGAAAAACTAAGTCCTAAAATCATTTACTATAAAATGGATTCTCCCATTTGGTTATAAAAGTCTACATTGGAATATTCTATCATTCATTTGGAGGGATGATGAGGTCATATTAATCAGACGACAGACTGAGAACAGATAATACAAGTGCTAAAGGATTCATATTCATTGGTTGGGAAATGTTCAGAAAAATAAGTTCAAAATGGTCGTTGGTTGAAGTTATTATCTGAACATTTCCTATTAAAGGGTATTACTCATCAATGAGTATTTAGTATATTAATGGTAAATTTACCTTGAATGCTGTAAAATCTTTTAACCTTGACATTGGGCCAGTACTTGCATCGCCTTCCTGAGATCAAAATTTATCAACTGCTGTCAACTTCGCACATGAAACAGTCAGGCGAATGTTCAGGGAAAATCTAACAAATTAACACGGAAAGCATCTTATTGTTAGGAGCATCAAACTAACAGGGACCCGTCAATCTCCCCTGGATATTTTCCTCCACTAAAACCATGTTTTCATGAAAAGTACATTTTTTGCCATTTCATGACCATTTAAAGGTACTCAATCCGATAAAACTCCTCTCAATTACTATTTCAATGGCTCCGGGGGTCCAAAATATTTGATTCGAGTCCAGGAAGCCACCCATCAAAGCTCAGATTTTTTAGATATCGATTTTAGAAATCTATTATTTTTCATTATCGGGAATACTTTCTGTCCCAGAACACAGTCAAACTTGCGTTATTATTACCACTTGATTTTAGAGTTATCCATCCTTGTCTGTTTGAATAGTGTTTTGGTGTACACATCTTGAGCAGATTGCGAAGTTGAAGGCAATTATTAGTACTCATCTCGAGAAAATAACAAATTTCAAAAATCAATATCGGGTTCCTCGACTCGAATCAAATATTTTTTACCCCAAAGCCAAAGAAATAGTAATATAGGACCCTCTGGTCGGATTGTTGTTGTTGGAATCTGTTGAGATGGGGACCCTCTGATCGGATTGAGTACCTTTGAACTAAAATAAGTAAACATTACTGAAATTTTTTTATATCAAAGACCCAAAACGATTTTGTTTTATCATGGGAGGTGGGTGAGGAAGTTAACTAGGGAGGTGAAGTTATCCTAGGATAGATTCCCCGAATCTTGAAATCTTTACCTCACTGATTTATCTTTTTGTGACGGTAATTTTTGTCTTTCCAAGGCTTTTAGTCTGCTCATAAGTGTCCCAAATATTCATCGAACTATTTTTATCCCCGGAATGAGACAAATTCAGGCAATTACTAGGTCTAATTTGTCTGACTTTTCAAGGAAACTTCTCCGACCTTTAATTATTGCTTCTTTCACAGAAAATACATGCTTCTTAGTCACCAATGATAGAACCACATAGTCACAACCCTGGTCAAGTGGTCCTGCTAATGTGCTATGATGCTGGTGGGTCCTGCTGAATTGCTATGATTCTGTTAAGTCAAACTGATGCAGTTAAGAATAAGCTATTTTTTTTTCAAGTTGTCATTTTCGCTGTGTTGGGATAATCTGAACATATCCAGGAAAAGCCATTATGTGTAAGAAACATTCAAAAACAGATATTGATAAATAGTTTTATACTACTTGTATTAGTTGTTGCAAATCGACTATGATCAAGGTGGCCATTCATATCGTATTCCCAACACCAGTACAGCCATTATTAATTTAACAAACACCAGTACAGCCATTATTAATTTTTTCAAAAATATTTATGTTCTTGAATGTTTCATATAGACAATGGGTTTTTCTGAAATCACTCGGATTAACCAAACACTGTGAAAATGACAACTTTAGAAAAAAATAACGGTACTTTTTATTTTTTTATTTTTTTTGGGGTTGAAATTTTTTTTGGCTATGCTTAAGCATGCTATTGCGAATTTAAAAACAAACTGGATAAAACCTTAGGGGCATGTTATAACTCAAAACTATCACCAAGTATTCATAGTAATAATTTTGATGCCCATGAAAAACGTAAGATTCCCTGGCACTAAACCTACAAAATAAGTCTGTTAAAGAATATAAGAAAAATTTATTAAAATTGTAAAAAATTGTAAAAAATAATAACAAATGATGAAAAATTGTTAGGCCAATGCATTCTCTAATATATGCGAGGCGACCTATGGTCGACTCGCATATATAAGAGAATGCATTGGCACAGGGTATATGGGTTGATACAAAAATTGGACCTGGCACTGAAAGGGTTAATGGGTTTGTTGATACGGCATGAGTGTTAGCGCGGGAGGTGCAGTGCCGTATCAACAAAATCCCCTGGTGTTAGCCGATATTCAGGGTCAAATAACCTCATTTTATATGATATTCAGGATTCAAATAAAAGAAGCTACCATGACCCACACTAGAAGTGGCAGGGCTATCAAGTTCAACAGGAGCTATCAGGAATTGCAAGCAAATTTCCCAATGTTGACTGGATGAAGTTGCAAATTCAGAAATGGATCCTCCCCAGCCACCCATTCAAGAACTAATGTATACAGATAGAACTAGTAGCTGTCTGGCTTCTCCTCCAAACGTACACTAACATCCAAATAGTTCACTTCTCAAAACGCATATCCAATTGTACTTTAGTATTGTTGAAAATAATTCCAATACAACACAGTTGAATTGGGAATCATGTCTTCCACAGGACTTACTGGTTATCTGATACAGATAGTAACAATAACCAGGTTCAGCCACACGTACATGTACAGTAATGCCCTAATTAATCGACTCCCTTAACCACAGCAGAATTATGGGTAACTTTTCAGGATTTAGTCGGAAATATGGCTTGTTGCCATTCATCGGAAAGCTCTCCCCGAGAGCTTTCCGATGAATGGCAACAAGCCATATTTCCGACTAAATCCTGAAAAGTTACCCATAATTCTGCTGTGGTTAAGGGAGTCGATTAATTAGGGCATTACTGTAACTTGTAACGTTGTGTGTTGACATTGCCAATGAAAGTCACGTGACCATTCCGCCTACACGTACAAATCAATCGGAAGTTTGGTGTCAGATGTGTAGCATTACGAAACATGTAGCAAAGAGAAATAATTCAACCTTATAATTATCGAATGAGCGATCAACGCTACGCAGGCAATGTATCTGCGTGGAACTATTCTGGTTTCAATTAAGCATGTCGGCTGCGGTCGCACTCTGGACTGCTTGTCTCCACCACCGGATTATTGTTTAACGGTTCTGCTACCAGTTGGGCTGATATCTCAAAACGTGTAGATTTGGCACAGTAAAATCACATGATTTTTCCCACCAAGTGTATATCTATAGCAATACCATAGTAACACACATTACAAGTTACACGTATGTGTGCCTGAACCTGGCTAATTGGAGTTTCTTGGACCGCACTGCAGCACAATTGAATTTCCTTATAATGGATTGCACTGCATCACAATTGAATTTCCTTATAATGGATTGCACTGCAGCACAATTGAATTTCCTTATAATGGATTGCACTGCAGCACAATTGCATTTCCTTATAATGTTTGCACTGCAGCACAATTGCATTTCCTTATAATGGATTGCACTGCAACACAATTGATTTTCCTTATAATGGAATGCACTGCATGAAACACAATCGAAATTCCTTATAATTGATTGCACTGCAACACAATTGCATTTCCTTATAATGTTTGCACTGCAGCACAATTACATTTCCTTATAATGGATTGCACTGCAACACAATTGAATTTCCTTATAATGGAATGCACTGCATGAAACACAATCGAAATTCCTTATAACGGATTGCGCTGCAACACAATTGAATTTCCTGTAATGGATTGCACCGTAGCACAATTGAATTTCCTTATAATGGATTGCACAGCAGCATAATTGAATTTCCTTATAATGGATTGCACTACAGCACAATTGAATTTCCTTATAATGGATTGCACTGCAGCACAATTGTATTTCATTATAATGGATTGCACTGCAGCACTATTAAATTTCCTTATAATGGATTGCACTGCAACACAATATAATTTCCTTATAATGATTGCACTGTAGTACAATTTAATTTCTTTATAATGGATTGCACTGCAGCACAATTTAATTTCCTTATAATGGATTGCACTGCATGAAACACAATCAAAAATCCTTATAATGGATTGTACTGCAGCACAATTGCATTTCCTTATAATGGATTGCACTGCAGCATCATTGAATTTCCTTATAATGGATTTTTTCTACCGCAGTAATGGCCCTTAGTTTGCTGATTTTTCTTTATTTTCAATAATTGACGTTTTCGGATGATGATTTCTATTCCGAACATAGCCAATCTTTCAGTTATCCACACTGTTGGGGGACATTGTGGTCGGTCGACCTTTTTAAATGGATTGCACTGTAGCACAATTTACTTTCCTTATAATGGATTGCACTACAGCTTAATTGAATTTTCTTATAATGATTGCACTGCAGAACAATTGAATTTCCTTATAATGGATTGCAGACAATCAAGTTTCATTATAATGTATTGCACTGTAGCACAATTGAATTCCCTTATAATGGATTGCACTGCAGCACAATTGAATTTCGTTATAATGGATTGCACTGCAGCACAATTGAATTTCGTTATAATGATTGCACTGCAGCACAATTGAATTTCCTTATAATGGATTGCACTGCATCACAACTGAATTTCCTTATAATGATTGCACTGCAGCACAATTGAATTTCATTGTAATGGATTGCACTGCAGAACTCTTGAATATCCTTATAATAGATTGCACTGCAGCACAATTGAATTTCCTTATAATGATTGCACTGCAGCACAATTGAATTTCCTTATAATGGATTGCACTGCATCACATCTGTATTTCCTTATAATGATTCCACTGCAGCACAATTGAATTTCCTTACAATGGATTGCACTGCAGAACAATTGAATTTCCTTATAATGATTGCACTATAACACAAATGAATTTATTTGTGGAGTTATTGCCATTTTTCGACATAGAATCATACATCCTGGGATGCATCTTTGTCCGAACCTGTATTATGTCATTTTCCAGTCAATTTGTTTAAAACTTTGCACAGATATTAACCACTCTGACATCATTGGAACCTGCAATTTTGAATTTGGACCCATTTTGGTGGAGTTCTTGCCATTTTTGCAGATTTGTTCTTGATTTTCAGCTCGTTCGCGAAATAACTGAAACAAATACTGACTGATTTTAACAATGTTTGGCATACGAGCTGGTTTTCAAAATATCTTGAACGAGTTCGAAAACCAGATTTGTCCAATTTTTTCTACTGTAGTCATGGCCCTTAGTTTGCCGATTTTTCTTTGATTTTCAATATTTGAGGTTTCCAGATTATGACTTTTATTCCGAACATAGCCAATCCTTCAGTTAGCCACGGTGTCAGGGGACATTGTGGTCAGTCGACCTTTTATAATGGATTGCACTGCAGCACAATTGAATTGCCTTATAATGGATTGCACTGCATGAGCACAATTGAAATTCCTTATAATGGATTGCACTGCATGAAGCACAATTGAAAATCCTTATAATGAATTGCACTGCAGCACAATTTAAATTCCTTGTAATGGATTGCACTGCAGCACAAATTGAATTTTCTTATAATGGATTGCACTGCAGCACAATTGAATTTCCTTATAATGGATTGAACTGCAGCACAATTGAATTTTCTTATAATGGATTGCACTGCAGCACAATTGAATTTCCCTATAATGGATTGCACTGTATGAAGCACAATTGAAAGTCCTTATAATGGATTGCACTGCATGAGCACAATTGAAATTCCTTATAATGGATTGCACTGCATGAAGCACAATTGAAAATCCTTATAATGAATTGCACTGCAGCACAATTTAAATTCCTTGTAATGGATTGCACTGCAGCACAAATTGAATTTCCTTATAATGGATTGCACAGCAGCATAATTGAATTTCCTTATAATGGATTGCACTGCAGCACAATTGAATTTCCTTATAATGGATTGCACAGCAGCATAATTGAATTTCCTTATAATGGATTGCACTACAGCACAATTGAATTTCCTTATAATGGATTGCACTGCAGCACAATTGTATTTCATTATAATGGATTGCACTGCAGCACTATTAAATTTCCTTATAATGGATTGCACTGCAACACAATATAATTTCCTTATAATGATTGCACTGTAGTACAATTTAATTTCTTTATAATGGATTGCACTGCAGCACAATTGAATTTCCTTATAATGGATTGCACTGCATGAAACACAATCAAAAATCCTTATAATGGATTGTACTGCAGCACAATTGCATTTCCTTATAATGGATTGCACTACACCATCATTGAATTTCCTTGTAATGCAGCGCAGTGACTGAAACGCAATCAATTATGCTGAAGTAACAACCTGATTGGTTTGCCCCCCTGTCCGGCGTCCCTGACTGAAACGCAATCAATTATACTGAAGTAACCACCTGATTGGTTTGCACCCCTTGCCCGGCGTCCCTGACTGAAACGCAATGAATTATGCTGAAGTAACTTAATTGCATTCATATTAGTACTGCCGTCGGGGGGTGGTGGGTGGGGTTAGGGTTGACATTTCAATTAAATTGAACATATTTAAACAAAAGATCGTGATAAATTATCCCCCACGACCATGCAATTGCCCATGGTGCACCCCCATATACCCACCCATCCCCCAACTGACTTCATGCACCACCCTGCAATTTAGTTCCTCAAATAGTCTTTCATTTTCATATTATCACCAGGACAATGAGGACATCCACTCATAATTAACGATTTGATAATATCTTACACTCAAAGACCTTTACTGTGATCCTAATTGACTTTTGTCTCGACTCTCCGTACCGCGCTCACCTGCACGTGAAACTCGGGCGGAAAAGATCAGAGAAATGGCGGGAGTATTTCTCTGAGTGGCATGCCGTTTGTAAGTTTCTCGATCTAATGTGTATTCTAACGTTCGGCGGTCTTTCAGATCTATATGAGTTTGAGGGTAAGTAGATCGGACGTTTTGCTGTTGTTTTTTGTTAGGGAGCGGTTTGCAGTCGCGTGAAAGCGATAAATCTTGACCACGGAACGTGTTCCCTATTTTCGAAATATGAATTGGGCCGTTCGATTTTGCTTTTTTACTTTTTCAAGCTGCGTTGTCACCAGATAAGCATTTAACCTCTCCAATAAGATGTGATATGATTACCTATGCTTTTAGAGACATATTATGGACTTGTTCGTGAAACTGATGTTAGTATTCAGGCGTTAATATGCCAACCTGTAGAATGGCAACCTGGAGAATGTAGCATTCTGTTGACATCGAAGAAAATTTCAAGGAAATTGACCATATCGCTCAAAAGAAAACATCGTCAAAACTACGCAAATTGTAAATATTTACATCTGGATTCGGGACGTAATATTCGTAATTAACACATTTAGTCATTAGTGTAGGACAACCTACTGTAAAGATAAAATAGCCAAAAAAGAATACATGGTATATAAGTGAATTATAACAGGTACCACATTAATAGAAATTAGTAAGAAGTAGAATATCAAATTATTAAATTATTTACCTCCCTCTTAAATAATTTACTCAGGTCTAGAGATTTCCCCCAAATTTACATTAGTGAACACTGCCCAAAAAGTTAAAAATCCCGCAAAATAATCATGACAATGCACTTTTTGTCATCACACATGCATGATAAAATATTACTGAAAATGCTGAAATTAATATTCATTTATTATGTAAATAAATAACAAGAATTGAATTAACCATAATATTGACCCATATAACCCTCATCCCACCAATCTGAAGGCCTACAAACCTGTACCCTTCCCCTGAAGATCAGACATTCACAACTCTGAGAAACCACATTTCCATTTTCCACCCCAGTCCAAATTGGAATTTTACAACTACTAGGTCAAACTTTCTGTTGTAAAATTCCACACTCACTTACTTATTCCAATGGAAATTAATAAATTTCCAACTCATACTCACATATTATGTTGAGCTAATAGACTAAACGAACAGCCTATGACTGTTATGCACTTAGAAATCATCTATGAATGAATGGGAATCATTGTGTTTCTCTGCCTGTCATCTGCTTGCAGTATTTGACCTTTTCCAGCAAATAAATAGAACATTTCAAAATGCCATTTCAGAATGGAATGAATTTTGGAAGAATATATCTAGGAGTTAACAGGTTAAAATATATAAAACCAGGCCTAACTGCTTGCCCTCAATACAGATATACATTCTTTCGATTCACATTCTTCCTTTTTTTCTTCCTCCACATTAATGCGGTGTGTAGGCATTAACATGGGGCTTACATGTGGTAGAGCCACACATTAGATACCTGTATCTTAATGACTTCAGCAGCTTCTCTCTAAGTATCATCACTGTAAATTCTAAATGTTATCACCTGGCTGTTTGTATTTCCTTTGGGCTTGTTTGTATTATCCCTATTATTTCTCTAAATGTAATCAGCAGGCCACTTGGAGCTTCTTTGGGCTTGTTTGTCCCATTATCTCCAACTGATATGAGCTTCTTTATGATTGATAGTTACAAACTATATTTCTTCAGAGTTCTGGCAGAGGCCTCCAATTAACAACTGACTTATGGTTTCTTAAACTCTTCAGTAACCCAGATTATAATCTAAAAAGCTTACACTCTGTAATCTGTATAGAGTGGATTGACCAGTGGCCTGTCTGTAAGATCATATGAGATTATAATCTAGATGGGTTTCTATCTGTGTAAATAGTAGATAGACAAGCCCTCTGTTGTAAGCTTGTAGACGATTGATGGTATTTTCTCTGCATTATATTAAAGTGCTGAACATGGTATGTGGATTACTATATCAGATGGGCGATTATCACAAGATTATGAATTCAGCAGTGGTTGATTAGCTCAACTTTACAACAAGTTTGAGCTATTGCCATGGGTTGTCATCCGTCCGTGCATCAACAATTTCCTTCGGTACACCCTACAGGCCGCTTCGCTTATTCCGATCTTCACCAGACTTCATATGTAGCGTCAGGGTGACCAATAGATGGGAGCCATCAAGTAATTCCGAATTTCGATGAAAAATATGGCTGCCAGCAGCCATCTTGGATTTCGAATTTCAATCCATCGGCACACCCTGTATTTATGGCCGGATCATTTTAAAATTTTGCAGGCACGATTGTGATCACCTGTAGATGGGAGCTTTCGAATTTGAAAAACACGGCCGCCAGTTATGGCAAGCCGTTTTCACATTTTTGATTGATTTAGACTTAAGTCCAATTATTTGGACTTAAGTCCAATTATTTGGACTTAAGTCCAAATAATTGGACTTAAGTCCAAATAATTGGACTTAAGTCCAAATGAATTGGACTTAAGTCCAATTAGCGAATTGATTTGGACTTAAGTCCAAATCAATTGGACTTAAGTCCAATTATTTGGACTTAAGTCCAATTATTGGACTTAAGTCCAAATAATTGGACTTAAGTTCAAATAATTGGACTTAAGTCCAATAATTGGACTTAAGTCCAATTATTTGGACTTAAGTCCAATTATTTGGACTTAAGTCCAATTAGTGAATTGATTTGGACTTAAGTCCAATTCATTTGGACTTAAGTCCAATTCATCTGGTTTGAAACGATAGTCCCCTTCTTTGTAATGGTATATTCCTGCAAGTTTTGATTGACAGTCAAACTTCGTACTAACCAGGGCATTCCTGACTCCAAGACTAACTCCGTACGTCCCCTTTGCCACGTGGCTTGTTTTCGGCATGCCGAGATTGAAAATGTTTCGAATCCGAATTGGCATCTTAATAAATGCTAACTGCATGCATGAATGAAGTAAAATTAATTCACGACTTGATTCAATTGTTATTTGACAGCATGTAGTGTAGGCTACACGCAGTTTCGTTTATTGCATTTACTAAGTGTCTTATATTTGATCTGGTCCACATCGAGCTGATTCATTATATATGTTGAGAAAGGTAACAATTAACAAGATCAACAAGAATTAGACCCAAATGTAAACGGCAATTTTCCCACAACTCCGCCCTATGAGCAAAACCAGACCTGCTTAATATCTGATGGGGGTGTTTCTTATACAGATGAATTGGACTTAAGTCCAAATGAATTGTACTTAAGTCCAAATACCACATAATTGTGAATTCGGCGAGGAATTGGACTTAAGTCCAAATAGATGAAAATATCGGTATTTGGACTTAAGTCCAAATAAATTGGACTTAAGTCCAATTCCTCGCCGAATTCACAATTATGTGGTATTTGGACTTAAGTCCAATTCGCTATTTGGACTTAAGTCCAAATAATTGGACTTAAGTCTAAATCAATCGAAAATGTGAAAACGGCTTGCCATAGCCAGTGGCCATCTTGGATTTACTCTTTGTATGACCACATTCCTCATCCGATCATCACCAAACTTTATATGGATCTTGGGGGTGACCTCTAGATGGGATCCTCCAATTTTGATTGAAATTATTTTTTAAACTTGGCTGCCAGCAGCCATATTTGATTTCAAATTTGAATCCATCGGCGCACCCTGAGGCCCGCATTTATTGGAGAATTGATTTGAATATTTATAGGCATGTTTAGAATCGCCTCTAGACGGGAGCTATCAAATTTGAAATTTTTTCGATGAAAATGATGGCCACTGGCAGCCATCTTAGATTTTACTCTGTGCTTGACTAAATCCTTTGGCACACCCTACAGACCACATTCCTCATCTGATGATCACCTAACTTCATATGAATCTTCGGGGTGACTGAAATTCGTGGAAAAACATGGCCGCTAACGGCCATCTTGGAATTGACTCTTTGTATGACTAAATCATTAGGCGCACCCTACAGACAACATCCCTCATCCGATCATCACCAAGCTTCATGCGGGTCTTTGGGGTGACCTCAGGATGGGAGCCTCCTATTTTGACAATTTTTTTTTGAAAAACATGGCTGCCAGCGTCCATCTTGGAATTTACTCTTTGTATGACTAAATCCTTTGGCGCACCCTGCAGACCACATCCTCATCCGATCATCACCAAACGTCATATGGATTTTCGGGGTGACCTCAAGTTTACTGTCCTTTATCATTCTATTCATTACTCAGTACAAAATTAACTCCTTCCCAAGTTGAGTTAGTGTCATTGACACTTTCATTGATATTTGTCACTAACATGGCTTCAATCTTCCACACTGACTGAGCTGTCAAATGGCCCATTATGCTAAGGCCTAAATTTTTTTTACACCATTTCCGTAACCTGCCCGCCCGTTCACTGGTCCATCTGCCGTAAACTTTTTATTGTCCCCCGAAATTGTTTTCTTCTGGGGACTATTAAAATAGCCGGTGTCCGTCCGTGTGTGTGTGTGTGCGTGCGGAAATGGTTTCCGGATGATAACTTTAGTTTCGGTTATTAGATCAAAAGCAAATTTCATAGGTGAGTTTATCAGACCAAAATACAGGTCAAGTTCGAATATGGGTGTGCTCCACCCATTTTTGCAAGAGTTATGGCCCTTTTTTTACTTAGAATCTTGTAATTTTCTGGTTTCTGGATGATAACTTCAGTTTGTGTGATCATATCTGAATCAAAATTTGGTATATGAGTTTATCAGCTCGAAATACAGATCAAGTTCGATTATGGGTTTGCTCTGCCCATTTTTGTGAGAGTTATGGCCCTTTTACGACTTAGAATCCTGTCAATTTCTGGTTTCCGGATGAAAACTTTAGTTTGTGTGATCATATCAGAATCAAATTTGGTATATGAGTTTATCAGCTCGAAATACAGATCAAGTTCGATTATGGGAACGATCCACCCATTTTTGTCTGGCTGCTTCGGATTTGGGGAAATGAAGCCACTTTTTCGGGGGACACTGGCTGGACGGCCTTTTATTTGTAAAATAAAAAAAATTCAAAGTTACCAATTTACAGTCTGAAAATTCCCTGTCTCATTCTCCCGACTTGACTTGATTCTTCCAGGTTCTATTAATTTAAGTTGCTGATTTTAATTCAATGTCAGTCATTAGTCCAATTAATTTACAAAATCGCGCTCACATAACGTACCAAACAGGGGTTAATGGGCTAACAAACATCCAAAAACGCGATACCTTGAAAATAGGCAAATTTAATCCAAAATAAAACCAACTCTTTTAGACTTATTAACTCAATTTTATATGTTTAGGGGTGTTGATTAATAGAAATTAAATGGCTTTGGACATATATGACAATTGATTGTTTCATAGAAATTCTCAACAATCTGTAGTTAAATTTTCTGATAGTTAGGCACTAAAACATGTAACCTTAGTATGAACATTGAATGAAACATTGATGATTTGTGGGAAGGTGCTGGGAGGTGGGGATTTTTTTTTTGCAGGTTGAATATTGATCACATACAGTAATGCCCTAAATAATCGACTCCTTAACCACAGCAGAATATGGGTAATTTTTCAGGATTTGGTCGGAAATATCCATATTTCCGACTAAATCCTGAAAAATTACCCATAATTCTGCTGTGGTTAAGGAGTCGATTATTTAGGGCATTACTGTACAGGGAACTCATGCTTTAACACAACATGTTATTATGGGATAGTTATTTAATTCTACAGACTAACTTATACCAAGAATCAATCGTATATAATAGTCCTGACTATAATTTGTATAAAATTGTTTCTACTACTAGAATAAAGTCTATATCAGATTTATAGAGGTATTGACTTAATTAGTATGAGCTGGTATACATGTATACATATCATGTATCAGATGTAGATTTTATAGAGGTCACTGTCTTACAGACTTAGTATGAGCTGGTATATACACTGTTGTTTTATTCATTAGTTCATTAAGATATAAATATCTTATTTTTGAAATTCATTTGATAGCATCATTATTTCAATTCAAAAATTTCCCTATTTACCCTGCTGCGGCAGGCTGCGGTATCTATTTATCTCAATGGCATGGGACCTGGACCATTTCCCCAAATTACCCCTGTCAAATTCTCTAGAGTTGTCGTACTAATGTTCTGGTATCGGCGAAGCTTGTATCCAAAGTGGGGAAGGTGGTAGTGTGGTGAAAGCTTCCCTAAGACAAAGATTCAAGACAGTCACTCCAATATGTGAGATTTGTACGTAGAGTGGTCTGACTCCTGTTATTGCCAGGTGATATGATAAATAAAAACTGAAATAACAAAATATAAAATACAGTGCCTTGCAGGTTCATTACAATATTATATCCAGATAGACTATATACTTAGTATACCTGATATACAATACATTGAGGGCTGATAATACCTTGTGCATTATGGGAATTAAAAAAATAAAAAAGTTTACCCCCCCCTCACTACCCTATTTGTTTTTCCCTCCATTACCGGAAACGAAGGTATTATTTTTTTAAGCCTAATGTCTTCCAACAAAATTTAATTTAGAGCATAAAGTTGATTACTCCACATTGGCTTGTAATGCAATTGGCTCCCTCAACCTGCACTGCCCTTAAGCGCTGTCCCTGTACAAGGAATTCAAAAGATTACCCCCGATTTACCATTGCTTGGAAACTTAACAAATTTAGCCCATTTATCCAAGGAATGGCATCGATGTCGCCATGGATGGATCGAAGGATTCCACCTTCAATTAATACCACAATCACCATTTGACTCCATTTCTATCCATAGCCTTCAATTTAGTTTTGAACTCCGAAGACGGTCATTTCTCCAGATTTTTATGGCGAATAAATTATTTTGTAATTCAGAAATATTTCTTCATATTTTGCCGCTATCATACATGACCTTATTTACATATTACAACGCAATCTTATATGCATGCCAATTCAAGCTAATCAGCACACACGTCTTAATTTAAGTTTCATGGTGGTTTATAGTGCCTCAAATTATACTTATAATAAGTAATACACTCTTGTGTTCCATAATGGCCCAGTTCCAGGCATAAAATATAAGTCGACAAATACATTAAATACTTTTTGACAGCCTCTCTATGCAGCAGTACAAAATTATTAATCATAGAATATAGAAAAATCTGTACCCATTTTACTTCAATAAAAGACAAATAAAGAGCACTTATTATTAGGGGTGCCACGATTAATCGTATAATCGATGAACCGTTGATAAAGCCGATAATCGATTACCATAGTCGATTAATCTGCGTTATTTATTTCAGACGTCGTAAAAATGCCGGGTATTATTGAATACGGTGTTTCTTTTACACAGTTTAATCTATAACGGAAGGGTTAACAACCTTTGATCGCATATCAATTTAATCAAAGAGATTCCGACAACAAGAGTACTACTAACTTATGTAGCAAACACTCGGCAGTTCATTTGATGATGCGACATTGTTACTCTTCGGCCCATTGTATATTCTACAAATCGGTGGCACTGCAGCTTTGAACTTATGGCGACGTCGTTGTATATAAATTTAAACTTGACAGGTGGCACTATGGCTTTGAAATGTGCCGACTGTCACCTTAGATGTTACTAATACAGGTTATCGTGTATCATACTTAACTTGTTCTAAGTCCTGTAATTTGCAGGTGGGGGCACACGTTTGTGATTGTTAACCACGCACTGGATGTTTGATGAAATTTATAGTTTCTAACTTTCCTTTGTTTAGGCCATTCGTTGTGCATTCCTACTTTTATATTGTTTGTATGTTTGGCTATTCGTAACTGAAATCAATCGCAACGTTCGTTCAAATGAACTCACAAATATTATAATCATAACATCGCCGAGAACTGTGGTGGTATTCAATACATTGTGTTCATTGGTCATTAACAGTGATTTATGATGCACTTTATTAATGTAAAAAATTACATCAGCCGATGCCACAAACAATCAGCGACAGTGCATTTAACCAGCCCTAGCCAATAGGCCATATTACGGAAATCTTCCACTGAAGTTATTAGGTACGATTAATCGATTATAGTCGATTATTGACAACCGATTATCGATTATCAAAATCAATAATCGTGGCACCTCTACTTATTATCTCCCGCCAAATTGAAAATTTGCGGGGGGATACAGGAATGGTTTCGTCCGTCTGTCGTTCCGTCTGTCCGTCCGTCCCGAATTTGTAAGAGTCATAACTTGAACAAATGTCAACGGATTTCAAAGATTTTCGGTATATGAGTTCACCTGACCATTACCTAGAATTAGTTCGCAAGCCAGGTCCGGCCGGATATTTTTACCGGTGTTATTGGACTTTGTTTATTATTTTTGTCGAATTTACCAAATAGCAAATAGACGAAGTCACAGGGCTCATTTCCACAAATCTCAACGGATTTCAAAGATTTTTGGTATATGAGTTCACCTGACCATTACCTAGAATGAGTTCGCAAGCCAGGTCCGGCCGGATATTTTTACCGGAGTTATTGGACTTTGTTTATTATTTTTGTCGAATTTACCAAATAGCAAATAGACGACATCACAGGGCTCATTTCCACAAATCTCAACGGATTTCATAGATATTTGGTATATGAGTTCACCTGACCATTACCTAGAATAAGTTCGCAAATCAGGTCCGGCTGGATATTTTTACTGGAGTTGTTGGACTTTGTTTATTATTTTTGTAATTTACCAAATAGCAAATAGACGAATTCACAGGGCTCATTTCCACAAATGTCAACGGATTTCAAAGATTTTTGGTATATGAGTTCACATGACCAGTATCTAGAATGAGTTCGCAAGCCAGGTCCGGCCGGATATTTTCAGCAGAGTTATTGGACTTTGTTTATTATTTTTGGTGCAAGTCACATGGCTAATTTCCACAAATGTCAGTACCTAAAATGAGTTCGCAAGCCAGTCTTTTTAACAAAATCCCACTTCTTGTTTAACTTTATTTTTTCCCTGCTATCAAATTATGCACATATCTTTTGAGGTTCAAATGAGTCATGTTCGTTTAATTGTGTCCCTCCATTATTAATAATCAAGAAGACAGGAAAAAATCCTTTGGTTTAATTTATTTTTGGTTTATTTTATTTGGTTTATTTTATTGCAAATAATATTACATTTTTCACAAAACGATTCGGACACACGTTACAAAACTGATTTGCCCTTTCCTGAAAATAAGAAACAAAAATAAGAATTTAAACTAAATTAGTAAACAATGGTTTCTTCACATGTTAAAGGTACTCAATCCGAATTAGCGCCCGCAAATTACTATTTCCTTGGCTTCGGGGGTAAAAAATATTTGATTTGAGTCGAGGAACCCACCCATCAAAGCTAGGAGTGATCAGATATCGATGTTCGAAATCTATTATTTTAATTTTAAGTGGCCCAGTAAACTGTCGACGAGAAGAACTTATCTGACCAGATAGCAGATGATTAAGATCAATAACTCTAAAATCCAGTGGCTTTTTTGTGTCAGGTATTTGACAACTGGCAAAATTTCATTGAACAAAACGTTGATAAATAACAGGTTTTGGGCAATTTTATACTATAGTTGACTGTGGTTAGCATTATTTTTGGGCAATTAATCGATTCTGATAACTGAAGCGTATTTTGAAGAAATGTTGTTGTTGTATCTTGATGATATGGGGACCCTCTGATCGGATTGAGTACCTTTAACAATACAAAAAAATCCTTTGTCTACATGAGAGTGTGTGAGTAAACCGAAAGTAGGCTGTATGGTAGTTTTAGACATACCGGTAGGAACTATTAAAAGGAAACCGTGGCTATAAAACTATGGGAAATTCAATTTACTGAATACCTTTCAAAATAGAACAGAATAATAGCAACGTTTGTTGAAATATAATGTATGTTGTCATCTCTGCTCTATTTATATACATATATAATATAATATTATACCAAACTTCAAACGCGCCATTCTTGTTTAATTTATATAATCGAGTTACAAATTTGAATATATGCCCCTTTAATAAGGAAAGAAACCATAAATTATATTTTATTTGGTTGATGTGTGCACATGCATGGTCTGTCTAATCTCCACCCTGATATAAACGGATATTGTTCAAACATAATGCATGCCTTTAAGGAATCTAATTGTGTAGATTTGCTGCTTTGTACTGTTAGGTGGGCTTTCATGGCCACAGCTCATATAAGTGGAGTAATTAACAAAGTTAAGAGAGTTAGACAATTATTATATGAAGATTTCATGTTAACATGGAACAAATTAAATTAAGATATCGCATGTTAACTTGGCTCTGATCCATCTACCCCAGACAGAACTCCTTGAAGATTATGAATATAAAGCCAGGTAATACCACGGAATATTTACTCTCTTGTTGTGGTATTCAGTGACTAATTTTGTAGCCCTTACTTCAATAGGTGTTAATACCTGTAAGCCTATAATAGTTTGCGGTTGATAGTCTTGGAATCTGCATTGATAGCGGCATTCTCTTCCTGGACGTGGAGAACAAGATGAATGGATTTTACTGTGATTGGAAATTAGTTTTATTCAGCTTAAAGCATTGATGGATACTACCGCCCAGGTAATTCTCATTGCAAGGTTTTATATTCACCTGGTTTTTTATTGTTGAATGTTCAGTCAACTGGATTTGACCTTGTTACTATGATTTCCGTGCAGCCTTGAATGCATGGTGTGTATATCTATTTTGCTGAAATTTCTCAATTTTGCACTGAATTTTGTACAAATAATGTATTTGAACCTCACCTTGAAACATTCTCTCGAGTGCCAAATAAGCATATATGTACTAGTACCCTTATTAATTTCCGGATAAATTACCCACCTGTTTGGTCGTTAATCTGCCCTATATGTTTATTAATTTTTGGCTGCAAAAATCTGCGAAACAATCTCAATCTTCAATAGGAGTGAAAAAACTGGAGCATGACTGTCGGGATTGTAGAAACTAAATTAAATAAAAAAGTTACTAAAATGTAAACACTGCACTGTTATATCAATATTAAAACCATTTGAGTGCCAGGGGCCGATATTATCGGCCCTAAACCTACACAATAAGTCTGTTAAAGAATATAATAAAATATATTAAAATTGTAAAAAATTGTAAAAAAAAAAAAAAAAAAAAAAAAATGTTAAGCCAATGCAGGCCCAATTTGAAATTTGAATGTCAAAATCTAATTCTTAGATTCCATAATATCATGACTAAGCACCTGAGTTGGTTGCATGAAGATTGCAAGTTCGTATTGGTGCTACATGTACATATATATCTTTATTTGTTTTATAAATATATCTAATAGTTTTCTGTCTTGAGGTGTTTCCACTAATAAACTATCTCCGGA
The DNA here is from genome assembly GCA_032622095.1 of Siphonodentalium dalli. Classification (NCBI taxonomy): domain Eukaryota; kingdom Metazoa; phylum Mollusca; class Scaphopoda; order Gadilida; family Siphonodentaliidae; genus Siphonodentalium; species Siphonodentalium dalli. The sequence goes on along the minus strand of CP136064.1, from coordinate 53,344,061 downwards.
TGTAGAAATTTTTGATGGACCTACACAGAAAACTACTTAATTGTTAAGGAAGTATACTACTTGAAGGAATCTATGCTATCTGAAGCACACATCATTGTATAACAATATCATGTCAAAAAGACGACTTTGGTCATATTTTAAGGGAAATTTTGGGAACAGTGTTCTCAGCACGTATATACAAATTGATTGGGAATGAATAACTGCCATAAAAAGTACATGATATGAACTAGTGAAATGCTTGAATAAGTATGTAATTGAGAACACTGCATCAAGAATTTTAACAGAATGTTAATCGTGTGCTGGAAAAATTGTGAGCAGCCATTCTCATGTTTAGTTTGGGCACATTTCCATATTTTGGGTACAGCGTATTATTATATACCATACTAGAATTTGGGCGGCATATAATGGCCTGATTACTGTAAGGCCCTATTAATGCGCTCCGGACCGTTTTCATTTTATTGATTTTGCTAAATTAGTACACATCCGATTTTATTTTCCGTGTAAACCAATTCATTCCCAAGTAAAACATAAACATCACGTGTACTGTTAAATCGGAAATTATACCACACTTCAATTAGGTCACAGCCGAATCAAACTTATTTTTTCATATTTTATTCAATATAACAATAAATTACTCTATATTCTAATATTATGTACTTAGTTTTATTATTTTATAGTCCATTACAAACAAGGAGAAGCAGTCTGGGGGAGGTATTCATATTTATTTCGAGCAAAGTTGAAAAGAAAATGAAAAATGAAAATAAAATGAAAAGCCACCCCCACTCCTATTTTATTCTTGCATGTCACCAGAAACACAGGTATATATATATTTTTGGCCTTATTAGGAACGCTTTGTTCTGAATTTTCAGCATAAAGCATTGATTGATTATAAATACTCTGGCCCAATATTTCTCATAACCATGTCATTCACCTGGTTTCTCTATTGTTACATGTTCAGATAGTAGACTGGAATTTCTCTGGCAGCCATCTGTTTCTTTATTTAAAGGTACTCAATCCGATAAAACTCCTCTCAATTACTATTTCAATGGATTCGGGGGTCAAAAATATTTGATTCGAGTCGAGGAAGTCACCCATCAAAGCTCAGATTTGTTAGATATCGATTTTAGAAATCTATTATTTTTCATTATCGGGAATTCTTTCTGGCCCAGAAGACAGTCAAAATTTCGTTATTATTACCACTTGATTATAGAGTTATCCATCCTTGTCTGTTTGAATAGAGTTTTGGCGTAAAATCTCGAGCAGGTTACCAAATTGACGGCAGTTATTAGTACTCATATCGAGCAATTAACAAATTTCAAAAATCAATATCTGATAACTCTGAGCTTTGTTTGATGGGTTCCTCGACTCGAATCAAATATTTTTTACCCCCAAAGCCAAAGAAATAGTAATATAGGACCCTCTGATCGAATTGTTGTTGTTGGAATCTGTTGAGATGGGGGACCCTCTTTACGGATTGAGTACCTTTAAGTGCAGTCTTGTGGGCATTTTGTTGATAGACTATTTTTACTGAAATTTCACAATTTTCTTAACTGCTGAATGAATTCATGACGTGTGCTGGGCCATTTTGCAGGGGAAAAATACAACGGGATAATTGTGAAAATACTAAAACTGACTCAATGTGAAGCCTATTTTCAATTAACAATCCTGGGACACCATATAATGTTAAAACATCAAGATAGACTTGTCCCAAGGCTGTAGTTTCTAAGCCTCTATGAATGAGGGCTGTTTGCTTGTGACCTTAACTATAGGTTTGTACTCATGCCTCAGAGTAAACAGTGTGACATTTTACCCTGTACTTAGTATGGAGGATGTGTATGAGCCAAGATATTAATAGGAAACTTAACCCCTTGATACAATATATTGTGTAATGTTTGCACAGATATTAACTCATTTATCACGGCTGCTAATACAATATTTCCAGAGATATACCAATATATTTATTGGTTAGCGACTTGGATATCCTTCGGGTGATATTCGATGTCAATACTAATTGACTGATGCATACGCAGATCAAACATGTACCGCAACATAGAGATTTCCCCGACCTAAACAGTGGGGAGTCGAAAAAAATTTACAGGCACATATGCTGATTTTTTACTTTCGACCCTTGTTGGGACCCACCCACCCCCGCATCCAAATTTTTTTCCGTTTTCGGCAGTTTTTTCCGACCATTTTTGGACACCCACCCCCCTTTTAACACTAAAACAGAGATTTGCAGGGGGAAATTCACTGTAAACAGCTGTATATGAATTTCTGTGCATACTATTAGTCATGGATGTTAACACTGACATGTAAGTAGGAAACAAGTCATTTTGGGGTCATTCGGTCAAAAAAAAACATGGCTGCCAGCAGCCATCTTGGATTTCAAAATTCAATCCATTAGCATGGGCTACAGGCTATACTGTTTGTCTGATCATCATGAAATTTTTCATTTATGTTAATATTGACATATAGATGTGTTTTAAGCCAAACTCGTTGCAAAAACAGTCAAAAAGACTTGCAGGAAAAACATTTTTGAGTTGCGGAAAAAATTGTTTGTTGGTCCTATTGACCACCAACCCACCCACCCCGGCATACATGCCCGGAAAACTTTTTTCCACCCCCTGGCCTAAATATAAAAATATATATAGCACCTATATGGCATCACAATTACTATTTTGGGGTTTACTAAAAATCGTTGATGCAATACTGCAAACAGGTGTGATGTTTTGAGTCGCATACCTATTTGGTTTATTATACCCCCCCCCCCCCTCCCCGTAATGAGTTATGGAGGGGGGGTATATATGAATCAGCTTGTCCTGACGTCCATCTGTCCGTAGACACAATTTTGTCCAAGCTTTTATTCCTACAATGGGTACCTGTGCACCTACGATTATGACATCCATCCAACTTTATTTTTTGGAGCTATCCCCCCCTTTTTTAGACTTAGAAAATGTTCTCAAGATGCATAATTTTGTCTGAGCTTGTATTCCTACATATTTCAGTCCATTTTTTCAAAAACTTGGAACAGATATTTATTACCATGGGAACCTGTGCTCCTGCATTATGAGGTCTGTCCACTTTTTTTTGTGGAGTTATTCCCATGTTATAGGCCTCTTGTAGGTCTCTGTTTGTGATGATAGGCCGTGAGCCAATTGGACAGTGTGTATGTTTACTTATAAAACAATTATGAACTCTGTACCTATTGAGCTATTGAGATGTAGCCATGAACTGGAAGGCTATGGTGGTTAAAACAATATCTTTAGGGCATGCCTTACTGTGAGTGTTGATGGTAGAAAACTGTTTTATTTGATGTCTGTTTTATGTGGGGATCACAGAGTCTTATTGTGAAATATCTTTCAACACCTGCCCACTCATTTAGAATATTCTATAAAAAACATCTCCTCAAAGGAACTGCTTCCTTTAGGAACTGATCATATAGGTGGAATGAAATGGAGTACAGAATACTACCTGAAGAGCCTGATTAACCTACTGATCTGCTCTCTCATGTACTTATGTTTAACCCTTTACCCAACAAACCAGCCAAAACCGGCCAAATAAAGCTTCAAGAGCCTAAAATATCTTCGGACATTGTGATAGTTACAGTTATGCCCTGTGCCAATGCATTCTCTTATATATGCGAGTCGACCATAGGTCGCCTCGCATATATAAGAGAATGCATTGGCCTTTTTTTTAACACTTTTTACCATTTTTTCTTACATTCTTTAACAATTTTATAATTTTTAATGTGTTAAGCCAATGCATTCTCTTATATATGCGAGGCGACCTATGGTCGACTCGCATATATAAGAGAATGCATTGGCACAGGGCCCTTCTGTTGGGTAAAGGGTTAACCCTTTCATGATGGGAGCAGAACTGGTGCAGCAATTAAATATCCTGTGACAGGACATTCTCCTATATATGACAGTCTCCCATAACGAGCCTCATATATATAAGAGAATGCACTGGTTTACAAGATCAAGATAAATATTGTTAGTCCAATGCATTCTCTTATATATGTGAGGCTTACTCTCCTCCCTATGGGAGACTCGCATATACAAGAGAATGCATTAGCGCAGGGTTTTCGCAAAATTTCAGGAAGCTCCAGTTATGGAAGGGTTAAGCTACAAGGGTTGAGGACCCTTAATTCAATGGTGTTTTTTGCTCAGATGGGCTAAGAAATTAATTTCATTTATATTTAAATGTATCATTCTTATAAAAAGTCACCTACAGTTTCCATCGTTTGCAGAAAATATTATTCATATTGCTTCAGAAGTATAAAATAATATTTCTGCATCAGATAGACTAGATCATGCCATGAATCTCTAGTGTGGCTAATGCGGCGGGCGCCGTAGTAATGCCCGTAGAGATCATATTCTATCTGTACAAAACCTGGGAACTTTTTGAAGTTTTGACAGGGAACCTTATAAAATCGAGAAGAAAAAAACCACAGGGAATGTATTTCTTTGTTATTATCTGTTTCTTAATAATGTACTTCACTATAGGTGATGGTCCCAACTCGAAATATCACGATTTAAGTGACTTTGTGGGCGATTTTTCTTTGCGTTTCTTACAATAATGGAATTTTTCCTGGGTAATTAATTGAATGTTTATTGCGGTATCAGCTCTCAAAAGTTGCAGAAAAGCATGCAATTTCGAGTTGGGACCTTCACATATACTGAAGTACACTATAAAGGAACATATAATCATTAAGAAATATATTCCTCATGTTATTTTTCGACTTTATTAGGTTCCCTAGCTGTCAAAACTTCAAAAAGTTCCAAGGTTTTGTACTGGTGGAATATGATCTCTGCGGGCATTAGCCATAGTAGGGATTCATGGCATGTTCTACAGATAGACCAGTCATCACACACCTCGTCTCGGGGGGGGGGGGGGGGGGGGGGGGGGGGGGGGGGGGGGGGGGGGGGGGGGGGGGGGGGGGGGGGGGGGGGGGGGATTCATGGCATGCTCTACAGATAGACCAGTCATCACACACCTCGTCTCGGGGGAATTTTGTTTCCCATGATCTGGATAGAATTGTTACTATTTTAGAACATTTCAACATATTTTGTTGACAATATATCTTTTAAAGCCCTTCAAAATGTTATATACATGTATGTTCTCTTGTGTTTTGGAGAAATAATAATGCAAACATGCATTCAAAACAAGTTTCATATAAATGTTATCATTAGAAATGTTGCTAGGGAGTTATAAAAATTATACATTGGAATGGACTTTTATTCATTTTGAGGGGTGTTCAGGTAATAAAAGCAGATAGATAGATGACAGATAGAAAAAACAGATAATACAGGAGCAGAATGATTTATATTCATTGGTAGGAAATGTTCAGATAAAACAACAAACGACCATTGTTGAACTTATTATCTGAACATTTCGTAAGGGAAATACTCCCCAATGAGTATTTAGTGGAAAAAAGGGTTAAATGAAAGAAGGAACGCTGTTAATTACTCTGTTTGGCCCAAGCCTTAGTTTAGTGTGCCTGTTATTTGCAGAATGAGGTCCCCAGAGGGTGAATTTAGTGACGCAATCCGGCATTGAGGACTAGCATCACTAAACTCACCCTCTGGGGGACGTCATTCTGCATGGCCTCATCTGCTACGGGAGACATAGACTCAGATAGAAGTTCCTAAATGGTATATATTGTGATGTACACTCACTGGGAACCTCGATTATGCAATGTGTTTGGTCTGCCGATTTGGGGATATTGAGAAACTAAATTAAAAAAGAATTAAAGAAATAAAATCTATGTGAAGAAGTTTGGATAGAAATTTGATAATAAAGAAACTTTGCAGAGAAGATGAGGCCTAAGCAGAATGAGGTCCCCAGAGGGTGAATTTAGTGATGCTATTCTATCTATGCGGGATAGCATCACTAAATTCGCCCTCTGGTGACCTCATTCTGCAAATGACACACACTAAACTCAGGTTTGTTGTGTTCCACCTGGTTAACGTGGAATATCGGTTTGCAAAACTAATAATTTTAATATGCCTTTTATCATTTAGTGCATGTTCCTTGGTTAAAAAAATGTGTGTTAAACTGCAATAATTGTTTAACCCTTTACCCAACAAAACGGCCAAAACGGGCCAAATAAAGCTTCAACAGCCTAAAATATCTTCGGTCTGTCTCAATAGAACCATACAAATATGGATATCATTGGAACCGGCTCCTTGACCACATTGTGATAGTTACATTTATGCCCTGTGCCAATGCATTCTCTTATATATGCGAGTCGACCATAGGTCGCCTCGCATATATAAGAGAATGCATTGGCCTAAAAAAAATATTTTTTTAACACTTTTTACCATTTTTTCTTACATTCTTTAACAATTTTATAATTTTTAATGTGTTAAGCCAATGCATTGGCACAATTTTATAATTTTTAATGTGTTAAGCCAATGCATTGGCACATGGCCCTTTTGTTGGGTAAAGTGTTAACTTGTGTGTGAACAATTTCAAATCATGGGAATGGAATTAGATTTACATGTACCTTCTAAATCCATACCTAGTGTTACAATCCATACCTAGTGGTACAATCCATACCTAGTGGTACTAAAGAGTTAAATCCGTCAAATCTTTCCATGATAAACTTGATGAACTTATTTCAATTTAAATTTTTCTTGGAGCTCATCCTATCTTCACAATAATTATCCACATGATACAGAGAAACCTATTTTTATTTGATTTCTTAGGAGCACGCCCTATCTTCACACATGTCTGCAAATAGTTTGATATCATTTGCAGAATGAGGTCCGCAGAGGATGATTTTAGCGACGCTGTCACATACAGCAGGCTAGCATCACCAAATTCACACTCGGGGGAACCTCATTCTTCTTAGACCTCAACTGCAATGGGAGACCTAGGATCAGATTGAAGTTCCCCAGTTGAAGTTGGTTATGTTCACCCATTAGTCACCTCGATTATGCATTTTATCTTCTGAAAATTAGGGAATATAGAAACATCCCAGAAGGGAATTAGTAACTAAAAACAATGTTAATTTGAGACTATAAATACTTCCCAGAAGATGAGGTCTAAGCTGAATGTGGTCCACAGAGGGTGAATTTGGTGATGCTAGCCTGCTGTGTGTGATAGCATCAATAATTCACCCTCTGGGGACCTTATTTTGCAAATAACAGACACACTATTTGAAGACTTGTATAATCCACATGATGCGGAGAAACCTAGTTAAATTTTTGATTTCTTTGGAACACACCCTATCTGCACACACATCGAGATGGGCATACTTCCATAGATACATCGGATATTAGATAGGTTACGTGTTTGCCAGTAATCACCAGAATCTAACTTGCTGTTTACAGTCTTCACTCATATCGGTGCTCTGCGTAAATAATCAAAGTACAATCTTCATGTACACGGAGGTAGTGTGTTTACCTGTAGTCAGGTGTATAACCATCCTCACCTGACTTCTCACCACATGGGGTGTCTGAGGCCATGTGACTTGGTAGAATGTTAATTAGTCTGTGACTCTTCTATTGGGAATGGATGCAAAGGACAGTGGATATAAAGTTCAAAAATGTGTAAGAAATATCATTTCTAGGAAGGCTAACCTGAGCTACAGTAATGCCCTAAATAATCGACTCCTTAACCACAGCAGAATTATGGGTAATTTTTCAGGATTTAGTCGGAAATATGGCTTGTTGCCATTCATCAGAAAGCTCTCACTTAACCACAGCAGAATTATGGGTAATTTTTACCCATAATTCTTCTGGGGTTAAGGAGTCGATTATTTAGGGCATTACTGTAACCATGGTTTAATTGGGTCTTTGAGTAGGCATTGTCATGAAAAATGAGAGGCTTAAATTAGAACTATGGGTTTATATTCCACATTACGTTTTGGAACAAGTCTTGAAATAGAGTGTCTAACATTTGCAGAATGAGGTCTCCAGTGGGTGAATTTAGTGATACTACCCCTCACAGTGTGCTAGAATCACCAAATTCACACTCTGGGGACCTCATTCTGCTTCAGGCCTCATCTTCTTGGAAGTATCTATAGTCTAGAATTAACATTGTTTTTAGTAACTTTTTTGCTTCTGTTCAGTTTCTATATCCCCTAACTTGAAGAAGATAAAATGCATTTAATCGAGCATCACCAGCTTCAACTGGGGAACTTCAATCTGATCCTAGGTCTCCCATAGCAGTTGAGGTCTCATAAGAATGAGGTTTTCAAAGGGTGAATTTAGTAATGCTAGACCACTGTGTGGGATAGCATCACTTAATTCACCCTCTGGGGACCTCATTCTGCACAGACACACTATCTCAAGGCTTGTTTTGGAAAAGTATAGGATTTTAATGAATGATTAGAAAAATTGCATTATAAAAGTGTGGCATATTGTGATTTAACATGACTTTTAGCAAATATAACATTTGATATTATGGTGCTATGAGTAGATTTCTCACAAACAATTCAATTTATTAGATACTCTCATCATATAACAATACATATTGAAAAGAAATGTGTTAAGTGCATGCAAATCACAATTATAAGTCCCAGCCTCCCAGGTCATAAACAAATTTGGAAGTTTGGATTGTAGTTTTGTATTGAATGGTGTACAGTGTACACACTTTGGCTTACATATATTTCTGTGATTCTATTTCTGCAAGTTGTTTTTGAACCTGTTAGAATGTTGTTAACTGTCTAATGCCCTAGCTGGCTGACTATACTAGCTGTTTTATGTTTTATGCCAATATGGCAAAGGTGATGTCAGACCTGATAACTTAGGACAAGGTACACAAACACCACACCGGCCCATCGAGCATGCAGATAAAAACCAGCGTGATGGGTCCACTGGTAGCCGAAAGGCGTGAACCCACGGCTATCTACAAGTCAACAAAATTGGTTAGGATAATAGAACGGCTCATTATTCATCAGTTATGTAAATGTTTAAACACGCGATAACAGTATAAGGCATATATATGTACATGTATCTATTAATTATACAGAGTAGTTACACACACATGTAGTTAAAGGTTATCATCTCCCGCTGGACGAGTATTTACACACAAATGTAATTAACGGTTATCATAGTCCATTGGACGAGTAGTTACAAACAAAATAGTTAAATGTTATCGTAGTCCGGTGGATGAGTAGTTACACGCAAATGTAGTTAAAGGTTATGTTATCCTCCGGATGAGTAGTTCCACATAAATGTAGTTATAGGTTGCCATTCTCCGTAGGACGAGTAGTCACACATAAATGTATTTAAAGGTTATCGTTGTCATTGGACGAGTAGTTAGACATAATATAGTTAAAGGTTATCATTGGACGAGTAGTTACACTCAAATGTAGTTATTAAAATGTTATTGCTGTCTGTGCGACGAGTAGTTACATACAAATGTAGTTACATGTTATTGATGTCCCCTGGAAGAATAGTTACACTTACAGGTTATCGTAGTCCCCTGGATGAGTAGTTACACACAAATTTTGTTTAATGTAGCCATTGTCCGTTGGATGAGTATAGTTACACATAGACATAGTTAAAGGTTATCGCTGTCATTGGACAAGTAGTTACGCATAAAGGTTATCGTTGGACGAGTACTTACACTCAAATGTAGTTACATACAAATGTAGTTACATGTTATCGTAGTCCCATAGTCAATGTCCATTGGATGAGTATAGTTACACATAAACATAGTTGAAGGTTATCGCCGTTCATTGGACGATTAGTTACACACAGATACAATTCTATTTCTGTAAGTTGTTTTTGAACCTGTTGGAATGTTGTTAACTCTCTGGTGCCCTGGCTGACTATACTCATTCTATGTATAGCATAATAGTCTTGAATCAGGGTTTTTTATTTTGAATCAAATCTTGAATCAAATAAAAAATTAGGCAAAAGATTTGAAAATCGCTGCAAAGGAATCAATGTATCGAGTGATGATATCAAACTGACATTCAGCAAAATTTGTCAGTCTCTGCACGGTATACTGAAGTCGGATATTTGTATAATTTTGAACTCCTTGACCTGTGGTAGTATACAAAGCGGAGGCTGGCGAGGTGTGCCGAAGGATATTGCATGTAATTCCATTGTGACCCAGCTATGTGACCCACAATTCCATCCTGGAATCTCGCAGTCATTAATTACAGAGAGTGCAGTCTATTTATAGATCATTTGCGACATTAATTGTATGTGTGGTTGTTGATTTGTAGCCGTAAGTCTCTTTATGCCAAAAATTAAAAAAAACATTCTGATTTATGATAAAAATGCACCTGGTGGAATTATGATTTTATAAAATTTGAATCTGGACAGCTGATTTCAAATTGAATCAGACACACATCGAATCGATTACAGGACCTTATAACAGACATGTACGTTCCACGATTTGTTTGCCTGTTCATTTTTTTTCTGTCAAATATTGGCAGAGCTTTTCAGTTAATTATAACATAGAAATGACCACTCTTTGGTTCTGTATAATACCATATATGTGACCCACCATATCAAATCCAGTCGTAAGTCGGGATTTTTTTACCCTGTGCCAATGCATTCTCTTATATAGGCGAGTCAACCATAGGTCGCCTCGCATATATAAGAGAATGCATTGGCCTAACAATTTTTTATCATTTTTTTTAAATAAATGTTTCTTACAATTTTTAGGACATAAAATAAAAAACATCCATTACCCTGCAGGGAGCCCCACACATATATAGAAGCATATAGAAGAGTGTTGTCTGCTCATGTTTGTCTGGGGCTCTGTATGGGTGAAATTATAAAATTGTTAAAGAATACAAGAAAAAATTATTAAAATTGTAAAAAATTGGTAGGCCAATGCATTCTCTTATATATGCGAGGCGACCTATGGTCGACTTGCATATATAAGAGAATGCATTGGCACAGGGTAAAAAAAATCCCGACTTACAACTGGATTTGATATGGCGGGTCACATATATTTGGTTTGGTCTAATCTAAAACCTTAAGCTGATTTCTCTTTTCCTCTTCATAATTTCTGTAATTACCACTCGTGAAAATATCAGTTGATTTGAGAACATGCTTAAAGTGACCAGAAAAATTGATATGAAGATACACAACTCTGTTATGTCAACTCTATATTTAACTCCCTCTTGAAGCAATTTGATTCTTGGTAAAATAATTGCCAAGCCTCAAATTAAATTTAGTAATTGTTCTCTAAAAATTGTCATGTTCCGGAGATCAAATTAGGTTGATCAATACACGTAGGCCTACATGAATTTGAAGTGATAAATTAGTTTATTATATACTTGCACAAAAAATGGCAAAAAATTACCGAAATGTAATTCGTCATAAATTATGTTTCTCTTAGAAGCCACAATGAAATACAATTGTAGCTTTTATTATTTCACTATATGTAGCTTGACAGCAGTTTACGCGAGCGGGAATGCCGGTCAGTCAGTTGTTTCTGTCCAAGTTCAATTTGTTGTTTTATTAAAAGTGAAAATGTCGCATAATTAACAACATTGAGCATTAATCAATTAATAATATTGACTTTATTTTTTAAATGCTTTTTCCGCTAAATTAAAATAATACCCATCCACAAAAGTAATTAAGTTCAATCACTATGTGTGTCTTTAAGATTCTGACCTGCAATGTCATTGACAATTTAAAATAAGACATACAGGCCTGTTTAACCACTATTTGATATAGCTGCGTTATGAATAAATTGACCAAGTCCAACTGACAATAATTTAAAAAAAAATGATTTATACTGGTAAATACTTTGTAGATGAAAGACATCTTTGTTGTATTTCTAAGTGAATTTAATTCTTCCCTGAATGGATTGGATAAGTCACCGTCGTCTTGATCACACACACTGATCTACATTTCATACACATGCTCTATTTGAATAACCTAAGCTTACACAATGCCTTTATATAGACGCTGATATGTGAAAACATACCAAGGATCATTTAAAAGGAAGTCAGCATGTTTTTTCAAAGTTCAGTGCAGATCGAAAGATTTCAAATTAGTTAAGGATTCATTTGTCAGCGATAAATTAACGTCGCTCTTATATGAAGAATATGTGTCAGGTGTATTCTTATAGGAGATTGGATTCAATTAGTCTGTTCGATTGTGTTATTATATTTCGAATATAAAGGGGCGTATTGACTCCACATACTTACTGTGCATGTTCGTGACAGGTGTTGAACATAAACGTTAATTTCATGCTGGGTGATCTTCACTTATATAAGAGTGACTCGTGCTCGTATTCCATTTCTCGAAGTCTTTCAATGCACGTGGATATCTTAATTATCGTCATCAATGTTTTTTGCCTTGTGTAAACATTCACAAAATCCTAAGGTAAGTTTTGTGATATCTTCACATTTATTTTGAGTAGCTATTATAATGGCATAGAGTGCTAATGGTTGTCCTCATGCTTAGAAATTAGATGTTAAGATATAGTTATTAGGTTCCTGGATGTCTACTATGCTTCTAAGTATGATATTAAGGCAATTTTAAATTCATTCTGAATGTTAGTTAGTATGTTAGCCATACATTCTACATATTTTTAAAAATATTTTAATATTTTATTTAAATTAAACAAAAATATACATAGGAATTACTTATTCATATAAAGATAATAGGATGGAACTATTCTCACTCAAAAATTAAATCACACACCATTCATGTGCTATGCAGTGGTGTGTTACATATCTTCTGATTCTTTAGATACATGGATAATTCTGTGTAAAGTTCCTATTTTGATATTATATATACAGTTTACATATATTTATTTACATTGGAAAATTTGTAAGGAAACTTTAAACAACCTGAAAAAAATGTCAAATTCTCTCTGTTCTGCATACTTGTTCTATTCCTTAGGCCAAAAAAAAAAAGTGTTTTGGTTCTCGTGCAATTTTTTTTTCAAATCAATGAGGGAGGGAGCGTTTTATTTTTATTTTTTTATTTTTTTCTGCGCATAGTAAGCATGCACAAAGATACCTTCCTCTGTCTAGTAATAACCAGAAAGATAGAGGGAACTGTTATGCATATAAACTCATTTAGTCTTACATAAAAATGACATTGTACTACCAGTGTATGACTGGGATTACCTAACAATATATAATGCCCCTGACATTAACTACTGTTATTGTTGTCTAAAAACTGATACCTCCCCATTCTAATATGTGATCCTGAATTTAGTCCTGTGCCTTTCAATTGTATAAAGTTACAATTAGTGTAAGTTGTTCACAATGACTAATTGTAAGAAGAGCATGAGGATCAGCTAATCATTTTCTTAATTGTCTGAGTCATCTACTTCATGTTGTAAGCATGCAAGTCACTTTTTAACACATTACATGTTAGAGCTCAATGCACACTAATATTCAACACATATCTGATACGTACATGTTGATAAAATAATAAAAAAAAAATGTTTTTTTTTTCTTTTTCGTAAGTTTTTTTGTCATAACATCAGGCATTGCAATAAAAAGGCCTAATGCGGCCCTTTTTATTCAATGCGGCGGGGCCTGAGAACCAAAACTTTTTTTTTTGGCCTTAGCATGTCTTACTAGTAATGTAAATAAATATTGATGAAAAAAGCACCATTGCTTGTTGGTTGATTTTGCAGAAACCAGTATCAATCTATTGTGTCATCCATGATGTTAAACTTTATCAAAAAGCATTCAGAGTTTCTACTATATTATTGATATGGAACACTCCACTTGGTGATCAAATGTAAATAGACAACAAAATTGTTTAATTTAATATTTTTATGCTCAATGGGAGAGGGTACACAAGCTAGAGCACCCACTTACCCTCAACTGAAGCCTGTGCAAATATATAAATTACATCGGAAAAAGTCCCCTTCTGAAGATTGTGCTCCTTTGCCCCTTATAAAACAGAGTTCAGTCCCCTCGCTATGTTATGTCTGCCGGCATGAGTATTTTCTTAATTAAATCAAAAATCTTTTTATTGAAGTGTTTTGTCAGTTACAATTCATTCTGGCTTAATCTAGACAATTTTGAAATTAATTATAGACAGTTCATTTGTCATAATAATGCAGAATGAATTGTAACCTACAAAAGTATCAGACAAATAAATGTGACATTTCTTCACATTATGTGTATGTGCGGGCAGCAGTAAGTGCTGTGTAGGGGACTGAACTATGCATGGAGATTGCCCTTAGCCAAGCTACCTTTTCATCACTTTTAAATTCTTTAGACATGTGGGATTGTCAGACTGCACCAAACCTGATTTTTTTTATACCCCCATTTTAGTATACTTTTTTGCACATGTCCATCTGTGTGAGCGTCCGTACGTACTTACGTACGTACGTACATACATACGTACATAAGACCGATGTCTGCTCATCATAACTTGAACAGTAGTGCTCAGATCTCAATATAATTTGGTATGGATGTTCACTTATGGGGACATTCAATAGAGGGTTCAATCGTTTTGTTCGGATTTTCCATTCTAGAGTTATTCATCTTTGTTTATCTGGATATGTCATAACTTCAACAATTGTGCTCGGATCTCAATGAAATTTGGTATGGATGTTCACCACTATGAGGACATTCAATTTTGTTTAGGTTTTTTGTTCCGTAGTTATTCATCTTTGTTTATATGAAAATGCTGATTTTTGGGTCCATCTGTCATCAGTATATCAATCATAGGTTATAGGTACGCCCAGACTAGGTGGTATACCACATGGGGGTATATGCACCGGACAATAGTACATCTCTTGGGTCATGATCACAAACTTTAAAGCTTGCCTTGCATATATCAACTTCAGTAACAGTCATTGATAACTTCTTTCTGAAGGAAGACATATCATATTTTTCAATTCTAAATGAAGACATACTATTTAATGAATCTGTTGTATGCACCGGAGTGTGATGCTGTAACATTATAAAGCTGCTTCACAAGTCTCTTAACACTCATAAAATTTTCATGGGGTAGATTAAAGATTTATTATATGGATAGAGTTTCAACGCTATATCATTGTTTCTTTTATATTTTGTGCAGGTTATTCTGAAGGTATACTTAGATGACACAGAGCAACGGACCATAGAAGTACCTGTCACACCGAACTCGACTTTCAGTGATGTTCTTGATTGCATCAAGGAACCTGGGAATAATAAATGCCATATAACTGAGTTATGGAAAGGCTGTGGTGAGATTTATATTTTTATACATACATGTTCACTGCATGGTCCATGGAAAGGTTCACAACTTTAAACACTCATGTTCACTCATCCATGACAAGGTTCACCTCTGTGTACTGTACACTCATGTTCACTGATCCATGGCAATCTTCACATCTTCATACACTCATGTTCACTGAATCATGGCAATGTTCACATCTTTATACACTCATGTTCACTGATCCATTGTAAGGTTCACATCTTTATACACTCACGTTGAACGATCCATGGTAAGGTTAAACTCTTTATACACTCATGTTCACTGATACATGGTATGGTTCACTTTATACACTCATGTTCACTGATCCATGGCAAGGTTCACCTCTTTATACACTCATGTTCACTGATCCATGGTATGGTTCACATCTTTATACACCCATGTTCACTGATTAATTGTAAGATTCACATCTTTATACATATTTACTGATTAATTGTAAGATTCACATCTTTATACATAATTATTTACTGATTCATCGTAAGATTCACATCTTTATACATATTTACTGATAAATGGTAAGATTCACATCTTTATACATATTTACTGATTAATTGTAAGATTCACATCTTTATACATAATTATTTACTGATTCATCGTAAGATTCACATCTTTATACATATTTACTGATAAATGGTAAGATTCACATCTTTATACATATTTACTGATTAATTGTAAGATTCACATCTTTATACATAATTATTTACTGATTCATCGTAAGATTCACATCTTTATACATATTTACTGATAAATGGTAAGATTCACATCTTTATACATATTTACTGATTAATTGTAAGATTCACATCTT
Organism: Siphonodentalium dalli; assembly: GCA_032622095.1. Lineage (NCBI taxonomy): Eukaryota > Metazoa > Mollusca > Scaphopoda > Gadilida > Siphonodentaliidae > Siphonodentalium > Siphonodentalium dalli. The sequence continues at coordinate 53,328,101 of CP136064.1, read as the reverse complement.
TATACATAATTATTTACTGATTCATCGTAAGATTCACATCTTTATACATATTTACTGATAAATGGTAAGATTCACATCTTTATACATATTTACTGATTCAATGTAAGATTCACATCTTTATACATGTTCACTGATTCATACCAGGGATCAGCCTGGTGGTTTCACAAAATTCACAAACAACTCTGTTGACTCCCAATATTAATGGCAAGATGCATGTTTTTGATGATTGGTATGTGTTTTTTTTATTATTTTATTTTGTAACATATCTAGTAACTGGCATATTGAGCCCCTACACATACAAATTGTCAGAAACAAAAATAAAATTCAACAATGGATCCATTTCCATGGTTAGGCGACTTTTTGTTATTATTTGGTTAGCAGAATTTTTTTGGGAAAGTTGGGTCAGTTGGTTATTTCGACAATTCATAAAACAATTGCAGGTAAAGTGTACAGTACTCAGAAATTGTGAAATTATTTCTCGAACCCAAACGAACATCTTAATTGTAACAATTCACAACCATGTGCTCCACCTGTATGGGTGAAGATAGCTTTAATTTATTGTGGTCTCATTGGGAAGTTATGACCTACGAGCAGTGTTCATGCTGGCCAGAAAAATCTTTGGCCAAATTAAATCCTCATTTTCTGGGTGGTTCACAATTGATGACTCATAAAAACATAATTAAATCAACAAACAAACAACTTTTAAAACATCATATTATACTAACATATATGTATGTGTTATGTCACACGTTAAAGACAGATCAATTCATGTATGTCTATTAATTAAAGCAAAATACAACAAGATTTCATATCTGACCATATACAAAAAGCATGGTGGAAATCGAAGTCTGTAATTGCTGGGCTGTCAATGCAAACAATGAAAATAAATTCACCATTCAATCAACTCACGTTGCAAAAAAATCTGGGTTTTCATGGTACGATATTTCCGAAGTACAAAACCCGCGACACTTTCGTCGCCTAACTTCGTTGGCACTGTCGATCTATTCAGCGCTTCTGAATTAGATTTCCATCTCCATTTGGAGTAAACAAAAATGAATGTTTGGCTGAAAGTTTGGCCAAATGAAATTTTTATTGGCCAATTTGGCCACCGATAGTGCAAATACTGCCTATGGGTAATATCTGCATGCAATATGCATTTACTCTGTATTATACACAAAACGACAGCCATATGTCCCATTCCTTAATTTGATCTAAAATAAAGTTGTTTGGAGTTCTGTGATGAATGTGTTTTCGGAGTGCATTATTTCACCATTTGGCAAACCTCCTCAGTCCCTGTACCGTATTTTGTCATACTTTGCCATAAGGTCAAGGGTCGAGGAGTTCATGTTCACACATTTCAAACTACATGTTGACAACTAGAATGAGGCTTATTATATTATATATTTTATTGATGTATTTGTTTTTAAAACACGGTTGTAAGAAGTCACTAATTTCACAAATTGTGCCCAATAAAAACTGACAATCCTCCGAAAGGAAACAAAATGTTCGCAGGACCCTAGTATACACAGATGAGACATAACGGGAGAGTTTTAATGATAATGTGTAATTATTATGACTAGAGTACTGACATTCAACAATAATTGTCAAAAACCTTTAGCTGTAGAAATGGCAAAATTCAAGATTTTGTTTTTTTTGAGCACGACATTTGAGCTTGGGGTAGGTTTAATTACCAGCAATACACATCCTTTTATTTTGGCCTTTACATATAATTTTTCAGGTTTAACGATCCATACCAATCCTTTAGATTATCCCTAATTAATGCTAAATTGATTGGTTTTGTTGGTAACCCAGGATTTCACAACAAGACAAAGATATGTGCATCCGTCACTTGCTTCATATACAGAATAATGTCGAAATTTATTCACAGATGAAAATAAACATAAAATTGAAACTTCCACAATCCTGCATGATATCATCCAAATTTATTGAAACCACTTAGGGCAAATAAGAATTTTATAAAATCAGTTTTCTGAGTCACTTTCATTGACCTGCTTATCAGACAGGATTTGTATGTCCTATAGGTACCCTATCAACATTTGGCCACTTTGGAAATCCTGTAGTACCTTAACCCTTTCTATACTTAATATATTCTCCCACTCAGTTATAAAAGTATACATTGGAATGGCCTATTATTCGTTTGGAGGGATGTTAAGGATATATGAGTAACCAAGTCCTGGTTGTGGTGAAAAGTCATATTGGACGAGACGTGTAGCGTCGAGGCCAATATGACTTTTCACCATGACCTGGACGAGTACAAGAACACACATACTGTACAGAACATTGTATAATGACATTTTTATTATCCATCTTTATATTTATCCAAATGACGTCACCCGGAGCCCGATAATTTTTATAAAAGTCATATTGGACTCAATCCGAGTCCAATATGACTTTCGGGAGTCCATTATGACTTTTACCCAGATTATCATGCGACGGCTTTTGCCCAATCAGAAATAGTGTTAGTTAAGGGATGGATAATAAATACTGTTATAACTGAATGGGTTAAACTTATAAACCTGAGATGAGGTTAAACATGAAAACTATAAATATTGTATGATATCATTTGTGAGAGATTAAAAGTTGTATCATGAAGTGCCCTAGCTGCCATGAGCAAAAACTAATCATGCTGTAAGATTAAGTTACTTCAAGAAATTATCTCTTTTAGGCAAGGTGTGACATCCATTTTAAACATCATTTCAAAGAAATTAGCTCTACATATAATGAATTGAGTTTTAAAGACTTTTGTTGTACCTGAGTGGAGTTAAAAGTCATTCTTCATTTCCAATTGTGAATGATGTTTGACAAACCTGAACAATTTAAAATCCTTAAAAGGTTAAGTTACCCCCCTTTATATGTTACAGCTCTATATCAGTTTTGTTATTGGAGGCCAAACTATAAAATCAGATGGAGAATATGTTGTCTGTTATTTTTGATGTCATTCAAATTTATAATTGCTATTAATTTTAATATCTTTTAATTTCCTTGCTCCCTTTCAGTTAGTGGTGATGTAGGGTATTGTATCAGATTTAAGGTCCTTGATTTATGCCCTATTAATAAAGCAAGTGCACTCAAAATTGAAAATATGTGATCCGCCATATCAAATTCAGTCGTAAGTCGGGATTTTTTTACCCTGTGCCAATGCATTCTCTTATATATGCGAGTTGACCATATATAAGAGAATGCATTGGCCTAACAATTTTTTATCATTTTTAAAAAATAAATGTTTCTTATAATTTTTAGGACATAAAATAAAAAACATCCATTACCCTGCAGGGAGCCCCACACATATATAGAAGCATATAGAAGAGTGTCGTCTGCTCATGTTTGTCTGGCACTCTGTATGGGTGAAATTTTAAAATTGTTAAAGAATACAAGAAAAAAATTCTAAAATTGTAAAAAATTGTTAGGCCAATGCATTCTCTTATATATGCGAGGCGACTACATGTACTTGTCAATGATGCTTTAGTATAGAAATGGTTAAAGGCCCACTTAATTTTCGAACCCCCAGATCACATATTTTGTTAAGTTACTGATTAGTGATGCGGACTGGTCCGGACCGGGTGTTACTGGACCGGACCGGACCGCTTTTTGCCGCCGGTCCGATACTCTCCGGTCCGGTCCACTATTTTACTTCAGTTATAATAAACTATCGCGAATATTATTGCGTATTTGCTGTCATATAAATTAGCAACGATGTATTGACGCATTCAAGTGGTTAATATATATTAAACGTTTGATGCCACGAAAACAATGTATAGATGTATTTTGTACATGTCACTTTCCTTATGAAAGTGCCAGTGTGGGCGGCCGCCTGCTTTGATGTCGCCGATATCCGACCGCCTGCTTTGATGTCGCAAAATGTTAAGCATTCTGAAAACATTTTCAAAATATAAAAATTGCTTGTTTCGTTCTAAATTGTTTTAATAACTACTATCCTACACTGGTCAACACTTTGTAGCACCCTATCAATGCGATAAACATGCAACTGAATGAGTATGGAACTATTTGTCATAAACAGTGTAACCGCATCAACTAATCAATTTGGATGGATATCGAATCGAGTATTCTATTGTTTTTCACTCGAAGAAACATGCAAACCACATTACATAGTACATATACAAGACAGTCACATTAATCCAATAGTAGTTGTACTTAGGTATATATATCTTTATTTCCTCCCCAAGTCCGTAGCCAGCCATTATAGAAGGCAGTTCGTTATTATAGCTGTCAGTATCACGCAGATTGCAAAATGGCCGGGTGTGGTACATGCATGGGCATAATCAGAATCTCCCTTATGTTTATATAGGAGGATCAGGTTTGATAATATTTGTGATGGGGGATTCAACTTGGCCGACCCAAATCCCAATACATCGGTATGGAGGCGTTAAAATAATGTTCGCCGGATGTTGCCCTCATTATTCCCCAAATCTGGCCTCTACTAACATATGGGGTGAACAGTGGATATATTCAATCAATCTACTAGTAGTTTAGTACATCTAATTCTTTCCTGGGAAAATTTTGAAAAATTAATGTTGCACCCACTAGTATACTAGTACCAGTAGTTCTGACAGTGAATCCATTCCTAAGTCACTTGCCAAATATTGCATGGCTATTGGAGTATCTTAAGATAGGGAGCAGTATTCAATTCAATTGGTACTCTGGGGAAGTGGTTCTGTACCGCAATGGGGGGGGGGGGTATTGATGGTATATAATGATTATTTGTTAAGTAACTAAGCCTAATATCCATCATGATAATATTAAAGTATTTGTTTTTCTCTGTTCGGGTCATATAGTGCTTGGATCTTTATGAAATTTGGTATATTGATGTTCACTAAGTTCTATTCGGACATTCAATATTTAGGGCTCAATTGTTTTGTTCAGGTTTTCTATACTAGAGTTATTCATCTCTGTTTATCTGGAAATGTTGGCTTTTTGGCCACATAAATAATAGGTATAAGTATCTTATGTGCCACAGTCGCCCCTCGATCATTAGAGTATAGAGGTTAGTTATCCACCCACCACCCCACCCCCGTCATATATTATATAGTCCAGATTGTTTGCTAGGTTCAAATGTGATATGGGCGTGACTTTACTTAAACAGCATGATTCATTTCTGTAAGGACCTCTCAGTGTTCAAAGTATCCCCAATGTGGTGAAACTTTGAACACCACATAATTGATGTTGGTATCAAACTATTAGGGCACAAGACCCTTGTGCAAGTTTCATTTTACAATAAATCCAACACAGCCCAAAAATTGTATGTCAATACAATCAACATACAGCCCACATTTTATCGATATGATACTAAACATATTAAAAGTGTTCAAAGTATACCCATTTGATGGTAGCTTTAAAGCACGATAATAAACTATCGTTGGCCAGAAAATTATTAAGGCGTAAAGTGATCGTGAAACGCTTGTTTTCCAGAGATATTTAGTGAATGTGGCTCCAGTTGTGGAATGTATACACGTATATGCATAAACAGACCAAAACAAACAACTGTGGTCATGTTGATGTATATATAGACACACATGCTTGCGTATGTGTTAGCGAAAATAATCGGATTCGTTCGTCAGATCCGTTTGTCGTGCCGTTGGGGTCATGCGAACGTTGTCCGATAGTGATCGTTTCAGTCACTTCACCATGGATTTAAGCTAGCCACACATGCTTGTGTATGCGTTAGCGAAAATAATCTGATCCGTTCGTCGGATCCGTTCGTAGTGCAGGTTGGGGTCACGCGAACGTTGTCCGATAGTGATCGTTTCAGTCACTTCGCCATGGATTTACATGCGAACGCAAACGAAGCGACGATTTCTATATATATCGGATGGAAAATACAAGTATTTTCGGTCCGATAAAAATTGGAGGCATTCGGAGCGTCAGAATTTTACTGTATATACACGGCACCCTTCCGTTGGATGGTCATATCCAGTGAGTACATCATGCTAGTTTGAGCTGCATTCTGTTGAAGCCCCTGGTTGAATTCCGGAATATTACGACATGGGTTGTCATATAATTTGCGGGCATCGGTCTCTATTCAGGCTGTTGCATTGCGCCGTTCATTCGAATGAAATGTGAATGTTCCGGGCATCGACTGGATCAATAGCAAATATACAGTTCGGCCTTGTATGCATGACACGGGCATAGCATGGCGCTCCGCGGCATGACATGTTTCTCCGAACGGCCATCACCTCCTCCGGGCACATGCATGGAAAAGGGCCGTTCGTTCGAATGGTACGAACCCCCCCTGGCTACGGGCTTGCCTCCATCTAGGAGAGTATGTTTTACAAAAAAGAATTATAACAATAATACAGAGACGACAATAGATAATAATAGTATAGTTAGTTCGTTTAAATTTCAATTTAATGAAAATAAGTATGATACGAATCATGCATACGAATAGTTGAGTGCCATATGTTAGATTGGTTATAACACATTCTGAACCTAGCTATATATCTGTCCAATACATTTAATTAGTGCATGTTCGCATTACTAGAAATACTATTATCGTGCATCGAATAACTCTAAATTTTAAAGATAGAGTTATTCTTCTTCCATTGAACATACATTTTTAGTTTGAATTCTGTTGCATTCTGGGAGGATTTCAGCTGTTTTCTAATTCTTTGGCCATCTTCTGGCACAGATGTTTCAAATGGTGATGAATTATAGTATTTTAATCATATTTTATGGTATATGTTATTAAAACCGTATATCAAGGCACTGTAAAAAAAATAATCAGTGACTCGAAAATTAAGTGGGCCTTTAAAGTGATTTGAAACACTGTGTTGAGACTCACATCGAAATAAACTTTCTCACCACAGGTATTTCAATATATATTGCATCAAAATTGCCAGCAAACATGCCATTCGTATAATTAAATAAAGTGACTATTGTTTGCAAAATCATTCTCATTTGATTATCAGTGATATAAGCAGGTAATATGTCTTTAAAGGTTCACTTTATATTCAAATTTACAGATCACATTATATGACCCGCCATATCAAATCCAGTCGGAAGTCGGGATTTTTTTTACCCTGTGCCAATGCATTCTCTTATATATGCGAGTCGACCATAGGTCGCCTCACATATATAAGAGAATGCATTGGCCTAACAATTTTTAATCATGTTTTTTACAATTTTTAGGACATAAAATAAAAAAACATCCATTACCCTGCAGGGAGCTCCACACATATATAGAAGCATATAGAAGAGTGTCGTCTGCTCATGTTTGTCTGGGGCTCTGTATGGGTGAAATTATAAATTTGTTAAAGAATACAAGAAAAAATTAATAAAATTGTAAAAAATTGTTAGGCCAATGCATTCTCTTATATATGCGAGGCGACCTATGGTCGACTCGCATATATAAGAGAATGCATTGGCCACAGGGTAAAAAAATCCCGACTTCCGACTGGATTTGATATGGCGGGTCACTTATATGCAACATATTCTATATTACTAGTGTATATACCGTTTAAAAGCGGAAGCTCCAAAACATAGAATTTATAATCAATGTGAACACTTTGTTTTTGTCAAATACCAACATGTGTTCTGAGTTGATCTGTGCTTAATTTTGATCTGAACTGTATTGCCAGTCAATTATTCACGATGGAAGGGGAATAACTCTTTCTTCTAGTTTAGAATTTTTGTGTGTTTTGGGTAGATAAAGGGGATCGGAGTCTTGGGGTGAATCTGAAAATCTCTATCCACTTGGTGGACACTTCTGGGCCACAGCTGTTCTGCATGACAGTATCCTGGTGGAATATATATATTTTTACCCCCCCCCCCCCCCCCCCCCCCCCCCGCCAAATTGAAAATTTGCGGGGGATATAGGAATGAGTGTCCTTCCGTCCCGAATTTGTAAGAGGTCATAACTTGAACAAATGTCAACGGATTGGTATATGAGTTGACATGACCAGTATCTAGAACGAGTTCGCAAAGCAGGTCCGGCCGGATATTTTCAGCAGAGTTATTGGACTTTGTTTATTATTTTTGGTGCAAGACGTCACATGGCTAATTTCCACAAATGTCAGTACCTAAAAGTTCGCGAGCCAGGCTTTATGACAAAATCCCACCTCTTGTTTAGCACATACTGAGAACGCAAACATTATTGAGAATGCACTTCCCCAACTGCACAATTCGGCGGGGGGGATATATACCGCTGTCTGCGACTGCTTGTTTGTTTTATTTGATGCCAACAATAGTCAATAACACTGACTCTGTATAGAAATAGTTCTGGAACTCAAACATTAAGTGGGCATTTAATAAAGGAACATTCTCATGTTACTGAATATAATACAGATCTAAACTAGCTATATAGTTACAGTCATCATTTGTTTCAAAGTACAGTAATGGCCAAAGTAATCGACTCCTTAAACACAGCAGAATTATGGGTAACTTTTCAGGATTTAGTCGGAAATATGGCTTGTTGCCAGTCATCGGAAAGCTTTCGGCAACAAGCCATATTTCCGACTAAATCCTGAAAAGTTACCCATAATTCTGCTGTGTTTAAGGAGTCGATTACTTAGGTCATTACTGTAATCATATACACCTCATTTTCTCTAAAAAAGCAGCCTTAGGCCTGAAAAGTTTTATATGTTTAAAATCGGTAATTAAATCAATGAGGCAGATAACATTGCTTATGAATATTGTTATCAAGAAGGCATAGCATGTTGCGACCCATCACCATCAAATTCCTCATTAACATTAACATTAACATTATTTCAAACTCCAAATACATAAGTTTAATGTTAGTTTTCACTGAAATCTAATAGCAGCTAGTTCCGAACAACTCAAAAATATTTTTTTAAACTTCAATTATAATTTATTCTGTTGCAGAGAGACCTGTGTGTGGAGATGAGAAACCTGTTGATATATTAGAACAATGGGGTGAAAACAAGGATGATGTTAAATTCCACCTGAAAAACCTGCCTCAAACAGAGTTTGTTCACACCTGTGCCAGCCATTCGTTTGGTATTGACGGTAAGTTAGGATCAGTTTTCAAAACTACACATAGTCGTATTCACCAAGCAAGACTATTTTATAAACCAGGTTGTTTATTTCATAGGGGCTTAATGCACTGGGTCCCTGTGATTTTGGATAGCATTTTCAGAGACACACATTGTGCAATGCCCTTTGATTGGATAATCATATCATGACGATCTATCTGATTGATGACCGCAGATACCCTGGCTATTGATCCTCACCCAGTATAAACCACCTGATTTATAAAATATTTTATCCTGATGAAAACTATGGGCAGCTAGCTGTTTGGTCGGAAAATACATCAAATATAAATTAATATTGGATTGTTTAACTAATTGCATGCACCAAGCATTCAATATAGGTATATTCTATTTTAATGGCAATCTTTTCTAAAATCAATATATTATTTACCAACCAATGGTGTTCATTTCCAAACCAATAGTCTTTCTCATATTCAATATGAGACAATTTCATTCTAATATTTATTGTTTTCTGATCAATGTTGAAAGACACAGAATTAATGTTCTATTTCAATTCAATATTACTCATATTCCAACCAATATGTAAAAACAAATTATAATACAGCAAATATAAATTATAATACAGATATCCATTTAATATACGTCAATTTCATTTTAATAGCCTTTCTACCAATATATGACAATACAAAACTAATTTTAACAGCAGTCAGTGAAAATCTAATAGACATGAATTCTTTACCAATACATGTGCAATTGTTTTTAATAGACTTCGCTATAGGGTGCAGTGCATTAAAGGTTACACTGGTGTAAATAAGGTTCAGAGAGACCTCTAGTGGATGCGGGAGGAATATATAGGAGAGAATAAAATAGACACTGGGCCCTGATTGGTCAATAGCCTTGTGTGCTTTTCACATAAAAAAATCATCACACCTCTTCCCTATGATTTCCCATAGGTAAAATAACCATTGGCACAGGAATTAACCCTTTGTAGTGAAGTTTGAATTTTTTGGTGTGGTCTAAAATATGACTGTATTTTTTTATGCGGTTCTGACACTAGTTACGAAAACATAAGATTTAAAGGCGAATTCCCTGCTAGACAGACATGATTTTTTTGTGTAAAAAGTTTCTCAAAATGTCAATTTTTCAGATTTAAAGAAAATTTTGGACCCAACATTTATATTGCCAACACTATACGCTAAAACGTTAGCACTGAGGCCTATGGAAAACATTTACACCAGTGTAACCTAAAGGGAAAAAATAGCTTTTTATCATTTTTGATTCCTGGGAGTCACTTTAAAGCATTTTAATGCATTTTAAAGAGCCTGGTCTTTCAGTCCAATGAATATCTCATGCTTGGTGTGGCTATTCTTGCTGCTGATATCTTCTTTCACTTACATCAGCCAAAAAAATAGTAAGATTTTTCATAAAAAATGCCTATTTTTCAAGGTATTTTCAAATTTTTTCAAGGTGGTAATAGTCACATGATAATGCAAATGACCCATAACATGAGCATGTCAACGACACATATATCAATTGTTATAAGAACATAATCTAACAAGTATTTTGGATTTTATAGCCAGTGATATACAGATATATATCATAAAAGTGTGTCATTTCCACTGATGGGTATGGTCATTTGAAGGTTAATAGCACTAAAACTTGGACACATTTAAGAAAATGCTTCAGCAATTCAAAGAGAGCATATCTTTATTCAACTAATTCAATATACACCCACATCCAGTTATCTTGGATCACCCTCGCAGACCTGAAAATGTCATATTTTATTCTTCAATGTGCTGATAAAGTCATGCGCTTGATGCTCAGCTGATCAGATCTGGACTCAATGACCTCACATCACCAGAAGTTCTCTCATGGAAAGAATATTGTAGTCTTCCATAGCTGATCCAAGTTTGCAACACCAGACCCCTAAAACTGAGTGAAAATGGGGCCTGAACATGACTGGTGGTGGAAAATTGTGCTTTTTGGATGAATAATTTGTTAAAGGGGGTGGGGTTAAATTGTGTGTGATAAATAAAGAACCACAGAAGTGATATTGTTTTTGAACACATTTTTTCCATTGATGGGCAATTCTGAAGAAATGTAGGGAGTTACAATTATTCCGCGAAAAAGCGGGCTATCGCTTTAGGTTACACTGGTGTAAATAAGGTTCAGAGAGACCTCTAGTGGATGCGGGAGGAATATATAGGAGAGAATAAAATAGACACTGGGCCCTGATTGGTCAATAGCCTTGTGTGCTTTTCACATAAAAAAATCATCACACCTCTTCCCTATGATTTCCCATAGGTAAAATAACCATTGGCACAGGAATTAACCCTTTGTAGTGAAGTTTGAATTTTTTGGTGTGGTCTAAAATATGACTATTTTTTTATGCGGTTCTGACACTAGTTACGAAAACATAAGATTTAAAGGCGAATTCCCTGCTAGACAGACATGATTTTTTTGTGTAAAAAGTTTCCCAAAATGTCAATTTTTCAGATTTAAAGAAAATTTTGGACCCAACATTTATATTGCCAACACTATACGCTAAAACGTTAGCACTGAGGCCTATGGAAAACATTTACACCAGTGTAACCTAAATGTTAAAGAGAGAAAGATAACTCTATACCAATTATGAACAAGCTCTCACAGCGTCAAAATTGCAAACTGAAATGCCAATGATGGTAAGGTCACGTTATACTCAAAACCAAAGTACAGATATACAATAAGTTTGGATGGATCCTTGATAAATATTAAAAAGAAATGTACAAAAGAAAAAAAATGGGGGTCACAATTTTTGGGCATGGTGGGGAGGGGTGTAGCTGTAGCATAGTTCTTATCCTCATATGGACCCACAGGGATGAGATAATGAGGGTGATTACCGCATTGGTATTATGGGAGATATTCATTGAGTTTATGAAAAATGATGTACCCTTCTTCTACCACTGATCCTTCCACTGAATATTGGCTTCTGAATTGTGGTAAACTGATTTGATGATTCTTTGGTACAGGTGCACTAGGTATAGAGCACAGATGCACTTAAATGTCATGAGTGTACAATAGTTTTCGATTCACCTTACCTCTACAATAACAGAAGTATGGGATAGGAGTGACGACTGGGGTTTCATTCCCCAACCCCCCTAGCGAAACTTAAATAGAAAAATGATGTACCCTTCTTCTACCACTGATCCTTCCACTGAATATTGGCTTCTGAATTGTGGTAAACTGATTTGATGATTCTTTGGTACAGGTGCACTAGGTATAGAGCACAGATGCACTTAAATGTCATGAGTGTACAATAGTTTTCGATTCACCTTACCTCTACAATAACAGAAGTATGGGATAGGAGTGACGACTGGGGTTCCATTCCCCAACCCCCCTAGCGAAACTTAAATAGAAAAATGATGTACCCTTCTTCTACCACTGATCCTTCCACTGAATATTGGCTTCTGAATTGTGGTAAACTGATCTGATGATTCTTTGGTACAGGTGCACTAGGTATAGAGCACAGATGCACTTAAATGTCATGAGTGTACAATAGTTTTCGATTCACCTTACCTCTACAATAACAGAAGTATACCTTGAAGTAAAACTAATTTATAAAAAGTTAATTAAGTCAAGGTTAGGTAAGACTCTCTTAGGCAGTACATAAAATGGATTATTAATTTCCACCATATAGTAACATGCTACTTCCCACTTTTGCTACTGTGTAAAACATGTTACACATGACTATTTCAGATGCAAAATTAGAGTGGGTATTTGGGCTCCTTATAAGTTTTCAATTAACACTTTCAGTGCCAGGGGCCAATCTCATCGGCTCTAATTTACAGTCTGTAGAGTGCCAAAATTAAAATTGTTAAAACAAAAAATACTGGATAAGTCCTTAGGGGCATGTTATAACTCAAAACTATCACCAAGTATTCATAGTAATAATTTTGATGCCCATGAAAAACGTAAGATTCCCTGGGACCCTGGCACTAAACCTACAAAATAAGCCTGGCACTGAAAGAGTTAAAAACAATATTATAAGGAGTAAAGTAACTTGATATAATGTTTCTACTGTTACATCCTCCTTAGCTTCTGTTGCCCCCTCTCCCCAAATGTGAAAAGTAGTCATAAAATAGTCATTCTTTCAAAAAATTTATATCGCTTAAGGATACCATCAACAGATTTTAAATTTCTAATATGGTAGTTGCATGATTATTAGGCTAAAATTAAGTATCCGCTAGGAACAATGAATCTATTTATTATGCCCCAGACCCTCCAAAGGGGATTCAGGGGTATATAGTGGAGACCTCCGTCCTTCTGTCTGTCCTTCCAACCGTCATTCAGCCCTTCTGTCCGTCCATAACATACATTTCACAACACAGGTCAAGTATCGATAGTCCAATTTGGATGTCCTTTGGTAATCTGGTAGACCAGCATTGTGGAAAGGATATCCACACAGTGCAGGTTTTGTCTGCACTTTCTTTCCAGAGTTATGGCCCTTAGCTGGACTTGGTGTAAATCGCGTCAACACGTCCATAACAAACATTATGCAGTGGATGTAATTATACCCCCCGCAACGAAGTTAGGCGGGGGTATACTGGAGTCGGCTTGTCCGTCCGTCCGTCGTCCGTCCGTGGACACAAATTTGTCTGGAGTTTTTCTCAGTCGTTTTTTGATCAATTTCCGTGAAACTTGGCACAGACATCAACCACCATGGGAACCTGCGATTATGACGTCTGTCGGACTTTTTTTGGTGGAGTTATCCCCCCTTTTTGACTTAGAAATTTTTCGCAACATATATACTTTTGTCCGAGCTTTTATTCCTACATTTTTCGGTCAATTTTTTAAAAACGTGGCACATATATTTAGTACCATGGGAACTTGTGCACCTGTGATTATGACGTCTGTCCGACATGGTGGAGTTATCCCCCTTTTTCGACTTAGAAACTTTTTTTGCAACATGCATAATTTTTTCCGAGCTTTTATTCCTACATTTTTCGGTCAATGTTTTTTAATCTTGGCACTGATATTTAGTACCACGGGAACCTGTGCACCTGCGATTATGACGTCTGTCCGACATATTTTGTGTGGAGTTATTCCCCTTTTTCGACTTAGAATTTTTTTCGCAACATACATAATTTTGTCCAAGCTTTTATTCCTACATTTTTTGGTCAATAGGTTTAAGATTAGGGTTATGGTTGTACACCTGCAATGGGAACTGTTTTTTTATTATTTTAACTAAATGTTTACTGACATGTGAAACATCTTAGTATTTTAAAAACAGGGGGGTATCCGTAGTCCCATTGGGACAGTCACACCTCTAGTTATTATTGGATTTCGTTGTCCTTTGGCTTGGTGATAGCACAGATTGAGGGAAAGGATATCCACATACTATGGGGTTTTGTCCAATTTTTTACCTGAGTTATGGCCCTTGTTTGACTTGGAAATTTGTGTCCGAAAGAACATTTCAGCTTGTAACTCGGGTGTTAACTATCGGATTTCGTTTCCTTTGGCATGGTGATAGCACAGGTTGGTGGAAAGGATACCCACTTACTATTGTTTTCGTCCATTAATTTTTACGAGAGTTACTGCCCTTGTTTGACTTTACTTCATTTTTTCTCTAAATATCGCCAATATTGAGCATACAGTAGGGGGCATTGGTCCACGCTTGACGTTGCCCTTGTTGAAATTTCATTAGACTGTTGAGATGTACCTGAGTCCCGGCACTCACTAGTTGGTTAATGTCCACTGTTTGGAGAGTACACAGCTATTTACCCCCATGCAGGAAGAGTGGTCTCCCATTTCTCATTCATGTGGTATTTAGCTGTGGGAACATGCTTGTTAAACAGTGGGAACATGCCGTATTTGGTATCAGATTACCAGTTATCATATCATATTGCAGACGACCACTACAGGCTATTTTCCTTGGGCTGAGATTTCGAGATAGCATTCAACAAACAATACTTATTGTTTGGTAGATCATTTGAACTCTGTCATTAGGGTTTTCTCAGCGTTCACATCTTTGTTGTGGTCTCATTGTGAAGCCCGCTTTGAAATTATTGGAGAGCCAATTCCACATTGTTGTTTTCACAGTCAATTTATCTGATAACTGGTTGTTAGTTTGTGAGCTGTAAATCTTCATCAATCAGCAGGGTGGGTCTAGAGAAGATAAAGCTACCTAGCTGGGGTACAGCATTCAGATTGAAGTTATCACTGTCACTTGATTTCGGTGATTTGCATACCACCGTTCTGTAAAATGAGAAAGCTAGGCTACATTGAGGATGAACGTAAACGATAAAGTTTCAAGGATTTTTTGGGGGCAATTTTAAGTGAACCTGGGTTTTCAACTTATTGGTCAAGATTTTGTTAAAGACATACAGTAATGTTCTAAGTAATCGACTCCTTAACCATGGCAGAATTATGGGTAACTTTTCAGGATTTAGTCGGAAATATGGCTTGTTGCCATTCATTGGAAAGCTCTCCCCGAGAGCTTTCCGATGAATGGCAATGTTGCATGCTGACTGACAATTCGGATATAAAAGTGTATGAAAATAATTGGACTTGGACAAAACTTAATTGCACTTAATCAATTGTGCTTAAGTGCAATTAGATGTACACAAACATAATTCAATTGCGCTTAAGCGCAATTCATTTAACATTATGTGGGTAGCTTAAGTGCAATTAAAACTGTTATTTCAATTGCGCTTAAGCACAATTTAATTTTGAATAAATAAAACCCCCTTAATTCTTATAGAATAGTCTGCAGGAGAACTATATATCCGGCCAAACCTGATTATTTCCATGATTATGATTGTGAAGCTTCTGAATTTATGAGAGCCAATTTCACATTAACATTGTTGACTTCACACTCAATTGATATAATAACTGGTAATTTAGATGAGCTGTATATTTTCATCAATTAGCAGCATTGAAAATAATTCTACCCAGGCACCAGGTGTCTACAGTTCTCATTTACTGAGTTGTTCTTCACATGTTTTAACTATTGAGTTCTTATTTTCTGTTTTACATTAAGTGACTATGAGATTATTGGAATGCTAATAAGCCTAATTGTTCATTGTTGTTTTCAACCTCAATTTATCAGACAACTGCTTGTTTAGTTAAATTATGAAAGATGTAAATCTTCATTGTGGGAGTGTTTCAGAGAAGTTAATGCCACCCGCCAGATGCCTAGTGTTAGGATTTACTGATTAGTTCAAATTCATTGATGTTGAAAGTGTTTTTTTTTTTTTTGCAAAGGGATATTATATGTTGTGACCGCCATTCTATGTGGAGATCTTTACTATGCAATGATTTTATGTAATACATGGCAGCTTTGAGCAGATATTAGTGTTATACAATTGTAGCAATGCAGTAGGAGAAACAGTCTGCTGAAACTTAAACCTCAAAAGGTAAATTGCGAAGTATAACATTTCAGCATTAATAATGCACTGAAGTATAAATTCGGATAAAATAATACTTTATATTATACAACATGTAATTCAAAAAGTAATTTTCTGTAACTTATAAAAGGCTATTTTTGTTCCTGATAATTTTTCAACATTTCTAGAAATAACTGATTGCCCAACATCCAGTCCTCGAAATCGGCCACGACAATAATCAATTTCATAGGAAATGCTGTGGCAACATGGAATCTAACATTCTAATCCACGAATATTATTTGTTAATCTTGTAATAAATCGCAATGATCTTCAAGTAGCCTTGCCATATTGAGTTGAATATTTAGGATTTGATACAGATTTATTGAAATCTTATTAAAGGTACTCAATCTGATTCAATGGTCCCTATATAATCAGATTCCAACAACAATACCATTATTTTAAATTCAGTTTCAGTCATCAGAATTGATTAATGCCCAAAAATAATGCTAACCACAGTCAACTATAGTATAGAATTTTCCAAAATGTTATTTATCAACATTTTATTCAACGACATAGGGCTGGATTTTCAAATATTCAAATTTCAAAGCCGTCTTCATCCGCAATTTTCTCCGCCTTGACAATTGTTCCCAGGCCACAAATAAGTATATATCTCGAGAATAAAAAATTTCTAAAATCGATATCTGATCACTCTGAGCTTTGATGGGTGGGTTCTTCGACTCGAATCAAATATTTCTTTTATCCCAAAGCCATAGAAATAGTAATTTGGGAGCGTTAATTCGGATTATGCATCTTTAAATGTTGGGTGAACAATAATACTAAAATGATCAATTAAATAGGATATTAAGCCAGCCTTATGACTAATAGTAATGGAATTCCTCAAAACCTATTAACAATTTCAAAGAGCTAACTGTTGCTTGTTAAAAAATGATAGAGGGCAGAAAAAATACGAAATACCTTTTATATGCAAGGTTAACATAAATTTCAATTCCTTTCTTTAAGAGAGAGAGGTAACACAAAAAATCTTGTTTGACCAATTCCCAATACCTTTCATTTGTTAGGTACCATTAATTTTTGTAAATTCAATTCCTCTTTGTGAGCATGAAGGGTGGGAAACTTTGTGTAAGTGTTTTGTTGGTGTGACAATAAACTTTGAACAAACCTGACGCCTACCTACATTTCTGACCATTGTATACCTTGCTGTAGTGGACGATCGAGAAGTACCTTCTCACCAAGCAACAATCGCTTCTCCTTGATCGTGCCGCTAGACCGGACGGTCATCACTTATTCTGTCCTCGCTCTATTGTCGATCAGTTATTCTCTTATCACTCCGTTGTCGACTACAGTGCATCTCCAGCATGGCTATAAAATAGTCGTTTAATTCAATCAAGTTAGATTGAATACCTGGACTTCATTAATAGAGAGGGCATATTTACACTGCACTAACAACAGGTTATGTTTGGTCATTTATAATGGGACGCTGGCCATGTATTGACCAGTCCACCCACTCTTTATGACTCAGGCTATTTTCCTGCTTGTGGATTAATTTCTCATCTGAAGCTCCCAATGATTTAATGTGTTGCTTCTTCGATCTTGTTTTCTGGAGAATCAAGACTGTTTCCCTGTATTTGGATTATATTCTTCTTACATTCTGTTTTCTCTGTTTTTAACATTATTTGGTGTTTTTCATGGGATAATTGTTTCTTCTTTCAATCAACATTGATTTCATTTGTGAATTTATCACAAATTGTGATGAAGCCAGGTAAGGAATAAATTTTATCTTCATTAAAATTGTTAAGCTTCTCAAATATTTATTCTCAGTTTTTAGTTTTTTGGTTTGCATTTGAGTTCTCATATATGAAAAGAGAATAATATAACTCAAGTTTAATAGCTAGCTTATGAATCTCAACTCAAAAACCTTCTTCCATATGTAATTTATAATCCCATTATAATAGTACGCTTGAAGCTCCAATTGATTTAAGGTGATGTGGAAAGTTGGGGTGTCCAGAATGGAGTAGAAAATATTAAAATTGGTCATTTATGGGACCATCTTCTTTTATACTCAACAGAATCTATGTAACAAATGAATGAATTTGAGCCATGCATTAGTGCAAAATACACTCTTTTGCTCTATGAATGATGCAAACAACATGGTAATTATAATGAAAATGAATTTATGACTCTTAGTATGCAGTGAATAATTTTGGTGGAATCATTAAGCTTCTATTGTTATAAACAGTGTATATGCAGTGAATATTGTTGTAGAATCATTGCCTTATGTTCTTAAACCAATAACTTGTCCCAAAAAAAAGAGTAAATATTTACATTTGTGCGTTCAGGTGTTGTGTTCTCTGATATGGCACAGTGGATGTGATTGGAATTTTCAACAATCTTTGTTGATTGTTTATACATTCTTCCATTGGAGAGTGTTTTAGTACTAACTTAACAGTTTTATTTCTGAAATACATGCACAATATGTCTTTAATGTGTGGCTTCTTCGATCCTATTTAACCCTTCCTTGACTGGAGCTTCCTGAACTTTTGTGAAAACCTTGGCCCAATGCATTCTCTTATATATGTGAGTCTCCAATAGGGGGCTTCGCGTATATAAGAGAATACATTGGCCTAACAATATTTACCTTGACATTGTAAGAAAGTGAATTCTCGTATATATGTGAGGCTCGCTATGGAAGACTTGCATATATAAGAGAATGCACTGGACCTTTGATGCTGCACCAGTGCAGCTCCCGTCATGAAAGGAATATTATCTGGATAATCAGGTTTGTTTCACAGTATGTGGAATATTTTCTTGCTTTAAGAACTCTTTGGTCCGTCATTTCTTCAATGTTTTTTATGACGGGATAAATGGTTGTTTCTTGTTTATATCGGATCATTAACTGTCTTAATGTAATATTGATTTCTAATTCTTATTTTGTCACCTATTGCGATGAATTAAGCCAGGCTAGGAACACAATGTTGAGGAAACTAGTCCGCTTTTGTGTACTGATTCAATAATTATAATTTTGATTTGTGTATGAATTCTCAGGTGAAAAGTGACAATAAATAACTTTTTAACTTAATACATTATGGTTTGATTGATTGGTTGGTTGATTGATGGTTTAATGTCATTTCAGCGACAAAGTAACTAACAATTAATCCCAGTTGAATTTTGAATATTGGTACTTGTTTTTATTCGACATGGGCAATTCCAAAACTGGAATTAAATTTACTGAATGACATTTTGAAACTTGATTACAGGGGTCCCTGAATATTTCGTGAATATAATACAATATAATATAATAAAACGTTTTATTGGACCCCTTGTGTACGTCATTATTTGGAAGTTGATCTACATGAAATAATAGGGATGTGAGATAGTCACTTGATATGGAATTTATAAACTGCTCTACTAGTGTTTATTTAAGATGAGAATGACGAAGGCTAGCATCAAATTTAAGGAATGACATGTTGGAAATTGATCTATAATTAATAATACAAATTTTAGATATTTGTTGTCACTTTTGTCACGTGATGCTTATGATCTTTTCCAGGTCGAATCAAGAGCCGGCAGAGACATGGGAGTAAGGATAATAAATCTCCAGCGCCACAGAATATGGTATGTTGTTTATCTGTTGTTTTTCCTGTATATGTAGCCATGGATTCTTGCATTCAGTTCTGAAGTTATTTTACTGCAATGGCCTATATTCTTAATTTTTAGATGTAGATAAAATATAAGATGCTAGGCAGATAGAAATACCCTATGGATTTTCATTTGTTCATTTCTGCGGATATTCAAATAATAATTTCCACAAACAGGTTAAGGTGACAACTGTTGTGATTTCGCTGAGTGAGCCTCATGTATTGTGAATATATAGTCCAATCACCATATGACTTTGAACAGCAAGTGACATTGGGATATTTCAACATAATGAATATCGAAACATATTCTGGGTGCCAATAAGCCAATTTTAAATATATATTTTTGGACTATTTATATCACTTTCGTCATCCAAGCTAGCCTGGTTTTTCTACAGGTGTCTGTCAGTAGTTCAAGTCCTCTGAAAAATGGAAAAAATCAATCA
Organism: Siphonodentalium dalli; assembly: GCA_032622095.1. Taxonomy (NCBI): domain Eukaryota; kingdom Metazoa; phylum Mollusca; class Scaphopoda; order Gadilida; family Siphonodentaliidae; genus Siphonodentalium; species Siphonodentalium dalli. The sequence goes on along the minus strand of CP136064.1, from coordinate 53,307,654 downwards.
AACTTTTTCATACAAACACCTGTTGGTTAGCCGAGCTAAACTCAAGATGTTTGGGGCAAAAGTTATCCTGGGCCAAGCATGCCCAAGAAAATATCCAGCTTTAGCTTTATTTGTGACATGGTAGCATTTATAAGTTCATTGTTTCATTGACAGAAATGCTTGTCTGAGTCAACCCAAGCCAGTTGTCACATTAGCAGCAAGGATTGCTGGAATGTTTTCAACAGACTGAGTCATTTCAAAAAAATATTCTAAACAGCCGTTAATGTGATATATCCACTCATAATGTAATATAAGTGTATTAGTCAGATTCAGTCAGTTATGTGCAGGTCGTGCCACTCGATTATCCACCCGGTGTAAACCAATATCGGCTGATATTATAGATTAATGTATTTGAGAGTTATGCATTGTTAGACATCACAGGTGAGGGTTTGATGTTGCATATCTTGTATTAGATATGTTTTGGCCAAGTCAGAAGAATGTTTTTAATTTTGATATCTATTGAGCAAAATTGAATGTCTGACAATTTTGACAATGAGTGCAGCCTTTAACCCTTCTAAGATAATTTTGCTGCAGCCTTTAAATTATCAGCTACATTTAACCCTTTCTATACTAAATACTCCTTGATGAGTAGTTCCCTTAGGAAATGTTCAAATAATAAGTTCAACACCCATCCAGATGAATAGTAGACCGTTCCAATGTATACTTTTATAACTGAATGGGAGAATCAATTTAGTATAGAAAGGGTTAAACTCATTCATCATTTGTTAGATGTATGAGTGATGACTTCCTGTAAAGCATGAGTCGAGACATGCGATTCTAGTCGGCAGCAATTTTGAGATTGATTGGACATTTGTGACCCGCCATATCAAATCCAGTCGGAAGTCGGGATTTTTTTACCCTGTGCCAATGCATTCTCTTATATAAGAGAATGCATTGGCCTAACAATTTTTTACAATTTTAATAATTTGTTCTTGTATTCTTTAACAATTTTATAATTTCACCCATACAGAGTCCCAGACAAACATGAGCAGACAACACTCTTCTATGTGCTTCTATATATGTGTGGGACTCCCTGCAGGGTAATGGATGTTTTTTTATTTTATGTCCTAAAAATTGTAAGAAACATTTATTTAAAAAACATGATTAAAAATTGTTAAGCCAATGCATTCTCTTATATATGCGAGGCGACCTATGGTCGACTCGCATATATAAGAGAATGCATTGGCACAGGGTAAAAAAATCCCGACTTACGACTGGATTTGATATGGCGGGTCACATTTACTGGCTGAGTTATTGCCCTTCCTGACCTGGAAGTCTTGTTGTCTGTCTGTAGGTATGATTTTGAGCCTAATACGTTAACCTTTTCTATAATAAATGCATTATCCAATTCAGCTATAAAAGTATACATTGGAATTGCCTATTATTAATTAATTGTTAACAAATTAAGTTAATATAAGCAGAAGACAAACAGAATAAGATACAGTAATGCTCTAAGTAATCGACTCCCTTAACCACAGTAGAATTATGGGTAACTTTTCAGGATTATACGGAAATATGGCTTGTTGCCATTCATCGGAAAGCTCTCCCCGACTAAATCCTGAAAAGTTACCCATAATTCTGCTGTGGTTAAGGGAGTCGAATATTTAGGGCATTACTGTATATTGCAAGTGCAGAAGGATTCCTATTAATTGGTGGGAAATTTTCAGATAATAAGTTCAAGGTCACTGACCTTATTATATGAATATGTCCTAAGGGAACTACTCATCAATGAGTATTTACTAAAGGAAAAGTTAACATGGATACCCATTTATAGTCTGTCAGATGTGATCCCATTGGGCCGGAGTCTCCCCTCACATGCCAGTAAATTTGATAATTAATCATGCTTTTCATGGCTGTCTTGCTACTCTTGTATAAGAAGATTACATAAGTGTTAGAACCACAGACTAGCAAAAGTAAATTAGCAGTGTTTAATGTCTTTATGAAGTGGTCCACAATATGAATAAGACTGTTTTTGCCAGCAAAACTAAAACATTTATACAGTAATGCCCTAAGTAATCGACTCCTTAACCACAGCAGAATTATGGGTAACTTTTCAGGATTTAGTCGGAAATATGGCTTGTTGTCATTCATTGGAAAGCTCTCCCCGAGATTTCTGATGAATGGCAAGAAGCCATATTTGCGACTAAATCCTGAAAAGTTACCCATAAGTCTGCTGTGGTTAAGGAGTCGATTACTTATGGCATTACTGTACCTGTTCTGAAAATGACCAATGATCATGGATAGTAATCTTACTTTTCTTGGCAGTCTGGTATAAGAAGATTACACTAGTAAGAGGTGAGATGAGTGAGAACTAAGAGGAGATTGGCACACTTTGATTGTGTTATTATCCCAGATTGGCATACATTCATTACATTATTATCCCCTTGTGTGAGAAACCAATAAAAGGTGCAGTCATTCCTCTGTTCATTCAGGCCTGCAATTATGGTGCTGGTCATTTGCAGAATGAGGTCCCCAGAGGGTGAATTTAGTGATGCTACCCTCAACCCTCACACAGCAGGCATCACCAAATTCATCTTGTTTTCCCAGATGGTGATGTACGTGTACCCATTGGGCACCTTGATTATTCGTTGTGTCGTCTCCCTGTTTTGGGGATATAAAGAAATTAAACTAAAAAACATCTTTCTAAAGAAACTAAAAAACTTGTCTGCGAGCCCGCTGTGCGGAGTAGCATCACTAAATTCACCTTCTAGGGACCTCATTCTGCAAATGTCCGCTACCATATTTTCAAGTCTGTGTGAGAAACCAATGAAAGATGCAGACATGCCTCGGTCCATTATAATGTCTGATTTAGCATAATAAGAGGACTATGAACTTAGTCCAAACGAGACAACGGCATAGAGAGGAGCTCGTCCATCATGCCCATTTTATTAATGTGTTGGGACAATTTTTTCATTCAGCGCTACCCCAGGTTGCCGTTATTCATTTCAACTGATTGCCACATTTGGTCACACATGCCTCCACATTACAACAGTTGCGTGGAAAGGGTAAGGTTACAACGAATTGGGCAGCTGGTTCAATTGGGACAAGGACCAATCTAATGCGCGAAATTCGGTAAAAACTAGCTGTCTCAGTTTCTACTTCATGGAAGTACTGTCTATACTATCTGAGAGTAAAACTTTTATTTCTGCATACACGATTGTTTAGAGATAACACTGGAGTCACACTATACACGGGTAACACTTGAAACGATCCGGTATTGTAGCAATATGATATATATATATTCGATCAGATGATTTGCTTTTAGCAATGATGATTCAATTAATTAAAGTTGCTGTTATAACAATATGTTAACCCTTTACCCAACAGAAGGGCCCTGTGCCAATGCATTCTCTTATATATGCGAGTCGACCATAGGTCGCCTCGCATATATAAGAGAATACATTGGCTTAACACATTAAAAATTATAAAATTGTTAAAGAATGTAAGAAAAAATGGTAAAACGTGTTTTTTTTAGGCCAATGCATTCTCTTATATATGCGAGGCGACCTATGGTCGACTCGCATATATAAGAGAATGCATTGGCACAGGGCATAACTGTAACTATCACAATGTGGTCAAGGAGCCGGTTCCAATGATATCCATATTTGTATGGTTCTATTGAGACAGACCGAAGATATTTTAGGCTGTTGCAGCTTTATTTGGCCGTTTTTGGCCGGTTTGTTGGGTAAAGGGTTAATCAAGTAAATGTCTACTCAAGTGGAAACAAGCGAGAAAGTGTGTCAAAACAATAGGATTGTGACAAAGCATTGGCACGTATCATACCATTGACACGTATCATACCATTGACACGTATCATACCATTGACACGTATCATACCATTGACACGTATCATACCATTGACACGTATCATACCATTGACACGTATCATACCATTTCGCCCTGTGAGGTCTCAGTACAAACATAATGGTAAATGGATATCCGGATAACTGAACAAATGACTGCATAGGCCACAGTGTATGTTCTCTGTTTCAATATGTTCATACCAGGTTGAAGGCGTCAATTCACCCAAGGCATTCATTGTAAATTATCCTTTACTTTGTCAATCCGCTGTAAGCCTTGACTGTGGACTGTTTACTTGTATTCCAAACTTTGAGGTCTAATTCGTCTCGTCCTGGACGCTCGAGTCATGTTGATGCTTATGTCATCGTACACTAAGCTTGAGCCAATCAATATTCGGAGGTCATCACCAGGCGGAGCACGCAGCTACTATTTTGCTTCCATTTGTTGAAGTCCCGATATACAAACTCCATTGTTTGGATATATTCTCAAGGAGCAGCTCGATTTGTTTGTCACCGTGGGTGACATTCTAACCCACTAGCATACATCTTCGGAATCAAATGCTACTTGTTATTCTGGGTGACTGCCAACATCATCAATCACGTGCTAAAACTCAGAACAAATCTACGCTAAGTCTTTAAGGGAGACAACCTAATCTTACATTGTCAATGACATGTTAACACGTGAGCAACTTCCGTGATGTCCTAATAATGGTATACAGTAATGCCCTAAATAATCGACTCCTTAACTACAGCATAATTATGGGTAATTTTTCAGGATTTAGTGGGAAATATGGCTTGTTGCCATTCATTGGAAAGCTCTCAGTGAAATATGGCTTGTTGCCATTCCGATGAATGGCAAAAAGCCATATTTCCGACAAAATCCTGAAAAATTACCCATAATTCTGCTGCAGTTAAGGAGTCGATTGTTTAGGGCATTACTGTATCTCTTCCCTGAACTTTTTGTATAGACTCAGCAGTAGTGGTATAAAATAATAATTTTAAGCCAGACACAAGTTAAAGCTATGGAAGGCGTTCGCGTTGGGTATATACTGCTGAAAAATTATCAATTTTTTTTTTATTAAAACCATTATTAAGAAGAACATAAACGTACAATTTTTTTCCTATTTTCAGTATCAGTAATACAGTAATGCTCTAAGTAATCGACTTCTTAACCACAGCAGAATTATGGGTAACTTTTCAGGATTTAGTCGGAAATATGGCTTGTTGCCATTCATCGGAAAACTCTCCCCGAGAGCTTTCCAATGAATGGCAACAAGCCATATTTCCGACTAAATCCTGAAATGTTACCCATAATTATGCTGTGGTTAAGAAGTCGATTACTTAGAGCATTACTGTACTCCAGTGACGAGATTCTGCATGTTGAAAATGTTTGTAAACAAAAAATTAAATGATTATGAAGATGTACCGGTAAACAAATTTGTTCAAAAGATTTATTGCTGTTTTGTTTTGTTTTTTGGCAGTGTTGTTTTACATGAGAAATAAATGACGTCCTGAGTTAGTTTTCATGAACCTCTCAATGATTTGCGCACGTAATGCAAGTATGAAAATGTCACTACATGCTGCAGGTTATGATGTTTCTCAACTCCAGTATCTTATGGTGATGAGTATATACAAGTAGAACAAGTTAGGTCTGTGGACACAGCTGAACTAATATTAAATAGAGATTGGTGTCCCAAACAAATTAAGATGTTAACACTACATATAACAGAGTAAATGTCACAGGAGCAGCTGACACTATATCTAACATTGTAAATTTCGATGAGCAGTTGACATTGTATGTAACATCGTAAATATCAAAGGACAGATGGGGAGTCAAATGCTCTGGCCATCTCTAATAAACGCAGTTCTCAAATGTCAACCCAGATTTGTGAGATAAACTTCAGAGATGATCAAACTAAGTTTACAATTGGTCCATCAACACCAATTCTCCAATATATCACGCTGATAATAACCATGAGAGGCGAGTTATTTTAAGATCTTTTAACTGATATTTCTGACTGTATCCAGTCATACCTTGTCATTGGATAATTTAATCCTTCCATGACTGGAGCTTCCTGAAATTTTGTGAAAACCCTGTGCCAATGCATTCTCTTGTATATGCGAGTCTCCCATAGGGATCCTCCCATATATAAGAGAACACATTGGCCTAACAATATTTACATTGACCTTGTAAGCCAGTGCATTCTTTGAATATGCGAGCCTCACATATATAAGAGAATGCACTGGCACAGGATCTTTAATGCTGCACCAGCGTAGCTCCCGTCATGAAAGGGTAAAACTTCTCATTATACTGGATTGACTATGTCTGTCCATTTGTCTGTCTGTAATTTGAGGGAGCAAACCAGGTTTGTCCCTGTTTTTATTTGCCAGAGTTATGGACCTTTAATAGTTTGTCAATTTTGCTTGTGATTTTTTTCATGTTTTTCAAGATTTAATTGGCTTTAAAATCACATTAAGTTTTGAAAATTTAGTGGACGGTCATAGAATTTCCCAAAGTTGGATCTTTCATTGGGGAACCCGTGTAACTATTGATGGCTATTTTCCCTTCCATGAATGGAGATTCCTGAAATTGTTTCGAAAACTGTGTGCCAATGTATTCTCTCGTAAAAAATGTGAATCTCCCATAGGGAGCCTCGCATATATAAGAGAATGCATTGGCCTAACAATATTTACCTTGAACTTGTAAGCCAGTGCGTTGTCATATATGCGAGGCTCCTGATGGGAGACTCGCATATATAAGAGAATGCACTGGCACAGGATCTTTAATTCTGCACCAGTGCAGCTTCCATGAAAGGGTTAATTATTATGCAGATGTGGAATATTATGGAGGTGGACACCCCATCACACAATCAATCCATACAGTAATGCTCTAAGTAATCAACTTCTTAACCACAGCAGAATTATGGGTAACTTTTCAGGATTTTGTTGGAAATATGGCTTGTTGCCATTCATCGGAAAGCTCTCCCCGAGAGCTTTCCGATGAATGGCAACAAACCATATTTCCGACTAAATCTTGAAATATTCTGGGTAACTTTTCAGGATTTAGTCGGAAATATGGCTTGTTGCCATTCATTGGAAAGCTCTCCCCGAGAGCTTTCCGATGAATGGCAACCAGCCATATTTCCGACTAAATCCTGAAAAGTTACCCATAATTCTGCTGTGGTTAAGAAGTTGATTACTTAGAGCATATTACTGTAGCTATATTCCTGCACCTTCTATGCATTCTATTAGGAAGGACCTAACAGTCGATGCAGATGGCATCGTGAGTGCACATCAAATCACCAATGGTTGTCATTAAGTGTTAAAGAGGGATAAAAGTGTATCATTTAGCTTTCACAGGATGTCGGTTATGAGTGCAATCATTTCTAAATAATGGCTCGACACATTGCTGCTCTTTATGCCGTTGATTGTAGCCTCATGTAGTCCTGCACGTGCTCGCTCATTCATGCATCATTGGTTTGTACCGAAATAACTCCATATTTTCAGTGGGAGCGTTTTCATTGATTATCCGGATTTCATTCAAGCTTCACCAGAGAAGTCTATTATTGTCATCCTGTGTTATCACTTGATTGATTTTGAGATAGAAATCTCCGATATGTCATTGGCGGGATAATATGGTGCACAATAGAGTTATTGGTGCTTTGCAAGCACTGATGCCTGTACCTCTGATAACATTGAAAAGACAAATGGATGAATTCACTCCTATCATGCATCTAATGTGCTATATCGATCACGGCAATGGACAGATTCAAGCTTGAGTTTAGTGTGCCTGTCATTTGCAGAATGAGGTCCCCAGAGGTTGAATTTAGTGATGCTATCCTGCATAGTGGGCTAGCATCACTAAATTCACCCTCTGGGGACCCCATTCTGCTTAGGCATCATCTTCTCTGGAAAGTTTCTTTATTATCAAATTTCTATAGCAACTTCTTCACAGATTCTATTTCTTTTTTAGTTTAGTTTCTCTATATCCCCAAATTGGCAGACGACACATTGCATAATCAAGGTTCCCAATGGGTGTACATTAAAATATTCACCATTTGGGAACTTCAATCTGAGTCTATGTCTCCCATAGCAGATGAGGCCTAAGCAGAATGAGATCCCCAGAGGGCAATTTGGTGATGCTAGCCTGCTATGTGGGATAGCATCGCTAAATTCATCCTCTGGGGACCTCATTCTGCAAATGACAGGCACACTAAACTCAGGCTTGGATAGATCACTTAGCAGAGTGATCCAGATCTGCATACAGTTATTTCTACAGACCGACCATAAAGTCAAATGTCATTTCGACTCAAAAGAGATATCACTCGGCTGCATCAAAAATACATCATTATACCCCCACCCCTCATTACTCGGTGGTATATAGGAATCAGCTTCTCCATCCAGCTGTCTGTCCATTGGTCCATCTGTCCATAGATGTAACTTTGTCCCGGATTTTAAACCTACATACAGTAATGCCCTAATTAATCGACTGCTTAACCACAGCAGAATTATGGGTAACTTTTCAGGATTTAGTTGGAAATATGGCTTGTTGCCATTCATCGGAAAGCTCTCGGGTTAAGCAGTCGATTAATTTGGGCATTACTGTATTTTGGTCTATAATTTATTTGAATATTCTCTTCAAATGACTATAGAATCAAATGAATACACATCAATGAATGTACTGCTATCAGAGGGTTAACATGTTACTATAAATTTATATGTTGTAATGGCAAAGGGTTTAAATAAACCCAGGGCACAAGCACTCAAAGGAAAAATCGGGACGGGGTTGCACTGGTATATTCTCTGACGCCAGTCCTGGCTTTAATCGGTGAAAATGTTAACAGGTTCCTATAGGATTGTGCATCACACAGATTCCAGTCAGCTTATATATATATATTCCTTTGTCATAGAGAGTGTACAATGAGGCACTGTTGGAATTGCGCAGACAGTTGTCCCCAGACTTTGATCCCACTCTTCAACATATTTATATTGGTCAGGTGCTAGCTTTCCAAGTTTTTCTGGTGAGAGCATTCCTTCCGTCCTTTGCATATGACCACTGTCCAACTACAATAATGCCCTAAATAATCGACTCCTTAACCATAGTAGAATTACGGGAAATTTTTTCAGGATTTAGTAGGAAATATGGCTTGTTGCCATTCATCGGAAAGCTCTCGGGGACAAGACTTGGAAAGCCAATTGTCGACGTTTTCTTATCAAACTGATGATAAATATAAAATATTACTAAATTCTCATCTACTCCCGCCACTATTTTTCTTCCCCTGAAATATTTTATTTTGATTTTCGGTGTGAAAGATTGATTTTATCATGCCATGGCTGTCAAGTTCATCACATTTACTTGTTATAATGATAATCACTCCTGTTGATCAAATTGATCAGTTTTGAAGCTCATATGATATATAGAGGATCTCTTAACAAGTTATGATGGGATATGATATTTTATGAAATGAGTTTGATAAATTAGATTCACAACGAGTCGTAGATGAATTGTGAATAAAATTTATCAAATGAGTTTCATAAAATCTTATATCCCAACATAACGAGTTGAAGAAAAAAACTAGAGCTTTATGCCTTTTTAACAAATCAAAATCCTTAATAGAAGCTTAAAATGAACACATATACATTGTTGGCTGAGACTCTTCACAACAGTATACAGTAATGCTCTAATTAATCGACCTCTTAACCAAAGCAGAATTATGGGTAACTTTTCAGGATTTAGTCGGAAATATGGCTTGTTGCCATTCATCGGAAAGCTCTCCCCGAGAGCTTTCCGATGAATGGCAACAAGCCATATTTCCGTTACCCATAATTCTGCTTTGGTTAAGAGGTCGATTAATTAGAGCATTACTGTATGACAGTATTGCGCGCTCGAACTGCAGATGGAAAATATATTCCCCAAATTTGCCTCTTCATTTTTGTGTCTATTTTCGTCAGTGCAACAAAGTTGGACAAGAATTTAACTTTAATGAACAAACAATCATTTTGCATTGTCTGGTGTCGTTGTCATGTGTGGCTTTATGAAATAATATTAATCCACCTGATTCAATGTAAAGTCATTTTGTTGGCACGATGCCAAGTTGGCAGTAAGCATGTGCTTATTCGTCACTAGTGAGAGATAATGAAATATGTAATGACTTTTTTAATGACAACAAATAAACAACACAAAAACAAGTGATGTATAACAATCATGTATAAAATTGTTTGTTGTTTATTTTTTTATTTTTTTAACTAGTTGGTTACCTGTTTTATTGTCATTGGCAATTGTTCATATACAACAGATATTAATCAATTAATAAGAGTTAGTGTGTGTTGACTGTTGATGCTACCATTTTATGCCCTTGCATGGATTGCCCCCATTCCCCATTTTACACTCGAGGTATGTCCCTTATCATTCTATGCTATGTTATGATTCCTTCAGTAAGTTCAGTTCATGTATTTTGCATCAACTCGACCCCTAGCTTCCCTCTATAGTGTTGATCCTATCTTGTGTGGCATTGTGACAATGTCTTCGGATCAATGGTCCGATCCCAGTCAGCATTTTCTTTGTTACATCACGTTTATCACTGCTTAACCACAGCAGAATTATGGGTAACTTTTCAGGATTTAGTTGGAAATATGGCTTGTTGCCATTCATCGGAAAGCTCTCGGGTTAAGCAGTCGATTAATTTGGGCATTACTGTATTTTGGTCTATAATTTATTTGAATATTCTCTTCAAATGACTATAGAATCAAATGAATACACATCAATGAATGTACTGCTATCAGAGGGTTAACATGTTACTATAAATTTATATGTTGTAATGGCAAAGGGTTTAAATAAACCCAGGGCACAAGCACTCAAAGGAAAAATCGGGACGGGGTTGCACTGGTATATTCTCTGACGCCAGTCCTGGCTTTAATCGGTGAAAATGTTAACAGGTTCCTATAGGATTGTGCATCACACAGATTCCAGTCAGCTTATATATATATATTCCTTTGTCATAGAGAGTGTACAATGAGGCACTGTTGGAATTGCGCAGACAGTTGTCCCCAGACTTTGATCCCACTCTTCAACATATTTATATTGGTCAGGTGCTAGCTTTCCAAGGTGAGAGCATTCCTTCCGTCCTTTGCATATGACCACTGTCCAACTACAATAATGCCCTAAATAATCGACTCCTTAACCATAGTAGAATTACGGGAAATTTTTTCAGGATTTAGTAGGAAATATGGCTTGTTGCCATTCATCGGAAAGCTCTCGGGGACAAGACTTGGAAAGCCAATTGTCGACGTTTTCTTATCAAACTGATGATAAATATAAAATATTACTAAATTCTCATCTACTCCCGCCACTATTTTTCTTCCCCTGAAATATTTTATTTTGATTTTCGGTGTGAAAGATTGATTTTATCATGCCATGGCTGTCAAGTTCATCACATTTACTTGTTATAATGATAATCACTCCTGTTGATCAAATTGATCAGTTTTGAAGCTCATATGATATATAGAGGATCTCTTAACAAGTTATGATGGGATATGATATTTTATGAAATGAGTTTGATAAATTAGATTCACAACGAGTCGTAGATGAATTGTGAATAAAATTTATCAAATGAGTTTCATAAAATCTTATATCCCAACATAACGAGTTGAAGAAAAAAACTAGAGCTTTATGCCTTTTTAACAAATCAAAATCCTTAATAGAAGCTTAAAATGAACACATATACATTGTTGGCTGAGACTCTTCACAACAGTATACAGTAATGCTCTAATTAATCGACCTCTTAACCAAAGCAGAATTATGGGTAACTTTTCAGGATTTAGTCGGAAATATGGCTTGTTGCCATTCATCGGAAAGCTCTCCCCGAGAGCTTTCCGATGAATGGCAACAAGCCATATTTCCGTTACCCATAATTCTGCTTTGGTTAAGAGGTCGATTAATTAGAGCATTACTGTATGACAGTATTGCGCGCTCGAACTGCAGATGGAAAATATATTCCCCAAATTTGCCTCTTCATTTTTGTGTCTATTTTCGTCAGTGCAACAAAGTTGGACAAGAATTTAACTTTAATGAACAAACAATCATTTTGCATTGTCTGGTGTCGTTGTCATGTGTGGCTTTATGAAATAATATTAATCCACCTGATTCAATGTAAAGTCATTTTGTTGGCACGATGCCAAGTTGGCAGTAAGCATGTGCTTATTCGTCACTAGTGAGAGATAATGAAATATGTAATGACTTTTTTAATGACAACAAATAAACAACACAAAAACAAGTGATGTATAACAATCATGTATAAAATTGTTTGTTGTTTATTTTTTTAACTAGTTGGTTACCTGTTTTATTGTCATTGGCAATTGTTCATATACAACAGATATTAATCAATTAATAAGAGTTAGTGTGTGTTGACTGTTGATGCTACCATTTTATGCCCTTGCATGGATTGCCCCCATTCCCCATTTTACACTCGAGGTATGTCCCTTATCATTCTATGCTATGTTATGATTCCTTCAGTAAGTTCAGTTCATGTATTTTGCATCAACTCGACCCCTAGCTTCCCTCTATAGTGTTGATCCTATCTTGTGTGGCATTGTGACAATGTCTTCGGATCAATGGTCCGATCCCAGTCAGCATTTTCTTTGTTACATCACGTTTATCATCAATAATACACCAGTCCTTCTTATCTCCTGGTGTATTGGAAAACATAGAGAGATTATCTGATGAGGAGCTGTGTTTATCCAGCTCACAATGAAACCATTCTGTGGAATATGTCTTTGAATGAGCTATGAATGTAATGCTTACACTGAAGAAAATATTGAGTAAGTCTGTTGAAGAGACAGTTTTGCTGTAAGTGTATAAACAGATAATTATATAATGGTGCTGAGAAGGGTGGGTAGGACATTGTTTGGAAGGGGATGGTGCTTGGTCTATGCATTAATGAGCCCCAATTAGGAATTATAGCTAAATATAGTTATTTTATTAGTATCGGCTAATCTAGATTCTAGAGTAACACAACCATTATCTGATTAATTTTTTGCTTTAGTTAAATGATTACTTTCAAACTTACTATATTTCAACCTCACATTGAAATTTAGAAGTTCAAATTTTGGTTTGATCTAATGACCTTTGTCAGAGTTGTTGACATTTTGTTGATTGTTATTATTTATTAGCCCCACCCCATCAAAACACCGCCCCTACAAGGTTTATCCAGATGGGTCACCATAATTAGCTGTAGCCTTACTATTGTATTGATAACTAGCTGAACAGGCTCCCAAAATTAAGAGTCGGAGGGGCGTGTGGCCCCTTTGTGCGTTAGGGGCCATAGGGCCCCTGTGATAGGCCCCTGTGTCCATTTTGTATGTGTGAATGCACATTTAGACCTAAATATTGACACATAGGTTCATATTTGAATTATTTGATTCTGAAATAAGCCAAGCCCATAGTGAACTTATACCTGTTATTCTGTTGCATGACGTGGGCCACAGTGAAAACACATAAAGAGCATACATTTATTTCATTCTGTAATAGGCCCATTGTGAGCTTATTTTAATTTGTGTGTTCTTTTATTTATTTAATTAATCATAATCTCTGCCAGGGTACGTCGAGTTACCACACCAAATTTGGTTGAAATCGGACCAGCAGTCTGGGAGAATAATACACATAGACGGACAGGTGGACAGACAGATTCTACTCTTTTATATTTATATATATAGATTATTACCCTAATTAAGTTTTTTGTTGCGCCCTAATTATATTTTTTGTTGCAAGTTTCTATTGATAGGTCATGTGGTGCTTAATAAAATAGCAGACCGTGCCACTAATGATTGCCCCACGGCTCTTTGTCCCATGCTTCATGCCATCAGCCTGTTTTTTTAATTCCCCATTCTGAACAGCTGTAATTGGCTGCAGGAAGTGAAAATGTTGCTATTTCTGAGTGCTAATTAATCAGCATGTGTCACAATGCCACTAGTTATACACTTCATTATAGCTAGGTTGCTATTGTTGTTGCACAATCTTTGACACCTTCGTCATTCCACTGTGCATGGTCATTAACAGTGGTTTGGAATGTAGCATTTGAGACAAAATTCTGTTGGAGTACCAAGGTTAATTCTGAGACCTCCCACCCCTCAGAAGTCCCCCATACATATGCCTTGGATTAGATGTTCCACCTCAATTTTTCAACCAATAATATTTGTAGACTCATGAATATTATGTCCATACATTGACGACTTATGTATTTGTCTTGTTATATAGAATCTTGTTCAGGTGGTGATGGAAATTGTTCCCCGTAGTAGTAGTAGTATGGGGGGGTATATAAGAAGCAATCAACTTGTCCATGGATGCAACTTTGATATTTAGTACCATGGGAACCTGCAATTATGAGGTTCGTCAGATTTGTTTAGTGGAGTTATCCCCCTTTTTCGACTTAGAAAATGTTTGCATAATGTTTGCAAGATGCATAATTTTGTTCGATCTTGTATTCTTACATTTTTTCCATTTGGCGCATATATTTACCGCTTGCAAACTTGTGCCCCCTGTGATTATGAGCTTGATCCGCCATTTGTAATTGGAGTTATCACCTTTTTCAACTTTCCCACATGCAGAATTTCTTCCGAGCTTCTATTCCTTATGTTTTTGTTTTGTTTTTTTCAAAACAATTATGTCAATATGGCTAGCCTTAATGTAGCCCAAATGCACTGTGGGGGTATCGATCCTTAGTCCCACTGGGAGAGTCTCACCTCTAGTTTACATCAGGAAAAGTTTCCTTCTGAAGGTTAAGCAACCAACCCCCACCCCTGGAACATGCAAGGAAGCAGGATTCTTTGGGGCTCATCGGATAGGCAGCTGGCTAGCTTGACTGAGTTCACAGTAAAGGGGCGGATACAGATGTTCATGCTACCTATGATGTGTGATAATTATTCACAGGTAAAAATAATACTCCTGGGAGACTAACCTCTCACTGTCACAACACAATTTGTTTCTTTGTTATTTTTTCTGGCTCGAAATTAGTGAAACAGAAATATTTTGTTATCGGCTAACTAACAATAACAGAATGGGGTATAAGTAGCCTGGTAAGCTCTGGTCAGCTTTCCCTGATTAGCACAGATCAGTGGTGAGATTGCACTGTTTCCTTGTTTTTCTTGTGGGTTAGGCATGTTGGAATTAGCTGTTTTGGTTTGTAGAGTTGTTATTATTGATACCTAATCTACAGTGTTATGATGGTAATTGGTCTGTGATGTCTCATCCAGATGGATCTTATCTAGTTTATAACTAACCATAATGGAAGAAGTGGGTTTCTGATGCTATTGTGGAAGTATTTTCTACCTAGTTGTGACATTCTGAATGGTTCTGCCAATTAAAATGAGTTTGTGGAGGTAATTTCTGACATAATGATCACAGGGGTCTGTAACTCGCTCCGCTGCCCACCCCCATTGCACTGCCCCTATATGCCAAAACTATATACGTGCCTGCTTTATGTTAATAGTATCCTATATATGATACTATTAACATAAAGCAGGCGCATATATAGTTCTGGAATATTGGGGCAGTGCAAAGGGCAGCATTACAGGCCCCTGTAATAATTATTTAAGTTATGCCTCGTGGCCGGTAGCATATCAGGGGACCACAATGGAATTAAGCCTTCGAGTGCTTTTTGTGCCATCCCCGATATCTAGCCGTACATGTATTCTACGATTTTTTTCTAAATTTCAGCCATCATACCATTGGTATTCACTTTGACTTCTTTACAGCCTCATTTTTGTTTCAAAATTTGCGATTTCTTATTATATAGCCTATCAACTGAAATTATGTTAAAAAACTCCTTTTTATTTGCTTGTAATTTATTATATTTGTAACCTGTTAAAACAATATACGTGTATGTCTTTATATCAAAAATAAATCAATCAATAATAATAGATCTCTGTTTAAGCCATATGACTGCTTTCCATGTCTGCGATTGGTCAAAATTAGTATTAGATGTCATTGTAAGTTTACAACTTATATAATTTCATCTTGCGATATGTTCATACCAAAAATTCTCAGTAAATGTTCAACAATTTATCAATTCATACCTATATTATAATATAATAATTTTTTAAATCCTTGCATATAATAATTTATAAAATGCTTGCATTCAGAGGATTAAATGTCAGGTGGTTTATATGGATGTTTACTATTTAATCTTAGTTATAAAATTACTGCATTTAGAGGGTTAATTGTCAGGGGTTTTATATGGATGTTTACTCTTTAATCTTAGTTTTAAAATTCTTGGATTTAGAGGGTTAATTGTCAGGAGTTTTACGTAGATGCTTACTATTTAATCTTGGTTATAAAATGCTTGCAGTCAGAAGGTTAATTTTAATTACCTGCCATTTTGTGTGGAGGTCTGCTGGCCTCTATTATAAACTGCTACCATTATAAGCTTGCATTCAGAAGGTTAATTATCCAGGGTTTTGTGCCAAGGTTTAATTTTCATCCTCAATTATAAACTCTTTGCATGAGGCAGTGGGTTAATTGTATAGAGGATTTTCAGCCTTGTGTGGGGCTATGGCAATAAAATGTCAAGGATCAGTGGCACAGCATGCACTATAACGAAGTACCCTGTGACCCTCCAACAGTGATTTGTAGGAAAAAATAATAAAACAATTTCAGAGCTCAATTATCAATTGATATAATAGGATGCAGACGATCTCAATTTAAATAGTGTGAAATTCTCTGCTGAAGACTTTTGATGTAAAGAGAGAATAAGCTTGCTTTTGAAGATATGCATTTACTTGGATATCCAGATCAAAAACAATTATAGATGTGGGAATAGGGGAACTGAAGGTGAAACAACAAAAATAGAATATAGTTAAAAAGATTGTATGCACTTTCAATGATCACTCATCCGGCAGGATGGGGGAGTGAGAGGCGGAACCTAAAATTTTCCACATATTTCATATCTTATGCTGGCATCTGAATAAAAATGTTTGCCAAAGTAATCATATATAAAGTAATTGTCTGCAAACAAAATCTGGGAAAATCAAAAGTCAATATATTCCAAACAATTTACCTTTATATTTCAACCAGAATATGAGAAAATATGTCGGTTTCAAAACCATTTTGCAAAAATAAAAGGGGATCAAAAGTTTTAAATGGGATTTCCCACTCGGGGATATTTATTACCAGATGCAGACATTACTATGCGCATCATCCTGTTTTTAGAGATATTCAGATTGAGGTGTCATTTATTATGCAGCATTGTTTATTAATCACACTAGTTGTCATGTACATGTAGTCTGATGAAGTCAGGAGTGTGGAAACGGAAGTTTTTCTAGGAATGGCACCAGTTGTTTTGAGACAAAGTGATTGACATATGGAACATGCATGAGTCAGTTCTTTTTGTAGGACTTTTAACCATTTTACTTCAAGCATCCAAATTTTCTTGGTTTTGGTTCTAGTATTTTTTGCACCATAACATTGTAACTTTTGTGATAATATTTGAAATTTTTAGAAATTTCTAACAACCAATGTGTACCAAGAGGCAAATTATGTTACGATCACAACTAGTCCTTGCCCCTATTCCTAGAAGCCTTGAAAGGCAAAACAGAAAATTTATCATTTAACAATAGTTGTATGTGTAGGTATATTCAGAGCCAAACCTAACCACCACATTATTCATTATTTCTTTACGATGAAAATATTGCTATTTGATCGACTTCCCAAAGGCCTGGTGCTTGTATTTAACATGTTCTTTACTAAATACTCATTGATGAGTAGTTCCCTTAGGAAATGATCAGTTAGTTATTTATAGTTCAACAGATTGCCATAGGCCATTTGGATGCTCTATATACCTCTTCCAACATCAAAAACAATTTATAAATTTTTTAAACATTTGCATCATTTATTTTCAAAAGCACAAGAGAAAATCTTAGAATTTCTATCAGACATGATATGTTATAATTTATAAAAATAGAAACATATTCTGTCCCAGTTAATTCATAGAAACAAACTAGGAAAATTATTTCCTAGTGACATAAGCTTCTGTTGACTGATCTCTCTGATCGCTGCATTCAGGGCATAAATAGACCATCTTTAAACGGACATGGCTAATTTAAACCCCAAAATTATGTATACAAAATTTGGTAAAAGGTATCTCAGTACCACTACGTGGAAGATTTCAGAACAAATTCAACGATATAGTGCCGAAAGTACGTGTTTTGTTTCTTAAATATTTTAATCTGTGTTCTCATAGAAATTGCACCTGCAGATGATCAAGAAAATCTAGAGCTGTCTTTCTCCTGAAACATTTATGGTACTATTAGTACTTAATTTTGATGAGTAAAACAAAGAGAAAGCGGTGCGTGAAGTGTTCTAATAGTTTCATGTTAAGACAACGCAATATACCTTTTCTGGACATTTCCAGAATTCTGATTAATGCAAATGGCACCGTTTTTGTACTGGGCTTGTACATTGTGTAATTTGTGTTCGAAGTTGTATTTTTTTTATGACTCCAATGCATCTTGCTGTGAAATATAAAGCTCGTAGAAAGGTAGTTCAGGTATTTATCGACCTATTTCAATCCTGGGAGGAGGGATTCAGAAACAGATATTATTAGGTGTATTTTGTAGTGCAAACTGCCATATTGCTTTGAGGACTTGTTATCTTTTTTCAATAGGAATTCACTGGAGCTCTGCTCATGCCCTGTTATTTTTTTATATAGGAATTCCATCACTGGAGCTCTGCTCATGCCCTGTTATTTTTTTATATAGGAATTCCATCACTGGAGCTCTGCTCATGCCCTGTTATTTTTTTATATAGGAATTCCATCACTGGAGCTCTGCTCATGCCCTGTTATTTTTTTATATAGGAATTCCATCACTGGAGCTCTGCTCATGCCCTGTTATTTTTTTATATAGGAATTCCATCACTGGAGCTCTGCTCATGCCCTGTTATTTTTTTATATAGGAATTCCATCACTGGAGCTCTGCTCATGCCCTGTTATTTTTTTATATAGGAATTCCATCACTGGAGCTCTGCTCATGCCCTGTTATTTTTTTATATAGGAATTCCATCACTGGAGCTCTGCTCATGCCCTGTTATTTTTTTATATAGGAATTCCATCACTGGAGCTCTGCTCATGCCCTGTTATTTTTTTATATAGGAATTCCATCACTGGAGCTCTGCTCATGCCCTGTTATTTTTTTATATAGGAATTCCATCACTGGAGCTCTGCTCATGCCCTGTTATTTTTTTATATAGGAATTCCATCACTGGAGCTCTGCTCATGCCCTGTTATTTTTTTATATAGGAATTCCATCACTGGAGCTCTGCTCATGCCCTGTTATTTTTTTATATAGGAATTCCATCACTGGAGCTCTGCTCATGCCCTGTTATTTTTTTATATAGGAATTCCATCACTGGAGCTCTGCTCATGCCCTGTTATTTTTTTATATAGGAATTCCATCACTGGAGCTCTGCTCATGCCCTGTTATTTTTTTATATAGGAATTCCATCACTGGAGCTCTGCTCATGCCCTGTTATTTTTTTATATAGGAATTCCATCACTGGAGCTCTGCTCATGCCCTGTTATTTTTTTATATAGGAATTCCATCACTGGAGCTCTGCTCATGCCCTGTTATTTTTTTATATAGGAATTCCATCACTGGAGCTCTGCTCATGCCCTGTTATTTTTTTATATAGGAATTCCATCACTGGAGCTCTGCTCATGCCCTGTTATTTTTTTATATAGGAATTCCATCACTGGAGCTCTGCTCATGCCCTGTTATTTTTTTATATAGGAATTCCATCACTGGAGCTCTGCTCATGCCCTGTTATTTTTTTATATAGGAATTCCATCACTGGAGCTCTGCTCATGCCCTGTTATTTTTTTATATAGGAATTCCATCACTGGAGCTCTGCTCATGCCCTGTTATTTTTTTATATAGGAATTCCATCACTGGAGCTCTGCTCATGCCCTGTTATTTTTTTATATAGGAATTCCATCACTGGAGCTCTGCTCATGCCCTGTTATTTTTTTATATAGGAATTCCATCACTGGAGCTCTGCTCATGCCCTGTTATTTTTTTATATAGGAATTCCATCACTGGAGCTCTGCTCATGCCCTGTTATTTTTTTATATAGGAATTCCATCACTGGAGCTCTGCTCATGCCCTGTTATTTTTTTATATAGGAATTCCATCACTGGAGCTCTGCTCATGCCCTGTTATTTTTTTATATAGGAATTCCATCACTGGAGCTCTGCTCATGCCCTGTTATTTTTTTATATAGGAATTCCATCACTGGAGCTCTGCTCATGCCCTGTTATTTTTTTATATAGGAATTCCATCACTGGAGCTCTGCTCATGCCCTGTTATTTTTTTATATAGGAATTCCATCACTGGAGCTCTGCTCATGCCCTGTTATTTTTTTATATAGGAATTCCATCACTGGAGCTCTGCTCATGCCCTGTTATTTTTTTATATAGGAATTCCATCACTGGAGCTCTGCTCATGCCCTGTTATTTTTTTATATAGGAATTCCATCACTGGAGCTCTGCTCATGCCCTGTTATTTTTTTATATAGGAATTCCATCACTGGAGCTCTGCTCATGCCCTGTTATTTTTTTATATAGGAATTCCATCACTGGAGCTCTGCTCATGCCCTGTTATTTTTTTATATAGGAATTCCATCACTGGAGCTCTGCTCATGCCCTGTTATTTTTTTATATAGGAATTCCATCACTGGAGCTCTGCTCATGCCCTGTTATTTTTTTATATAGGAATTCCATCACTGGAGCTCTGCTCATGCCCTGTTATTTTTTTATATAGGAATTCCATCACTGGAGCTCTGCTCATGCCCTGTTATTTTTTTATATAGGAACTGATAGGAATTCCATTTGTAGACCCGAGTCTTCGCACATGCCCTGGTATTTTTGTGGCTTTATCTGACCACATTCCCCTGGGGAGATAAATTTGTCACACACACTGAGAGGTGGGTGGTGTTATTTACACCTGACCCTAGCCTGCTGGGACTGCACAACATGATATGCCATAACACACTATCATTTCATTTGTTCCATTCTCTATTAGCTGGTGGTCGCTGCAGGTTTTTTGCCACTGGATGGTATTATGAACTGCTATTTTATCAGTGCTATTGTGTGGGACATAGAACTCCCATTGTTGATGAAACATTCTACTTGGAGAATTACTTAACATTCTCATATAGTTAAATTAACATTGAAGTTATGGACTATTTTCATTTGTTCTCATAATTGATCACAGAATTGTTGGAAATTGTATTGTGTTCTGTGGATATAGGATTTTATTGTTCTTGAAACATTCAATTTGGACCATTTCCAAACATTTGTGATTTATCACTAATGTGAACATTAAATGGCCTGCTTTTACTAGTTCAGGCTACTTGCTCTGTGTTGATACCTTCTAGATTACCATCGTAGAATGGCAGAAGAAACAGTAAGTATTAGATCATGCCATGCATTACAACTCTGGCAATGCCCATATACAGTAATGCTCTAATTAATCGACTCCTTAAACACAGCCGAATTATGGGTAACTTTTCAGGATTTAGTCGGAAATATGGCTTGTTGCCATTGAGAGCTTTCCGATGAATGGCAACAAGCCATATTTTCGACTAAATCCTGAAAAATTACCCATAATTCTGCTGTGGTTATGGAGTCGATTAGTTAGGGCATTACTGTAGATAATTTAAATTTTTTTAAATAATTTTATGTGTTTTTGTTTTTTTACAATTTGTTCAAACATTTAGATAAAGTGTATATATATATTCGAAGAGAAATGGAAAACCATATACATATAGCTCTCCGCGTCTACCCGAACGAACAGCTGAACCACAAGATAAGTTATATATTGTGAGGAAAGACACAATGTTCATATTATTGTTAATTTGGCTCAGTCAGTGTCATAATTTCAGAGAGCTAAAATTTTGTTCTATTTAATACTTATGTTAATCCCTTCACCAGTTCAAAACCTGGGAACTTTTTGAAAATCTGATGTAGAACTTTAGAACATCGAAAAAATAGCAATAGTTATATATTTCTTAGTCTTAATGTATTTCACAACAGGTGAAGGTCTCAGCTCGAGATTACATGATTTAGGCAACTTTTGTGAACAAATTTCACAATAAATATGAATATATTACCTGGGAAAAATTGTATGATCATAATTTTGGACAGATATTCACTAAACTGCTCAAAATGACTTTTATCATTTTTACAACTGTCTATTTTGAATTATATTCTTTCTACCTCCCAAGTCTCAACTCATTGGCAAATTTGTAATCTATAGAAATGATTGTTCTGGCATGTTAAGTTTTACCATGAAGGTATATATATATCACTTCTCAGTCTAGAAAAGTCGCATTTCGACTATTTCATTTGGGTGTCCTGTATTGACATAATTCATGTGGTGAATGCCTTTTTGATATCTTTGTTGTTTCAGCTATGCCTGTGTCTGGGATTGTCTGTGAACCCGACCATCCTAACATATTTAAGCTCTTGATTATATTAGTCCAGTTCACAGTCTGGGAGTGGTGGGGACTTAAAATTGTCTTGTGGTACATGTATCTGTGATGTTTCAGCTATGGGCTTGAAATCAGGCCTACAATTCAGTATATCATTAGATTTATTGTTCTGCATATGAATAACAAAGTGATTGTTATCTTCTTGGTGTTTATATTATGTGTCAACGATGGAGAATTAAGTCTACGAACAAATAGATATGTTTGCATTACTGTCCCTTTATGATCTGTTTGTTGACCGAGAAATATTTATGGATAAACCTCAATGGATATGGATTTAGTTTGATGGCCAACAGCTCACTGAGAAATATTTACACCTTGTAAATGCAGTAATAGAGGGAAACTATGTTTCAATTCATTCGCATCAAATTCCTGTAATTTTGTTGTGATTTAACCCGTTCAATACTAAATGGATTCTCCCATTCAGTTACAATATTATCCATTGGAATTGTCTATTATTTATTTGGAGGTGTGTTCAGGAAAAATAAGCTGACAACAGATAATAAAAGTGCTGAAGGAGTCCCAATTTGTTGCATATATTCAGATTATAAGTTCAATGGCCGTTTGTTGAACTTATTATTTGAACATTTTCTGAGGGATAACGACTCACCAATGAGTATTTAGTGTAGAAAGGGTTAATGTGAGGAGCTATGTTCCGTATATAATGCACCATATTTTGACGTGATACAGACAAATGAATGAAATTTGATACAGTTCTGATAATCAATAAAAATATATCCTAGACTAGGTTCAATATATATTTATGTTATAGATGTTCAGAGGATAATTTCAGAAATGGTTATAATTTATTTTCACGGAAAATTTTCACTCTGTAGTCACCTGAAATTGACTATGAAATTCGAGCTGACTGACTATTGGTACAGGTGACATTATTTATCCCAGGTAAACACTAGTTTGTGTTCTGTACATCTCAATATTCTGCCTTGACCACACATGAATTTATTTGGCTGCTTGTTGACTTTTATGTTACTAAATTTCTACTATTATACAAGACAATTCATATGTGAACCACACTTTTAGTAATTTATATTTATTAATTTATATACCATAAGGCGACACCAATTTTAAGTCTGGTTTACGAACAACGCCGACAACTTTTATTCCATTCAATGAAAAAAAAAATTTTGTTTTTGTTTTTTTTAAACTAGTGTACCAGTATTAAGCTTGGGGAATAATAGTTCAACGTTACTCAGCTAAAAGGTAGGGGTTTTAAATTATATTCGCATATGCCTGGCCAGACAATTTGTGGCTTGGAACAGTATATCACTAATTGTCCCCCGACGTTTCCGTCGGAGGACTATAGTAATGACCCTCGTCCGTCCGTCCGTGCGTCCGTGCGTCCGTGTGTCCGTGCGTCCGAGATTGGGTACCTTCATGGTGTAATCAACTCCTCCTACAGTTTTAAACGTAGAGATTTGAAACTCTGGGATATTGTTCCTAACATGTTGGTGATTTGCAACATCTATATAGCTAATCAAAAATATAAATTTTTCCATATTTTTGGGGGGGTTTTCGACTTAGAAAATTTGGAAAATTTTTGCCTTTTGGATGAGATTGGGTACCTTCATGGTGTAATCAACTCCTCCTACAGTTTTAAATGTAGAGATTTGAAACTCTGGGATATTGTTCCTAACATGTTGGTGATTTGCAACATCTATATAGCTAATCAAAAATATCATTTTTTCCATATTTTTGGGGGGGGTTTTCGACTTAGAAAATTTGGAACATTTTTGCCTTTTGGATGAGATTGGGTACCTTCATGGTGTAATCAACTCCTCCTACAGTTTTAAATGTAGAGATTTGAAACTCTGGGATATTGTTCCTAACATGTTGGTGATTTGCAACATCTATATAGCTAATCAAAAATATCATTTTTTCCATATTTTTGGGGGGTTTTCGACTTAGAAAATTTGGAACATTTTTGCCTTTTGGATGAGATTGGGTACCTTCATGGTGTAATCAACTCCACCTACAGTTTTAAATGTAGAGATTTAAACTTTGGGATATTGTTCCTAACATGTTGGTGATATGCAACATCTATATAGCTAATACAAAAATATCATTTTTTCGCGTTTGCATGCGTTTGTTCATCGGGTTGTTTTGTCCAAGAAATTTTGCGGTGGTTTGCAACATCTATATACTGTATAACATTGTTGCAAATAGTATCCTTCTAACAATTCCAATCATGAAGTTTACCACTCGAGTCGGGGGACATGTGGTCTGCGACCTTTTATTTCCTATTAATACATGTCTCTATTTTTATTTATTTTATGACAAGAAATGTCTGTTTATTTTAAATGGATTTTAAATACATTTTAAATTCATATTTTATATATAATTATTGTGAAATTCAGGTACAACTCCACAATTTAACCAATATACTGGGGTGAGAGAATTTTTATTTTTCCCCCTCCTGCAACTACTCTTTTTTTTCCCCCACATGTTCGTAAACCAGACTTAAAAATACGTGTCGCCTAAACTATATCTAAAAAAAAAAATTCTCAGCTGTGAAATCATTTATTTAAACTTTAGTTAGTTGATATCCACTGGCCAGTGGCCACAGAAAGATTGTTGATGAAATTCCTGACTTGTCAAATCAACTATTGAAACAGGTGACCATATATATTCTAGATAAGCTTATTAAGCTCAGTAAATGAGATTGTGTACTCTACATCTCAATAACTGTCTTCTTGACCACACCTGTGGGTGGGCCCACTTAAGCTACTCAATTACAGGTAGAAATTGGATTTTATATCTCTGTTTTAATTAGACACCCACTTGCTAGGTTCTTACTATACATGGAGACATGCCTGAGACCCATATATCAGACATTAGTGTCACTTTTGTATTCACTTTAATTCCAGTGGAGGAAGTTCAGACTCGAATCCATTTCCATTGGTGAGTCACCATTTTATTGTCAGACTCAGGAAGGGAAATCACGGACTGATCCAATACCACATAACCCTCCCATGACTGGAGCTTTCTGAAATTTTACAAAAACCCTCTGCCAATGCATTCTCTTATATAGGTGAGTCTCTCATAAGAGAATACATTGGCCTAACAATATTTACCTTGACATGGTAAGCCATTGTATTCTCTTATATATTCGAGGCTCCCGGTTTTCAAGTTTTTATTCAGCAATACCAATGAATTTTTCGTTTCTGCTATAACATAAACAAACATTTATTACAAATACAAAACAAAAAGTACAATTGTTACATGTATGGTTTTTTTTGAAGAAAAAAAGAAAGAAAAAAAAAGGGTTTTTCCTTGAATGGAGGGGGACTTGAGGAATAGGTTATCTCATTCCATGCATGCTTTTATGAATTCGCATACCAACTTCGTATCTTTTGAATTATTAGGGTTTTAAATTCTTTTAATTGTTCGACCTGCATCTGTTGATCCTGCAGAAAAATCAAATCGGGTTAATCCCAGGTTATTCAAAAGGGGTTCTCTGTGTTCAGGATGATTTATTTGCCCATCAACTTCTTTTTCATGGAATTCATAAATTTTGTCCTCATTACCATTAATGCTCAAAGATGCAAGATCTATATTGAAACGGGTGGTTGACTCTATGGTAGACTCACGTATATAAGAGAATGCACTGGCACATGATCTTTAATGATGCACCAGCACAGCTCCCGTCATGAAAGGGTTAAGTACACTCACATATGTCGATGGTTGAATGGTAGAAAATGCCATAATTAGACTTCAAGTGATGTGAAAGTTTGAAACACTCTGCTGGAGTGATCGAATGGGTATACATAATAAAGTAATTATTTTCATAAATTTGATATCTAAATTCACAATCATTTATCTCTTTGACAGACCATTCTCACATCATATGTTCTGTGCCCCTCCCCCTATTAAATGCGAGACCAACAGCCATACTTATCATCAACTTGTACAGTACATCTGCTTTAAAACCATCTCTTAATGACTCTTATACATATATTTATTAGCAGTTGAATGCCAGGGGAAAAAGGCTCCGATAAGTTCGTCAACTTGTGCTCCAATCATCTGTGGCCACAAATCTATTACCATTTATTCATTTATAATACATGATATGTGTAATTTATATTGTACATTGGGTTATAATAAATTATGTTCAACAAACAATGGCAAGGGGTACAACATCCAATCCAAATATGCGAATAATTTTAAGTCGGAGAATAACAAATTTAAATTGTGCCACTCAAGCATGATTTTAGCCCTTTAGAGGAATAACTTAATATTCCATTATCAGATTGGATGTGTTGTGTATGTTGATTTCAGGTTACTTACCATAAAATGGCAATTAGACTCCCCTCCCCTCCCACCCTACACCCCCCCCCCCCAAAGAAAAAACTCCACATGTAGTTAAGTATATATAGATATCACGCCCGATAACCCTATAGGCTGGTGGCTGTGGGTAGGCATATTGCTGAAGTGATATTGCGTGGCGGGTTTCTCAACCAAGGTATGTTTTAGATTATAATTGATCAAATATGCTGTAAAAGGTCAGATTTTTTTATCACGTCAGATGCAGTAATGTCTGATTTATAGGTTGAATCTCTTGGTAACAATTTGGCATTGTAGAATACGTTGTTTGAAGACAAAATATCTCGGATTTTGTCGACTTTTTCAAACTTTCAAAGTAAACAAACTCCCAAATTTGCTCAGCATGTCGATTTGTAAGTTATTTTCGTGGATACATGTGGTATAGTATCTCAGTGACAAGACAAACATGACTGCGAACTCAAATAATGCATTTTTCAGTTAAAAAAAGCTATTTGACATACTGTCCCGTCACTATTTTGTGGTAGGCATATTGAATAGCCAAACACCGAGAGGATAGACATATGGCAAACACAGACACGCATGTAGCACAATGATCAATAGTGGTTTTAGTCTGAGAAAACGCTTTTGTGATGCTATATTATTCACAGTGTTGTAAATTCACATCGTCCATGAGTCAGGAAACATACACCACTTATTTCCAAGAACTAAATACTGGCAGTTGTAATGTAAAACTTTTTAATTGTGACAAACTTGCAAAATGGGGGTTTAATTGAAAATGGGGAAAGTATAGCCCAAACTATTCAGCATATTTTAATGTAAAAAAATGAGCCATGCCAGCTTTGTGCAGTTTTCAGGCTGAATGGTCATGGTCCACTATATAGATAATATATATATAGCTACCATTTATAGCCGGTTTTATTTTTTGGCGTTCTTCGAAAGAATGGCGTTCATATATTTGTGTTTTTCTCTTCGACCAGAACGATTCATGTCTACGCCGGTTTATGGAATATAAACCGCACACAAATAAATAACAGTATACGATGCTATTATCAATAATTCAATGTCCCGCCAATGCTAAATGTAGCTAATAGTTATACATAATTTTATCTGGTATCAATATAGGTAAAGACATTGGGCTCAGAGAAATATCAGGTGCGAAAATTAGGGTACGCTAGAACCTGTATAGCTAGAGCATACATATAGTGGACCTTGACCATGACCCAGTTATGCCGCATATACATAAACAGGAGCACCGAGCAATAATACAAATGTGTGTGGGGCGTTAACTTAATTGAGTGGGCGCTGTTGTCTCATGGGCTATATATAGGAGGAATCGCCGTGAGATTTCGTGCGCATTTATAGTGGTAAATGTTTTTGTCAGTACCGTGGGGCAGGTTTTTGGGTGCGTCTAAAATTCACCGAGTACGATATATCATATCGGAGAAATGATCACCTCAGAAAAAAACATCGAGTTGTCATCGCGTGATGATTTCAGATTTTCTGACATTTAAATCTAAGATTTTGCTTCTAAATGCAGAAATTAGTCAATAAATCTGATAAAATGTATTAAAACTTAGAAATAATTTTTCAGTTTATTATGAAATAATAGCACAAATTTGAGCGGGTTCGTTGTTTCATATGCTCACTTTCCGACCCTGTATAATGTTCATGAAGGTTCAGTTGCTCAGATACCACAACATAGTTGGAAGGACAACAAGATTCCTGCTTCCCATTGTGTACACTTCCATATGTGACAGTTCTGTGCGATTTCCAAACTGTCGTCAAAATGTTGGATGAATTCGCTTCGTTTCGTCCGCATCAAACATATTACAGGATGAAACCTGCATGGACTTGATCCAATTACTGCCAGCCAGCTTCTTGAACTTGTCTTCTGTCAGTCGAGCTGATTCAGCACCGTCCTTTAGATTATGGTTGATCTCGGCCATTCTTGTCACCAACGCTTGCAAGAGGTTAAGTAGTTCAACTGCCGATGAGTTTTGTATCATATTCAACAGTTTAATATCGTCCACTTCCATTCGTTCGGCAATGCTCATGCATTTGATCACCATCGCTCTATCGTCCAACAGTGCTGTCTTCTTTTGCTTTAACGTCGGTTCAGTTTCGTGGCCCCAGCAATCGACGACTCCCATAATCTTCCCCTTACCTCTGCATATTTTTTTCCCCATCAACCGCTATTTTTATTACTTTTCGATCCACATTTTCTGCAATATTCTGAATTGCTTCGTCACAAATTCCAGGTAGAAACGACATTGTAGGTTTGGCGGACAACAAGCAACTCTTGCTGGGTACAGCAAACTTTATACGGGATTCGTGTGGAATGAACCACCCTTTCTCGGTTAAGCCTTCCAGAACTTGTCCCAAGTTCCTGATACCACCCATGAATCTGATGAATTTTCCATGAAAAAGTCGATATCCCGCCTTCCAAAATTCTCTGGTTGCTTCCGGATATCTCATGAACGATGTATTCGATGTGGAAAACCAATTTACCACATCCAGGAAAAGGAGATAGCAAATGTTATCAAGAGGTAACTCGTCCTGTGCAACCAAACGATTAAACTTCATAAACATGTCGCCCTGGCCCTCGCGTTCTAGATTTCGTAACACATCGGGTAGCATCCTGGACAGTTGGGATAATTCCACTTCGAAGCGACCATCACGGGCATCATCATAAATTTCATGGTATCTCTGTCAAGTTCATCGAGATCATCGTCATCATCGAAACTATCATGTTCTACGGTCTCGGAACCAAAGTCGAGCGTCCTTTTAACTGGTGTGTTTAACCTTTTCACCTTCGAATGAATATTGAGAATAAATGTTTTTTCATTATTCACAACAATACGTTTTCCCTCCCGTTCTAAGTCCGCCGGAACTATTCCCGAATGAACCTTTTTGGCATATTTTTCCGTCCCACTTTTTGTGTCGAAAATCCTTTCTAGATACCAACGTATTCAACACGTATACAATACGGAAAACGTCGACGTCACGAGTCACAAATTACGTCAACTTTATCTTTTTAACAAGAACTACAAACTTTATTAATAAAGTCGCCTATCAGTTTGATAAAAATGGCTATAAATTACGACAGAAACGAATCAATAAACGCTAAATCTCGATGTTGAATAGTTCTAGTGGGTGTGTAATAAAACACAACAACACATTATGTGTGCGTGGTGAGAAAATTAAATTATGCTGCAAGTTACAACTCGCGCCCCATCGTTGTAACGTTGTAACATTCCGCGTAACAAACTCGTGCGTTAATTTTCACGTCATGCACACATTATGTGTGGTTCTGTCTAATTTATATGAATAATCATTCCAGAGTGTATTTATACAATAATATATGCCAGAAGTTGCATATTGTTGGCTTTAAAGTGCTAAATTGGAGCTTGGTCAATATTTACCAGTGCCTATCAACAATGCCACTTGCCTATCATAACAAGTTTGTGCTTTGCCATGAGCCTATCTGCGAAGGCAATATGCCTGTCATAAATTTGTGATATGACACTCAGGAAAATCGATATTTTTCCACGAAAATATGTCTTTTATTGTGGATTTTGGTTTCATTGTATCATTGGAATGTGCATCTAGTGACATGTGTACATGAAGCCTACATATCGAGATTTCTACCATTTATATTAGGTAGTTTCTTTGATAAACGACAAAAAACGGTTGTAAAATTCGACAAATTAAGTAATAAAAAATATATCTAAAGGCACACGGCTATTACAAATGGTGTATGAATACACCAGTCATGGTCCTATATAATGCCATAAGCGTTCTCGCCGGGTGTATTCCAGAATTTATTATTTTCCTCAAATTCTGAGCACACGTGTGAAAACCGCCACACAATATCGCTAAAGCAATATGCCTACCCACAGCCACCAGCCTATAGGGTTATCGGGCGTGGATATATTTGTTCACAATTTTGATGAAAGAATATCATAAACAATATGGTTTCAAAACTAACATGGGGCCAGCGCATAACATTGACAGTGGTCGAATGGAAAAAAATTATTTACTAATAAATCCATCATTGGTTCTGATTAGTTATCAATGAGTTGGCATCTGATAGTGCACTGATGATAAACAATCCATGGAATATGTTCTCTTGGCATACAAAAGTCCTATTTGGCACAGTTGGGATTGGATAATAACTAAGTTGATGAAAAATTTGCCAATTTGTTAATGAATTCATTTCTATATGTACCCCATCATGCCCTGCACTTAATTACCCGAGGATTTGGAGTAAATATTTGTGGCTTAGATTGTCAAAATATACTCTGATGGTAATCAATTTCACATAAACCTTGGGGTGCTAAAATGCTTCATAAACCTAGTTCAATGATCGTGGACAAAGCGTGGCTGCAAAAATATATATGGAGCACAGAATATCCCATCAAAGTGAGATGAGCACTATTAAATGTGTTCCGTGATGAGTCACTGTTATTATAGGGACCCCAAACACCACAGGAGTATTATTTAAACTTATGTTGTAGATGTGTCCTGTTTGTGTGGTTGCATGCATGGTTTATGATGTGGGGTGCCTGCAGAGAAGGGCACAGGGGTGCAGCTGCTGCTCTTGCTTGCTTCCACCAAAGGAACATGATGTGCATTTTATGCTTTATAGGATGTCAAGAAAAACCTAAAAATTAGTGGGAAGTATCCACCAAAAGGTTGTCATGAGAGCAAAATATATCAATTCTGATATCATAATTATCCTTCAAGATCATTAAATGTTGCTTGAGCGGAACAATTTTGCCCTTTCTGCATTGATGTAAATTTTTTCCTCTTTCTGAAAAAGATGTGCCTTTTTCCTTGAGTTAAGTCCACCTTCTGCTTGTGGCTGCTGTTTATGAATTTAATATCATCCCAAATAAACTCAGCAGAAAACTTCCAAAACACTAAGATTTCAAATTTGATTCATACATTTTCTTAGACATCGTCTTCTTATTGATTTTCACGTCCAATCATCAAATTCATCTCATTTTGATTGGATTTATCTCCTTTTTATTATTACTAAAGACCCCACCCACCTATTGTGGAGGTGAGTGTGTTTGGTGAGATCTCAGACTCATGGTCTATTCATGATAATTTTTGGTATACTATTTCTGTCCTCATGAAAACATATTGAACCTCATCAAATTGACTGTTTACGTTTCTTCCAAATGTTTGGCTGATGTATCAGTTTTTTTCGGATTTGCATATTTAACTGTCTACTTATTTTCATGCACACTTTGCTCAATTGTAAATATGCTACTCCAGTGGTCCATCTCACTGTTAATACATCTCTAGTTGAATTGTGCAAAAGCTGAGGAATATAAAAAATTTCGAGACCCATGAATCAATGAATGTATCCAAAGAATCTTGTAAATAAAATGCATGCAGAAAGCCAGGTGAAGTTCCCAGGAAAGATAAGTATTCTAAACCTACAACAATGACACAACCAGCAAAAGTTTGCCCAACACAACTGCATAAGACAATTAGTATATGGATGTGATCTGTACACTCTAAGGGAGAATGTATGACCTCTGACCTCTGATCAGCACTCTGGGTCAGACAGGTGGATTGTCAGGTTCATGTTTGTTTTTCGGCTCAAATTAAGCTGCACAAACATGGGTAGATAAAGTTACAGAATAACTGTCTTTCGGAGTACTCAGTAAATATCTGAAATAATCCAATTAGTACATATCGTTCAGTATCATCAGTGAAATATGTGCTCGCCCTCAAGCTACAAGCTTTGAATTTTGCTCCTAGGATTTGGTTGATAAACCTCTTATTTCTGACTTAACAGATCAACACTTGATGTAGAGAGAGGAAATTCATATATAAACATTTGCATGGTAATTACAATGGGAGAGGTTCATATGATCTCCAGGATAACAGTATAAATTAGCACTCTCTTAATCCCAAGCCTGCAAATAGTGTGCCTGTCATTTGCAGAATGAGGTCCCAAGAGGGTAAATTTAGTGACACTATCCCGCATAATGGGCTAGCATAACAAAATTCACCATCTGGGGACCTCATTCTGCATGGCCTCATTGGATATGGGAGTCCTAGGATCAGATTGAAGTTCCCCAGTTGAATTTGGTGATGTTTACCCATTAGTCACCTCAATTATACATTTTATCTTCTGCAAATTAGGGGATATAGAAACTTCCGAGAAGCGAAAAAGTAACTAAAACAATGTTAATTTTATACTTTAGATACTTCCCAGAAGATGAGGCCTAAGCAGAATGAGGTCCACTGAGGGTGAATTTGTTGATGCTAGTCCACTTTGCGGGATAGCATGACTAAATTCACCCTCTGGGGACCTCATTCTGCAAATGATAGACACGCTATTTGTAGGCTTGCTTAATCCATTGATTCCTTTATATATTCTCCCATTCACTTATAAACACTTATAATAGTTTTCTTTGTTTGCAGGATATTCTAATAATAAAAACAGTCATTAACCTGTGGATTACCATTAGGCTTCCTGTTGGACTAGTTATATTTGCATCCCTGCAAATGAATGAATGGGAATAAAATAACTATTACCATAGTTATTCAGCAAGTGTCTGGAAGACATAATGCTGAAATTAGCCCTTTTTCATGCTAATTCTATACTTTATTATCGTGACTGATTCGTAGCATAGGTATACCACCACCATGCAATGCATCCATCAAAAAACTTCTGTCGGGACATCCGCTTATTTTGTATGCATATACAGTATATAGCCTGATCAGATATATGCAAGTTGAATTTTATTTATGGGAGCATTAATTTTATGGTCATGATGCTGCATTTGTAGATTAGTCTGTAAATCATACTGGAAATTATCGATGGTCATTTGTTTTGTCGAGTCATGTTTGCACATTAATTGATTATTTTTAATTCTCACAGCACGGGGTAGTATCCTTACATTATCAGGTGTGTACTATGTTGTTTAATATGTGTATGGTTGATCATTATGCATTGATATATATATCAACAAGAGCAGAATTGAACAGAAGTGGTATGCACATAGACGTTATTGAACACCAAACAAAGGACCCATCTGCGTTTTGTCTATACCATAATTATAGACTGGTATATCTTGGGTAGTTGATATTGGATACAAATAAAATACACTTCAATCTGCTTCACTGTCATACTTCTGTTGGGAAGCATCTACATTTGACAGTTTCTTGCACAATATTGAAAATGATTTTGTTAATATGACCTCATAGTATTTTAATATTTTGATTCGGCCTGTCCATATTTGACAGATCTTCAGAAATAGAAGCCTAACAAGATTATTGTACAGCAGAATATTATCTTGGGAATATTGGGGTGATACTTATGCCACTCTGTTGATGTTATTAAGTTGTTCTAGATGTATACAGTAATGCCCTAAATAATTGACTCCTTAACCACAGCAGAATTATGGGTAACTTTTCAGGATTTAGTCTGAAATATGGCTCGTTACCATTCATCGGAAAGCTTTCCGATGAATGGCAACAAGCCATATTTCCGACTAAATCCTGAAAAGTTACCCATAATTCTGCTGTCGTTAACGAGTCGATTATTTAGGGCATTACTGTATCCCTTTCTTAAATATTCCTCATCTGAAAACACTCTGCCCCCCCCCCCCCCCACCCTCCAATACGTGTGACAGCCCCTGTTTGAATAGGATATTCACCTGAGAATGAGTATGTTTATGCATTGTTGTCATAGTATGGGCGTACCTAATTGTGAAACATTCCGTAAGTTACTACTGCACTTCTTGACACATCTTTATCAGTACACCACACTATACACCTGCTCAGGGGTCTTTGTGTAACATCTTCTTATCATTATGTACCATGGTATGTAGCAGCCT
This sequence comes from Siphonodentalium dalli, assembly GCA_032622095.1. Taxonomy (NCBI): domain Eukaryota; kingdom Metazoa; phylum Mollusca; class Scaphopoda; order Gadilida; family Siphonodentaliidae; genus Siphonodentalium; species Siphonodentalium dalli. The sequence continues at coordinate 53,273,116 of CP136064.1, read as the reverse complement.
TATCTGTATGTAACCAGGTATGTAGTATCCTTATCTGTATGTAACCAGGTAGGTAGTATCCTTATCTGGTTATAAACACTCTTTATTAGATGCTCCTCCAGGTCTTATTGCCTGCAGGTATTGCTTTGTTAGTCTGCTGTCTGTTCCTTATCTCTACATCCCATGATGCACTTGGTCTGGTGTCTTATTTGTTATCTGCATCCTATGTTGCATAGAGAGGAGAGTAGTTGGGCGCAAAGCGCCCGGGATTTGCGCCCGGGACTCTCGCCTGGGTTGGTCGAAAAGATCGAATGATCTTCTCCTTCACTCCACGATTTGTTGTTTTGAGTATATCTGAACACAGAAAATCGTCATGTCTGACCATGGCAAATATATGTTACATACAACATTATTCTACATTATGTTTGAAATTATTATCTTGCTGAACTAAATATCTGGGAGCAGGGAGGGGGGGGGGGGGTGGGGCTTTGAGGAACAATAAATAAGTTGTTCCATTAGCATTTCAGTTACGGCCCCTTTTGTTCTTGCATGGTAGTTGTTTTCGATGAATCGCACCCCTCTTTTGTTGATTCTTTCTATGGCGTTGATGTCTTTTTGTTGGTATGGATCCCAAACTTCTGCTGCATATTCAAGGGTGGATCTTACTGTGGATTCATAGGCCATTTTTTTGTGTTTTTTGTCCGCTCTCCTAAGGTTTCGACGGAGGAATCCAAGGGTACTGCCAGCTTTTCTTACTATCTTTGATATGTGGGATGACCAAGTGAGGGTGTTGGTGATGGTTAGCCCTAGATACTGTGCTTCTTCAACTGTTTGGAGTATTTGGTTATCCAGCTGGTACATATGCGTTGACTTGGGTTTTATTGATAAGATGTTGCATTTCTTCGCATTGAACCGCATGCCCCAAACAGCTGCCCATTTTTCCAATGACTTCAGGTCTTCTTGAAGAGCAATATGGTCTTGTTGGCTTTTTATTTGGCAGTAAAGCAGACAATCATCGGCGAAGAGTTTGACTTGCGATGTGACTGCTTGTGGTAAGTCATTTATGTGACACAGGAAGAGGAGAGGACCGAGTACAGTACCCTGTGGTACGCCGGACTCGACTGCTACGTGTTTTGAGAATTCTCCTTCCACTGCTACTCTCATCTGCCGTTTTGTCAGGAAGGTGTCGATCCATTTGAGAGTTTGATTTGTAACACCATAGCTGTTAAGTTTGTGTAGTAGGCTTCGGTGAGGTACTGTGTCGAATGCCTTTGAGAAGTCCAATACTGCTATGTCTGTCTGGATGTCGTTATCGTAATTCTCCATCAGTTCATGTGTTACATTGATCAGTTGTGTCACGCAGGAGTGTCCAGAGCGGAATCCATGGTTTTTGTCAGTGAGGATGTCGTATTTTTCAAAGTGGTCTCTGATTTGCCGGCATAGTATGTGCTCAAGGATTTTGCAGGCCACCGATGTTAGTGATACTGGCCTGTAATTTTCTGTAATACTAGGATGAACAGTGTGCCTTTAATTATTAATACTATGTTTTAAGCTTATTCTTGAACCACCATGATGCCTACCCTGGTTCAAGTTGATGTATCTCTTCCCTGAACTTTCAGTAATGATTTGAGGGTAATTTGAGCCAAACATCAAAATCAATAGGGGCTTCTGTTGATAGGAAATATGTTTTTCTCCAATTATTTTCTATGAACCGGGACAGAAATGTGGCTATTTTTATAGCATTACATCATTTTGAATAGAAATCTATCTTTCATGTCTGTTTTTTATATAATAGTTGAAACGAAGTTCCATTTGTTGTTTTTGTTTGATGTGCTGTCGGGAAGCGATAGAGCATGTACTATAAAGATTTATTGAGGTTTCCAGACACCCAGTTATGAAGCCCTTTGTTGGCAGTTGTTGCTTCAGAGCTATACCCGAATTTATCACATTTAATCTCAGAATACCATAGAGTTACACTCAGTTATATAAACTACATTAAGAATTGTTCAAGCTTCTAGCTATTCTGTATAGGGTATATGAAAGAAATCAGAAAAGCAAAAGATGCCTGAAAATGGGTTAAAATAAATTCCTGAAGTATAAGACATTGTTGAGTCTCAGGGAGAAAAATGAACTGACATGATTAAGCCATGCAGACCTTGTTTTTCTTCCTTATCTGTAGCAGTCTCCAGAGGATAAGATATGTTATCTGGGATAACAATGTTAAATACCAAGCTTTATCACAGAAACAATGTTCATTGTTCTGGAGTCTGTACTGTTAGTCCTCTGAGGATTATATGGTGGGCCCAGAAGATGTGCTGCTTGAATGAACATGGTTCATTGACATACAGGTTATAGAACTAGTTACGGGATCCAGAGTCTGAACAATTTCATCATTTATATTACTGTTGCTATAGATCAGGTCTTAATTGGGGAAAATAGATGAAACATTGTCTTTACAGAACATTGCTTCTTTCATAGAAGTATAAATAAACCCTGGGTATGTGCAGCTGTTTGGTCAAAAAATATGTCAAATAAAAATTAATAGTGGATTGTTTATCTAATTGCATGCAACAAGCATTCAATATAGGTATATTCCATTTTAATAGCAATCTTTTCTAAATCATAATATTATTTCCCAACCAACGATGTTCATTTCCAAACCAAAAGTCTTTCTTATATTCAATATGAGACAATTTCATTCTAATATATATCGTTTTCTAATCAATGTTAAATGATGCAGAATTAATGTTCTATTTCAATTCAATACTAAGTACTCATTTTCCAACCAATATGTAACTAGAGATGGGCCTATCTTGATGCCAGAAATACAAGTATATAAGGATTCATATTTATTGGAGGGAAATGTTAGAAAAGTTCTACAAACTATCATTTGTTTGAACTTATTATCTGAACATTTGCTATGAGATAACTACTTGTCAATGAGTATTTAGTATAGAGAGGGTTAAGAAAGGATTATAAGTCGATTTAAGAAGGGGGTTGACGAGACCAGAAACATCACTTGCACCTGACGCCTGAATTAATAACAGCTCTCGTTCATCAATATGATTATAATTCTAAACCTTACTTGATACTCTGGCCCTCAGATGACCACTTGATAATTCCCCTTATAGATTCTGACAGCCAAATTAAATTTCTTTTGTACTTGCTAAATTAGACTGGACACCAAACAAAGGAACTGATTATATATTCTTTTGATGTCACAAATCGAGTTCTTGTTCATATGGATTGTGATTGTTGAGCACAGAAAAAAAATAGAAGTGGCTATTGGTGAATGAATTAGATGGAAACCAAGCCTTGAAATAGGGTGTCTGTCATTTGCAGAATGAGGTCCCAGAGGGTGAATTTAGTGATGCTACCCCGCATAGCGGGCTAGCGTCACCAAATTCACCCTCTGGGGACATCATTCTGCTCACACCTCAGCAGAATGAGGTTCCCAGAGGGTGAATTTGGTGATGCTAGCCCGCTATGCAGGGTAGCATCACTAAATTCACCCTCTGGGGACCTCATTCTGCAAATGACAGACACCCTATTTCAAGGCTTGATGGAAACATATTGGCAACATCTTGCCTTTTCTGTGGACACCTGTTTTGGGTGTAAAATAACATTTTATTATTGGAGGTAGACACCTGTTTGGCTGGTGGGGATGACTTATTGTTAGTCAATTACTCCAAAAAAAAAAAGGAACGTTCATGAAAAGTAAGTTATTCACCATAAATATTGTGAACAGACATACATGTGTGTATATATGAGAATGTGTTCAATTTTTTTTACATATTTATCGGTGATTTAGTGGGGACACCAGCAAAGGTGTTTTGTATCTATAAGCCTAATTTATACCGTGTGTGGTTCTATCAAAGGTTCAAGGCCTAACTACCATAAATTCAGTCAATTTTGAGAGATCTGCATGAAGTAATTCTCTGCAAGGATACTCATAAAAAAAATCTAAATGATCTTTCACTGCACCATAAATATGAAAAGTTGCTTTATGAAGATGAAAAATGTACTTCAACATTTGAGAGGTTGAGAATTTCTCTCACACTTGTATTTTGAATCAAGAAAAATAAACTTGCTTTTCATATGCTTCAGATACAATAACATTAACGCATTAATAGATGCGCTTGTGATACCTGAGGACAGAAACAGTTCAAAGATTTTTCTGTGTCACAAAACATTCGAGAAATATGTGTGTGGTTTTCACCCGAATAGAGACATTGTTTTCAAATTCAGCATATGTGCCAATATTAACGCATAGGGAGCCTCGCATATATAAGAGAATACATTGGCCTGACAATATTTACCTTGACCTTGTAAGACTCGTACCAGAGCAGTTCCCGTCATGAAAGGGTTAAGTGCCTTTCACAGTTAATCATAGAAAGATCAGTCTTCTGGATCAATGGATGTTATTAAAATATATGTTGTAACTCGAGGCCTGGAACCACGGTTCCATGTTTTAACCCTTTTAGTGCCAGGGGCCGATCTTATCGGCCCTAATTTATGGTCTGCAGAGTGCCCTAAAAAAAAACTTTTTTTTATTTTTTGTTTTGGGTTAGGCCAATGCATTCTCTTATATATGCGAGGCGACCTATGGTCGACTCGCATATATAAGAGAATGCATTGGCACAGGGTATATGGGTCGATACAAAAATCGGACCTGGCACTCAAAGGGTTAAAGGGTTAAAATCTGAAGGACTGATAATTATAGCATATCTTGGACCCTGACAGATGGTAGCTCTGTGTCCCTTTAAGACATTTATCGATAAGAGGATAAGTACTGTTATTATGTGTACACCTGTATGGCATGTCAGACAACACAAAGGTGCATGGGTCTATTGTCTGCTGTTGTACAGGATTTAATGGATTATGTGCGACAATAGGACAGGAATGTGTTCCATCTTTAATGTTTCAAGTCAGCTCCCTAAGCTTTACCTATGCATGGAAGCTGTCAACGTCAACAAAGGACCAAAGCAGTCCAGTATTGTCCCCCAAGCAGAAAGTTAATTGGATAAGATGAGGTGTACTAATATAATTTGTTAGGCTTTTATTGCTACCTTGGGAACATAAGTTATACATAATTGATTTATCATCATGTTTGTAACTTTTGAAATCGATAATTTCATTGAGTAATATTTTAACATACTATCTCTACTCATGTGTTGTGTGAACTCCACCCAATCTTTAACTGAGTTTAGTGATAAGTCTAAGTTATAATTTCAAAATAATTTCATTTTATCTCAAAATTCAAGTTATAACTTCTGTAATCAAGCAGTTTTTTTGATAATTCTATTGCAGCATTATATCCACATTCCATTGAAATTATAATCGAGTTTGATTGTTGTCTTCATTACAGTAGCATGCAATAGAATTTTTTCTCCAGATGGATGCATCTGCAATGAACAATAATATGTTAGAGGATTCTATTGTCGTGCTAGCCTCACTCACAATGTTGAGACAAACCAAATGTTAAATAGAATTTCATAGTGATTTAATATTCTGTATTTTCTAGTGTTAAAAACATTGCTTTGCATTTAATTTTAAAATAAATAGCTGCTGGCCACATGTCCCCCCCCCCCCCCCCTCCCCCCCCCCCCCCCCCCAAATAAGGTGGCTTTAATTTTCTAGAAATAAAAACTTTTATTCAGGGAACAACCAATTGAATAAAACTTCACTTCCAACTGTCTGTTGCTAACACATCTAGTTTTATTATCCCTCCGAAATTTTGGAGGACTATTGTAATCAGCTTTGCACCATTGGGGGGGGGGGGGGGCACGGACTCGCTCAGGGGCATCCCATTCCTTGTCCGGATGTTAACTTGAACAAAATTTAACAGAATTTCTTGATATTTAGTAAGTGGTTCACATATGAAAAGATGCAGGCCAAGTTCGAATTTGGTCACAGTCCAATAACTTTTTATGGAGTTATGTGCCTTTTTCGGCTTAGAAATCTATTGTTTTCAGGTTGTCTTGAGCAATGTTCCACATAATTTCTTTAAATTTGGTACATGGTTACATTTGAGAAGATGCAGGCCAGTTTCTAATTTGGTCACGGTGCGACGATGGTGATAACCCAGTCCACAATCACATGACTAGGTGTACGGGTCAGACACTTCCGGTTTCATATGACAAATCGCGTCCTCAGAGAGAAAGTTGGAATTTTTGATTATTTCAGCTGATTATTTTGGAAATATTGAAGCATATATACTGATATCAAAGATGGTCGAATTGCAAATGAAAGAAATATGTCGAATGAATAATATATTTGTGTTTAAATATGAAACAAAAAATGTAATATAAACAATTAAATTAATTAAAAATTAATTTTTCAAAATTTAAATAAAAAAAAGAAAGAATTTCTTGACAGCGATAGCCATTTATCATTTATTTTTATACCCCCCGCAACGAAGTTAGGGGGGGTATACTGGAGTCAGCTTGTCCGTCCGTCCGTCCGTCGTCCGTCCGTCGTCCGTCCGTCCGTGGACACAAATTTGTCCGGAGTTTTTCTCAGTCGTTTTTTGATCAATTTCCGTGAAACTTGGCACAGACATCAACCACCATGGGAACCTGTGCACCTGCGATTATGACGTCTGTCAGACTTTTTTTTTTGGAGTTATCCCCCCTTTTTCGACTTAGAAAATTTTCGCAGCATGTATACTTTTGTCCGAGCTTTTATTCCTACATTTTTTGGTCAATTTTTTTAAAACGTGGCACAGATATTTAGTACCATTGGAACTTGTGCATCTGCGATTATGACATCTGTCCGACATTTTTTGGTGGAGTTATCCCCCTTTTTCAACTTAGAAACTTTTTTTGCAACATGCATAATTTTGTCCGAGCTTTTATTCCTACATTTTTCCGTCAATGTTTTTTAATCTTGGCACTGATATTTAGTACCATGGGAACCTGTGCACCTGCAATTATGACGTCTGTCCGACATTTTTTGTGTGGAGTTATTCCCCATTTTCGACTTAGAATTATTTTTTTCGCAACATACATAATTTTTTCCAAGCTTTTATTCCTACAATTTTCGGTCAATAGGTTTAAGATTAGGGTTATGGTTGTACACCTGCAATGGGAACTGTTATTTTATTATTTTAACTAAATGTTTACTGACATGTCAAACATCTTAGTATTTTTTAAAAAGGGGGGTATCCGTAGTCCCATTGGGACAGTCACACCTCTAGTTTATAAAGTTTCTATGATAATTATCAAGTCGATATTAAGACCCTTTAATCATGCACCACAATTATCCCCCAATTAACTTAGCACCTTAATTACTACTGTTATTATGTCAATCACTCTAAATGACTGAAACTGATTATATTTTTACACCTGAGATACTCACTCGCCAAGGAAATATGCCCGGGGCGAGCTGTCTTCGGGCCCGACTCTCGTCTCTGTAATTTGTCCTTTTTATGTTATTGTACATTTGACCATGTATTGGTGTAAAGTACAATAAAGTTGATAGATTGATAAAGTACCCATGTACAAAATATATAGAGTTTGAGTTCTTGATATCATTTGTGGGTCACTATTAAAATGACTTTGTTGGATCTGTGGTCATAATTTTTCTTTGGTGCTTCAACAAAGTCAACGGAGGTGTTGAAATATGACCTGTATCTGCATTTGTGTCAATGCAGAAGCATTTTCTGACTTTTGGCATATTGTGGTTGATGATGGAGGGACTGGTCCCTGAATGCAACTTTAACTTTGCCCATGTGACAATCTGCCATGAGTATAGCCCATGGATTTGTCAGGGAAGCCATTATCTAATGGTTAAGGCAAATTGTTTGACAATAAAGTGTTTGCATGTGTGTCATAATATCCACACAAACACATGGAGTATCAAATATCATTCAATTAATCAGGCGTGCTGTCCAGCTACTAACAAGTTAAATGAGCCCAATCCAACATCAGGTCCTATAAAATGATCAATAATGTTACCTGTCATGTGACCCAATTCATGAGTGAACAACCCCAGTGTGAATACAACTCATTGTTGGTGACCTGTTTAATTTTACTGCTGGGACATGTGTACACAGCCTGACAGCCAATCAGACCACTGAGAGAAGCCATGTTTGAAGTTGTTTGAGAAATTTTCTCACCTTGATAGCTTACCTGGTGGAGACTCTAATTACCCGTGTGCTGTTAGTGCCTTGGGAGACATTGTTGTGTGATATTTTGAAAATACTGCCCTGTTTTCGTATTGGATTTATAAATTTTATCAGATTTTGAGTTGATGCTTATGATTGTTGAGTTGTGTGCCATTGGATGTATTTTTTACCTGTGAAATATGTCTGACTCATTTGGTCGACTAATACAATGGAGGATCTCCCGCGGTCTGACTACAGTTGTCCCGAGGAGGATTGGGATATATATAGTCTACAGTACGTGAATTCTCAACTGGAGTCATATCTCAAAATGGTACGTGATATATGTAAATTATCTCAGTGTTTAATTACTTAGAAAGTTCTGTCCTACCGGTACCTGCAGGTTGAAACTGTCTTACTGTTTGAGGTTGCAATGCTGTATGTATATGATGAGTATGAATGTGTTTACTCTACTCCAAGGCCCAGTATAGCACAGTAAAGGCCCAGGGCCTTATTCTTTCTCAATTACACAGCAAAAAGACTTGATCGTGCTGGTATCTTATTTTCACCAGAAACTTAATAAGCTAAGTTCAGCTTATTAAGCTGAATATCCAGTTGTGCCGGACCTGTTCACTGTTGTCTCCATTGGAACTTAGTAGCATGGCTTACGCCATCTAAGTTCCATCGCTGGTCAATGAACGCTATGAGCGAGTAGATTTTCAGTAAAAGTAACAATTATGACCAACGGACATGTATTTATCAAATAAATACTGATATAAGTTTCAAACCATCCCCTCACCTACAGTAATGCTCAAAGTAATCGACTTCTTATAAACCACAGCAGAATTATGGGTAACTTTTCAGGATTTAGTCGGAAATATGGCTTGTTGCCATTAGCTTTCCGATGAATGGCAACAAGCCATATTTCCGACTAACTCCTGAAAAGTTACCCATAATTATGCTGTGGTTAAGAAGTCGATTACTTAGAGCATTACTGGACATGTCATTTAATCTTAAAATCCGACAAAATAACAGAACGTAAACACTGACATGTCTACCATAACATCTGACCGCAGCATGTAATTGCACGCACTCATGAATCCCCTTGGAATATCCAAACTTTCCACAATCAGGTCGAGTGTAACTACTAGTACACCCTGCGCATGCGTGACCTTTGTTCTACTAACCTTACTAGGGGTAACTCCCATGTTTTCGGTCACATGTGACGTGCACCTGTTGTCATGTGATATTTAGGACCGCCTACTTGCCTTGCTTCGACCATTTTTCCGACTGGATTTTTTTATTAAATAATTACGGAATTTTACACACTTTCTGGTAGGTGTCAGAGTTAATATAGATTGCAATATTGTTAACATTAATGACTGTCTTAAAATTAAGTGTATTTAAAAAAATTAGCTACTCGCCCATGCTGAAGGCCGAGGGCGTTCTGACTTGATCCGAACATTAAGTTCATCAAGTCAGGTCTGACTAGCTAATACTCCGCCTCCAGTTGCACTTTCAAACATTTTTTTTACTTGGCAGTGCTACCTTATTTAGTTATTTATTATGAAATTTCTATAGAAACTTCTTCACATAGATTCTATTTCTTTTATAGACTATGTCTCCCATAGCAGATGAGGCCACGCAGACTGAGGTCACTGGAGGGTGTATTTGGTGATGCTTGCCTGCTATGTGGGATAGTGTCACTAAATTCACCCTCTGTGGACCTCATTCTGCAAATGACCGGCACATAGCTTATTCTCATTTCTGTTCACACAGTTAACAAGCTACAAATCAAGGTGAAAATCACAATAGAAGGTGATATTGATTATATTTAATTAAAAACTAACTTGTTTTAGATAACCCCATTGGTCCCTTGTCTTAAATAACGCAATTGGTTGTAATCAGCCCCCCTCCAAACTACACAGCAAATAAATAAACTTATCCTATCCGCAGTGTGCATGCACTCATTGCACTGTAATACTATCCTGACCACATTATACCAGTATAGACCCCCTCCCCACTGAGAACTATACTCCCCTGGCCACATACATGTAGCATAGATAAAGAGAAAATATTTACCAGACCTTCTCCCCCACTAAGCACTATACTCCCCTGACCCACATACAGTAATGCCCTAAATAATCGACTCCTTAACGACAGCAGATGGAAATATGACTTGTTGCCATTCATCGGAAAGCTCTCACTGAGAGCTTTCCGATGAATGGCAACAAGCCATATTTCCAACTAAATCCTGAAAAGTTACCCATAATTCTGCTGTGGTTAAGGAGTCGGTTATTTAGGGCATTATTGTACCATACTGCCTTCGAAATTAGGAAAAATGTCCCACAGCAAATTTTATGCTGTGGCATGTTAGTTTCATAGACATGTAACAGACTCTCTCCCCCACTATGCACCATACTCCGCTGACCACATACCTTAGATATATACATCAGATTTATGGAGGCATCAAGGAGTATGAGTATGCCCTACACTAGACACCTGACTGGATACCTGACAGAGACATTACACCATAGATGACCAGACTGATTGCAAGGTGTTACATCCATCAATACCCCATTACTCAAATCATTGTAATGAATCAGATAGTAATTAGACCCTGGGGATACATAACTATTACTTGTTTATTGGACCATGATGCCTGGTGGTCAGTTAACCTATATTTACTAATTTTTCAATACTCTGTCTGCTGTGCTTAAATTGCTACTGTGCATCCTCTTCAATTAAGCAAAATTTAAAATATTGGTACAATGACTGAATATTTATATCTGAAATATGTGGCATATTATCCTGAGTTAGAATGACCAGTGTTGAATGAAGGTAGTCAAATTTGTCATGCAAAAGCTGATTATATACCTGGATTTATATTTACTGGGGTTTAACGCGGTTTTCGAAGTCAGGGCTATATGACGATATTGCCAGTTTTATTGATGGAGGGAAAGTTAGTGCAATAAGGTAAATCTAGCAGTGATTTCATTGGTGGAAGAATGACCTATTGTGCTTAGTGAAACCACCGACCATCTGTGAGTAAACTGCCAACTCCCCCAGATAGCAATATGGGATACAGTCAACGATGACTCCACTGGGAATTGAACCCATTTCACCAGCGCTGGAGAGCGATTCGGTCTGGAGCAGAGCCCATACAGACGGAGCTACTGAGGCCCCTCTATATACTAGTACCTGGAATATATATATTCAAGTATTCAAGACACAGATTTGTTATAAAATTCCATCTAAGCTTCTGAATACATGTACTTTATCATTTTAGATTTTAAACATTCTGTACTTTACTAGTCCTTTTAAGCCAGAGTTATCATGGACCAAAGAGAATGTTTGGGAAATGAATAGGGGATTATTGTAGAGTATAATTGAGGTGAATATGGAGACGGGTGTGTCGGAGGCTTCATGTAAACTCTCACACCACAGTGGGTGGTAAAATGGGTTAATAAATTATAAGATAACAGCCCTCTCCCTCCATTACACTAGCAGTAATTTCCATCTAATTTTGCTATTTTTTAATGCTCAAATTTTCGTTTTTATTAAAATAATTATCGCTCATTGTGTAGGGGGGGGGGGGGGGTGTGGGGATACAACAAATCCTCACATCACCTTTGACTCATCCCTGTGATTCCACATAGCTTAAGTTTTTGTTAATAATAACTATCTTCCTCGCATCTACAGTGTATATGGTACAATATCTGGGTTAATGGGATATAATATCAGCCTGAAACATAAAGCACACCATATGCGTTCTGTCAGCATGGCTATGGAATGGAGTACATGGTGATTGGAAACTAATCTATTCACCAAGGAATTTAAATTATATGTAGACTCAGTCCTACACAGTCAGACAGATCAATTTATTGAATTGTATCATAATCACTGCAAATATTCACATTGCATTACTCATGTTAAATGGAACGATTACGTAAAAATGAAAAATGATACAACTATTGATTAGCAAAATTAGTGTATGCATGGTATGTCTGAGTCGACATTGAAATCATTACAAGCTGACGAAGCACTTATATATTATGACTGGCAAGCGTGCAATTTATACTGATACCTGTACATTGTGGTATATGTGAGGTTTAGTAATGCTCTAAGTAATCGACTCCATAACCACAGCAGAATTATGGGTAACTTTTCAGGATTTATTCGGAAATATGGCTTGTTGCCATTCATCGGAAAGCTCTCCGATGAATGGCAACAAGCCATATTTCCGACTAAATCCTGAAAAGTTACCCATAATTCTGCTGTGGTTATGGAGTCGATTACTTAGGGCATTACTGTATAGATCCAGTAAAATAGTGTTGATAATGGAGGTCTGGTAGCTGTCTTTGTTACCATATGTCTCACATGTATGGTATGAGTCTGGTTGGAGATGACATATTTTATTGAACTTCCCAGTGATACAGTAATGCCCTAAATAATCGACTCCTTAACCACAGAAGAATTATGGGTAATTTTTCAGGATTTAGTTGTCATTCATTGGACAGCTCCATGTAAAAGCTTTCCGATGAATGGCAACAAGCCATATTTCCGACTAAATCCTGAAAAATTGCCCATAATTATGTTGTGGTTAAGGAGTGGATTATTTAGGGCATTACTGTACATATAAGAAATTACAAAATAGAACGACTTTGTTTTTGTTCGGAAAAAGCCAATCTAAGAAAACTATTTTTTTTCAGGGGGATGTGTTGTCGACGACCTTTTATTCAAATAAATATGAATCATCACAGGAATACTAGTAGTTCATAATTTTGATCATGGGATTTACACTTCAACACCGAACACATTACTAGCTGATGAGTCGGCTACATGTAATGACTGACATGCTAGCTAGCTAGTATTTGATATTCATATTCATGTAGTGTCATACAAAAATGTCTTAAGGGAAAACAGTATTGATCATTGAATCAGTGTCTGAGAACTTGGTAGAAGTGCATGTGTACTTATTTCTCAAATTATCCAGTTCTAAATAATTCCTTCAGGTCTAAATGTTTATATCGATCTCGATTGTTTAAACCTCGATGCTGGAAGCAATCCTGGCAAAGACACAAAACTTGATTGATTTACTTGTTTAGATATTTGCGGTGTACTAGTATTTATGTTATAGTTTTTTTTAATGAGGATCTTCAGTAAAATGATGAAATTCTATAAAGCAACATGGAAATGTGAACTGAATGCAGAAACTATAGTTAATGATATCTTCCTAACTCAGATGCAGACTTGTGTATTGGTGTATCATACGATGTTAAACTCATTAAATTTGGCAACTACCCTGCTGGACAAAACAAGTGTCCACTCAACCGCGGTGTGGTTAGCGTTGCCACCGCGGCCGAAATGCAACTACACCACAGCTGCACCGGCTAACTACAGTTGGGCCGCGGTGTACTTGCCATTCAGCCATGGTGTAGATGCCGCGGTGTACGTTCATTAAACTGAAAAAAGACAATACAAACCAGAAATCTAACCACGGCGCACATGCCATTCAGCCGCATTGTAGTTGCCTTTCGGCCAAGATGTACTTGCCGTTTGGCCGTAGTGTACATGCTGTTCGGCCGCGGTGCTCAACTGCAGTTACAAACTCTGACACCGCGGCTGAACGGCAAATACACCGCGGTGCCAATGGACACTTGTTTTGTCCAGCAGGGTAACTCTAATGTGAGACTAACCCTTTCTTTTCTAAATTGATTCTCCTATTTAGTTATAAAATTACACATTGGAATGGCCTATTATTCATCTGGATGAATGTTCAGGAAATATATTAAGCAGATTCCTATTCATTGGTGGGAAATGTTTAGATAATAAGTTTGACAAAATGGCCCATTATCTAAACATTTCCTGAGGGACTTGTCAATGAATATTTAATAAAGAAAGGCTTAATTTGACTGGGGCTGCTGATGCAAGATTATTAGCTCATGATTTAATGCATAGTATCTGGAGTGTGTGATACAGTGCGACACTTTGTAAATAAAGTTATCCCATTCAATAAAAAGATTCTTGAATCCGGCATGATGATGTATTCTTTCTAAATAAAAACTACTTAACCCTTTCATGAGTTGGTGCAGCATTAAAGATCCTGTGCCAGTGCATTCTCTTATATATGTGAGTCTCCCATAGGGAGTCTCACATATATAAGAGAATGCACTGGCTTACAAGGTAAAGGCAAATGTTGTTAGACCAATGTATTCTCTTATACATGTATATGTGATCGAGGCTCCCTATGGGAGACTCTCATATATAAGAGAATACATTTTCACAGAGTTTTCACAAAATTTCAGGAAGCTCCAGTCATGGAAGGGGTTAAAAGCTTCTTGAATCAGGTGTAATGTTGTATTCTTTCTATATAAACTGCTTAAATAATACTCTGGTTTAGTAACTTTTTTTCTTCAAATTCTGTGGTTTTTCGAGATTATGTACAAAGATCCCCAAATAAACATGGTGGATCCAGCAAACATGTTTTATCACCTAGGAGAAACCAGTCGTAAATAATACATGGGCAATTGTAAACATCGTTGATGCATCCAGATGCAAATACACCTCATGCCTACCTGTCAGATGGTCTGTGTCAACAACAAATTGAGACAACTGTCAGAAGCAGGTTACCATGCTATATGTGACGAGACTGAGACCAGTTATATTCTTGGCTGTTAATTTGCTGCAGAAATAGGCTTCATCTGTGACAATTACATGTCACTCAAAACCATTTATATTCATAGCTGTCACTTGGTTACTTGTCTAAGTATAGTATATATTTAGTGACTGTCTTTCTCAATGACATATCTGATGTTTGAACTCATAAATTCTAATAGGTGAATTATGAACCATTTATATTCACACCATAGCTGTCACTCGCTGTATATTGGTGCAGAAATACTGTATGTTTCATCAATGACATATCTGATGTCAAATATATTACCATACTGAGTGAGCTTCCTTATGCCACAGTATGCGTTGAAGTAGTTACAATGGCAGAACATGCATACTTTGGGAAAGAGCAGCCCATCTAGTGGCAATGCAGGATGAGTATACAGTAATGCCCTAAATAATCGACTCCTTAACCACAGCAGGAAATATGGCTTGTTCACTGAGAGCTTTCCGATGAATGGCAACAAGCCATATTTCCATCTAAATCCTGCAGCAGAATTATGGGTAATTTTTCCAACTAAATCCTGAAAAATTACCCATAATTCTGCTGTGGTTAAGGAGTTGATTATTTAAGGCATTACTGTAGTTATTAGATGCCCATTGATGTTCAGCCTCAGTCTATTTGTTGAACTTATTAGCTGAACAGTCCAATAAATGAATCTCCACCTATCAGGCCTCAAAATATGGTGCTGCATGGTCATACGCTGAATGAGGTCCCCAGAGGGTGAATTTAGTGACACTACCCTGCACAACGATCTAGCATCACAAAATTCACCTCGTATGGACCTCACGGCAGATGACACATTACATTATCAAAGTGCTCCCATTCAAGGTGCTCCCAATGGGAGCACACATCTGGGAACTTTAATCTGTGTCTAGGTCTCCCATAGCAGATGAGGCCATGCAGAATGAGGTCCCCAGAGTATGAATTTAGAGATGCTATCCTACTGTGACCATTGATCAAAACTCAGGATGTACATGTATGTACCCTATATGTAGGGTCCAGTCTAGCTGCTGTGTCATACTCAAAACCACATGAACAACCATCAGCACCAAAGGTGAGGCTGACTAACGAGAAATTTATCACAGGTGTGTCATTCAACTGTCGACATTGTTCCGCCACCTGTTGCGATAATTGCACAAACATGAAATAAACTCGACCATATTGAGACAGCGGATATTGGAATTTTGACAAACAATATCTCGTACAAATACATGTGTCTGGGCAATTATCTTGACGGGAGCTATACAATATTAAGAAAGGACCAGCTTGTTTCTCTGTAAGGGTGTTGCAATGATGGTTTACCAGTAATTTTGGGTGGTTGCATGTAAATGTTACCAGGGGCGCGGAAGAGGGGGGGGCAGAGGGTCAGCTGACCCCCCCTGCCCTTGACCAAGGGGGGCGATCAGGGGCAGGACTTGCCCTTTTTCTGGAGACAGAAAATGCTTTTTGTGTGTTTAATCTCGTGTTTTTATAGCAAAATGTTACTTTTTTGGTCCAAATACCACCAATTTCACAAGGAATATTAATTTTTTGTCAATTTTATCACAAAACGGCCATAAAAACCGACAAATACCATTAAAATAGGGATTTTTGCCACAATGAATTTATGGTTATTTTCCCGAGTTTGCGGAGAAAATGCCCTTTTTTTGCGGAAAAGTGCCCTTTTTGTAGGCTCTGCCCCCCCCTGTCATTGGATGCTTCCGGCGCCCCTGAATGTTACTACTGTTTTCTGGGATGTCTTACTTTGTTACCTATGCGAGTTTCTACAAACTTTTGAGATTCGTGTCTCGACATGTATCTCTACATAGGATCAGTTGCGATTGGATTGTGGGGGTTCCGAAATAAGTAAAAAAATAACTAGAATAACTACATGTATCTGTTCAAGATACAGAAAATACAATAGATATTAAAAAGAGGTTGTATAAATGTACAGTATGCAGTGAAGGGTCAGAAATTTGGGAAATCTCTGGGCTTTGTTATTGGATAAGTACCTATGTATCACGGTTTATTAATATGGAAATGCATGCCAACACAAAGAATCCTAACTCTTGTGTGAAATAATCTGTGAAATAATCTGCAATAAGTTTAGTTATGTCACCAATAAAATGTATGAAGATATGACTGGTACATGCCAGGGTTGGGGTAATCGTAATCAGTAATCGTAATCAAAGTAATCGATTACAAAATTTGGAGTAATCGTCTGTAATCAGTATTCATATATGTTAGTTTTAATGCATGTAAGAAAATTTAAAATATATTAAAATATATTTACATAAATAAATACACATAAAACATAATGTATTCCCAATAAATTGGTGCATAAATTCATGATGAAACCTTTCCAATACATGTAAATGTAAAAAAGTTTATATGTTTGTTTCAGTCGTTTCTTGTTTCCATGTTATGCAGTGATGTCCTTATTCAATCAAATTTGATAATTTAATTTGAATTATTTCATTATTTATTCCTATGCGATCAAAATGGTTGGAAACTAACAATTGTAATCAAAAAGTAATCGATTACATTTACTAAAGTAATTGTAATCGTAATCGATTACATTGAAAAAAATGTAATCAGATATCGTAATTGTAATCATGTAAATCAAAAGTAATTGTAATCGTAATCGATTACATTGGCATGTAATCGCCCCAACCCTGGTACATGCATAAAGTGACACTGGAAGCAGTGAGCAGCAAATGACACTTTAAAGCTGCTTAGTCTTAGACTGATAGGATCGCTGTTAGGTAGATCATGCCATGAATCTCTACTCTGGCTAACACCCATAGAGATCATATTCCACCATTACAAAACCTGGAAACTTTTTGAAGTTTTGGCAGGGAACCGTATGAAGTCGAAAAATAATGCGGGGAATATATTTCTTAGTTATTATCTGTTCATTAATAATGTACTTCGCTGTAGGCGAAGGTCTCAACTCGAAATTGCTTGTTTCTCTGTGACTTTTGTGAACTGATGTCGCAATAAACATTGAATTAATTACCAAGGAGAAATTTCATAATTGAAGTGACGCAAAGCAAAATGTCTTCACAAAGCCACTTAAATTAGTGAAATTTTGAGTTGTGACCTTCACCTACAGTGATTTACATTAGTAAAGAACAGATAATAACTAAGAAATATATTCACCACATTATTTTTTCAACTTAACAAGGTTCCCTCTCAAAATTAAAAAAAAGTTTCCATGTTTTGTACTGGTGGAATGTGATCTCTATGGGCATTAGCCAGAGTAGAGATTCATGGCATGATCTACTGGTACTATGTTAGGGTGCTGAATGTCCTGACTGTACAGATATCGACTAAATGAGATTTATTTTCATATAAACTGTGATGATTATTTCATGGCTCATGGGAAACATTTCATGACGCACAGGAATTCTATACATATCAGATTATGAAACTTATCAATCAGCTGTCAAATAGGACTCAAGGCATTTCGATCTAATAATCTGAATAATCTGAACATCCCTTCATAGTGTGTCAACTAATCCCTGATGCATGAAGATATGACTTTAAAAAACTCATTTTATCAATAGGTCAAACTAATGGATTAAAATGCTTTCAAAGATCTAACACTTTTCAAGTTTGGTCATGTGTGAAAGTTGATATTAATTGCTAGTGTCAAATACATTGAATGCAATTTAGTTTGATGGCTATAATGCTTCTGCTATAAATGCAGTAACTTAAAAATGAATTGAGGATTCATAGATATTTTATTGTGAGAAAATATCAGCTAAGTTTGAGTATTATTACCACTTTACAGGGTGTTCCCTAGTCCAAGTCTTCTCGTACTAAAACTAGCTAAGATTTTGGGATGGAGAGATGCTAGTATTTAGTCCGAGATCGCGCGCATAGCCTTCTTATGACACGAGTTACGCCCAGGATCTGTGGCGGGAATCTGTGGTGTATTTTACTCGATTTACCTAACAAAGCAATACATGATGCTATATACGTCGGAAAGAGTGACATCTTATGGTCAGAATGGTGTATAATAATCTAACTTTAATGTTAAATTACACATAGAATATTCCGGTTGATTGCCACAAACATCGTTGTTTTTTCTGTTTGTTTACTTAACTGAAAGCCGAACTCAGGTTCCGAAGAACTTCGGCATTGTCCGGTGTTTGTTCTGAGTATTCTAGTTTCCGTTTCTATATATAGCGCGGGGTTTTCCGAACAAAATGGCGAAAACCGATCGCCGCAAAGTCCAGTTTCCAATGTGCTTTGAGAACAATTCCCGCACTAAAAACTTAATGACATAATGGAGGATCAGAAAGGTAGTTTTGTTGACAATTTTTAGCAAGCAACTTGTCAAAATTGGAGCAAATTAGAACTCTTGTGTCTGACTTGCCATGCGTGTGATTTTCATCCACGTGCATTTTGACTTTTGTGTTGATAAAATAATCGGAGAACCGAATCACACAGTTTCGAAATATAGTTCTTCCGTTTTAGTGGAGAATTCATTGTAATTTGCGTTGTCAGTCGAAAATCTACGGAATATTTTCAACGGAAAATGCCGAACACAGTTCGCGAGGTCAACTGAGTTCGCATACTTTTAAAAATTTGTAAACATTGCGGTAAATGTCTCTTTTCGCATTAAATTACCGCTTTCAATTCACAACTGATGTGGGGTTCAGATCAAATAGCATGTCTTCTGCGGAAAATATCTTTTATTGTCGCAATTGTGATATTTTATTTCATATAATTGTGGTTTTATTTGAGCGGGTCATTAACGCTTAACTCGTGTCATAAGAAGGCTATGCGCGCGATCTCGGACTAAATACTAGCATCTCTCCATCCCAAAATCTTGGCTAGTTTTAGTATGAGAAGACTTGGACTAGGTGTTCCCTAGAGTATTAACAGAGTTTGACTGTTAAAATGAAAACTTATAATGCTCTGCAGTAGCAGGCCAATAATGAATTTTTCGCTCTCGCAAATTTAATTATGACATATTAACAGACTAAAAATGGGAATTATGTCACAGAAACCTACGCTGCATCCCTTGTCTGGATCACACTTCAATTTATCATTTGTAAACAAGTGATAAAATGGATTTGATGGAATAATCAACTTATTGTTTAAAAAATAAATAACCAAGAAACTCATGTTATAGTTTTATTGTTATGGCAAAGATCTCTGTCCACTGCATGAATCATTGTTTATTGATTATATTTCACAAATCTTTATATTCCTGTTTTTTTGGGGTTTTTTTTTTGGAGAAACCGATGAAGCCTAATTAGGAGATAAACGAACTCTGTTTCTGGGATTCTAGCATGAGACAGTTTGTGAATGAGCCGGCAAGTTCACAAACTGTTTTCATGTTTGAATCCCCGAAAATATCCAAAAAATAAGGTACCGTTATGTTTACATGTATCTCCATTGTAATTAAAGTTACCAAAATTATCAGAAGAAATTTCATGAAATGCACTTTTTATTGGGATTACATGCTATGAAGTGAGATATTTTTTCCTGGCACATCAAATCTCTGGATACTTCAATGTGCCTATATGAATTTGATGAAAGTCATCCTGACTATTTCACCCATCAGCCCATTCGATACCCATTCTAGAAGTTTTCATGTACATTGCATTGGTCCATTCTTTATTTGTCTGAATTATTCAGATGATACTATAATCATACAACAGGCGGAGATTCAGATTAATAGTGGACTGTTCAGCTAATAAGTTCAATAAACATCCTGATGCTGAAAATCAATGGGTTACATGCCTGAAAAATATGGTGCTGGACATTTGCAGAATGAGGTCCCCAGAGGGTGAATTTAGTGACACTACCCTGCACAGCAGACTAGCATCACTAAATTAATCCTCTGGGAACCTAATGCTGCATGGCCTCATCTGCTATGGGAGACCTCGACCCAGATTTAAGTTCCCAGTTGGTGAAAATGGTGATGTGCACCCATTGGGCACCCCCAATTATGCATTGTGTCATCTGCCAATTCAGAGATTTTGAGAAGCAAAACTAAAAAAAGAAAACAAATCTTTCTAATGAAGTTTCTACAGAATCTAAAATCTTTTTAATTTGACAATAAAGATACTTTCCAGAGAATCTATGAGGCCTGAACAGAATGAGGTCCCCAGAAGGTAAATTTATTGTTGCTAGCCCACTGTTCTGGGTAGCACCACTAAATTAACCCTCTGGGGACCTCGTTCTTCTAATGTCTGGTACCATATTTTGAGGTCTTGAATGGGCATCTAATTACCCTGTTACCCAACAAACCGGCCAAAACCGGCCAAATAAAGCTTCAACAGCCTAAAATATCTTCGGTTTGTCTCAATAGAACCATACAAATATGGATATCATTGGAACCGGCTCCTTGACCACATTGTGATAGTCACAGTTATGCCCTGTGCCAATGCATTCTCTTATATATGGGAGTCGACCATAGGTCGCCTCGCATATATAAGAGAATGCATTGGCCTAAAAAAAAATCTTTTTTTAACACTTTTTACCATTTTTTCTTACATTCTTTAACAATTTTATAATTTGTAATGACTATGTGTTAAGCCAATGCATTCTCTTATATATGCGAGGCGACCTATGGTCGACTCGCATATATAAGAGAATGCATTGGCACAGGGCCCTTCTGTTGGGTAAAGGGTTAATTACTATACTCATCCAACATTTCCATCAGATGGGCGGTGGGTCTCTTTTAGGCTACCATTCCAGCCCAAGCCCATGCATATCTCCTCTCAGATATGTTTCAATTGTCGATGGTGGTGTGATCAATTCTCAGTACTCTTATTTTACCAACATATATAAAATATCTACCTACTAGTACAATATCTATTTTGTGCCATGCCAATGAAAACATTCTTAACAGTAACGTCATAAATAATCGATCCTTAAACCACAGCAGAATTATGGTGAGAGCTTTATAATGAATGGCAACAAGCCATATTTCTGACTAAATCCTGGCAAATTTCCCATAATTCTACTGTGGTTAAAGGGTCATATGCTTTTGGCATTACAGTACATTAGCTAAACTTTTATTAAAATAAAAACACATTTATGAATGATTCCTTGACTTTACTTTATACTATGAAAGATGTTCAGAATTTGTGCTCATAATGATGTTATAGGCTGATATGCTACTACATGTACATGTATGTACATATTTGTAATTGTTTATATCAACTGAAATTTTCCCCCAGAATCTAAACACACAACCAATTCCAAGCAGAACCTCTGACTCATGAGTCTTCATACTCATCAATGAGTCTTCATTTAAAATGTTAAGCTGAACAAACAATTTTACAGTGCAAATTAACACAAGTTAATGTGCCACAGTCCTTAGGAGTTAGTATAAACTTACTACAGTGTTGCTAAGGATAACTCAACGCACCTGAGATTTAGTTATATGACTACTATATAGGGCTCTTCTATGAACCTCTCTCAGACTGGGTGTCACACTGTGCACTCTTACAAGAGGAAACCAAACCAGTATGGAAGTTACACATGAATAGAAACTCCATGTCGAGAGAGTGAATTAGAATAAATAATTTACCCATGTTCCATTCAAGGAACGAATAATCAAGGTAAATGTTCACAATCACCACCGGTGTGGCGAAAAACTAATTAATGTATTAGCAGTCCCCACTGTATGAAGGGGCCTTTTAAATTTCTATTCATGGGTAGATATTTTTCTGGTTAATGTCATTAAACCTCATTGTGGATAAATATTATACATTGAAATTTGTTTTCAGTTCTTTCTTTCTTTTGAATACAGTTTAGACTCTTTAATACAATGACGTTGCTTTCTTGTGACCATTGGTAAAGAATGACTGTTCTTATTTTAGCCTCTTCATTCAATGTTTCATTGTGCTTGTAAACGTTTTTGCAACTAGAGGTTGCAAATTAAAAAATGATTAAACTCTCTTTACAATAAAAAATAAACTAATTTTTGCCTTTTTAGGTAAGCTGCTAGCATTAGTCATTAGTGTCGTAAAATAAGTACAGGTGCGTTGGGAACTGGATCATTTGATGAATTCAAAGGCTGCATTGGCAATGAAATACCTGAACATATGGGACTTCTATTACCTTAAGAGTTTTCATCAATTCACACCATTGTTGCGAATATAGAGTTTTTCATCAAGAGTGATCATTATACACAATTACTCAAATATATGAATACAGCAGTATTCATCTAGTCGCTGACTCAAAAGGTGCTATTGTGTATAAATTCCCTAATTTTTTTCCAATTCAGAAAATTTCTAATATCAACAATCACAGCCTATTTTCTGGTCTAAAATTTTCAACCTGTGTTGCTTTAGGCATAACAATTTTTTTCACACACTTTTCTCCTCACCACATTGACAACTCCCACTTTATATATAGCTTATGGTAAACATGAAGACTCCTTTATATAAATGCACAATATATAAGTATTGTGTACTTAGTCAGGCCAGCACAAACTGTCAACAGAACTATGTTAAATATGACCCACCCTAATTCTACTACCGTCATTATATAGTTCATGAACCTGTGTGTACCATAAACCGATTATACAGGTGAATAAACGTGCCTCGAAGGCCAGCCTGTTTAACCAACTGTGTATTTGCCTTCATGTTGCGAAATAGGAAAACAAATAAGTCATGGGTAGTTCGTCAATATCACCTGTGGGACAGGTGAATTTGACAGCTTATCAATTCTTAGCCTGCGGAATGTCCTCTCAGGCAATCAAGCAAATATTTCAAATTTATGATCCAAGGAAATACTTTTATTAGCATGGTGTTATCTACCTGTATCACATAAACATAGGAAATAAGTATAAGATGAGTATAGTATAGATATCAGTAAGGATAGATTTATTTACGCTTTATTGGGTGGCGAGAAGCTTTTAAGTATACCCTCAATCTCTTTTTGGGGTGAGAAGGTATCTAGCAGCTCCAGGCCTTTCTTTCATACATTCATCATTGCAACCAAGTGACAATTAGAAAAATCAATTTCTTCTGAAGGTTCTTGACGACCAATTTAGGCTAATCTAAAGGAAATAACTCTAAAATATAGAAAATGCTTTGATAATATGTTTATGCAAGAGGCAGAGTTCAGGGGGGGGGGGGTGAGGTCAGGCAGGGGCTTCAGCCCCCACCCTTGCCCTCAACTGAAGGTTGTACGAAACCATAATTGACATTGGGTAAAGTGCTCTACCGTGGGTTTGTGCCCCCTTGCCTTTCAGTGTGTCTGCCACCCCTAACGGCGTTAACTGAATTATGATTCAAGGCTTTGATGTTATAATCACCATAATAATTATCATAATTTGTCTATGCATGGTGTCATGCTTGTTTATGTATTTATCAGAACACACTATAAAAGAAGAATGGACCGTTCCAATGTACTGAAGTGAAAATCTGTTCAGAAAGAGTTGAAGGGTCAGCTAAAAGGGCCAGTAATTTTAACACTCATCCACATGGGGCTTTTGATTTTCTAGTTCGCTTTCCAACTGTCCAGACACCAAATGACCCTAGTTTATTTTCTCTCTTCAGCTACCTGCAGGAGTCGATATGACACTGAGTGAGCTTCAAGACATGGCTGCTCGACAGCAACAACAAATCGAGAATCAACAGCAGACGCTGATCGCCAAAGAACAGCGGCTCAAGTTCCTCAAAGAGCAGGAGAAGAAACACCAGCACATAACATCAGAGAACGAGAGACTACGGAAACTGCGTGAGAAGGTCGAATCACAGGAACTCAAACTGAAGAAACTCCGAGCTCTGAGAGGGCAAGTCGCCCATAACAAGGAGTCAAATGGAAACCTCAGTAAGAGTCCGCATAAAATTTATGTAAAGAAAGGGCAAATTGCTCAAAATAAGGAATCGAATGGAAACTTCAATATTAGAGTTTGGCGTGATAATTAATGCATTTATATAATTCCACAATGAATTATCTTCATTGAAATGTACACTGTTACATTTTATAAGGCCTGGTAACATTATTACCATTATCCTACATTAAAACAAGTCAATAAAGATGTTAGAAATGGTCTGACAGGACTTGAACTTGAACATGACTTGCATGTAACCATAAATTTTAAAGACGTCTGTCAAATGTTATAGTTTGATTATCAGACAGATGTTTTGGACAGTAAAACGAACTGACATATAGATGGACACCATTCATTTCTATAGTCCCCTGAAAAAATTTAGGGGACGGAAAGTGAACTATTCAATAGGAACCATATATGCTAAATCATATTTTACAGTTTGCATTGAATTCATCAGATTTTTCAAGTGCTTTTTAAGACAAATCGGAAACTACTGAGCTAATTGGAAATAATTTGTGTTCTTGTCTGATGTAGTAAAGAAAATAGAATTAATTGTGGACATGAAATTGTAAGTAAATCTTGTGTTTTATTCTATCAGGAATACTGATTCTCACGTTGAATTTCAGATGCAGAACTTGAGTCAATCAGAGCTCTATTTAATGAAAAGGAGAAGGAACTAGCGATGGCTGTCAGTAAGGTCGACGAGCTGACACGGCAACTAGAGGAAATCAGGAAAGGGCGGATAAACGGCTTCAATGGAGATCTATCTAATAGTGCTTCGGCTCTTGAGCTTGAAAAATTGAAAAAAGAGTTGATGGTAAGTATATTAATACAGGGAATGAATAATAACTAGAAATAGAGAACCATTCATATCTGAAATGATAAGCATTCATCAAACAACTGAAGAAATTGGTAGAATAATATAATTCTTGATGACAGCGTAATATGACTATATTTCATCCAAGCAGTTTTTAATTAAACAGATGGCATATGTCTGACGCCAAACTAAGTGCCACTGCACACGCTACGATTAAAATCGTAAGTGGGACAAATCGCAGGTGGAGAAAAGTGACTTGCCCGCAGACGCTATGGTGCAGCGATGTTTGCAGCTACGATTTTATCCACGTGGTCGGTCACATGATAGCAAAATGTTATACCACATTCTCAGAATTATGCAACTAAATACATATACATGGCCATGTATCTCAATTTTCTAAACTAACAATTTGATGTTGAAGTTCAAGTGAAATTGAATATTTTTTTATTTTGACATTAACGCCACGATTTTCCTGGTAAAATCAAACAGTGCTTGATCGCTACGATTTGGCTATGATATTGTCGTGGGCATGTGCATTGGATCCTTCCTCCTGCGATTTTCCCCACTAACGATTTTAATCACAGCGTGTGCGGTGGCACTAAAACAAACATAATTGCAATATAGCTTTCACGTGGCTCACATCAGGAGTATTACATACAAACATTTTTCTGACATCAATGTCAGATGGAGACTGATGAATACTCCAGAAATCAGTGGTATAATCTATGCTTGATGCTATTGTTGCCAACAAAGCAAGCAACAAATGCTTGATAAAGTATGTAATAAAAAATTATACAAAATGATAAAATTGTTAAATTAAAGAATGTAAGAAAAAATCATAAAAATTATAAAATTGTTGAAGAATATAATAAAAAATTATAACATTTTTTATAGAATGTACGAACAAATATAAAAAATTATAAAGATTGTAAGATAAATATTATAAAAATTGTTAAAGAATGTAAACAAAATTGTTCCACATTGGAATTTCCAACTGCATCCCCTCCCCGCCCCTCCCCTGAACCAGACTAATCTCATGAGCTTGAATAATTTCATATGCACCCATCTCCTTGAGATTTGATTTTTTCCCCCACTTTTCTCTCACAGACCTGGATGGTAGCTGTATCCATATCTATTGTGACTTGTTTAGTCCAGTTGTCACTAGCCAGAATGAAGAACAAAATCAAATGAGTTGACCATGGGTCTGCCCAGTCTGAACAAATTTGGAGATCTGAACCTGGAAATTGCCAAAATCCGAACATCTGGTTGTCTAACTCATGGGAGAGAGGCGTATCTACGTTATTTTAAACTTGTGTCTCGATCCCTTTAACTCTTGCTCATAAAATAGGTTTAAACCAATTGGAAATTTCCAACCTGACCCCACATCTATGTTGGAACATTTCCAACTGATGGCCATTTCAGTCCAAACATTTTACGAAAAATATGCAAATGTCTGTCTGAAACAACAAATTCCTCACTAATAAATTTAAACTTCAAGAACAATTTGAACCTATTAATGCTGTGAAATTTCCAACAAATGTTGTGTCTGGTTTGAAATTTCCAACTGTTGAGAAATTTGTTTACCAAAGTTGCGGGTACACTGCCTAACCCCTACCCCATAACACAGATTAAGAACATATATGCCAAGCCCCAGTAATGAATAATCACATCCGAATTGCCTGTCACAATCCTTCGGTGTTGACCACCACGGATACAATTTTTGCTCACACAGACGATTACCGTTTTATTTCTGTGTGCATTTCTGTATTAATCCATTTACACCAGTGTGCATGTAGAAGTAGAAATGCATACAGATCTACATCAACGTAAATGCACCCTTAACTTATCTCTGTGTAATGTGTGAAGAGTGACTTACATATACATATAGGGACATATATCATTAAGTAGATGACAACTACATTGAAGAAAATAATTAGGTCATTCCTTATAGTCTGGTGTACTAATTGTAATAATCCAGAACAATTGAAAGACACTGGAGGAAATTTAGGATCACATGTTATAATGGAGATAATAATTTATAGACAACAATAACAATTATGAATAGTCAGGGGTATCCCAATACCATATACTAGTCAGATTAAATGAGTGTATATGCATAACAAAGTTCGTTCTACATTTTCTGACTGTTACTAGACAAAGGAATTAGCTATCATATTAATCCATGTTTACGATGTGCACAAAAAAAAATAAAATAAAGTCCTCCCTCCCTCATTGATCCAGAAAAAAAAATTCTCTGAGACTCAATTATTTTTAATTTTTTTGGCCTAAATAAGCAATGTGCATAGTGTACATCTTGAAAATAAAAAACATACATGCGCCTTTAATTGAACACAAGATTAGATGTACAATTGAAGGTCATCATCGGCATTGCATCTTTTCTATTGCAGGCTAGGAATAAGCTGAATGAACAACAAAATGTAAAATTTGCTACCCAGAAACAAATCTTAAAGGAGCGAAAAGACGACGTAGGTAATATGGACGACAGGATTCATGAATTACAACAGCGACTCAAGAAAAAGAAACTCCAACAGGCCGAAGTACAAAGAAAAGCATTCAACCAAAATAAACTCAATTTGAACAAGGAAAATGTGAAAATGATGAATCGTGTTAATATTGCTGCCGTTGAGCCTTATGTCCAACATGTGAACAAACCCAGCATTATCGAGAACGGGTTTGATCAGCTCGACATAAAAAACAATGTTGACTCTTCAAATTTCAAATTCCATAAAAATATTGATGAGGGATATTCTGAGGAGAAATTCAAAGATACGCGACCGAACGGCAACATTTATAAGCAAACTGTTTCAACTTCAGAGCGTTCTGAAGATGTGAAAATTCCTCATGTTGTGAGTGTAAGTTCAGGAAATCGGGGCAAATTTGAAAAGAGAAGCATGACCGCTGAAGATTTACCGCTACCTCCACCGCCGTGTGGACCAAGTTCTGGCTCAGTTCCTGTAAAAATGCCTTCTCATTCAGTTAACCGAACTGTGGGTATAACAAACTTTGTTCCTCGTCCTTTCGGAAGTACATTTGGCTCTTCACTTTTAGAAAGAAATTCAAATGGGAATCACTCTATGCAACACCCGACTATTAATATCGAGGAACGACAAGCAGGAAGTGGTCAAAGTTCACCAGCATCAAGTGAAAGTTCACACAGTTCGTTCACTCAAAAACAGAATGAGTTTGTTAACCAAAATGATGATAAATCTTCTGGTATTAAAACATGGAGCAGTGTTTCTGCACCACCTGTTCCGGCCAGAGTTCCAAACAATGGTAGAGTACCTACAACAGTGAATTCATCGAACAATGGTAGGCTGCCATCTGCAACCGTCAATTCAACACTTCCTTCTTCAACTGTGTCCAACTCTAGTTCTTCTGGAAATGTAGCATTTTCACATCCAGTTTCTAGGCCAGCTCCACAGAACTCTTACCCATGTCCGCAAGGAACAAATACTGTTGTGTCGGTGCAATCAAAAATACCTCATGAGCCAAAGATTAACAATTCAGCTGGTCACATTTCTTCAACGAATAACAACCAAAAGGACAGATTAGCATCTGATGGTCCAAAAATAGCTCTAAATCAAAAGCCAGTTCCACGATATGCATCGAAAAGTGTGATAGAAAACACATATATGCGGCGACTTGCAGGCGATAGCTATCAGAACTATCAAAAAAATTTGGGTGCCTTATATCGGAATATCGGAAAACAAAATTCCCTAGATTCTGCTGAAACCAAAGTGCTGCCACCTAGTGGCGATAAGGATGCAGAGGATGCGTCACAGAAAAGTTCCGATAGTGAAAATAGTGCTGATGCGACCCCGATTAAGCAAGTGTTACCTCCTCATCCACATCACTTCCCACAGCCAGCCTCCCCGCAGTATCCTGACATAGCATCGGACAAAAGTAGTTATAACCCTCATAAACCAAAGCAGGTTCGCAGGCGTCATTCAGACAGTGAGAACGAGGACTTAGTGCGAATTCTTAATTTGGAAAAGGGTCAAGGTCAGGATGTTTCTGGGGAAAAGTTCATTGTGAGTGATCCTGCTCTTTTTGAGAGCCAAGTGACGTCATTCTCTAACCCGGAACCTGAAAAAGTATTAATCGACAGTATGGGAAACATTGTGGAAATTCCCGATTCTAGTGATTCTGAGTTAAAGTCCTCACCATCACAAGATGACCTGGACCAGCCTCCAACTGTGATAGTCGAAAGTTCACAAAATGAACATGTTGTTCGACGGAAGAAGACCAATCTGAAACATGAGAACTCAACGAAAAATAAAAATCGTGTTAGCTTCGACCCATTGGCGTTGCTGCTGGATGCTTCATTGGAAGGTGAACTAGAATTGGTGAAGAAAACTTCTACACAGGTAAAGTACCCGTATATATATCGCTGAACCACTCATATCTTCCTAGGATATCTTAACCCTTTCAGTACCAAGTCCGATTTTTGTATAGAGCTCTTTCCATCAATGTATCACATTATTATAATCAATAAATTTGAAAAATGATCAAGGAATATGGGTTGATACAAAAATCGGACTTGGCACTGAAAGGGTTATTAACATCAGTAAACGAATCTCCCATGGTCATGAATAACTCATCTATGTCAATATTTTAGCTTCTGGTCTATTCTTACTTGAATACTAAGGACTAAGGAAGACAACTCTAATTATCCTAACTATGTTTCTTCAAACTAGTTCATTGTAATTTTATGAAGCTACAGTAATGCCCTAAATAATCGACTCCTTAACCACAGCTGAATTATGGGTAATTTTTCAGGATTTAGTCGGAAATATGGCTTGTTGCCATTCATTGGAAAGCTCTCGGGTAAAATTACCCATAATTCTGCTGTGGTTAAGGAGTCGATTATATAACTTCGCGCATTGCTGTACATCTGAGGAGAGTAAGATTACTATCATGCTGAATTATATTGCTAAAATTCATTTCTCAAACCAAGTTCACAATAATAATTTTGAAAATTAAGTTCACTTGAATAACATAAAATTTCTCTTTAGGTGCCAAATGTTAGTGCTTCTAACGACGAGGGTATAACTGCACTCCACAATGCTATCTGCGCTGGTCACCTGGACATTGTCAAGTATTTGGTGGAATTCGGCTGTGATGTCAACTCTCCAGACAGCGATGGATGGTAAGAACTAATCGTCACATGCTACTGCACTATATAATATTCTTCATCCACCTAGCTTGGAAGTTTGTTTCCTATTATATTACATTTCATTCACCTGTTGATTTTCAAGATAATAATCACAGATGTGAGTTAACGAAATACTCTAAAATGATTGGTTGATGCCAATTAAGCCATTTTGAATATTTTTAACTGCAATCGTTTGATGAAGCAGGTCACACTCCCAGTTTCTCCGCAACTGGAGGCTTGATTGATAGCGGTTTATTCTCCAGGCATAAATGTTGTTTGCTAAAAAGTATTTTCATAATTTTGTTATAGTATGTTAGGGAAGCTAGGTTTGTGTTATCCATAATATTGGGATTAAATTCTAAGAAATATCTCATTATACCCCCCGCAACGAAGTTAGGGGGGCGGTGTATACTGGAGTCGGCTTGTCCGTCTGTTGTCGTCCGTCCGTGGACACAAATTTGTCCGGAGTTTTTCTCAGTTGTTTTTTGATAAATTTCCGTGAAACTTGGCACAGACATCAACCACCTGCATGGGAACCTGTGCACCTGCGATTATGACGTCTGTCAGACTTTTATTGGTGGAGTTATCCCCCCTTTTTCGACTTCCAAAATTTTCGCAACATGTATAATTTTGTCAGAGCTTTTATTCCTACATTTTTCGGTCAATGTTTTTTAATCTTGGCACTGATATTTAGTACCATGGGAACCTGTGCACCTGCGATTATGATGTCTGTCCGACTTTTTTGTGTGAAGTTATTCCCCTTTTTCGACTTAGAACATTTTCGCAACAAGCATAATTTGTCCAAGCTTTTATTCCTACATTTTTCAGTCAATAGGTTTAAGATTAGGGTTAGGGTTGTACTGTTATTTTATTATTTTAACTAAATGTTTACTGACATGTCAAACATCTTAGTATTATAAAAACAGGGGGGTATCCTTAGTCCCATTGGGACAGTCACACCTCTAGTTTTGAATTAGTTTATGCAGTTATAGCTGAATGTTTGAAGGCAAATTTACTATATTGCTCTCAGTGTGGGTTATAGAATTTGTATTTAAATATTTAGGATACAACTGCTTACTGCATAATAAAGTAAGGAGTTATTTAAATATACATAATAATCGGAGAGCTGGAACATGAAATAATCACTACCATGAAGATTTGGACTGAAGTAATTGATATCTTACTGAAACTTATCTGCTAAAATGTGAGAAATGAGTTATAGTTTGTTTTCCATCTCATTTGTATCTAGTTTAGCTTATATAGATGATTATTTTGATTATTATGAATTGGGTCTTGTATTTGGACAGCCCTATATGCCTTAATATAGACAACATGATGTCCTCTTCCTCCTCTGGCCTACGCAATTGTTAAGTCCAGGCCAATTTCTGGTAATTAGCAGGGCTGTAGAACTTGGAAATAAAAATATGTTTACACTAAGTTTATGTTTGCAGGACGCCTCTTCACTGTGCTGCTTCATGCAATAACCTACAGATGGTAACGTTCCTCGTTGAGCACGGAGCCTGTATTTTCGCCACAACAATTAGTGATCAGGAAACGGCAGCCGAGAAGTGCGAGGAAGATGAGGATGGATATGATGGTTGTTTCGAGTACCTTTACAGTAAGTAGATTCTTTTCAATGCTTTGTTCATGTCTATTGCTTTTAGTCAACAGGTAGTTAGCAGAATCTATTATGCAGTATTTCTGTTAAAAGCTTTGAATCATTTTGAATTTTTAGGACAAAAATATAAAGAATTTTACTTGCAAAATAGAATAAATAAAACACATGTTCCCTTCTGAAGCCAATATAACGAATTATGGCAAAACCCTCGGGGAAAATTCATATTCTGAGGTCCTGGATATGCAAAAAGAAAAGCTAAATGACGAAACACAATGCTGGAATTTGATAAAGACAATAGTACATTTATACTTGTAATTTATTGTTTGATTGATGGGGATGGTGCAAGTATTTTACATGTGCATATATCCATTTAAGATTTGATTTCAATTTACAGGTATTCAGCAGAAGTTAGGTATTATGAACAAGGGCATTGTTCATGCAGTATTTGATTATGATGCTCAGAATGCCGATGAACTCAGCCTATCGATCAACCAGGAACTGATGGTATTAAGGACGGGGGATGAGGGAGAGAAAGAATGGTGGTGGTCCGAGATGGGAGAGAAGGAGGGCTACATACCAAGAAACATGTTGGGGGTAAGTTGGTTCACTATTATATGGAAAGTGGAGGTCAGTAGCTCGATGGGTATAGTATTGACTTGTAATTAAGTCTTGAAATAGTATATCTGTCATCTGCAGAATGAGGTCCCCAGAGGGTAAATTTGGCATCACTAAATTCACCCTCTTGGGACCTCATTCTGCTTTGGCCTCATCTTGTTGGAAGTATCTATAGTCTCAAATTAACATTACTTTCATTTCATATATTCATTAGTTGGTTTGTACAAATGTCTGGGATAATTAACAGTAAGCGCTACATAAAACAGTCATTATTATTGTGTTCAGAACCTCCAGTGATCACATGTAAAATATGTGTTAACATGATCATATAATATATTATGTGCTTTACAAGATTGTCACTTCCAGGAGGCACTTGTTGGAACTATTTTATTTTATTTACTGTCAGTAACTTAGTATCCGGAGGAAAAGGAAAATTAGCTGTTAACTGTATATATTGAATTGTCTGTTCTCACATTATAGGGGATGTTTTGAGGACATAAGCAGATATGATGGGGGGGGGGGGAAAGAAACTTCTCACTTTCAGTTTCTTGATGTATGATGCCAACTTAAATATGCATAATCCGAATTAACGCTCCCAAATTACTATTTCTTTGGCTTCAGGGGTAAAAAATATTTTATTAGAGTCGAGGAACCCACCCTTCAAAGCTCAAGGTGATCAGATATCAATTTTGGAAATTTTTTATTTCCCCGAGATATGTAATTTTTGGTGGCCTGGCAAATATTCATCAACCTGATGGTCTCGGATCAAATTACAGATGAAGATGGATAACTCTAAAATCAAGTGGCTTTGGGTGTTAGATATTTGACAATCCACCAAAATTGTGTTGAGCATAAAGTTGATAACACTATATGGGTAATTTTATATTATTTTTTTGACTGTGGCTTGCATTATTTTATGGCAGTTAATTGATTCTGATAACTGAAGCGGCATTTCAAAAAAAGTTTTTGTTGGAATCTGATTATATGGGACCATTGAATCAGATTGAGTATCTTTGATTCTTCCTAGATTTTTTTGCACTTACTCAGATTAATAGATATGAAATATATTTGGCCGATTATTAAACCAACACATTCTGTAAGCAAGATAAATCCAATATATGTTAACTTTGAGCTCTTGGATTTCTATGAATTAAAAATAAAAAAACTCAACGCCTGCAACAGAAGATGACTCCTATATGTTATAAACATGGTATCAAAACCTCCTCCATATCATTCATAACAACTACGTGTATTGTCACAAATCTAACATTGAATTATAGGGATTGATTACTGTTTAGAACAGGGAATAGAAACACCATAGGCTACCATGATTAGTTTTTTTGGGAAAATTTTCTTGTCAAATTTGAGCATGTTTTAAGATAAACTATTTATCCACCCACAGCTCTACCCAAGAGTGCTACGGAAGGATGAACCAGAAAATGACTGACAGCTGCCTGATGCTGTAGAGACATGGTTCAAGATCACATGATTACCAAGTCATCACCACTCTTTTCATGGAAGGAGTAGATGTACTCTCCTGGCTTGAGTCCTGACTCTCAAATGAATGAATGTCAGATTAGTACTTACAAAAGTGGAAGAATTTTTGTGTCAGAATTGTTGACCATATTCTTAATTTATGATTCATTAGAATTGTTCAATATAGAGCCCTGCGAAGTACACATTTTTATGATTGTAATGTCAAATTGAATCGGATCTATACATGAACTATATAGTTACAGATAAAATGGTTGAAATGCACATAAAATAAAGGATAATCACACCAAATGATAAGCCAATATCATTAAGTTACATGCTATATTTGCTGGGTTGATTTCTATTGGGGGTAGCTTACATCCAAAAATAGTGTGAAGTGTGTCCTTATGCAATTACAAATTTCTTCATGGTTTGTTTCTGATGTTTTCTTGTGAGACTAAAGTACATATTTGTAATTTGGAATTTTTGGAGAACAGTTAAGACAAGCAAATTTGAAAGCAAAGCTTTGCAGGGCTCTCTATAAGCAGGTACTTACCATAATATGTTTATGAAAGATCCTGATTGTTTACTGAAACTTAGATTACAAATTAGATGATAATTGTCAACATTTTCTTTAGAAAAATTCAGCTGACTGATGGATAAGTTTGTCATATTTTTCTGCAGCTTTATAAATGTTACATGTCTTAGACGGGAATAGAAGATTTACTTAAAATGATGTGAAACACTCCACCGTGGTGTCCAGATCAGAGTAGCAAACAGAAACAGAAAAAAAGCTAATGAAATAGAAAGAACCATCAGTGATATAAACGAAGTTGGGATTTTTTTACCCTGTGCCAATGCATTCTCTTATATATGCGAGTCGACCATAGGTCGCCTCGCATATATAAGAGAATGCATTGGCCTAACAATATTTTATCATGTTTTTTAAATAAATGTTTCTTACAATTTTTAGGACATAAAATAAAAAACATCCATTACCCTACAGGGAGCCCCACACATATATAGAAGCATATAGAAGAGTGTCGTCTGCTCATGTTTGTCTGGGGCTCTGTATGGGTGAAATTATAAAATTGTTAAAGAATACAAGAACAAATTATTAAAATTGTAAAAATTGTTAGGCCAATGCATTCTCTTATATATGCGAGGCGAACTATGGTCGACTCGCATATATAAGAGAATGCATTGGCACAGGGTAACAAAATCCCGACTTCCGACTGGATTTGATATGGCGGGTCACATTTTGTTAACAGTCATTGCCTTATGTTCTATCACCCAATAATTCGTCCCGAATAAAAGAGTATATTTTTACATTTGTGTTAGTTCAGACATTGTGTTCTCTGAAATGACACATTCTATGTGAATGGAATTTTGTACTATCTTTGTTAATGCCACATTCTTCCAGTGGAGAAAGTGTTTGGGTTACTAACGTCTCAGTTGTATTCGCTGAAATAAGTCCACAATATGTCTTTAAAACTTCACCGAGTTGGCAGAGAACAGAACTGAAAATTCTGAATAATATTCACAATAGGCATCAAATTATTTCTTACTTTGTGCCATCCCCAAAAAAATGGAGATGCTCATGCTTAAATGATGCAAGCCTTCTAAACAGTATCATCTCAGAAATACCTTTGTCATCTCAAATACTGAATTTAAACAAGTCTCTTATTCAATTTTGATTTATCTGTAAATTGTTTCAAACTTTGCGCAAAGACCATCCAATATCATGACTGTCCACCTTCAAGTTTAGAATGATCGACATGTACTGATTGGGTTATTTCCCTTTCTGACTTAAAAAGTTTTGTTCTCTGTAGATATTTTGCCCCAATATTTTAATAGGGCTACACCATTACACCATTGGTGGTCCAAGTGCACACACAGGGGTATCCTTTCACCTATTGGGCTACTGGTCTGAAAGCTCTCTCTTTGAGCTAGCGAACTAATGAAATGTTAAACATATTTAACCCTTTCTATACTAAAGCATCATTGGCGAGTAGTTACACCATTGGAAATGTTCAGATAATAAGTTAAACAAACGACCATCGTTTGTTGAACTTTTTATCTAAACATTTCCCTCAATAAATATGATTCCTTCTGTACTTTTATTTATCTGTCATCTGCTTATATTAGCTGTACATCCCTGCAAATCAATAATAGATCATTCCGATGCACACTTTTTTTTAACTATCTGGGAGAATCCATTC